>CM065690.1:34261987-34294487 GCA_017654935.2 Phymorhynchus buccinoides
CCGGGTGAGCCTGGAGTAAAATCATGCCCCCCTGCGGATGTTTGCAGACCCATGGATTATTTAGTAGCCTGGTCCTATAGGACTATTGGAAGAGCTTCTAAGTTAGCATCATGCTAAGGTTCATGCTATCTCCAACGTGAAGACAGGACCTGGGCGCCCTCTGAGGAGGACCTGACTCACGCTGACTCCGCGACTAAAACATTATTGTTGTCAATAGGGGGCTTAGTGGGTGGTGTCCTGAACAAGCTCCACTGAACTTCACCGAAGTGAACTCAGCAGCAGTGCTGTGCAGTGTGTGTCTCCTCGGTTGGTTGTCCTCCTGCCAGCCTAACATAGATTCGCTCCCCTGGGACTGCCGGTCTCGGATTCTGCGACTTGAACAAGCTGGGGTTTAGCTGCGAATTGGGATTCAGAACCTGAGCGGCGTGGGAATAACGCCACTGGGGTAACGCCAAGAAGATGGGACAAGCAAGAAACAACAAAAAATACAACAACAAAAATTGATGGATAAGATCATGATTCTGGCTCCACAATCTTCTCTCTCAAATAAACCTCACACTAATGCTGCCGATAATGTTCTGAAACAGCCAGTTACATTTCTTTAGGCTTATTTGTGCAGCTCTCTCTCAGTCTCTCTCTCTCGGTCTCTCTCATCATCTCTCGCTCTCTCTCTCTGCTCTCTCTCTCTCTCTCGTAACACATATTTCCAGCTCGCGCAATCTCTCTTTCTTCCTCTGTCTCCCTCTCTCTCTCTCCCCTTTTCTCTCTCTCTCTCCCTCTCTCACACAATTTATTGCTGATGGACATATTTCCGGCTCCAAACCTCTCTTTCTCCCTCCCTCTTCTCTCTCTCTCTTCCTCTCTCTTTCTCCCCTTAAATATCTGCCTCGCCCCTTCTGTCACTCAGCTGATTAATTTAATGGACATGATTCTGGTTTTCACTACTCTCTCCTTCGTCTCTCTCTCTCTCTCCTCTCTCTCTCTCCTCTCTCTCTTCTCTCTCTCTCTCTCTCTCTCTCTCTAGCACTGATTATTTGATGGACATTATTTTTGGTTTCAAGTCCCCCCCCCTCCCTCTCTACTCTCTCGCACAATCTCCTCTCCCGCGAACTAAGGCTCAGCCGATTAATTCTGATGGACATGATATTTCTGGTTCATATTATTCTGCTCTCATCTCTATTCCTCTCTTTCTCACCCTCCACCACCCTGCACATCCTATCTATGCCCAGCCCCCAACCCCACACGCTCTCCACTCTCTGATTTACTCGATGGATCAAGCTGCTCATCCTCCACACACATCACCCACACACACACACAGCTGTCATACACACAGCACCACACACCAGCTACACACAGCTCGTGTACTTTTTGCTCGACTAGAAATCCTGTCGTGTCATAGTCTCTTTCTCTCTCGACCTTCTAGTGCTGTCCACCCTTCTGCACTCAGCCGATTAATTCTGATGGCATGAATTACTGGTGTCAACTCTCGTGCGTCTCTTCTCATCTCTCTACAGTCTCCTCAATGCTCTCTCATCTCTGCATCTCTCCTTCGCTCTCTCTTCTTCCCCACCCCACCCCCTCTCGATCGTTCCACTCGTGCTCTTAGTACGTCGCCATGATTAATTTAATGAAAAGGATTCACCTCTCTCTTTTCTCTCTTCGGCTTCTCTCTCTATCTCTCCTCTCTCTCTCAGCTGATAAGTGATGGACATGATCTGTTTGAATTCTCCTCTCTGCTCCTCTTCTCCTCTCTCTCTCTATACCTCTCTATTGGTCTGCATCACCCCTTCCTACTAAGGGCGCCCCGCCCTCATCCCTCGCCCATTCTGCCATCCTCTCTCTCTCATCTCTCTCTTCCATCTCTCTCTCTCATCCCTCTCGGCAAGACCACATAGGTCATTGGTACATCTCTCTCCTCTCTCTCTCCCTCGCTCACGCCGGTGATTAATTTAATGAAGGATTCACCCTCGTCTTCTTTTTCCTCTTCGCTCCTCTCTCCTCTCTCTCTCCGCTGATTAATTGGATGGACATGATCTGTTTTGAATTCTCGACTCTCATCTCTCTTTCCTCTCTCTCCCCCCTCCCCCCTCCCGGTCGCCCACCCATATCTCTCTCTCTCTCTCTCTCTCTCTCCTCTCTCTCCTCCCATCTCTCTCTCTCTCTCTCTCTCTAACACAATATTTCGCTCGCAATCTCTCTTTTTTCCTCCCTCCCTCTCTCCCTCCTCTCTCTCCTCCCTTTTCTCCTCTCTCTCTTTCTCACTCTCACCTAATTTATTTGCTGATGGACATATTTCCGGCTCAAACCCTCTCTACTTCCTCCCTCTCTCTCTCTCTTCCTCTCTCTTTCTCCCCTTAATATCTGCCTCTCCCTCTTCTGTCCACTAGCTGATAATTTGATGGACTGATTTCTGGTTTCAAAACCTCTCCTCTCTCTCTCTGTCGTCTCTCTCTCTCGTCTCTCTCTCTCTTTCTCTCTCTCTCAGCTTAATTGATGGACATTATTTTGGTTTCAAATCCCCCCCTCCCTCTCTCCTCTCTTCTCGACCCCCCACATCCCTCTCCCCCATAACTCAGCCGATATTTTGATGGACATGATTCTGGTTCATAATCTCTCTCGCAGTCTCTGTTCCTCTCTTTTCTCCCCCCCCCCCCCCCCTCCTATCTATGCCCACTCCCCCTGCCTCCCCTCTCTGATTTACTCGACGGACCACTCTCTCTCTCTCTCTCTCTCTCTCTCTTCTCGTCTCTTCTCTCTCTCTCTCATCTCTCTTCTTCACACCCACACACACAACACAGGCTCATTATTTTGATGGAAATATAATCTTTTCGTCATATCTCTTTCTCTCATCGACTTACCTATCTGTCCCCCTTCTATCTGCCACTCAGCCGATAAATTTGATGGACATTGATTCTTTGTCAACTCTCTCCGTCTCTCTCTCCTCTCTCCTCTCTCTCTCCTCTCTTCTCTCTCTCTCATCTTCTCTCTCTCTCGCTCTCTCTCCCTCTCTCTTCTCTCGCTCAGCGCCGATGAATTTATGAAGGATTCCCCCTCCTCTCTTTTTCTCTCTTCGTTTTCTTCTCCCTCCTCTCTCCTCTCAGCTGATTAATTTGATGGCCTGAATCGGTTTGATTCTCATCTCTTCTCTTTTCTCTCGCTCTCTCTCTCTATTTATCTACTCCCCCCCTCCCTCGCCCACCCATCTCTCTCTCCTCTCCTCTCTGTCTACTCAGCTGAAGCCACATCAGTCTATATTCTCGCTCTCGCTCTTCATCTCATCTCTCATTTTCTCTGCATCCTCTCGCCACACATGCTTCTCTCTCTCGCTCGCGCCGATTAATTTATATGACAAGGATTCACCCATCTCTCTATTTTCTCTCTGTGCGATCGCTCTCTCTACTTCTCGCTCGTCGCTGATTAATTTCATGGACATGATGCCTGATGTTTTGAATTCTCACTCTCTCTCTTTACTCTCTCCCACCCCCTCCCCTCTCCCTCGCCTCGCACACCCACACGCATCACTCTCTCTTCTCTCTCTCTCGCACTCTCTCTCTCTCTCATTCAATCTCTCTCTCGCGTCACAATCTCTCTCTAGACACATATTTCCGGCTCGCAATCGTTCTTTTTTTCCTCTCCTCCCGTCTCATCCTCCTCTCTCTCATCATCACTGTTCTATAGCCTTCCTCTCGCTCTCCGTTACTCACTTCGTGCGCCACCTATCTTTACTATGCTGATGGACAATTTCCGGCTCAGTGACAACTTCGTCTTACTATCCGCCCGTCTCTCCTCTCACTAGTCCATACTCTCTCTTTTCTTCCCCTTAAATATCTGCCCTCGCACCCTTCGTCTCACTCGCTGATTAATTTGATGACATGATTCTGATTTCAACTCTCGTCTGCTCAACCTCTCTCTTCTCTCATCTCTCGTTCGTCTCATCCAATCTCTCATCTCTCAGTTGACTTATCATATTTTAGATTTGGGGACTTTTACTTGGTTTCAAATCCCCCCTCTCCCTCTCTCTTGCATCATTCAACTCCTCCTATTAGCCACCGCTAAGCCCTACACCGATTATTTTGTATTGGATCAATGTTCTGTTCATAGATCTCTCTCTCAGTCTCCATTCCCCTCTCTTTCTTCCCCCCTCCCCCCGTCCTATCTATGCCCCCACCCCCACCCCCTGGACCGCGTCACCTCTGAGTTACTACAGATTAAATCTCACAGAATGACAAACTCTCTCTCTCACACACGACACACACACACACCACACACACCACACACAACACACACACACACAACACTCAGCTTATTAATTTTGATTGCTCACATATGAATCTTTCGTCATATCTACTTTCTCGTCATACAGCCCACAATTACATATTCTGTCCGTGCCTCGGACACTCGGCACGATAATTTGATGGACTCGATATGTCCAATGGTAGTCTCCACTCTCTCTACATCTCGCTCTCAATTCCGCTCCTGGCACTCTCCTCGCTCTCGCTCGCTCAGCTCCGTCTGATTAACTTATAATGAATAAGGATTCACACCTCTCTCTATTTATCTCGTCTCGTCTTCATGCTCTCATCTCTCTCTCACTGAATTTTTGAACTGACATAGAGATGCGTGGTTATTGAGATTCTCACCTCTCTCTCTCTCTCTCTCTTTCACTCTGATCCCCCCTCCCTCCGTCCCACGGAACGCTCTTCTCTCTCTCTCTCTCTCACTCAGTCTCTTTCTTCCTCTCTCGTCTCTCATCACAACGGGGCATCTCTACGTCTCTCTCTCTCTCCGCTCTCTCTCGCTCAGCGCCGTTAATTTAATGAAAGGGATTCAACCCTCTCTCTTTTTCTCCTCTTCGTCTTCTCTCACATCCTCCTCTCTCATCAGCTGATTATTTGATGGACATGAATCTGGTTTGAATTCTCACTCTCTCTCTCTCTGCTTTCTGCTCTCCTCTCGCTACTCCCGTCGCCCCCCTCCCCCACCATAAACTCTTCGTCTCAATCTCGTCTCTCTCTAACAACAAGTTTCCATGGCCGCAATCTCTCCTCTGCCTTTCTTCCATCCCTCCACTCTCTCCCTACACCTCTCGGCTACGTCCTCGACCGCCCTTTTCTCGGTCTCTCTCTTTCTCACTCTCACCTATTTTATTGCTGATGGACATATTTCAGGCTCGATAACCTCTCGATACTATCCTCCCATACCTCATGCTCTCTCCTCTCCTTTCATCCCCTTAATATCTCCGCTCCGCCCCTTTCTGTCCATCAGCTGATTTATTTGATGGTCCATGATCGGTTTCCAACTCTCTCTCTCATCTCTCTCTCACACTCGGTGCAACCACTACAATCTGCTCTCTCTCTCTCTCTCTCTCTCAGCTGATTTAATGCATGGCATTATATGTTTGTGGTTTTCAAACTCACACGCCCTCTCCTCTCATCTCTCTCTCACCTGCTCCTCTCCCACCCTAAATCGGCCCACTTATTTGATGGACCACTGATTCTGGTTCATAAGTCATACTCACGTCCTATAGTTCCTCTCTGTCATCCCCCCCCCTTCCTATCTATGCACCCCCCCCCTCCATTCTGCCCTCCACTCTCATGATTTACTCGTTGGAAGCACTCACACACACACACACCACACACAACCACACCACCACACACACACACACACACCACAGCTCATTAATTTTTGTGACTAAATAAATGCTTCGTACTATCTCTTTCTCTCACTCGCCTTACCTATCTTCCCCCTTCTGTGCCACGGTCAGCACGCATTAATTTGATGGACATGATTGTCTGTCGCTCCAACTCTCTCTCTCTCAGTCTCTCATCTTTCTCATCTCTCCATAATCTCTCTCCTCTCTCTCTCCTTCATCACCTGGCTCTCTCAGCCCTCCCCACCCCGAGTCCCTCTCTCTCATCTCCCCCCATAACTGGTGCACTCTACTCGTCCGCTACCAGACGCCGATTAGATTTAATGAAAAGGATTCACGCCCTCTCTCTTTTTCTCATCTTCGTACTTACTCTACATCCATCTCGGCGTCTCCATCTAGACTTACTTTGATGGACACATGATCTGGTTATTGATGTCTCACTCTCTCTCTTTCTTTCTGCTCTCTCTCTTTCCATCTCCCCCTGCGACCTCGCGCCTCACCCATACTGCTCTCTCTCTCTACAGTCTCATTGCCGAGTCGCACCCGCTCCAATACTCTCTCTCCCTCACTCATAGCCTCTGGGCGAATGCTTTCTTCTCATCAGCCCTCATCTCTCTCGCATTCAGCGTGCGCCGATTAATTTATGAACAAGTGATTCACCCTCCTCTTCTCGGCTCTTTTCTCTCTACTCTTCCTCGTCTCCTCTTCTCCTCAGACTGATTTAATTTGCCATGGACGTGAATCTGGTTTGAATTCTCACTCTCTACTCTCTTTCATCCTCAATCTCCCCGTCCCGTCGCCCCCATCCTCTCGCTCTAAACATCGTCATACTCTCTCTCTCTCTCACATTTCTTCTCGCTCTCATCCTCTCTCTTCTCTCTCTCTCAGTCAAGTTCAATTCCCACGGATGAAGGTGGAGGACAGGATGCTGGGGGAATATTGGCGCCCCCGCATAGCGCTCGCCACCGGGATACGGAGGCAGCTGTGGCGCGTGCGTGGACGCTGCGCGCAGTCTCTCACGGCAGCGAGGAGGGGTATAGTGGGAGTGAACAGTCTGGGGGCCGCAAGGGCTCTGACATGAAACATTAAGCCCAACGGAACGAAAAATGGAACAGACGGGTACGAGGAAGCGTGCGCACGCTAGGGTCACTCGGCGGGCGGAGAGGGAGCCTCAAGACTTGATATTGGCTCGAACATGGAGGGGGAAAGAGGCAAACAAAATACAAGAAAATGCTATAACATAAGGCATACTACACACACGTGGCACAGAGGTCCTACTATACACACTCGCACAGACGCAGAAGACTGAGAGAGAGAGAGCGAGAGTAAGAGAAGACAGACGAGAGGAGAGAGGAACATAGAGCAGAGAGCAGATAGAGAGAGATCGATGTGAGAGAGAGAGCCACAGTAGACGTAGAGAGAGACGTGAGAGATGACACATTGACACACATCTTATGTGAATATATGTTTAACATTGTGGAGTGAAAAGACAAGGTTCAAGCTTAATTTGAAAGTACACACGTGGACTATATTTAAAAAATTTTACTGGCATATTTCAATTAATTGAATCGGGAAACAAATAATGAAAACATGAAGAACAGCAGTACAACCGGGCGACGGGGAAGTATCCATAACAAACAGGTTTGTAGGGCGACCCAGTTTGTCTACAACAATACCATATTTTCCATATCAACAAATGATCTCTCATACATACACTCTAGACAGGATGCTATTTTTTAGGGATATGTCCAGACACGGGTTGAAACCTGGGTATGTTAATAGTCTTGCAATTACATTTATATATGAAATGTTTCGCATCGCAAATGATCCAGTCATGAACATATATCACACACATCATCTGTATAATTTTTATCTGTTGTACCGCAAAACAAGGACATGATTATTTTGATGGGCGTCGCGACTCAAGGTTCATATATCATCTCTCCCCATTTCGCTCTTTCCCTCTCTCTTCTCGCCCACTCGTCTTTCTCTCCCTCTCCATCCCTCTTCAATCAGCTGATAAGTTAGGACAGTGCTGTGCGTAGGTTACAGCAATCTCTCTCACTCACCTCTACTCTAAACTCCGTTTAGGCACGCTCCCAAATAGGACAACTTTATGACTTTTTTTATTTCGCTTACTTTCCATCATCATCTCGTTGTGAAGCGTTGTGGTGGTTTGTGTTCATTTATAATCAATACACAGAACAAACGGAACCATGATTACCCAGTCATTTGACATTAGAACATGCGACAGAAACAACCAAATCAAGGAGAAAGAGCGAGTTTCATTGATGGGGTAACAGGTGGGCTTCATGGTTTCTTTGCAAGGCAGAAATGGCCGTCGCTGATGGAGGGAGAGTGTAAGTTTGTGTCAGACGGTTAGACCTAAAGTTTGCTAAAAAGAGCACACTAGCAGTTGAAGTTTATACTAGGGATCTGGAGGGCAAACGGGTCTGAAACTCCACGAAACACACGGACGAGACGGCTTTTCGTAGATGGAACAACGTCAAAGAGATAGTATGGAGCAGCTTGAGGGACAGATGTGATAATAGAGTGTTTAGTTTGTACTCCATTCTATCAGTAATCAAGCCAATAAGTGCAGAGGGCATCAATGAAGATTGCTAACAAGGTTGAACCTTTTCTTCCAAGGCCAAGACGGAGTTGGAGTTTGAATGCCCATTATAGACGAAGAGATAGACAGCATGAGAATGGTCCACAAGAGCCTCTAGTACGTGGGGATGACCAGTTTTAGCTGTGGCTTTGTCGATAGGTTTTCACGAAATGCATCCACTACACGGATCTAATTTGTTAATTCGCGATCGAAGAAGAAGAAGGTCTGTTAATCTAAAAAGGGTGTTCAGACGAAACAGAAGGTCTATGGTATCACAAGGACCTATAGTAATGGTCATATTTACGAAATGTAAGTAGCTAATTTCCAGCATCAAAGCTATGAGTAATCACTGTTTGAAACAAGCTGGTTCGTACTGTGCTTGAAGATGGTGAAACTGCTTTGAAGAGAGACCATCCTTCCGTTGTTTCGATTAGCAATTTCTCTGGAAGTATTCTAGAAAGAGAGGCTAGATACAGGGTAGGGGCCGTTCTTCTACTGGGAGAGAGGCTGAACACTAGCAACTGTTTTATTAACTTTGATGGCGAACACTAACTTTCTTATTGTCTAGCTTCTGAAGATTGAATGACGGCTGTCAGTTTTGTCACCAGGGACGGAAATGCAAATTAACTATTGGCCCTATAAGCATTTTGAATAATATTGTTTTAATTGTTTTAATAACCATGATGCTTCTTAACTAAAGGGCCGAGTACACTGCATAGCGATTCGATTTCCTTCTATCCGATTTTCACATTTATTTGTGAGCATAGTGACCCAAAATTCAACTGTCTAAATAAATCTGTTCAATTCATCACTATCATCATTCAATATACTTTCGTAGTCGGTCATATACACGAATCTGATAAATATCATTCTTCTTTCTTCCTACTACTGGGTTGTCTAGCCGGTGCCCTTTCAGGTGTAAAAGTCCAACTTAGGTTCACAATACATAAATTTGGCATTACAACAGTGTCTGATTGCTCGAACGTACCATCTTGACTATTAACTAATTTACAACTGCTTGGTCCACATAGACATCTCCAGCACAGGAGGCCTGTGGCTGGTGCCATGATTCCAACACAAAACACATTTCTATCCTACGTTCGATGGCTGATTGTGGTCTAGCACGACTATAAGATATCGAAATGTTATTTAGATACGATAGTATTTCACGGAATCACTGATCTCACTAGAACTCGTACACAATGCTGTATCGTAGCTTGGCGGGTTCACAATCAGTGTGTATTGCGTGTAGCATGGCCCTTAAGCCTACTCCCTTTAGGATGATGATGAATTGCATCATACACTCTGCATCATACACTTCAATAGATTAAGAGACTTTCCCTGCAAACAATATAGTTATATTTTTTGAGCTGCGATTTCTACGCACGCAAGCACTACACAAGCACGCACATACATGATACCAGCTTGCGTACCGGCGCAGTGATCGCGCAGCAACTTCTACCTCCACAGCACTGAACTTATTTCCCATTGGTTTAGTCTGCTCCGTTTGTCTCTCATTCCACCCCTAAGTCGTGTCTGTCTGTCCTCGTCCGATTCCCGACATAGATTGACTCACATATGCATTGCACAATGCACAGTCGCCTAGAAAACAAGTACAGATCCTCTAAGTTCATTCATCTAAGTATAACTGGATGTAAACAACAGGAAAGCTGACATTATGACGTATCAAAAGCGCAACACGTTATGTGGTCCATGGTGTTCAACAACTTCCTTTGTGTTCAATATATGGCAAAGACCATCGTCGAATTTTGTGTGAAATGTGGTGCAAGTACATCTTTGTTACGCTCTATCACTATTATCATGCCTCTTGGCTATATACTTATTTAACAATACTGTTAAGCGATCTTAGACACAGTTGTCGCCACTTAATGCTCTATGTTTTTTATAAACTTTATGTAATCTTTATCATTGTTTTCTACTATGTATCCTAACAAAGGGCAATGAAAGTGACACAGAAGCATAGGACGAACGATACATCAGTGAACAGCAGACAGCGGTACAGTTACGGCGGACACATCATCCGCCATAGCATATATACTATACCCTATGGACAGGTAAGTGGCTGGGTGAGACAGTGAGAGCGAGAGAGATAGAGAGAGAGAGAGAGAGGAGAGAGAGAGAGAGAAGAGAGGAGAGAGAGAGAGAGAGAGTGAGTGAGAGTGAGGAGAGGAGAATAGAACGCTGGAGAGCACAATATATACATATTTCTCCAATGAGCACTCTCTCTCTCTGTCTCTCTCTCTCTCTCACACTACACACCACACACACACACACACACTCACTACACACACACACCCCGCGCGCGCGCGCGCGCACGCACGCACGCACGCATACACAAACTCTCACGCACGCACACACCTTTCTCATCCAACGAAAAGGTATAGCATACAAAGGTAGCATCATCGTGTTGAAAACAAGATGCATGGCTCTTATCCGTAGATATATGATGACATGACCATCAGTGTGACAGCCGTCCAGTCTATCCTCATGAACAGACAGCTGCTGCTACCTCGTCAGATACAGATGATCATTACTACAGAGCGGTGAAGCCGACATCAGTCACCTTTATCCAGACTCCGTCGGACCTTCCAGTCAGATACAGATGACCATCGTACCGAGCAATTCGAAGCCATAAGCTCACCAGTTATAGAACTGCCTCCTTCCGCATTCAGATACAAGATGACATGAGAACAATACGGTTCGACGCCGTCGTACACCTTCAACAGAAGCTGCTCCTTCCGGCCAGATACCAGATGACCATTACCAGCAGTTGAAGCCATCAATCGGGTCCTGTAGAATGTGAACAAGACGCCTCTGAGGTCCCAAACCATCACTGGCATCAGTCTGTCAACAGACAATGACAGGCGCCCAATTGAACTTCATTTGCACAACACTGCTAATAGGCTATACACTGTGTAAGACGTGTTGATGACAGTACCTAGCCTCTGCAGGTCCACCATCACTGGCATCAGTCTGTCACAGACGAATGAACCTCATTTCAACAACGGTATCTTATGTATAACTGTATAGTGTGAACAGTACCACCCTCTGCAGGTCCCACCATCAGACTGGCATCAGTCTGTCACAGACAATGAACCTCATTTCACAACGGTATATTATGTATACTGTAGAGTGTGGAACAGTACACCCTCTGCAGGTCCCACCATCACTGGCATCAGTCTGTCCAACAGACAATTAACTTCATTTCACAACGGTAATATTATGTGACTGTAGAGTGTGAAAAGTACCACCCTCTGTCAGGTCCCACCATCACTGGCATCAGTCTGTCAACAGACAATGAACCTTCATTTTCACAACGGTATATATTATACTGTGAGTGTAACAGTACCACCCTCTGCAGGTCCCCCCATCACTGCATCAGTCTGTCACAGACATGAACCTTCATTTCACACGGTATATTAATGTATACTGTAGAGTGTGAACAGGACCAGCACTCTGCAGTCCACGCATCACTGCATCAGTCATATCACAGACAATGAACCTTCATTTCACAACGGTATATTAGCATACTGTAGAGTGTGATACAACAGCACTCATGACGGTCCCACATCACTGGCATCATCTATCACAACATTAACTTCATTTCACAACGTATAATTATTGGTATACTGTAGAGTGTGAACAGTAACCGAACTCTGGCAGTCCCACCATCACTGGCCTCAGTCTGTTCAACAGACATGACCTTCCATTTCACCACGTATATTATGTATAACCTGTAGATTAGTGTGAACCAGCGCCGCACTCTGCAGGTCACCATCCATCGCTGATCAGTCTGTCAACCAGCAATGCAGCCTAATGGAGCTATTGTGCTTTCACCACGGTATAGGGTTTATCAAAGTGAACTGGTTTGTCTTTTTACAGTTCTCTGATTCACAAAACTGAAATTCGACGTTATAATACACCTGTTTCAGTTACTTGTCTAAGACATGCTATGGTCTTATGTGCATTGTCAGACATAAACCAAACACAAAATTGTCGAAATGGGACCATGTAAACGTATTCAACTGACGTACTAAGCCTCACTACTAACTGACTACTACTCATAATAAACTATAATAATAGAGCTCATTAGCGCCGCGAGATCCTAGGCTCACAAAATGTGCTTTTCCTACAAACTGAGCTATATTGGTGAAGGAAGGTACTAGAAGGCCAGGTCGGGCAGGAATTGCCATTAAACCAGGGGGGGGTAGGTGGAGTAGGGACGGCGGGGGACGAGCGTGCAGGTGGGGGGGGGGGGGGGGGGGGGGCAGAATTCAAGGGGGCAGTGGAGAAGAGGGGTGGGGGGGGTCAGAATCAACGGGGCAATTGGAGAAGGGAGGGGGGGGCAGAAGTCAAAGGGTGGCAGTGTGAGAAGCCGGGATACTAGGGTGGTGTACTGGGCAGACAAAAACAAGAGGACCTATTCTGTTTAGGTATCCTCAGTACATCTATAATATAGGACTAATGTAAAAAAAAATAACCCACCTAGTTAACATTTTAGAACACAAGCAGACGTTAAAAGTAAAATCGAATGATAAGGAGCTGTTGATACAAAACTGGAGCCGTTAAATTAATTGACAATTGATTGTTCTATAAGTACTCTGATTGTAAGTTGTATATTCTTCTCATAGATGTATATGTATTTCATCTATATTTAGCTAATATGGTACATGTATGTGTGTGTGTGATGTCTGTGATGGTGTGCATGTGTAGCAGTATTCGTAACTGTGTGACGTGTGTCGTGTGTGTGCATGTGTGTGTGTGTAGTGTGTGTATGTGCGTGTGTGTGGGTGATGTGAATGCTCGTAGCCAGGTGGACGTAGCGGGCGTGCGGGACGCGTATGTCTGGATGTACTGTAAGCAGTGGGTTGTTATCACATTATGAATCATTTAGTGCAGTTAGTAAGTCGCTTAGAAATAAAAGGCTGCACATATGCGTCATTGTACTACCTTTACTTACAACTAAATACAAAACTCCTTGTAATCGCTCTCTCGATACTTTGGTTCCCTTCTTCTTAGTCTCTTTATTTTTGGAAGGGCTCGGGGGAGGGAGGGGGTGTAGTGTGGCTACGGGGGGTGTGTCTGCGAGGGGGATCGGTGTCTGAAGGCGACACACACGAGAATAATATCACTCATGTCTGTACCCCCATGCTCACTCTAGATGTCCATCGAGTCCATGTTCCTGTACGAATGAAAATGTCTCCAAATTGAAAGTACACTGAGAAGATTGTGACATTATGAGTGGTGTGTGGCATAAGGGGAGGTAGCTCATAGCGAAAGTGGGATATTTGCTTCTTGATCGAAAACCACGTTGCTGTGGGCCATTGGTGGCATTCAAGGGTGTACTATTTTCTCTAGATAAAACTAACTGGATACGCACGGGATAGAACGCGTCGAATAACGTCTATACCGCAAAATCGGAAAATCTGGGGCCTAAACACTTTAGACAAATCACGTTAAAGCTGCGTAACTGACTATCTGCACGTTAGAGCTCTTGTCTGATTGGTCTTTTTTTCGTCTTTCTTTTTTATACACCAACACACTTCTTATGGACCGATACGGTCAACCAAACAAAAAAGTGTAACTTCATAATCCATGACAAGTGTCACTGTGATAGTTCGCCAAGGCACGTGAGGAAGTTCACTTTTGCGCAGTAGCCCCAAAACGGTTTTTGGCAAACGTCGTCTGCGAAAGAGGTGTTCTCTTAGTACTCGAAACTTCCTCATATCTCGCCGATTTGTCGCGCTCACCGCTAGCGTAATCGGTTATGCCCTTGGGAAGACACGGACCCTCAGTTCTATGGCCAGTGCGGCGATCTTAATTAAAAGTTTATCTTTCCATCTGCAGAAATACACTGTAGGCGGCTCTACGTAGCGCTAGTGCAAGACGAATGCAGCAAACATTGCCTTGACTAAACGCTGCATGAAGATAGGCATTACATACAAAGGAAGAGTTTTTAACAAAATTTAGAATGCGTTATCAGAATATCATCGACAGGTCACCATCGACCACTTGCGCTGAATTCGTGTTTCTACCTTGTGGTCAACTCGCTGACAACAATAAACGACTACAAGTGACAGCTCTGAAGTGGGTCATGATGTGTGGTTCATAAACTCCTGGCTCGATTTGAGATATAATCATGAGTTATATCATATGCAATCAAGACCATCGTGAGTTTATCCCACAAAACGACTGTGTTTCGAGTGACAAAAAAGAACTTAGTTCTCATAGATAATATAGAAGAGTATTACCACCATCAGATGTCAAATTTGGTGTATCACCGTTTTTTTTGCAAACCCCATCACTGCATTCCTGACTCCCTGCATGAAAATATTGTCAGATTGATCTAACCCAGTCATATCATTGCAACAAACTGCGAATAGATCTAGCGCACACAAAGATGTTTGTTCCGTCAAGGCAAGTGTTTACGATGTGTGTGTCATTGCTCTGTGTCAGTGTGGGGGGGGAGGTTAGGGGCGGAGGGGGTGGTTGGAGGGGGGTGATATTGGGGGAGTGCGCGGGTGAGGGGGGGGGGGGGGGGGGGGGGGGGGGGGGGGGGGGGGGGGGGAGGGGGGGGGGGGGGGGGGGCGGCGGGGGATGGGGAGGGGACGGGGGGGGGGGGGGGGGGGGGGGGGGGGGGGGGGGTGGGGAGCACCAGGGGGACAAGGATTTGGTTCAGGCGGGGGGGGGGGGGGGGGGGGAGGCTGGTGGATGATCAGTGTGTGTGGTGCAGAGGTAGGCGAGAGTGTGATGGAGGTACGGTGGGTGGGAAGCGCTAGGGGGGGGGGCGGCAGACAGCGAGCTATTTGGTTTCGACGGGGGGGGGGGGGGGGGGGGAGCGGTCTTGTTGGTGGGGAATGAGGTCAGGTGGGGGTGGTCTGCAGATGAGGGGGCGGGGATGATGGTGTGTCGGGGTATAGTAGGTGGTGTGGGGGTAGGGGGGGAAGATGGGGGGGCGGGCGGAGTGGTGGGTGTGCGGCGGTGGAGTTGCGAGGGGGAGGAGAGAGAGTAGGTGAGGGGGGCAGAGGCAGGCGGAGAGGGAGGAGGAGGAGAAGCAAGGTGGCGAGCGGGGCAGGGGGGGTTAGGGCGGGTATGGGGGGGTGGGGGGGCGAGGAAACGAGATGGGGGGCGGACGGTGGGGGGTGTGGCCTGTGCGGAAGGAGGGGGGGATTCAGCATTTTCATCCGCCTATCAGTACCTTGTTTGTAGGTTCAGTTTTAGCAGATGTCAAGTAAGGTCTGACCCAGGGCAGTTAATGTGGAGCTTAAGCATGTACAGTGCTCGCCCATTTCTTCCTGAGAGTTTGCGACGATTTATTGAATTCCAAAAATTCGTACGTCATTTCCTGGTTCCGTCACTATTAGTACTCATAATGTGAGAACGCTGTTATTGCGTTTTCCTCCCCTCTCTCTCTGGTCTCTCATCTCGTCTCATCTCTCCGCCAACTTCAGGCTATGACAACCTGAACATGCCCGGATCGACGTCTCCATCACGTCCTCGATCTCAGGCTCTGCCTCGTGTCTCATCCTCTTTCGACTTCCGGCGCATCGCGACTACGCCTGCTATCGGCACCTCGCGCTCGCTGCACATTCGCGTGCTGCTGAACACGGACCGCGTTGGTAGTGTGTGTGAATGAAGAGAAGATCTTGCAAAATGATTTTTTTAAGAGAGCGTTACATAGATGGGGCAGTGAACCACAGGTTTTATTACAAGAATATCCGTACTTAACTCGCAGATACATAGAACAAGACTTCTCTGTGTTCTTCTCCACAGTGAACTCACTGTTTCAGTATACATCCTGTAAGGAAGTGCTTGTGGCATCAAAATGAACTTTTGCGTGGATCTATATAGGACTTAGTAGATGAACCTAGAAATATCAATCTTTACCCATTCTCTGGTGAGCTTGCTTGATCGCACAGTGATATAATCTTATCAATCAAGCAATGCAGGGCGACCAGTTCAATTATTGTAGGTAACCCGATTGTAAAAAGTAAATACAGTACACACTAGAGGTAAAAGAACACATTGCCAGTAATCCTATCATAATTGTGGTGGGACCACTATTGTATGTTGACGCCAAGCTACTATGCATTCCATTGGTTCCTGAACCAACCTAATGCCCTACACGGGTAGTATTCCAAACGTCCATTGCAGTGAATCTGTAAGCACCAAAATAATGGTGGTATGAATGGTGGCAGAATATTGTCTTAGTGGTATGCACCCCCAATTCATATTAATCATCACTCTATATAACTGTCCCATGGGCACACACCCACTAAAACGTTTAGCATATGTGTCCAGTGTACATCCCATTAACAATATAGTCATACTCGTGCCCACGGTACATCAACCACTATATAATTGTCATATTGTGCCCAGCCAGGTACTTTCCCCACTAATATGTCACATCTGCAGAACTGTGCCCAGGGTGCATCCCCTAATACGGTTATACATTTTGCCCTAGAATACAATCCCGACTGATGCTTGTCCATAGTTATACTGCACCCCAGGGTGTCATCCCCTTTGATACTAGGGCATAGCTGTGGCCCAAAAGGTACATCCCCACTACTGCTTTGTCCATTTGCTTACATGTGGGCCGTTTCACAGGGCTAAACGTTACCGCGTTGCGATCGCTCAAATCGGCAAAAGCGGTCTAAGAAAATACACACAAGTCGCCTGTCAGACCCTCCTGTTGTATTATAAAAAAATAAATATCCTTTGGCATAGAAGTCGTTTATATCGTTTATAGCACAGTCACAACTTTGTGCCCCCCCACTCACCCCCATCGTCTTAAAAGTTCCTGTTTGTCTCAGATGTTTGAAAACAAAAAATATAAGTTTTAAAACTATAAAGTGCGGGCGTAGGTGAGAGGGAGGGGAAGAAAGAGAGCGGGTGAGGGAGGGAACACTGAGCACTGACCTGTTTTAAAATGTTCATTGGCTTTACATAGCTTATTGACATGGGTGGTTGCGAATAGAACAAAATAATGGAAAATAAAATAAAATCAATCAATGCAATTGAAAAATAAATAAAAACAAATGTCTGTCTTGACCATACCAATCATATCAAATTAAGTATATTCAATTCCCACACTTATATCCTAATAAATTATTCAGACGTTCCCAGTATTATTAGGAGTAATGTTCTGTCGTATGTTGTTGGATTTGGCTTTTGCTTAGTTCTAATATTCAGAGGAGCTTCTGCATATATTTAGCTAGGGATTTTTATAGATTCATCATCATAGTCCATTTGCATCCAAAACTCCAAACTAACTCCAAATATACAGCAACACTTTTTTCAAAAACGTTACACTTCTTTCTAAATCACATCATATTTTTTTTAACAACTAAATAAAAAGTTATATCATCTTTATCAAAACAACACATTGTGCAGGGAGCATTACAGAGATATCATCATCTGAAACCATTGTTTATCATTCAAGCCTATAGTTTCTAGACCTAAAAAAATCCCGGGCAACCTGGCCCGACTATTCTATGCCAACCTACTGTTTAACCAGACTTTTGTATTTCTCAGCTTCAAAAAACGCATCTTTAAAAGCTATAATACCAGTTTCTATATGTCTGACCTTGCAATTCTAGGTGCCAATGTTGCTGATTATGAAGCAATAATTCTGTTTTTAAATCCATGATAATCACTCCTCACTTCCCCACAGAGCAGAGAAACCCGTAGGCTCATTCCCCACCCCTTACATAGCCATACATCTCAAACCCACAAGTAGTTTAAATTATTTTTCAAAAAACAATATCCCCCTTTCTTTCCCTTCGTCCTTCGCCTCCAACTTTTTCGTTCAACTCGCATTTGTATCATCGTCCTGTTCTACTAAAGAGTCTCCTCGCTAATATAGGTAGGTGTTTCAAACACTAAAATCAACTTAGAGACAGTCATTTTTGACTTACTACATTTGATACATAAGCATAGGATATAATGATATGAGCGAGGGAGTGCGAGAGATATGTGTCGGAGGGATCAACTCCAGTTAACGCGTCACAGCTGTTTCTCCTTTTTTATCTTCTGTTGTTTTTGGTTTGTAGCTGTTGAGTAGTCAGATAGAGAGATAGAGAGAGAGAGAGTTGCTGAGACAGAGAGAGAGTGTGGTTAGTGGTGTGTGTGTGTGGGTGTGTGTATGTGTGTGTGTTGCCTGCTTTGTGCACATCTAATCTTTTACAACCCCTCGAGAAATGTTATTTCATTTCACCAAGCAACTAGCTCTTCAAGGTAGGACTCGCTCAACTGTCTCATATCTATGTAGATCTGTCTATCACTTCACTATGCTTTTTTCTTTGACAAAACAAATTGCCAGAAGCGTTTCATCATTTATTTCTATAAATAGGTACTCAAAGTGATCAAAACCTCTGTAATCTGCTAGTCCCCTTACAATGTCATCTACAGCTAATACGTTGCCTCCTCAACTACAAGGGGGTCTGTACCCACCCACTCATAGTGTGCATCATGTGTTATCTACTATATTTTTTTAATCGTGCTATCCTGTTCTTCCTAGATCCTATACACAAATTCATCATAACTGTGTGCAAGATGGGGCAGCTGTCTCTGCCTGTTATACAATCGTGATCATTTCTAAACCCCCCATCCCAACCTTCTAAAAAGCGTCAAGAACGCCGCCGTGTGATCAAGCCTCGTTTCTCCCTCCCAGAGCCTAACTATTGAAGATAAAAGACAAATTATTGAACCAGAGAGATGTATAAATAGCATGCTACGCGAAAGCTCTTTGTGTTCTGTGCTTATGTAATAGTCTAAAGTGGTATGATTCGTACTCATGAAACGTAGTGGAGCTCTGTAGTGATTCTCTGACGAACACAGTTCACTGCGCTAACACAGACAATTCGTCACGCATGACGCCAATCATGTATGTCTTTTGTCAAGCTAACTCGTTAGATATAGGGTGACATTTTTTGAGCAAAACAAACGCACGGTGACTTGTGAACAACTTTTATATTCGCTCATTCTCATGAAATATCAACATCTCTTGATATCCAAATTCGTGCACCCAGCAAGTCACATTTTGGAGTGAGTGACTCATCCATGCATTACGCAACACGACAACCCGTGCATTTCGTGTTACATAGCTCTGTAAATATGTCATGCGTCATGAATGATACACGTGATGATCTTGCCACTAGACGTTGGAACAAGTGACACTCCCACAGCTTTGCTGTGTGCGCATTCACGCCAAGATTGTGAACATCGATACCATTGCGAGCGTGATTGGGTCGATATCTTCAACATTACTGCGTCACGTGCACCATGCGTGGATCTGTCAAGCATTATTCGATTCTCAGCATTATCAGCACACCATGTTCGAAAACTGGCGTTGACGATGATTTTTTCGCTGGACCTAGCTTCTGAGCATCATATCTCGGGAAGGAAACCTGGATATCCTTCTAGCATCTACACATACGCAATTCGTTAGGCATACACCGTGCTGTAGAATACCACCTCTCCGTACGATACTCGAACTCATCGCACGATTCATTCTTCCTGTAGTAAGTCTTATGCTGAACACGACCACTTAGCAACAGACACCATACCTGAGATCTTATGTGTACGCAGTTTTCAGAGGGTGGCCAGACATATTCCTCACCTGTGCAGCTGCAGCAGGAAACACGCCATTTGGACCCATTGGTCTGTGGACCACACGCACTCACACCAACTTGTGAAGTGACGGTGTAGCCGGATCACGTGCTAAGCTATATAGGCAATGGCATACAGATCCGATAGTCATTTAAGCTGAAGCGAGCAGTGAGTCCGCTAGCTTACTCAACTCGACCCGTGTCGAGCATGACCAGAGTATGCTCAATTCGTTTGACGAGGCTGAGAAACTATGCTTAACTAATACTATGAGTCAAGCATTAAAGGGATATGTGTATGAGGCATGCACTGAAAGCATCTCAGAACTTCTAGAATCAAGAAAGATGAACAAGCTGTCAGTGCTGTTGTTGAGACGCTTACAAGCCTGGGTCTATATCCCTTTGAAGCCAATGTGGGACCTCATCAACATCTCCACTCTGGCGCTACTGCCCCAAAAGATTCGCTGAAGACACATTAGGGCGCACGCCAAAGGAAACCTGCTTCCGCAAATTCAAAAAAACATTCAATACCGGAGACTCTAGAATCAAATGCCACCCTCAAAGTGAGTACGATAGTCATGGTGGTCAAATGCCCTCAAGGAAAAGAATGTCAGTCTCTAAAAGAATAACTTTGGGAACAGAGGCACACCAAAACGAATAACAAACCAAGCTGTCATTGGATAGTCGTTCTGTTGTCTATTTAGATTTTTGTTGATCTGCACAGAGTCGACTGTTTGGTGTAGACATCGACTGTCTGATCTGTAGATGGGCCCCGGGCTTGTGCCTTTGGGCTTATAGATAATCGAACATGAAAGACATGTCGTGAATGATGGGCTGTGCCAATCTGTCGACTACATTGGACGGGCGGGGGGGGGGCGGGGGCTTCTCCATGGTGTCTGGCCCGGTCCCTGATATGGCAGTTTGCGAATAAACAAACAAGGCAGCACTGGCTTACATAGCCTCATCAAGAATAACATCACGACATAGAGCTAGACGCGCAATACGCTAGCCTGACACAACATCAGATCAACTCAATCCATCGATGCATTGGCCCTTGTCACAATGATGATACCGCTTTGATCCCCTGTACGAGACGCTTGACTCTCTCTGTACTAAAGCAGCTTGACATGACCCGATGCCCGAGGTTCACGATCCATCCCCCTTTGAAAAATGCACACATCTGCTAGAACTAATCAATTCATGACTTTGCTCAAGCCATAGGTCATATACCGTGAGGCTTCCTTTTTAGCAGAAGTTGCGTTTATGCAATCGTGTTTGACAAGTAACCACGAGAAAAGTCCATCAAAGTGACGCAGAGAGATACCGACTCAGTGGTGCCGAACTCTTCGTCCTGAAGGTACAGCAGACTGTGACTAAGACCTTCAGGACAGGATGATGCAAACTCTTAATAGCTGCAATGGGTTCCTTGTGCTGGCAGCAGACTGCAAAACAAGAACCCAACGCTTGATCTAAAATTTCATCTAGCCATATTGAGTCGGCACAGGAGAGAATTACTAGTCTAATCAGATCTTTCACACGGCTACATAGAAATTCTGTTAGCAGTCACTTGTATTGATACTCCTTTTTTGTCTTCAGGTGTACTAGGTATTGCTTCCACATTACTGGACTCCGATGCCGTGAAGTTCTTGAGCTGCAGTGTTTCCAGGAAGAGACTGATGGTCGCATGTTGCTGCATGTTATGCACGCTTCTGAAGAAGGATTGGAGGCTATGGTGATCAACTCTGATGACACAGACGTCTTTGCTCTGAACCTGGCCTTTGCTGAGACCATCAGGGCACGTTTGTTCCAGAAAACTGGGACACATACCCGTACTCACATGTTGGACATCAACAAGATCGCAGCCTCTCTTGGGCCGGATGTGTGTAAGGCTCTTATCAGCATGCATGCGTACACAGGCTGTGACACTGTGAATGCTTTCGCGGGCAAAGGCAAGCTGAATGCCTTGAAAATCTTGAAAGGAGATGAAGACAAGAAGCGAGCCTTCCTTGAACTGGGTGAAAGCTGCGAGTTGACAGGAGAACTCTTTGAACGCCTAGAAAAGTTCACATGCATCTGGTATTTGACACAAGGACCAAGTGATGTGAATGATCTACAATACCACATGTATTGTGCAAATAATGGTGAGATTGAATCTCATCAGCTTCCACTGTGCAAGGACTGCCTTCTGAAACATGCAAAGCGAGCCAACTTCCAGGCAGGACTGTGGCGACGGAGCTTGTCTCATGATCCTGGTGCTCCAGATCCAACGCAGGGTGGATGGAAGGTGGAAAACCAAAATGGAACAGACGTCTTAGTTGTGGACTGGATGGACGATAGGCCCGCGCCTGAAGCAGTCATTGAACTTCTTGCCTGCAAATGCACAAGGGCATGCACTGCCTTGGAATGTACATGCATTCAACATGGTCTGAAATGTTCCGACATGTGCAAAATGAAGGAGTGTGACAACCAGCCTGTGGATGATGATCTGGGGGATATGCCAGAGCTTGCAGACGATGCTGAATTTGACAATGACCTGTTCTTTGATGAATAATAAATTGATGCAAGTATCTCAGCTGGAAACTGAAAGACATTTTCTTCTTTTTTGTACGTTCAGTTGGACAAGTTAGTCCTGTTACAACAAGTGAGGACTAAGAGAACAGTGTCATGTTTGTTCAAGCTAGTGACAAGTGGACATGTGCTGTGTGCTAAATATGTGGCAAAGCTGTGTTTTTAATGACACTTGTAATTATGATAATGCTTGCGGTGTTTCAGTAGTTACCTTTCTATTTGTACCCATTAAAGACCCCTACGTCACGTGCCACGTTCCCGCTTATGCTAGGAAGATTTCTTTCCAGTTAATAAGAGGGGGAAAACACGTGAAATCCGTGATAAATAAATGTGACCCGACACCACAAAATGGATATTAAGTCCACTCTGAACGTATTGTACCTTTTGATTGTTATAAAGTACATGTAATCAAAAGGTACAATACATTCCCAAACTATGAATTGTCTTTATTCGCAACTGCTTTCAAATCGAAATTCACATGATAAGATCCATTGCTTCGCTCGACACGCTGTCAACTATATAATCTATATCTAGGCTTACTATTCCCTATCGTGATCTTGCCATCGACTGGAATGTCGGGAAGAAATGGTAAATTGATTAGATCCAGTGCGTACGAAGTAATCACGAGACTCTTTAACACACACGAGACTCTTTCACAATATTCGGTGGCAATTTAACACACAAGCTTTCAATTTTCAAGATTAATTGAAGCACTCACAAAGCATGCACCAATGGAGCGGACCTGACATTGGGTCACGCCAAGGGACGTAATAGGCGTTTGACGTCATCTTAATCACGGTTCATTCCACAAATCATGCACTTGCACCTCAACATAAAACAAATGTACAAAAGTGGAACAAAACAGGCTATAAATTATAATGTGGACCTACCTTGCAAGCGGGAATGGAGATTTCAAAATGCTCACATCATTTAATGCCATCCACCACACTACCAATTACAGCAGTCATGTGGAGGAGCCACAAACAATCAACTGTGTGCATATGTGTGTGTATGTGTGTGTGTGTTTCATGGAAATCGGGGGTTGTCCAGAGAGACAAGACAATAACATGAACGAAATAGCCATTCGCTGACCTGTGCTATGTGTGGGTGTGCGCGCGCGCGTGCGCGTGTGTGTGTGTGTTTTGAATCAGTGTTTAATGGTGTTTATGAATTGCTTTTCTTTTTTTAAATGTTCATGCATGCGTGAGATTATGAGGGTGTGCGTGTGCGCGCGCGTGTATGGGGTGGGTGAAGGTGGGTGGGTGTAGATGTGTGCATACATGCGTGCCGGGGTGTGTGCGTGTGTGTCACTGCATGCTTGAGCAAGTGTTGTGATGTGTGTGTGTGTGTGCCTGCATATGTGCTTGCATGTGTGACAATTTTGTAGTTCTTTAATGTACTTTTGCTTTCAATTTTGTTTTAAATCAGACACAATGTTGATCATTAATTTGTTCTTTCGTTTACTGATGAATATATAGGAATAGGGGGCGGGGAAAGGGGGGGTGATAGTGTTGGACTAACGTTGGTGCAACAGTGGTGTTCATATGTTTGCTCTGTAAGTGTGTTGCTTTGCACATGTATGAAAAATAGTATGTATGTATGTATGTATAAGTGTGTATGCATGTATGTATCTGTCTATCTATCTATCTTTCTTTCTATCTATGTAGGCCTATCTATGTATGTTGTGTATGCATACATGTAGAATATGTATTGTTGTATTATGAATGTATGCATATAGATTTAAGATATTTGTATGACTCATATTTAATTTGTGAATGCAAGTTGTATGTTTGTATGTATGTGTACAACATATGTGTTTATATGTATAAGTTTAGATGGTGAAAATCGTTGTATGCGTGCATGATGTTGTGTTGTGGTGTGTGTGTTGTGGTGTGTGTGTATTGTGTTGTGTGTGTGTGTGTGTGTGTGTATGCGTGCGTTCGTATGTGTGTGTGTTTGTGTGTGTGTGTGTGCCGTGTGTGTGTGTGAGACAAAGAATTGTATGTGCGCACAGTATTTAAAATAGTCGCATATTTCATTTTTTGTCTTTTCTGTATTCTTTTTTTATTGCTGCAAAAAGAATTTCCTATAAAATGGACAATAAAAATATTGATTGATATTGATTGATTGATTGATTACGTTCGCTTTCAAAATGGTCGCGCGGCCTGCGCTCTTCGCCTCGTGCTGGCATGCCCTCCTCATTGGTCAGCCCTTTGGATTGTTGACCAAAAAAAGAAGCTCAAACCTCATGGCGTGTGTCGATACTATTTTTAGAATTCTGTTAATCTCGTGATCCCGACAAAGGTAATGTAAGCCTACAGACATCTTACACAACCACACCGCGACACATTCTGCTTTGTTGGAACACACACACACACACACACAGACACACACACACGCACACGCACGCAACTGCACCACACACACACACAACACACTTATCAACCTTCGGTTCAGCACAACAAAAAGTGTTGTTTTGTGTGAATATACGGGTGTTATAACGTAACCAGAATACCTCACAGTGGCATGGGAAAAGGGGCATCAGGGAGTGGAACGACCTGCGGCAGGACACCCTCTACACCTTTACTGCTGACGCCCCCTGTGCATCAGTGGTGCAGGACCAACAATAATCTATCAAGCGCCCCTCCCCCCTTCAGCTTTCGCTCCACCTCTGTCCCTTCAATATTAGTTAAGCGAGGCATGTCCTCAGGGGAAAGAACAGACCGTCCCCCCCCCCCCCCCCCCCCCCCCCCCCCATTTTTCAGTCTTTTTTCCCCAAAGGAGCCAGAATGGTCAACATACTGACCGTGGGCCCTGAAGAGAAGAAGAAGAGATGTGGCTGCTCCACCCCCAGCTCAAACATGAGAAAAAGAAAAAGGAGAGGGTGAGGGGAAGGAAAGAGTTTCAGAAGGATTCAAGGGCTCCATTGTTTATACAATGATATATGTTTTCCAAACATTGCCCCCAAATTGCGCCGTATTTTCTTATGTGGCAGTGACTACATTCAAATAGTTGATAGTTATAAATATCTTGGCGTAATATTCCACAGAAATGGAAATTTTCATGAAGCTGAAGAACATCTAGCCAAACAAGGAAACAAAGCATCATATGCTCTCAAACGATGTTTACGTGGGGATGAATTAAATATTAATGTCACAATGCGTCTATTTGACACGTTAATAGTCCCTATTGTCAACTATGGAGCTGAGGTATGGTTCCCATTTAATTATATGTCAAAGAACAAAGGGGTGGTGGATTCCTTTGAAATGCCCAATCAATTTAATTATTTTCTCTCCCTGAAATGTTCATCAGAAAACGCACATATTCGGTTCTGTAGAGGGTTGTTAGGGGTACACAAAAGGACAATGAAAATACCCGTTCTAGCAGAACTAGGAAGATTTCCAATCTCACTTAACACAATAGGACAAGTAATATCATTTTGGGTACATATAATCGAGTCAAAAGAACACAGCTACATTAAGCAAGCTTATAATGATATGATATCAGCTGAAGTTCGAAATAAAGCACCTTGGATAACATATATTTAATCTTTGCTTCAATCACTGGGCTTCTCACATATATGGAAAAAATCAGGGCACTTTTAATATTAAAAGACTTAGATATTCATTAATTAAAAAATTGAAAGAATATTATGTAGTTTTGGAAAACCATTAAAGGCAGTGGTGCCTCAAGGCTTCAATTCTATAACATAGTCACGCAGTCTTACAATATCCAGCCATATCTAACAACATGCAAGAACGTAAAACATAAAACAGCTCTATGTCGCTTAAGATTAAGTCAACACGACCTTCACATTGAAAGGGGTCGCCATCGCAATATCCCAAGAGAAGACAGACTTTGTCAATCTTGTAGCGTTGTGGAGGATGAACTTCATTTTCTAGATGAATGTACACTGTATACCGATTTGCGGCTTGCTCTTATTAATGGTATTAACAGACAGCTGCATTCTTTATTGTTAACAGATTTTCAGTCTCCAAGTCTCATACTGAAATCAAATTCCTTTCAACCTGAAATAGCAAGATACATTTATGAATGCTTTGCTGTCCGCAGTAAATAATTAGCAAGAATATACAAATGTTGTATTCTTTTTATCTGCTGCATTTATTTTGTCACGAACTTTACTACCTTGTGTTTTTTAATTTATTTTACTTTCTTTCTTCCGTGGTATGTACTTACTACTTCTGTGTCAATAATTCCTTTGATGGTTTTACGACAAATAAAAGAGTTTGAGTTTGAGTTTATACATCGATTTATGTTGTTCTCTATAGCCTAGACTACTGCAATTCCCTTCTTGCTGGCTGCCCACAGAACCTCCTCGCCAAATTGCAGAAAATTCAGAACAATGCTGCACGCCTTGTACTGAGGTCTTCCAAATTCTCTCACTCTACCCCTATGCTTGAATCTCTTCACTGGCTTCCTGTCGGAAGGCGCATCGAATACAAGCTCTCTCTGCTCTGTTACAAATCCCTGAACGGTCTGGCTCATTAATGTCTTATCTAGCTGATCTTCTAAAACTTTACACACCTCTTAGACAGTTACGCTCTTCCCCTGACACTTCTCTCCTCCAGACAACACGTTACCGCACCAGAACATTTGGCGAACTTTTCTTCTTTCCAGACCCCTTCCATTTAGAATAATATCCCTTTACCTCTCCGTTCTGCCCAACTCCCTTTCTTCATTTAAGTGTGCGCGGGTGTCTGTGTCTGTGTGGATTTTTAGTGTGTGTGTGTGTGTGTGTCTAGTGTGTGTATTTAGTGTGTGTGCGTGCGCGTGTGTGTGTGTGCGCGCGCGCGCGCGTGTGTGTGTGCAACATTTTTGACATTCATTTGTTTCCATTGCTTGATGGTTTATTCATTTATTAATTTATTATTGTAAGCGCTCAGGGTTTATTTAAGATTAAGCGCTCGAAATGCCCATTATTATTATCATTATGTTCTCTTCATTTTGTTTCGGATATAAGAAAACTCGAATATGGTAATAAGCAAAACATCATCTCCCTTCGATTTTCTTATAACCGAGTTTTGCTGTATTTTGATTTTATGATGTAAAACATGAGTCATAGGTCGCAAGTTTCTTTATTGTCCATTGGCATTGTACAAACGCAAATACAAAATTGTCTTCCACTGTGTAAAATGAGTTATACATCCAAATTAGAATATTGATTAAAAACAAGAAACAGAAATTTACATTTAAACAAATATGTTACTCTCACACCACACCCACTCATTCATCTGCTCTCCGCTATCTTGCTCGCTCATCATGCAACTCACACCACGTCTGCCTTCATTTTTGTTTTTAATTTTCTGTTCCGTTCTTTCTTTTTTTCCTCCTTTGTTTTGCATTTTTTCCCTTTTTTTCATGCACCAAATTAGGTAAAAGCATTTTCTCTTCGTTTTATGTTTCTGTTTGTCTTTTATTTTATTTTTTTCTCTTTTTCTCTTTTATTTTTTCCCTTTTTTCCCATTCAAATCGGTTATAAGAAAACAAATTCAAAATGTTTTCTTATATCCGAGTTTCGGATATAAGAAAACCGGGATATAAGAAAACAAAAATGTATCTCCCTTCAATTTTCTTATAACCGGGTTTGACTGTATTCACATATGTGATTTTAGACAAGTGTGTGTGTGTGTGTGTGTGTGAGTGACAGATGGTGTTTAAAAAGCCACTGCATTGTCGACTGCAGTCTGTTCTTGGACCACTACAGCCAGGAAAAGATTGAGCAAGTAGAGACTGAGATAGCAGCTGTGAAAACATGGACCGAACAAGGCAATATGGATAAAATAAAAAAAGGATCCAAGCGATTATTAAACCAAATCCAGGACTGCATCTCGGATGTAGACAAGCGGCATGATATAAAACGAGATGCATCTGTCGCGCACACAAAAATGAAATTGGCGGAGGAAGAAAACAACAAATTGAAATCTGCCCTTAAAAAGTATGAAGAAGAGGTCACTGGAGCCGAATAACGCTGCCGCGCGGTTGGTGATTTAGCGTCTTAATTTTGTTTTATTTTTCTTCCTGCTGCTCCACACCACGCTGTACGATTATCCAGCTGGATAGCTCAGCGTTACGAGTCAGATTCAGAGAATATCCAATTTACCATGAAATATTATCTGAGTTAGACCTACCATATAAGTACACTTTATAAACTATTATATGTTCAGCATCCCGTCATCTATGTAAAACTACGGTTTTCGTGTTCATTTCGCCTACCTTTCATAATGTGGAGAGAACGTGGGCGGAAATTTGTTCAGTCATTCTTGCTCCGAGTCCAGTCGATAAAAGAAAGTGACACGTGCTCACACCGGTCGAACTTCGCGCTGCAAATGAGCTGATTGGTTGAAATTGCGTGCATCCCATTGGACATTTTTTGCGCATTCCCATTGGTTTTGAATGAAAAATTATGATTGGTTTTTAGGCTTGTTTAAAAAAAAAAATTTTTACTCTCTCTCTCTCTCGGATATGTTTGGACGTGCGCGCGCGCGCGTGTATGTGTGCTTGGGTTCGCGCGCGCGCGCGAGTGTGTGTGAGTATGCGCGCAAGCGCCTGTGCATGTAGTTAGAAAGAGAAAGCCTATGAAAGTTGTGCACGGACTTATCGTGTAACACTAAACGTGTTGTGTTGACATGGATAAGCTTACCTTGTTGCGGAAGTGTGTTTTTATTTTTGCTTCGGCTTCTTCTGTTTGTTCACCCCCTTGCTTGTACGGCTATATATATAGAGTTTGCTTTAATAAAACTTTTTGTGCGTCCAATGTATGTTTTGTGAACCTAAGAAACAAACTCAATTACTTTAACTTTAACATTACGATTTGTTTTGTGTTCTGAAAAGAAGAAAATAAAATAATGTGCTGATTTACTTTTTCTCTTTTTGGGGGAGATAGACAATGCCTATGCAAAGACAGCTGTTTCGTCTTGTGAAAGACTCTTCAGTCTGCATATCGGCCTGCAAAGAATGTCCACAGTGAATGTTCAAGCTGAGCTAGAAGACTTTCTACAAGAGAATGGTTGTCCTCTTTGCACCAGATTGAAAGTCCACAATAAAAGCAAACCAACACTTAATTCAAAAGAAATGGTAAAAATCTTATGTAAAATAACAAAAATAATAATGTTCTAAAATTACAATCTCTCTCTCTCTCTCTATCTCTCTCTCTCTCTCTCTCTCTCTCTCTCTCTCTCAACTACGCATTTGATGGTTGTGGTGGTTGGTTGATGGTTCGTCTCGCATGTGCTCTTTGTAGCCGAGCGAACGGTAAACCTTACTTTTATTCGTGCCGCGTGCAACAGCAAGGTCTAAGGCAAGGAACTACTGTACCAATTTTCGTTACGAGGAGTTCCGTGATTACGGCGCTATGAACTGGAACACATTCTGGTCACACACTGACACACATACATACGGGCAGTAAAACGCACAGCCCTTCTTCTAATTCCAATGTACTCCTCAGGGCCGGACCTAAGTTTTAAAGGGGGGGGGGGGGGGGGGGGGGGGCTAATTCATCGAAGGTGTGAAGCACCAAGATTCCTAGGGGGGGGTCCGAGGGGCATGCTCCCCCGGAAAATGTTTAAATCCGAGAAGCAAAATAGTGCAATCTGGGCATGAAATAAAGGACTAATGCCATTACTGTTCATACCCCTATTGAAACATGTTTTGAACCATTACGTACCTATCAACTGGTGGTGCTGATGAGTGCTAGGTATAACCCGCGAGGAAATGGCGACATGAATTGTTTTTTGGGTGTTATTTTAGGAAAAAGGGTGGGGGCTGCAGCCCCCTAAGCCCCCTCTGTAGGTCCGGCCCTGCTCCTGTTCTTACAGAAGATGTCTTCGTGTGCGTGTGTGACATACGAAGGGGAAGAGGAGGGTAGGGGGGCGAGGGAGACATGCATATATATGGGTTTGTGCTGGAGATGGAGGAAGAGCTGTGGTGTCTTTTGCATTGCCACAATGTGTTCGTATTCCAAGTTTCCAACTGCATCTGACAACAAGGACTCGAGAGAGAAAAGTACATAGCGGCTCTGTGTGTGTCTTGTCTGTCCTTCTGTTTGTATATTGAGTGTCTCCTTCCCCATTATCATTCTGTCAACCTTGTGACCCCTTCTGTGTTTTCTTCTACTACTCTATTACTACTACTACCACCACACCACCGCCGCCTCTGCTGTTACTATTACTGTCGCTGCTGCTGCTACTACTAGTATTGCCACTGCTGCTACTTCTTCTACTACCACCACACCACCGCCGCCTCTGCTGATACCATTAATGTCGCTGCTGCTGCTGTTACTGCTACTGGTATTGCCACTGCTGCTACTTCGTCTACTACCACCACCACCACCATCACTTCAACAACAACTACTGCTACTCCGCCGCCTCCTCCTCCTCCTCCTATTACTACTACTACTACTACTAAGCACTACTACTGCTGCTAATTGCAATGATGAAATAAGAAGACAGCTGATGTTAGAGAACGTCCCCAAAGGTCAAATAATCCTTATTGCTGCAGTACTATTAAGAGCCAGTGTAAATGCCTCCGAGTTTAGGATTCAATATAATTCACAAAAGATTAACAATTTACCATGATTTGCCATCTCAAGATTCAAAATGTGACACAGAACATGGATCAAAAGTAAACCTACTTAGTTTTCAATTTAAATCATATGAGTTCACAGTAGCAACTTTAACTGAAGTTTGGATTTTGTGTGTGTGTCTGTACTTTTTCATCTTCAAGGGTGTGGAAGTGGTGGGATGCTGTACGTAAGGGGAAGGGCGACAGAAGCAGAATTGGGGTGCAACTGATTTTTTTAAAGCGAAAGTCACAGGGGGCTTGAGGGGACGGGGGGGGGGGGGGGGTGGTGGGGGGGGGGGGTGGCGGTAGCGGATACAGAAGATATTGATAAAGGGACAGTATTTGATAGGTCTCGTACTTGTACATTTAAGAACGGTCATAATTTCATTATCAGAATTTTTTAAAAGTCGATGTAAATTATTGTATGAGAAATGTTGTCTTTGAATCTCTCTCTCTCTCTCTCTCTTCTCTCTCTCTCTCTCTCTCTCTCTCTCTCTCTCTCTCTCTCTCTTTCGATATTTTCGTTTACCACAGGGCTGGGTGTAAAAAAGTATGCATACTTATCTCATTACCCTGTATAAATAAAATTTGGTTCGTTCGTTCGTTCGTTCGTTCTCCCTCTCTCCTTTTCGCTTGCTGGTTTTGCTGGATTTGGTTGGGTTTTTTGGGGCGGGGGGGGGGGGGGGGGGGGGGGGGGGGCGGGGGGGGGGCGGGGGGGGGGGGGGGGGGGGGGGGAGGGCAGCTGCCCCCCTGCTCCTCCTGTTCCTACGCCACTGGGGAGGTAAGAATAGATGTGGGACAGCATGTCTTCATATCTCATCGGAGCTCCATTGTTGCATTGATGGTCCATTGTTTAGTGCTCAGCGCTGCGGCGCAATGCAGTCTGTTACCTTCTGCATTGCACAGCAACACATGGCACCCGCACCTCAATTCAAACTATATCATGCAAACAACCCCCGCGGGGACACCGGGGGATCTTTCAGTACAAATTGTTCTCCAACCTGTTTTCATAAAGAGGCAAAATTAATGTAAAATGGCGTCTCCTTTGCAAACCAATAGACGATTTTCTGAAGAAAAAAATAGGGGAGAGCACTTCGTGAAAATGAGTTCATTACCTCGACTTACTCAGTCAAAACTATAGTAACCAAAGCGGCATGGCGTCGAAGCTTGAAACCGCAGAATGCCAGTCAGCGACTTGCAAACATTGGTTTTTTTAAGAAAAATAAGGGGTGGCCAGTGATAGAACTTGCAAACTGTGACGTAAAAATAGAAATTACATCAAATTTAGAATGACGCACTGTGTTCTACATGCTGTGTTTCTCCTCAAACACACGAAGCGAGGGCTGGGGATTTACCTGATGGTAGAGTAACTTCCCCTGTTTGACCGATTGAATTAGGCGAGATCACTCCCATACACCATGAAATTACTCCCCTTAATTATTTCCGAACAATTCCTATTCGGAA
>CM065690.1:34299487-34304487 GCA_017654935.2 Phymorhynchus buccinoides
CAGAAGCTGACAATTTCAATATTTTAGAATCAATTCCATCAACACCTCGAGTATTGGTCTGTTTTAAGTGATTAAGATAATTGAAAACTTCATGTACACTCAAAAACGGAATGCTAGGGCAATCATTAACATGCTTGGATTCACAAAAATTCTGCAGAATATCTAAATTGTTTTCGGACGATCTATCTGACGTTATAATTGAATTTGCAATGTTACAAAAGTGTACATTCATGTCTTTGGTAGATAGGTCTTTGGGGGATGAGATGCTGGCATTTATATTTTTTATTGGTTAATAGATTTATTGCTTTCCAAATGGATTTGCTATCTGATCTAGAAGAAATAAGATTTTTAAAGTAAGCTCTTTGTGCAGATCGTTTTAAAGAATTAACTAAGTTTCTTTGTTTTTTAAAATCATAGTCATTCCCTGACATCAAAAGCCTCTCTCTCTTTGATGTAGCTTTGGTGTTCTAGTCTATGTCGATTGGGCTGACACAGCCTTAAAGGCGATCTGAAGCAAGGATTGGGTTGCTGACTTCCCCCAAAATAGGAAATGAAGAAACTTATGCAGTTCACTTGGGATGACATCTGACTGACGAAGAAATTCTTCAGTTGGAGGCCAGGGAAGGCTGTCTGACTTATCAAAGGCTTCAGTTATGACTGTTCGCAAGTGCAAGGCAACTTCTGTCTCCTTATCCATGGTCCCGAGTTCATAGGCAAGTGTCGCAAGTCGATCAATGCTGATTTGGGCGTCATACACAAGGTAGCTTTTGAATTTCCCGGTTTGTGGCAATTTGCAGAAGGACAGTCTGTGTTTATGCTCATCGCACTTTTCCAGCTTTGCTTTGAGCTTCTCAGCTCTGTAGTGAGGATTTGAGTGACCAGTCTCCTGCAAGACAGATACATATAGGGAACAGATCTCGGTGAGTTTCATGACCTTCTGTGCAGCTATTATTTCCCTGTCAATCAGTTCACACGTTTTGCTAAATGCTTGAGCATGTGCTTCCTCAAATTCAATTTGACTTTGCCTTTCTTCCACATTTGTACTTCTCCAGTAACTGGCATCTTTCATGTACGCATAATAACACGATCTGTGAAATTGTGCCTCGCATGCAAAAATATCATAACCCCTGATTCTAATGACAAGTGTTTCATCACATTTCTCTTCTGCTTTCGGCACAACACTCTGCCATGCATCACTTGCGAATTTGACTAAAGGCTCTGTCGTCCACATTCCTTTCCGTTTGGATGCTTTTCTTGTTTCTTTATTACAAAAGATACAGTCAGGTTTAACCCTTTCATCCACTGTCGCCTCTTGGCACCACAATGATTTAACATCCATGTCACTAAAAGGCATCAAATGAGAATCTGGTATCCAGTGACATTATGTTCTTAATTGTGGGAGGTAAGAATGTGCCCTATTTTATGCATGTCACAGAGGAATCCCCAATATTACAGACGAAATCGTTTCTCTACCTGGGTAAATTTAATGGTAAATTTTAGCTGAGGAATGGCTAGCGTTGAAAGGGTTTTAAACAGCTTCTGCGCATGGATGTCAGAAGAACGACCTGAGGTTCGAGTTGCAGTTGTTGAAGACAAATCCTGTCCTTGTGCTGAGGCTTTCAAACGATCCACGTTCTTTGTGAACCGCTGATAGCAGTCCCTGTGGTATCCATGTTCAGGACGAACTTCATCTGGTACTAAAGTGCAAGACTCCTCCATTCTGTAAGGAGAGTCAATGGGTTCACAACGTCTCTGGTCGCGAATTTCTTGTAACTTGCCGAGTCTGATCTCAGGACCTTTACAGTTTGAAAGAAATGTAAAATGTTCACAATTGGATCCAGAGAAATGAAGAACACAAGTCTGTTTTCTCTTCAGTTCTGACAACTCATGTCCAGGTTTTCTCTTTCTGGATGTCGATGCCATGGTCGATGCTTAGTCACATCTTCTTTCAATCTTCAACAATCTTAAGCAAAAGCAAAAGATTATATGATTAATGGTAATGATGCCATGGCTGAAAAGTTCCAATTATATGCTTCAAAGGAACAGTGTGTACTTGATACTTTTTGAAATGCCCAGAATAATGTCCTCAGTTTATATGTTATAACTCTGTTTTAACATAGTATTTGCATCAAAGCCAAAAAGGGGTAGGGGAGATAAACCGGCGACAGTGGACGTCAGGATAGCCCTATGGTAATGGGACATAGCTCAAAAGAAGCGCAAGAGACTGTTCTTTTAAACCATGGTAATGTTTGGTTTTAATGACATGCACAGTTTTGGCGAGATACAGTTTATTGCTAATATTTCAGCAAATTCACACTGTGCAGCGTTTGACAGATGGTGGGTGCGCAAGTAGCTTCACTGCGGTCCAAGTATTGTAGTTATTGTCATTCTGATTATTGTGTATCGTGCAGAATGCATTGATATCGACAAAAATGAATAGTAAATTCTTGCAAGTTAAAAAGAACCAAAGATACAGTTAGACAGTTGGACCGGCAAAAAGTGGCCCCAGCACCGGAGATGGGTACCCTTGGAAATTAAGACAGAAGGAACAGTCCGAATGCGAATTTTCTCTGGGAACATTTTGTTTCGTGATCTATACACCCTAAACTACCAGAAAATGACCATGAAAAATTTATTAGGGGGGGGGGGGGTGCATGGTAAGCAGGAATTCCTCACAGATTTAAAAAATATATAATATGTATGACTGTGATCCATCTATGGCTGGGTGGAATTTAAGTTTTCAACATAACAAATTCTCCTCGAAGACAGGACAGTTCACAGTATATCCACATAATCACTGATTAATATATATATATTTTTTTAGAAACGCTAGTGGTATGCAAAAATGATAACCCTTTCAACGCCAGCCATTTTTTTAGCATACAATTTCATTCAAACTTACCTGGGGATAGAAAAGAAGTAATCTGCAATAAAATACTGCGCATTCCTTTATAGCATGTATATTTAGGCCAGTCCTTATCCCCCAACATTAAGAACAAAAAGGCCATTAGGTAACAGCACGTGATTAATTGCCGTTTTGTGACATGGGTGTTAAATCACTGTGGCGCCAAACGGCTACTGTGGCAAAGAAAGGGACAACACTCAACTGTGCAGGACTGCTTGAAGTGCTTTCAACTATTTTCTGGAACCTTCTGAAAGCTTATCGAATTCTTAAAAATGTTATGGAGTTGTCAAGACAGTTCTGGAATTGTTGCACATTACGTTCACACATTGTTCTGATTGAGCTTTATGTTGTTGTTATTCTTGTATCCTCTATGCCCCAAGAGGGGTCAAAGAATTAAAGCTTCTTGATTCGTGATTCTATCAGCTCTAAAAATGGCTTATCTGCAGAATAGGTTTATATTATCTGGAACATTTCATGAAATCAGGGATCGAATACAGACTAGCAATGTGGTCTCAAACTTCTATAATGGAAAGACCTTACCTTATTCCTCGTCGCTCCAGCTGGAGCATAAGGCGCCAACAAAGGTCCTCCAGTCGTGACGGTCTTGAGCAAGCCAACGGAGCTCATCCCAGGTCTTTCCCACTGCCCTCATCTCCCATTAAGGAAAGAAGTGTAAATCAAACACCTGTCAGCTTGATTTTGATGATGATGATGATTATGGTGATGATGATGATGATTGTTGTTGTTGTTGTTGTTCCAATTTTGTGTGCTTTCAACATAAAAAGAACAACCATGGCACATACAATAGAAAAGCACAACATAGGCACAGAAGAAAAAAACTTTGGAAAGACAAAGGTCAATATAACTTGTTTTTCATTTTAATCTATAAAAGTGTAAGTCAAGCACAAATTATGATACTATAAAACATGGTAAATAAATGAGCAATGATTTTAGAAAATCGCTTACAAAAAAAACATTCTCGTGATTCAATGAAAGAAATCCTAGGATTAAGCCTATTGGTCAGGAATTTTTAAAAGGCAAGTAAATCGCCCCTTTCTTATAACCTCTTTCAGTTGTGTTTTCAGATATCACGAATTACACAAGAACCACGCAACTGACTCCCAGACACATTCTCCTTGTCTATAAACTCAATGATAAAAAAGAGTGTTGTTTAGGCGCGTGTGTTTCATTATTTTCCTGTACTCTCCAGATTTGAGTATACTAAAACAATGTCAGCAGAAACTTTCACACCGCCTTTCAGTAAAAATGAAAGCGCGGATACTGCTCGCACTAATGCATCAGAATACAGACAGAGCACTTGGCCAGGAGGTGCCTCGTTGGGTGAAGGGTGCATACGGGCCGTGTTCAGCGAGATGGAGTTCGTGCCCTGGGACAACCCGGACAACATCGTCAGTGCTGAGGTGGAGGCCATCGTTCGTCTGGTGCAGTACCACCTCTTCGTCCCGCTCTTTCTGATTGGCTGTCCAGCCAACGTCATCAACATGGCCGTCTTTTACAAACAGGGTTTGAAAGATCGCGTGAACTTGTGTCTCTTCGTCCTGACTCTCAGCGACGGGATGTACTTGATGGTGTTCATGTTCCCTATCGTAGAACAGCTGTACCTGCATTACACCACGCAAGAAAATTACGGTCCCATCTTTATTTACATGACCAATTACAACCTGAACGTTCTTGTGGCGTTTGGGTTTGTTTCTCCAGTTCTATCCGCCATCATCGCCACGGAGCGATGCCTGTGTGTGTTCAACCCGCTCAAGTTTCAACGCCTGCTGCGAACACGAACCATGGCTGTCATCATCACCAGCGTCTACGTCGTCATCTTCCCTCTCTTCTTCATCGTGGCGTTCCGATACACCATCAAATGCATCTACGATCCTACAACCGGAGTGGTGGAGACCAATTACGTGGAAGGGGAATTCCACCGAGCCCATAAAGACTTTATCGATAAGTTAGAACTCGTGGTGTTCGGCGCCGCTCTCCCAGGCTTTGTTCTACCCGTGGTGACGACGACCACCATTCTGACGATCGTGAAGCTTCGTCAGATCGTCACGTGGAGATCGGACTCTTCCACCGTGAC
>CM065690.1:34306987-34309487 GCA_017654935.2 Phymorhynchus buccinoides
ATTTCATGTTATCCAGTTTTGTGTTAAGAGTACTCCACTGCAAGTGAAATTTGGTGCACAGTTTATAATTCAGTTATACAACATTGAGCTGTTTTTCCCCCGTAGGGATACTGGGGGTCTTTTGCATAAATAGTTCCCCCACCTTCTGGAAGTTCTGTGATTGTAACTTCCTCCAGTCTGTCACTCTCTTTGACTCTGCCTTTTCCCTTTGTTTGCTGTCATAGAACTATCTTTCTGACTTTCCTGTCCATTCTCCGGGCTTTTGTCAAGAATCACTTTCAAAAAGATTTCCTCCAGCCGAAGTCGAAATTGCTGGGCCTAATTATTTCTTATGTATGCGCATAACGGCAGCATGACGCATCTGTGCTCATAATTGACAGGAAAAGGTCTGAGCGATAATTGAATAATAATAAGAAGAAGAGCTGGGGTTTGTTGTGGGTTTTTTTTTGGGGGTTACATGAGCTTTTATCACATAGTTACAATTTGACCAAACAGAATATAAAATAATCTGTTTGTTTTGGTTTCAATTTCAAAGAAAGAAGAACGAAATCAATTCGAAGCATTGTGTTAAGAGCTAAAATGCTTCCTTTCATATCAATTGCATAGAAAGAAAATAATATGTTCAAATGGCAGACAACAAATAAAAAGAGGGCAAAACCAAAGCTCACGTCAGGTTGTCTGCTTTTGTGGACCGACCTGTTGCTTTGCTACCCCCACACCCCTTCTCTCAACCCCATCACAGATATTACTGGTGAGCTTCACACTGACTGAAGATCACAATGATGTCACAACATAGTACATGTATTTATTACTCAGCGCGTGTCTGTGCGCGCGCGCACACGCACACACACACACACACACACACACGCACGCACGCACGTACGCACGCACGCGCACGCACGCACACGCGCACACACACACACACACACACACACTCTCTCTCTCTCTCTCTCCTTTCTACATCTCTGTCCCCACTTTGGGTTCGGTGGTTTGCGTTGACGAATTGATAAAAACTACAATCGTCGATCGTCACTTCACCGAGTCAGCAGTGCATCCAAAAATAGCACAGTGCGATCCAGACATCTTTGTTTGTTTGTCGAAAGTATTAGAATAAATTATACGAATAGATTCGGAGACCACCCTGCTGTCGCTAACGATAACATAGGTCAAACGTCAAGCCGGAACTTCGGTACGCAAACGATCAGCCTAACATGCGCAGTGGAACTCAACCTCGTCATCCAGACGTATGGGCATGGATGGTTGGACGGATATATTAAATTATGCATCGCGGACTTTGTAAATGCTGCAGAAACACTTCATAACTGTGTTGTTTTGTTACCACAATCACTAATAAAAATGTATAAATGAAAGAAAATATGTAAATTGAAAAGCGACAGCAGAAGAATATAAAAAGACAACCATGTACAGGGGCGGACCAGTCAGTCATGGAAGAAGGGCGATGGGGGAAACTGACGATAATTTGAATGTAAAATATGTTTGTGGGAGAATAAGCTAAAACTATGGGATGAAACTACATTTCTCCCGTTCTTTTCGTTGTTTTTGTTGTTGTTGTTGTGGGTGGGTTTTTTTTGGGGGCATAACCCCTATAACCCCCTCAAATCTGTCTCTGATGTAGTAAGTACCCAAGTCCAAAGACATGTAGCAATATGGACATCTGTTTAACGTCCTCCGACCTGGAACAGGTACATGTGGGACATAATGCAGATATAAAGATAGTGGGTCGATCCTGTAGAAGAATAATCAGAATAAGTGTACTCTGGGTAGATTTAGCTCACATAATATGTTAATGGTAAATTGGACAGTGTTATTAGAAATCAAATCAGGCCATGCAAACATTAATTGAGACTGAAGAAAAGACAGTTATAATTGATGATACTTGGTGGGGTTTTTTTAATCAGTCATTATCACTATCAGTTACCCTATAACAAAGCATCTAGTAATTATCTAAAACTTCAAAATGTGTGTGCCAGTCACTCCTTTACGACTAGCCATGACTTCCAGGTAGCACAGGAAGCAATTACTATTCTGGAGGACTGGGCATAGTGTTTATAGTGGATACATCTTTTTCCAGGGGTATCCCCCCATAGAAATGTCGCTGGTACCACACTCTCTCGACCAAAGCGATGCTTAGACGTGTTGGTTAAGCCAATAAGGCTCCCAAAGGCCAAACAATCCCATTTGCTGCAACACTAACACCTGTACAAATGCCTGCTTTGAGAAAAATTGAATGGACCCGTGAAACCAGGCTAAGCCACACAGGTCCTAATGTCTAATGAGCGCTTCCAATTTTTAATCACATAATTTCACATTAGCAACATAATTTAATGTTGGGGTTTGCATGTGTCGTGAACGAAAACTTAGCTTTACGTCCTCCCGGCCGTAGCCATATGGGACATATGTCGTCGGAATGTTCCTGCTTTTATGGTGTTGAAGTGGTGGAGCGGCGTAGAATGGAAGGAGAGGGGTGACAGAATCAGAA
>CM065690.1:34311987-34326972 GCA_017654935.2 Phymorhynchus buccinoides
TGAACAGATGAGTCTTAAGGCCAGACTTGAATGCAGACAGGGACAGAGCGGACCGGAGGTAGAAGGGGAGCGAATTCCAGATGGTGGGTACTTGATAGCTGAAAGAGCGGTGACCAAAGGACTTAAGTTTCATGCGGGGGACTTTGAGGAGTTTCTCGCTGCTAGAACGGAGAGTGCGGGATGGTTGATAGGTGATGAGATGGTTGGACAGGTATGTTGGCAAAGTGTTTTGAAAATGGCGGAAAGCGAGGATTGCTAGTTTGTACTCAATGCGAGCATGAATTGGCAGCCAGTGTAGTTTGATCAGAAGGGGTGTGACATGGGTTCTTTTAGATTTCCTCAGGACGAGTCTGGCTGCATTGTTTTGTATTCTTTGGAGACGATTGATTTGAACTGCGGTATCTTCATTCAAAATAGAAGCTAGGAGTCAAAATCAAACTGTCGTGGTGTTAAGACTGACCGACATTTCCTCTCAGCCAGCCACACCAGAGCAGCGTGACACTGTAGTTTACAGGCGTAATACTGTAGCGCAAAGAAACCGCGACAGACACAGAGCGGAGCAGTAAGAAGACAACAAGAAAAGGTAAGTGGTTAACAGGGTTCCCCTTCTGAGTTATTTCTACCGAATCCTCCCAGTATGATGTACGCAGAATCAAACGATGATATCAATCGCAATCAATCAATTGTTGACACGTCCCTTCATGTTCATGACAACAATGCACTTCGGTTAGCTCCCCTGCCTGCTTTTGACACACAGCACAGAAACACAGCCCACATCGACATGGCATTGTGTGATGTTAACAGACAGTCAGTGACAGTCGATGAAGTTGTTGATGTGGACACAGTGGAGGATTACATTGAGCAAATGTGTGTCGAAGACACAAGTGATCGAGAAAGTGAAAATGAAGGTGAAATATCTGAAACAGGGGCAGTGGGCTCAGCACAAGAACAAACAGTTGTGGAATGCACAAATGAAAATGTATGTGATTCTGACTATGAGGAGAACCTGTCCCAAACTCCAGATCGGGATGATGGGCCAGCGAAGAGAGAACTCATGGCATGCCTGGTGAGGAGCTTGGACGAACTGCAGTCGGAAACGCGGGAGCTGAAGGCAGTCTGCAGAGGAGGAAATCCTGGGGACCCAGACTGAACAGCAGCTGAACCGTTGTAGGAACAACATGGACAATTAATTATTTCGGTTGGAAATTGTAATCGATTTACACAACATCCGTGAAATGGACTCCTTTCGCGATTGACTTCACTGTTGAGCATATATTGTTCATATTTGTTTCCATATCGATCCTTTTTAGTGAAATGGGTGTAAAAGGCTTTATCGCAATAAACCATTCATTCATTCGTTCTTCTCTCTCTCTCTCTCTCTCTCTCTCTCTCTCTCTCTCTCTCTCTCTCTCTCTCTCTCTCTCTCTCTCTCTTAACTACGCATTGATGGTTGTGGTGGTTGGTTGATGGTTCGTCTCACATGTGCTCTTTGTAGCCGAGCGGACGGTAAACCTAACTTTTATTCGTGCCGCGTGCAACAGCAAGGTCTAAGCCAAGGAACTACTGTACCAATTTTCGTTACGACGAGTTCCGTGATTACGGCGCTATGAACTGGAACACATCTTGGTCACACACTGACACACATACACACGGACAGGGAAACGCACAGCCCTTGTTCTAATTCCAATGTACTCCTGTTCTTACAGAAGATGTGTTCTACAATATCGTTCCCAGCTGCTACGCTTGTATGCAAAGACAATGCTAAGAATAGCTGGACATCGTACTGAACCTAATCCAATTGTAAGCTTACTTCGTGTGCGTGTGTGACATACGAAGGGGAAGAGGAGGGTAGGGGGGCGAGGGAGACATGCATATAGGTTTGTGCTGGAGATGGGGGAAGAGCTGTGGTGTCTTTTGCATTGCCAGAATGTGTTCGTATTCTAAGTTTCCAACTGCATCTGACAACAAGGACTCGAGAGAGAAGTAGATAGCGGCTCTGTGTGTGTCTTGTCTGTCCTTCTGTTTGTATATTGAGTGTCTCCTTCCCCATTATCATTCTCTCAGCCTTGTGACCCCTTCTGTGTTTTCTTCTACTACTCCATTACTACTACTACCACCACACCACCGCCGCCTCTGCTGCTACTATTACTGTCGCTGCTGCTGCTGCTGCTGCTACTGGTATTGCCACTGCTGCTACTACCACCATCACCATCACTATTACTACTACTACTACTGTTACTACTACTACGACCACACCGCCGCCGCCTCTGCTGCTACTAGTAATGTTGCTGCTGCTGCTGCTACTAGTATTGCCACTGCTGTTACTTCTTCTACTACCACCACCACCATCACTACTACTACTACTACTACTATTACTACTACTACTACCACCACCACACCACCGCCGCCTCTACTGCTACTATTACTGTCGCTGCTGCTGCTACTAGTATTGCCACTGCTGCTACTTCTTCTACTACCACCACCACCATCACTACTACTACTACTACTACTACTACTACTACTACTACTACTACTACTACTACTACTACTACTACAGCTGCTGCTAAATGCAATAATAAAATAAGAAGGAAGACGAAAAAGAAGATGATGATCATGATTGTGACGACGACAACGACGATGACGATCATGATGATGATGTTGATGATGATGATGACGACGATACAAATGAGGAGGAGGAGGAGAGGGAGGAAGAGGGGATGTACTGTTGTACGCTAGTCAGTAAGCATTGATACCATGAAGCTACTATTTGTTTTTCATGAATTGATAAGCTTTTTAGGTTTTCTATTTGTTCCCTTGTTGAAAACTTTCAACAAGTCAGTCAAGTCAAGTCAAGTCAAAATGATCTTTAATGACGATAAAGGAATAAGCTAAACAAAACTTTTTTTCATCCTGTCGTCATAAATAAATAAGAAATACAACTGAAGCAAACAAGATGAAAAGCAAAAACTGTAAACAAAAAAATCAATTTACAATGAAATATATGGAAAAAATACACTACTACTAGTACTACTACTACTACTGCTGTAAGAAGCACAATGAAAATCCCAAGAAGCAATGTTCTCACTTTAGAAGCATGCAATATTGCAAAGTGGAGAGAGGGAGAGGGGGGCGGCAGAGAGAGAAAGATACAGAAGAGGATTATGGAGGGAGAGGGGGGGGATGAGTCGTTAGATAATCTTGAATAACATACTTGTTTAACCATTGAGCCTTTACAGCGTACAGTACGATTCCACAGGTTGACTGGTAGTTTCCTGAGTCTCATGGAAGAAACGTTGCAATGCTCTCTGTTGTTGTCTTGGGGATTTAGGTCCCTGCTACGCACTGCGTATCTGGCATGCAATACTCTCGAAGAAAAACATCATTGCATGGGCTTCTCTTTGCAGGGCCGGATCCAGGGGGGGGGGGGGTAACCGTAACCCCCCCCCCCCCCCCCCCCCCCCCCCAACACACACACAAAGAATAAGAAGACGAGAAAGAGAAAAAAAAGAAAGAGAGTCATACGTACTGTTTCGTTGTTCTAAGGTACAATTTAAAGGGAGCTTGGGCACTTTATTTTGTTAAAAAAGCTTCAGCTTCAGGTGGCGTTGCCCCCTGACCCCCACCTGGAGCATTGCCCCTGGACTCTACGCCGGAAATCTGAGTGAGAAGAAGGGGAGTAATACCACTGGATGTCCTGCAAAGTAAGACAGGCCGGGGTGGGTGGGGGGTATGATGATGCTGGTGACGTTGCGTTCATCTTCGTCTTTTCCCCAATAGACGTCATGGTATCCAGTCAACTCAGGTGGGGGGGTTCTGGCTGAGGCGACTTCGGAAGCCATGGGAATCTAGGTGAGGAATAAAAATAATGATAAAACTATCTGTTGACATTAGTCTCTAGAGAATAAAGACACTACAGAGAACCCCAGTGTATGTCTTCAGATATAGTGAGAGAGATGGCTGCATAGAAGAAGACAAAAACTCTTTCGAAAACAGAAACATGTAACATGTTAAGAAAAGAGACAGACAACATGACTGTGTTCACACACAAAATGTAGCAAGAGATGGGCAGTAAATGTCTTCACAGAAAGGAAACTGCAAGGGTTGAACAACGGGTCTTTAAATATGAAAACAAAAAAGAAACTGTTGAAAAGTGGACATCAGAGAATCTTCAGACGATTTAAAAAGCTGTCTTGGGAGAACAAAACGTCAGACATTCACAACAGCATGTTGTAACTGCACGTAATAAATGGCTAATTAAGGTCATCTATGGGGTGGGACGAGTTCTCCAGAGAATTTTTTTTTATTTAACATTTCCCTAGAGTTTCTCCAAAGTTACTGTTCCTTGCACATCGTTCTTTGTTACTGTTCTTAGAGAGGTCACCATGAAATAGGCTATGACCCAGGCGCTCGGAGACACGCTGTGAGGCCTGTAGCGGAACTGCAGTCAACTGCAGCCTTCATCCACCGGACCGAGCTAATCATCTAACATGGCGGGAGCAAAGAAGAACAAGACGTTCTTAGCCAGATGCAAAGGGAGCAGTTGCGTAGGAACGTTTTGAAGCCGGGGGGAGGGGGTGGGCATGATTGCCATCAAACCGTGGGGGGGGGGGGGGGGGGGGTCGAAAGCGCACGGACAAGGGGTGAATGGATAGGTTAAGTTACACGTCTTAGTGTTGCAGCGTTGACACTTGGGGTTCTGCAGGAGGGTGTTGTGGGTTCAATCTTCGAGCTTTAAAGTGGGTCAGGACGAAGGAAAACAGTTGAGGGGACAGTTGAGAGATAGGAAGGAGCGAAGGGGAAGGGATCATGCAGACGTTAAAAAACCAAACGATGCCTCCCAGCAGCTGACGATACTATGAATGTAAAAGATGCAATCAAGGCTTCTTGTGAGAGAATAGCTGAACTATAGCATTGGTCTACATTTCTCATTCTTTTTCTTTTCTTTCAATTTTTATTTCTGAGGGGTGAAACCCATGTAACCCCTCTCAAATCCATATTTTGATGCAGTACCTAAGTCCAAAGACATGTAACAATATAACAGCAATGATGCCTATACATCAAATAAAAGAAGAGGAAAGGAAACATATCTGAGCCATCTTAAGGTCATATCACATTGTAGCAAGTCTTTGTTTGGTGATGATTGAATTTAACAAAAAGCCCAAACCATGAAAGGACAAACGTATACTAATATCATTCATATTTATAAGCAAGAAGTGTACTTTATTACTTATAGGGTAGGTCTAGCTCAGACCATATTTCATGGTGAATTGGACACGTCATTATTGGAAATCAAACCAGGCCATATTACTGTAAAATATTGTGACCAAAAACATCAGTTATAATCGATGATACTTGTTCAATACAAATCAGTCATTATTACTATCATCCACCTAACAAAACAAAGCAAACCAAATTCTACCAATTATGTAAAACTTCAAAACGTGTGTGTCAGTCAGTCCTGTCTGACTAGCCACGACTTCCAGATACAAATGAGGTAATTACTATTCTGGAGGACTGGGCATAGTGGTAAATGTAAAGAAGTCTTACCCAAAATATCCCCACTCTCCAGGACAAAGAGACTATAGACAGCTGATGTTAGGGAACGTCCCCAAAGGCCAAATAATCCTTATTGCTGCAGTACTAGTAAGAGCCAGTGCAAATGCCTCCGAGTTTGGGATTCAATATCATTCACAAAATATTAACAATGTACCATGATTTGCCATCTCAAGATTCACAATGTGATATGGAACATGGATCAAAGGTAAACCTACTTAGTTTTCAATTTAAATCATATGAGTTCACAGTAGCAACTTTAACTGAAGTTTGGATTTTGTGTGTGTTGTCTGTATTTTTTCATCTTCAAGGGTGTGGAAGTGGTGGGATGGTGTAGAACGTAAGGGGAGGGGCGACAGAAGCAGAAATGGGGTGCAACTAATATTTTTAGCCAGTCACAGGGGGCTTTGAGGGGGCGGGGGGGGGGAAGGGGGGGGGGGGGGGGGGGAGGGGTCAGAAGATATTGATAAAGGGACAGTATTTGACAGGTCTCGTACTTGTACATTTAAGAACGGTCATAATTTCAGTATCAGAATTTTAAAAAAATCGATGCAAATTATTGTATTAAAAAAATGTAATCTTTGAATCCTCTCTCTCTCTCTCTCTCTCTCTCTCTCTCTGTGTCTCTCCCCCCTCTCCCCCCCCCCCCCCCCCCCCCCCCCCCCCCCCCCCCCCCCCCCCCCACCCCCCCCCCCCCCCCCCCCACCCCCCCCCCCCCCCCCCCTCCCCCCCCCCCCCCCCCCCCCCCAAAGATAGACGACTCGTATAAGGCTGATGCAATGCGTTCTTTCAATGTCAAAGACATAATTCATATAGCGATGGCTGTTAATGTTTCCTCATATCTTACACTGTTGTTTTGATTATTTTTTATATTCATGCTTCTACAATTCAGTTTCTAACTAGCCCTACTAACCCTTCCTTTGTATTGTGGCCTAATAAGCTGAGAAGGAATTGTCACAATTGTGCATTTTTAACGTACAAGCATGAAATTTGGCATGATGGTTTCTTATGATGTGCTTATCAATTCCTGACGTAGGGACATTTTTTAATTCAGCCTTTAACCCATTCAGTACCATGGGAATTTTGCTCGCAGACAGTTATAACTAAATAAAATTCTAGTGTTGGGCATTTTCATGTAATAAGCATGACATTTGGCATGATAGTTTCTTATGGTGTGTTTATCAATTTCGGACATAGGGACATTTTCAGTTCAGCCTTAACCCATTCAGTACCAAGGGAATTTTGATCGCGAACAGTTATAAAAAAAATGTAATTCTAGTGTTGGGCATATTCATGTAACAAACATGAACTTTGGCATAATGGTTTCTTATGGTGTGATTATCAATTTCTAACGAAGGGACATTTTCAATTTAGCCTTTAACTCTTTCAGTGCCAGGGGCATTTTTATTGCGGACAACTTTAATTTTATTAACGATTCTAGTGGTGTGCATTTTCATGTAACAAGCATGGAATTTGGCATGATAGTTTCTAATGGTGTGTTTATTTATTTCTGACGTAGGGACATTTTCAATTCAGCCTTTAATCCTTTCAGTGCCAAGGGCATTTTTCGCAGACATTTATAACTAAAACAAATTCTAGTGGTATGCATTTTCGCGAAATAAGCATGACATTTGGCATGATAGTTTCTTATGGTGTGTTTATCAATTTCTGACGTAGGGACATTTTCAATTCAGACTTTAACCCCTTCAGTGCCAAGGGCATTTTACTCGCGGATGGTTATAATTAAAAAAAATCTAGTGTTGGGAATTTTCATGAAATAAGCATGAAATTTGATATGATAGTTTCTTATGGTGTGTTTATCAATTTCTGATGTATGGACATTTGCAGTTCAGCCTGTAACCCCTTCAATGCCAAGGGCATTTTGATGGCGGACCATTAAATTTGATTTTTTTTTTTAAACACCCAGTGTTTAGCATTTTCATGTAACAAGCATGCAATTTGGCATGATGTTTTCTCAAGGTGTGTTTGTCAATTTCTGATGTAGGGACATTTTCATCATCATTCTTTAATCCCTTCAGTGCCAAAGGGATTTTGATCATGGACAGTTATAATTAAACGAAAATTCTAGCAAAGGAATAATGGGGAAAACTAAGCATAACCGTTTTTTTAAGTAAGTGGGAAAAGGCTAACTGTTGAAAGTGTTTCTAGGCTGACATATCATATACTTCACTGTCAGTATATAGCTATAACGAAGTTCTTAATATGCCAAATATACCTTATTTCCTTCCCTCTCCAGTTACATACTCAATGAAAATGACTAATAACAATGCCTGCTAACACAGCCAAGCTTTTTAGTCACTCCATCAGCAAGCAAACCCATTTGATAATGTAAGTGCAAATCACAGAAAAGAGGAGGGAGGTGTGTGTTCAACAACCCATGACCTGATTCCATTATTGCACTCAAAAGAAGATGCTCGTGGTTTGGTAAGATCAACCTAGTCGTGTGACACATAATTGAACACTTGTATTCAAACATTTGGCCATGAAATGCACTGGCCTCGCCTGTCCTTGGTGGGTTGTTGGATGGATATGCTGGTTTCTGGGTGGGGTGTCTTTTGCCGGCGGGTTCTGTAGTCGTGATAAACGGGCTGGTACCCCCATAGGGACATTTCGCAAGGACTCCTCTGCATTGTATCTGATGGTCACCAAGCCGGGAGAGCCCCGTATACTTAATGGAATGTCCTGTGTGTACCATCAGCACCTTCGGCTGTTTCTTTTTCATTATTTTTCACTAAAAAGTAGCTGGACTTATTTATTAAATGTCCTAAGCACTGAAGGGTTTAAGCAGTTTTGATTTTGTAACCGAGATGTAGTTCCTAATGGCTGCACATCTCTTTTCAATCTCTAAACTTAACAATCTTTAACAATCTTCTGTTGATCATTTCCAAGAAAAATAAAATAGATCAATCAATGCTTCATTTTATTTGCTTCAGGTCGCCTTTAAGGCTGTGTCAGCCCAATCGACATAGGCTAGAACACCAAAGCTACATCAAAATGTTGTTATGCTCTTCATAATTATGCGGGATTGTCTTTAGCTATGACAAACTCCTAGCATAACATCGTCAGTCTTCCAAATCCTCCGAAGTTGGAGTGTGGCTGCAAACGTGTCGGGGTAATCAAAAGCGGTCACACACATAGTATTCTCATTCCTAGCTGGTGCATTTGCATTTGTTGGGATGATCCCTGAAGTCTTTTAGCCAGGGTATGACAACGACAACAACATTTTGCTTCAGTAAAGAAAAAAATTGGTTTATGCGATGGGGTAAAAACAATACAACATAATTTTATTTTATTAAATAAAAAGCACATAAAGACAGCACTCACACAACATACATAATTTTTTTTTTAAAAGTACACCCTCCCACATCACAACCTCATTCAAGACGTCAACGTTTACGAGTACATCCACACCCCCACCCCCACATCACACCACACAATCTCTCTCTCTCTCTCTCTCTCTCTCTGAGACATCCTATAATAATCTGGCAGGGCCAGAATAGATCTAGGTGTTCAGTAAGCCAAGAAAAGGGGACAGAATTGTCAAGAAGCCTAGAAGAGCGTGCATTATCAGATAATGATTATCTAGATCTAAACCTTTTTTTTCCAGTTCAATCTGTTGAAGTCATGGCCTACTCATGTACAATGCACCCATTCTACATTATACACAAGCACAATCGTAATACACTTACTCACATCTATAATCCATTGGAATCAAAACTGCGTCACATAATGAATTCATTCGGAAAAGTGATGATACGCACTTTGCTCTGAACGCGAAGCGCCATTGTGGATTACCGCTGTCTTACTTTCGTTCTTACATTCGAACAATGATTGGTTAAAATAAAAACGATGTGTAATAAAATAATAGTAAAATGTTGCATTTTACAAAGTTAAAAGTACAAGAAGCAGAATGTGTGGTAAATGAAGATATGCGTGCACTAAGTTTATTTTTTACAACGAGATTTGTTGAAGAAGCATTAACTGCGGGCCTCTCTTTCGTTGCCAGAGCTGCGTTTTCGTCTGCATTTATACCATATTTTAAAATACTAAATAAACAATGAAAGACTGAAAATTTTTGATGTCCCTACGTCAGGAAGTGTTAAGTAAACTCTTCTGAGTCTGATCATACTATTCTTTAACCTGTACGTAGTGTTTGAACGATTCACCCGTTTTCGTGACTTCTCATCTCGGCAATGTGCAAATAAAACATTCAGTGTTCAGTTCTCTCTCTCTCTCTCTCTCTCTCTCTCTCTCTCTCTCCTTTTCGCTTGCTGGCTTGCTCAAATTTTTTTTTTTTCTTTTTCTTTTTTTTTTTGGGGGGCGACAGGAAGACATGTTTGCCCCCCCCCCCCCCCCTCCCCCCTTCTCTGTCTGTTCCTTACGCCACTGGGGAGGTAAGAATAGATGTGGGACAGCATGTCTTCATATCTCATCGGTGCTTTGGTGCTCAGTTGTTGCATTGATGGTCCATTGTTTAGTGCTCAGCGCTGCGACGCAATGCAGTCTGTTACCTTCTGCATTGCATAGCAACACATGGCACCCGCACCTCAATTCAAACTATATTATGCAAACAACCCCCGCGGGGACACCGGGGGATCTTTCAGTACAAATTGTTCTCCAACCTATTTTCACAAAGAAGCAAAATTAATGTAAAATGGTGTCTCCTTTGCAAACCAATAGACGATCTTCGGAAAAAAATAGGGGAGAGCACTTGGTGAAAATTAGAGTTGATTACCTCGAATTACTCGGTACAAACTATAGCAATCAAAGCGGCATGGCGTCGAAGCTTGAAACAGCAGGATGCCAGTCAGCGACTTGCAAACATTGTTTTTAGAAAAATAAGGGGTGGCCAGTTGCTACAAAGTGATAGAACTTGCAAACTGTGACGTAAAAATATAAATGACATCAAATTTAGAATGACGCACTGCGTTCTACATGCTGTGTGTCTCCTCAAACACACGAAGCGAGGGCTGAGAGGGGGGATTTACCTGAGAGGTAGAGTAGATCTAAACTTCCCCTGTTTGACCGATTGAAAAAGTAGGCAAGATCACTCACATACACACACCATGAAATTACTCCCCTTAATTATTTCCGAACAATTCCTATCGGGATGAAAGTGAAAGGATTATATTTTTTAGAAAACATGTTGCTCCAGGGTGTTTGTTTCCAAACAGTTTTGTTTTTGTGTTATATTTTGAATGCGAGAGCTTCAAAGATGAAAACAATCAGATCGTATTAGAGAGCTGAGACAAAAAGTTTTTCACGAGGTTTGTGAAACATGAGGGCAAACACTATAGGGGCCTATAGATTTTCAAATGCACATTTACAGTCAAACTATGTACTATACTCAAGCTGTTGTGTGGGTTTTTTTTCTCGGGGTTATTTGTGCCTCAAAAAATCTACAGTTTTTGGAATAAACAAGCAGCCTACAGCTGCGGTGACGAAACACGAAGACTTTGTTTTATAAGAGAGGTGGGAGAGAGAGAGAGGGAGAGAGAGAGAGAGATGAGAGAGAGAGAGAGAGAGGACACTGAACACTGAATTTTTTTAATGAATAGGCCTTAGGCTCATGTTTATGGGGGGGGGGGGGGGGGGGGCGTTTTTACAAAATAAGACAAAGAAAGGTTTCAAGGGCATTGCAATGCAATAAATAAATTCAAAAAAAACATGTAATTCACACACACACACACACATACTTACGCCACACAATCGCGCGCACACGCACGCACGCATACATACTCGCTCACACATATATATCCATATAATAAATATTATACGCAGCACGCACGCTCGTTCACACGTATAATTGTTGTTATTAAAAAAAAAATACAAATTATTTTTGAACAATTTAGCAATTTTGAGAGAGAGAGAGAGAGAGAGAGAGAGAGTCGGAGAGGAGAGAGAGAGATGAGAGTAGAGATGAGAGAGTAGAGAGAGGTTGAGAGAGAGAGAGAGAGAGACTCGAACTCAAACTCGAACTCGAAATGTTTAATGAGGATAACTGAATAAGTAACCATACTTCTTTTCATCAGGTCCTCTAAAAAATTAAAAAATACAAAAAATACGGATAAACAAACATGTAGATCAATCAATCAATCATCAATAATCAACTACTACGCAACAACAAATTATGTAATGGTTCACACGTAAATTACAGTAAAATATAACAAAACTCCAAGACAAGAGATCGTGTAACATGAAACAACAACAACACACACACACACACACACACACACACACACACACCACACACACACACACACACATCAAATCTAATGTAGCCATGACATGACATGCAAAGAAAGCATTAAATGTCAAACGGATAAGAAGAAGAACAAAATACACATCAACAGCATGCATTATCCTTTCACACTCAAATCCACACCTAAGCATTACATAGTAATATTCACAATGGAAATTGGAATGCAATGGTGTTAAATTGAGCATTGATTTATATCACTGGATTTTAGGGAGAGAACATATCAAAGAGGAAATTATAAATGTTCAAACAAATACTCATGATAACTTTTTTTGAAAGACGCCAAGGTGCTCTTGGTTTTTTTTTTATGTAATCGGGTATCTCATTCCATAATTTTCCAGCAGAGTATAATAGAGATGACATGAATAAATCTGTTCTTGGAAAGGGGAATATATATCAAACTTTTATTGCGAGCATTATTGATTTGAATTTTTCACACGAAGATATGGAGGTGCAAGGTTATTCATGATCTTATACATAAAGACTGCTTTATTAAATTTACACCTTGAACTAAAAGGAAGAATATTAACAGTTCTGTAATCAGTGACTAGTAGAGACGATGTTTTGAGAAGTATAAGTTTGATTGCTCGTCTGTATATACTTTATAATGGTTTTAAGCAGTTCTTACTAGCTAAAATCCCGAGAGAGAGAGAGAGAGAGAGAGAGAGAGAGGAGAGAGGAGAGAGAGAGAGAGAGAGAGAGAGAGAGAGAGAGAGAGAGAGAGAGAGAGAGAGAGAGAGAGAGAGAGAGAGAGAGAGAGAGGAGAGAGAGGGGGGGGAGAGAGAGGAGAGAGAGAGTGAGAGAGAGAGAGAGAGAGAGAGAGAGAGAGAGAGAGAGAGAGAGAGAGAGAGAGAGAGAGAGAGAGAGAGAGAGAGAGAGAGAGAGAGAGAGAGAGGAGAGAGAGAGAGAGAGAGAGGAAAATCGAAGCAAGAGAAGAGGGAAAAAAGAGAGAAAAGATGTGTTCAATATTGTCACAAACACGCTTTTGTCACATGAAGACTAATTATCTGTTTTCAAATCAATTCTATAATGTTTGAATAACATTGCCAGTGTGCGCTCATAAGTCACAAGTGCGCGCAAGTGTGTGTGTGTGCGTGCGTGCGTGTGTGTGTGTGTGTGTGTGTGTGTGTGTGTGTGTGTGTGTGTGTGTGTGTGTGTGTGTCTGTCTGTCTTGTGTGTGTCTGTCTGTCTGTCTGTCTATGTGTCTGTGTAGTCCTATGTGTGTGTGGTGCGTGCGAGTGGGGTACAGTTATGTGTGTGTATATGTGCGTGCCTGTTCCGCGCGCGTGTATGCGTAAATGAGGTGTGTTCGTGCGTGTGTGTGTGTGAGATAGTAAGTAGGTAGGTAGATACTCACGTGCATTGTCACTTTTTAATTTGTTTTGATGTATCTGTCAATATAAAGGTTTGCAGCATTTAACCGACGCTAATAGACATATCAATGCAAAGTCACTTTTTAGATGCTGTACCCTGTAATGATTGGGATCATTGTTTTAGGCTTTTAGTGCCCTTAATTGCGCACGTCTATTGATTACACACGGGAGAGAAAAAAAGTGGAAAGGAAAAAAGAAATTCGTTTCTTTGTGTGCTTTTCACACCCGAGTCCTGTCAATATGCCCTAGATGTCTGAAATACGTTTACCGGGTAATTATTATTTGATGAGAAGTGGTGGAGGACACCACACGCTCGAAGTTGTGTCTGAGTATCATTAAGAATGGTTCATTGAGAGACTTAGTGCGATTTTTCTCACACCAGAGGGCATGACGCTCGTGTGGGGCTAATCCTCTCTATATTATTAGTTGGCGGATAAAGAAAGAGAGAGAGACAGTGAGTGGGTCCTACCATCACTCTCTCTCTCACTACGCTTAACACTAAACGGGCCCAAGTAAGAAATCGCGTGATAAGCCCCTAGTGCATTGACTTGCCCTCTGGCGTGAAAAATATCGCCATAGGTTGACCATTGTGAAAGAATAAAACAGACAGCGGTTAGAAAACATTGAAAAACACAATAAAAACGGCGTACAGAGTAAAAAATATCTTTCAAAAAATGAATACTTTAATGACAAAACAAGCGCGAAATCGCAATAGTTTGTGGCAAACTCAAAAGCCAGACGACGGTCTATTTTTTACACACTAGTCCAGCTTCTATTTTTTTACCATACCACTCCAATCATGAGTCATCTCCCCTGGCTTTTCAATAATTTAAAATCTGTAAACCAGAATGTTATCTCTTCACCATTTCGTAACTTTTTATATCTTTTGGAAAACATTTAAAACTATGTATCCTACTTATACTCATCAAAAGAAGCACCGCATACTCGTCGTGTCTGTTGCAGTGTCTGTATTACGTATGTTTATTATTTTGTACGCTTTTAAAATATAATAATTTTAAAGAGCGGCCAGAAGTGTAGCCTCGATTTGAAGTAGCGACAATTTTAGACAGACCGACAGACCGACCGACAAAGTGAGTTATAGGTTTTTGTGGCTTGAGCCACAACAAAAACAACACACCCAAAAAAACACAGAAAACAAAACACACCAATTAAGACCAGAGCAAGATTTTTCGAGGGGCCTGGCCCTCTTTATCAATTAATGGACTGATGCTCCATGGATTGAATTCTTCTAATGTAAATATAGCAAATATATTAATATGAATTGTCTTTCTATAAATCGCCGTGTAACAAATACAGGCAAATTTGCGCTTTATCGCGTGCTCTAAGGCAAATCAATGAAAAAAATAAAAAAAAAAAACAAAAATGGAAATAGACTTTGTTTTCCTATTTTCAATGTTGACACTTCTTGAAAAGCCTACTCTACCCTACTAGCACAAGCGCTATTGACATTATCTTTATAACATTATTTTTTGTTATGTGAAAATCAGCTAGTGCAATGCTTCTTTCCTCTTGTCTTTAATTTGAATGTGTGGTGTGTGTGTGTGTGCGTGCGTGCGTGCGTGTGTGCGTGCGTGCGTGCGTGCGTGTGTGCGTTGCGTGCGGGCGTGGTGTGCGTGCGTGCGTGCGTGCGTGTGTGTATGTGTGATTGTGTGCGTGCGTGGTGTGCTGTGTGTTGTGTGGGTGTGTGTGGGTGTGTGTGGGTGGTGTGTGATTGATTGGTGTGTGGTTGCGTGCGGGCGTGTGTGCTGTGTGTGTGGT
>CM065690.1:34327472-34329972 GCA_017654935.2 Phymorhynchus buccinoides
AAATTCTGATCGCTTCTCGGCCTTTTGGCTAGACAGTGGATTCAGGAACATAAATTTTTGTTTATATCTCTGGTGGTTTTTGTTCAGCCCGTCGTTACAGGCGAAGCCGATACGCGACGATTAAACTGAACTTCCATCCATTTGAAGTGCGACATTTTGTCAAACATGTGCGACAATTTTGGACCACAGACGACCGACCGACAAGTTAGTTATAGGTTTGTGGCTTGAACCACAAGCAAAACACCCAAAAAACACACCAATTAACAGAGCAAGATATTTTGAGGGTCCTGGCCGGCTCCTCTTTATCAATCCATGGACTGACGCTCATGGATTGAATACTTCTAAGTAAATAAGCAAATATATTATATGAATTTCTTTCTATAAATCGCCGTGTAACAAATACAGGCAACAATAAAATAAAAAACCACCAAAAAAAATAAATGGAATAGACTTTGTTTCCTATTTTCATTTTAGACACTTCTTGAAAAGCCTACTCCTACCCTACTAGCACAAGCGCTATTGACATTATCTTTTATAACATTATTTTTTTGTTTATGTGAAAATCAGGCTGTGCAATATTCTGTCTTCTGTCCTTAATTGAATGTGTGTGTGTGTGTGTTCGTAGCGTGCGTGTGTGAGTGCGTGTGTGTGCGTGCGTGCGTGCGTGCGTGCGTGTGTGTGTGTGTATGTGTGATTGTGTTTGTATGTTTGAGTGCGTCGCGCGCGGTGTGTGTGTGGTGTGTGTGTGTGTGGTGTGTGTTTGTGGTGTGTGTGTGTGTGTGTGATTGATTGGGTGGGTGTGTGCGTGCGTGCGTGTGTGTGTGTGTGTGCGTGCGATTGTGGTGTGTATGTGTGTGTGCGTGCGTGCGTAGTGTGTGTGTGTGTGTGATTGTGGTGTGTGTGTGTGTGTGCGTTCGTGCGTGCGTGTGTGTGTGTGTGTATGTGTGTGTGTGTGTGTGTTAATTTACTTTGGCTGACTTCCACTCTTAAGATTTTTGTTTAACCTTTATAAATTGTTAAGAACACATTTATTTGATTTTTTTAAAGTAAATATGTATGTGATCAATCTATGGATCGGGGTGGGCACACTCTTTAAGTTTTCCACAAAAGTAACAAATTCTCATCCCCAAAGGACAATGGACCAGTTCTCAGTATCATCCACACTAATCCATCTGCATCATCATTTTTGTTTAAAATGTAGAACGCTAAGTGCTATGCAAAATAATGTCTAACCTTTCAACGCCAGCCATTTTTTAGCATTACAATTTCATTTCAAACTTACCTGCGGGATAGAAAAGAAGTAATCTGCAATTAAATACTGCGCATCCCATTATATAGAATGTATATTTAGGACAGTCCTTATCCCCCAACATTAAGAACAAAGAGGCCATTAGGTAACAGCACGTGATTACTTGCCTTTTTGTGACATGGGTGTTAAATCACTGTGGTGCCAAGAGGCTACTGCTGGCAAAGAAAGGGACAACACTCAACTGTACAGGACTGCTTGAAGTGCTTTCAACTATTTTCCGGAACCTTCTGAAAGCTCATGGAAATATTCTGGAGCTGTCCAGAAAGTTCTGGAATTGTTGCACATTACGTTCACACATTGTTCTAATTGAGCTTTATGTTGTTGTTATTCTTGTATCCTCTATGCCCCAAGAGGGGTCAAGGAATTACCATTAAAAAACAAAAACATTCTTGATTCGTGATTCTATCAGCTCTAAAAATGGCTTATCTGCAGAATAGGTTTATATTATCTGGAACATTTAATGAAATCAGAGATCGAATACAGACTAGCAATGTGATTTCAAACTTGTATTATGGAAAGACCTTACCTTATCCATCGTCGCTCCAGGTGGAGCATAAGGCCGTGTACACACATAAGCAGAAAATGTTCATGCGGAAACCCGTGCTCAATCCATAAATAAGAAACAAAGAAGGGAAAAGATTTGCGCCTGTGTCCGAATTTCCCCCTATTGGGGTCTGAAACGAACACCTTTTGCAAGAGTGAATGCCCTTGGAGGGTGGGGGGAAGATGGTTCAGTACTGACAAAACAGGGAGATAACTCTCGCCAATAACACCTTTTTGATGCCAATAAATGGCTGCCTTTCACAAGAGTGAATACCCTTTTCAGTACTGACCAACAAGGGAATCACTCTCACTGTCAAGGGCGTTAATAACCCCTAAGTTTTCAAAGGCCTATTATGCGTAACCTTTTATCCTTCTTTCTTTCGCTTATTTAGGGTTTTTCCGTAAGGAACTTATGTGTCTAATGTGAACCCGGCCTTCAGGCGCCAACAAAGGTCCTCCAGTAGTGACGGTCTTGAGCAAGCCAGCCGAACTCATTCCAGATCTTTCCCACTGCCCTCATCTCCCATTAAGGAAAGAAGTGTAAATCAAACACCTGTCAGCTTGATTTTGATGTTGATGTTGATGATAACGATGATGATGAAGATATGTTGTTGTTGTTACTAAAACAATGTCAGCAGAAATGTTCAC
>CM065690.1:34334972-34339972 GCA_017654935.2 Phymorhynchus buccinoides
AACAATATAATCTGTAACGAGTAATAAAAAGAATAAGCTTTTTTCTTTTTATAATCCTTACCCATTATTTCTTATTTTCCATGGCTGCAAAGTTAAACAAAGTCAAAAGGAGGCGCTTACGACTGGAAAATCTAAAGGTTAACAAGAGGCAAAGCCTTCAAGGCTCACTCGAACAGGCGCATGTGGGACATTAATAGATATAACGAGTGGATCGCCGAGCGGCAGATAAGTTCCCGAGCGGGTGAACTTGGGCACATAACAGCAGCATGACGCATCTGCGCTCCCTGCCCGTGACAAGAAACTGGGGAATTGCCAAAAAGAAACACTTAATAAATAACAAGGGCATCGCCGAGCGGCAGATATGTCCTTTGCCCGTTACGCCCTGTACCTGCCCCGCCCTGTACCTCCCCTCCCCTCACATCTTAGCCCCTGTCCTCCTTGCGTCCTTTGACTGGAGTGCACATCCTTTACCGGGGTGCACACCCTTAACACGGAGACATGTCTACCTCTCCGTTACACTTACACTCCATGTGGCATAATCCCCCTCACATCTTAGACCTCGTCCTCCTTGCTTCCTTTGGGTGATACACCTACACACCCTTGACTGGAATACACATCCTTTACCAGGAGGGATGCACACCCTTAAGCGGTGGGGTGTACACCCTTAACACTGAGATATGTCTGCCACTCGGTAACATGTAAACCCTACATGGCACATTTTGTGCTACGATGTTTTTATTCTTGGTATTACACTCTGTCCTTCACTGGGATAAACATCCTTAAAGACCCACCACGTCACGTGTCAAAGTCACGGTTTTCACGTGTTTTTCCCTCTTATGGCTGGCAAGAAATCTTAAAGAAATGTTTCCTAGCATAAGAGGAAATGTGACACGTGTACACCCTTAACTCGGAGACATGTCTGCCACTCGGCGACATTAAAATCCTATGTGGCATAATTTGTACTGCAATGTCTTTTACTCTTATTTTTACACCCACACACAAAATTTGGAGTGATTCCATGCAGTATGTCACGAGATATAAGAGGGTGAAGAAAAACGGAAACATGTCTGCCGCTCGGCGACATTTTTATTCCCGAGGCATAATGTATTACCAATGTGTTGTACTCTTAGTCTCACACCTTCACACAAAATTTGAAGGGATTCTATCTTCTAGTTCACAAGATACAGCTCAGACAAGAAATATATAGCGCAAAGAAGGAACTGTCGCTTTTCAAGGTAAAACTTCAAGGTCAAGTCAATCAGTTAATCAATCAATTACTCAATCAATCAAATGAATAGAGATTGACTGACTGAATGAATGAATAGATGTAATACTCTCTAAACCCACTGCACAACAAAAATATAATGTGCACTCATTCCTAATTTTAACAAGAAGAGGTCGAAGAAACTAAACGCACAACAGGAACATGGAAGGAAGCTGTCATGTCAATTTGTCACAAAACACACGCACCACACGCACTGTGGGACTGACACACATAAAAGCGCTACAGTTCCTGGGCGGGTTCATTTTGTTCAGCACACGACAAGTCCGCTGTTACGAGCTACCTATTTTCATGCGACATCCGCTAGGGTGCAGACGGCATTTTCGAAACGATAGCAGATTTCCCATTTTCTTTTCCATTGATTTTTGTAGAAGAGTAAATATGCGAACAGCAACTGTCTTCAGTGTTATCGTGAGTATTCAAAATGCACATAGAAATTGATGATCACTCCTTACAATCCACCGATGTCGAAACAGATGGTTGACAGTAATCTTTCTTTTGATCACCACATTACGACCACTGTTAAGAAAGCCAATAAAATAGCTGGAATGATTTCTCATTACATTGAGCACAAAGGTAAAGAAATAATGGTTCCATTATTCAAGAATGTCCATTATTATCATTGTTATACAAACTATCTGGGATACAAGTTGCACAAATTGGAACTTTAAAAGATGTAGTTTACAGTCATGAAATGATCAAAATTGCTACAGTCTCTGGATTTGCAAGATTACTATAGTTCATGAGTTAATTAACTTTAATTTTGTTTTCTTTGTCACTTTTTTTTTGCTATTAATTTGTTAGTTTTTTGTGTGTATGGTTTTTTTCCCTCCACATTCACAGACATAAAATCATATGCATATTTACACTTACTCATACACACGCACTCATATTCACATACATACACACGCACACACACACTCACATACACACGCGCGCACTCACGCACACCTACTAAAAAATGGGTTTTTTTTTTTGTTTTTGTTTTTTTTGTCTAATATCACCATTGTGTGAACAGACTTTAAATTAAATCAATCAATCAATGGTCACCTTACTTGAAGAAACATATTATTGCTCTTATTGAAAATGTTCAACGGAGACTTACCAAACATATTATCTGTGTAAACGACTTGAGCTGTGAAGAAAGACTAAAATTACTAAATCTGCCTAGCCTTGAATACCGAAGGGTAAGAGGAGACATGATTGAGACATACAAGGTGCTGCATGATCATTATGATCCACAAACAACAACAAAAACTATTCACATTTAATAAGTCAATAACTAGAGGACATGATATGAAATTGAATAAACCCTTTGTTAAGTCCAGCCAATATCACAGGGGACATGATATGAAATTGAATAAACCTTTTGTTAAGTCCAACCAATATGCACACTTTTTTTGTTAACAGAGTTATCAATCTGTGGAGCTCCTTACCACCCTCACTTGCTACTGCAGGAACACTTAACAGTTTTAAAAATAAATTAGACAAACATTGGAGCGATTATTGCTTCCAAACCAATTGTGAAATAGAAAGTTAGCCCCATACAAAAACAAAGTAAAAGAGACTACAATTATCAGGCTAAAGGCTATCTCTAAGCCTAAATGCCACATATCATATGACATGATGACAAATAAGTGTGTGTAAGTGTGGTTTGGGGCTCATGAAAGTGAGTCTATTGTGTGTCTGTATGTATGTATGTGTTGCGTCTGTGGTACTAACTTTAACGTTGGCTTTTTCTCGGGAAACTAGAAGGTGTACACTGTTCAAACTTTGCATACACATAGATGTTTACGCAAGCTTTCAAGAAAGATGATTTGCATAATAGAAATTAACCAATGACCTTGACCTTTGACCTTCAACATGCAATTTTTGTCTTGGCCATATATTTTTACATTTTTACAGTTACGGTCCCCAAATTTGATATGTTGGTGTATTAGCTTAAGGTGATTAGGTATACAGGGTTACTTTTTACCCTATTAACCTTAACCTTTGACCTTGAACATCGTCAATTATTTGTTTGGGCCATATATTTTATATTATAGCAGATACAGTTTCTAAATTTGGCAAGTAGATAGACTAGCTTAAGGTCATATGGAATGCTAAGTATTGTTGACCTCAGTGACATTGATGACCTTGACCTTTGACCTTGGATTTTTGTCTGTCGCAATATCACATGAAATGCTGCGCAGAAATGCTTAACATTTTGCATAGTGATATACCACATCAAGCTGGTGTATCCAGTGTATACAGGGTGATTTTTACCCCATTAACCTTAACCTTGACCTTTGACATTGAACACTGTCAATTATTTGTTTTGGCCATATCTTTTACATTATGGCAGATACAGTTTCCAAATTTGACAAGTAGGTAGACTAGCTTAAGATCATATAGAATGCGAAGTTAAGTATTGTTGACCTCGGTGACCTTAATTACCTTGACCTTTGACCTTGGATTTTTGTCTGTTGCAATATCACATGAACTGCTGTGCAATACTGTCTATGGTAGTATTTCATATCAAGCTGATGTGTCCAGTATATAAATTGTACCCTTGCTGACCTTGACCTTTGGAGTGTATTTGAAAGTGAACAATGTGGTATTTAGATCTATCTCTGAAAACATAATTCAGGCAATATAACCACTTTCTTTTTGTCCAGTATCCTTTTTTCCACATCAAACTGATGTGTCCAGTATATAAACTGCACCCTTCCTGACCTTGACCTTTGACCTTTGGAGTGTGTTTGAAAGTGAACAATCTGGCATTTAGATCTATCCCCGAAAACTTGAAGCAAGCATTTAGATCTATCTCCAAAAACGTAAAGCAAGGAATACAAACCACTTTATCTGTGCCTTATATCCTTTTTTTATCACCCGCGGAGTTTACGGAGCGAAGGTGATATTGTTTTTGTTGTGTAAGTGGCTGTGTGTGTGTGTGTGTGTGTGTGTGTGTGTGTGTGTGTGTGTGTATGTATGTGTGTGTGGGTTTGTTAACAGCATATCACCATGAAGGAATAAAGATAGGAAGATGAAACTTGATGTGCATGTAGGCTAGGTACTTTAGATGTGCCTTTTGGTGTCAAGGTCAAGGTCATGATCTTGACGTATGACCTTGAAAACTGAAAATATGTTTTTAGTTTTTAGCCATATCTCGGGCACCAGTCAACATATGATGTTGAAACTTGGTATGAAGGTGGTTTGGCTTATGCTCCTTCCGAATATTGTTGACCAATCAAGGTCAAGGTCAAGGTCAAGGAGATCACTGGACCCTGAAAATCGGGGGGTCGGAAAAATGGAGTTCCAAAGATAACAGCATATCACCATGAAGGAATAAGGATAGGAAGATGAAACTTGATGTGCATGTAGGCTAAGTACTGTAAATGTGCCTCTTGGTGTCAAGGTCAAGGTCATGACCTTGACGTATGACCTTGAAAACTGAAAACAAAAAGTAGCCATATTTCAGGCACCAGTCGACATAGGATGTTGAAACTTGGTATGAAGGTGGTTTGGCTTATGCTCCTTCCGAATATTGTTGACCAATCAAGGTCAAGGGTCAAGGAGATCGCTGGACCCAGAAAATCGGGGGGTCGGGAAAATGGAGTTCCCAAGATGAAATCAGGTGGGAATGTTGGCTGGGTATTGTAAATCTGCCTTTGGGGGTCAAGGTCGAGGTCATGGCCTTAACGTGTGACCTTGAAAACTAGCAACGCGGGTGATTCTC
>CM065690.1:34343591-34368591 GCA_017654935.2 Phymorhynchus buccinoides
TGTATTTTTTTTCCAAATCCTTTTGACATTTAATGCTTTCTTTGCATGTCATGTCATGGTTACGTCAGATTTGTGATGTGTGTGTGTGTGTGTGTGTGTGTGTTGTGTGTGTGTGTGTGTGTGTGTGTGTGTGTTGTGTGTGTGTGTTGTTGCTGTTGTGTTCATGCTACATGATCTCTTGTCTTGGAGTTTTGTTCTATTTTACTGTAATTTACGTGTGAACCATTTACATAATATTTTTTGGCGTTGGAGTTGATTATTGATGATTGATTGATTGATCTATTTGTTTGTTTATTCGTATTTTTGTTAAATGTTTACTTTTAGATGAAAAGAAGTATTTTTACTTATTCAGTTATCCTCATTAAACATTTCGAGTTCGAATTCTCTCTCTCTCTCTCTCTCTCTCTCTCTCTCTCTCTCTCTCTCTCTCTCTGAGGAGTCACGATCCTCTCTCTCTCTCCTCTCTCTCTCTCTCTCTCTCTCTCTGTGCGAATTTCTTAGATTATTTATAAATAAGTTATATTTGTAGTGTCTGCGATAAGGAGACATTGTTGAGCAACCCTTTTTATGCTACCCCAATGCTCAATTAATTGTCTGCATATTAAAGAAACTTAATCAATTATTACAAAAGGACAATTATCGGGTGGTTTTCTTTTACAAATTATTTAAATGCAATATGTTGATATGTGAAGTGTTTTGCAATCTCCTTTCTAAACAATGATAGTCTTGCATTTCGGAGCCATAGTTTCTGATTTAATCAACTTCTACGTGAACACACTCAAATTAACCAGACTTCTCTTACAAAAACTCAGTCATAGTCTTTGTGCATTTTCGTATAGCCTACCTTTCTAACAAAGAATAAACAAAACAAAACAAACAAACAAAATTTAATGCTGAAAAATACAGAAACACACGCACATATACGCGTGCACCTACATACTCAAAAACATATGCGCGCATACACACACACATTGCTTACCCTCTCCTCCACCTTTACATTAAGTCAATTCTGGCAACCGGCCAGTGTGCATAGACCTAGGCCTACTTTGAAAGTCTTCCCTAACCCATACAGACTTCTTTTAATAGTCTTCACAAACTGGTTCTTTTATACGATCCACTCAACCGTTCAACGTTTTTAACTTTCGTTTACTTCAACAAGGTCTACTTTGCACGAAATATGATTCGTTATCTCCTTCCTTTATTCCTTACCATCCCCTGTCGCTGCCTCTCATCCAACGCTAACACGGATGTTTACTGACTTCTCTTCACTGTATCTGGTGTTATTCTGTCCTCTCTTTTCATAACGCAAAGCAATACAAACAACCAGCCAAATACGAACTGGATTTGAAAGTCATAACAGGCCCACACCTTCACACACTAAAAACATATTGTTTTATATTTCTGTTGCTTTGTTTATTCGTGTTCACATACTGTTCATTCGTAGCTTGGTAAACCAGCCAACGGTATTTAATCGTCTAAATGACAAAGGCAGTGTTCCGTTTACAACTGGATTGTCTGAGTCCTCTTCCCTCTTCCCTCTCCTGCATTTTCTCCTCACTCCCTAATGTGTGTGTGTGTGTGTGGTGTGTGTGTGTGTGTGCGTGCGTGTGCGTGTGCGCGTGTGCGCGTGTGTGTGTGTGTGTGTGCGTGCGTGTGCGTGTGTGTGCGTGTGTGCGTGTGTGTGAGTACGTGTGCGCGCGCGCGCGCGCGTGTGTGTGTGTGTGTGTGTGTGTGTGTGTGTGTGTGGTGTGTGTGTCCCTGAACAGAAGCTAATCACGCCTCGAGTGTGACCCCCCAAAAAAAATGCAAACAGTACAACTTTAGGAAATAAAGAATTAAATAATGTGAAAAGCTTACAGCCAGTGAAGCAAGCCAGTGGAGCTTTCATTTTCCCCCAGTCCTTCATATTATATCGTGTACGCCTCGACCTTTTACGTGTCTAAATTCATAATAGAAGATAATAGGCCTATGCACGAGCATCAATTTGCTTCCAACTGGTGACGAGTACTGGCTGTCCCAGCCCCCAATTAAAGTTCAGAATCCTCTCACCCGCTGCATAGAATGTGAAAGGGTAAAATCCGCGCATGGTACAAACATATCAGTGATGCGCAAGTGCATAAGTAAGTAGGCACGCACTGGGTTACCGTCTTAGGCCTGAAGGGAATCTAGAGTGTACTAGCCAGCCTACAATGTTTTTCATACAATTTACGCGTTCATGGTGGTGAAAATACTTTAGCAAAATGATCCCTCACACAAGCAAGCCAAAATCGAAGGACTGTACACATGTATACAGAAAAAGTAGGCCAAATTAGTTTTCAAGTAGTGTAATTCAACCTGCCATAAGCTCTTGACAATTTACGCTTTCTCGTTTATAACTCTTGAAAATAAACGGCGTCAATAAAAAAAAAAACATTGAGAGAGAGAGAGAGAGAGAGAGAGAGAGAGAGAGAGAGAGAGAGAGAGAGAGAGAGAGAGAGAGAGAGAGAGAGAGATTTGGTAAGTTAGTCTAGTGAAGTCCTTATAAGTGTACACAGGCTATGGTGCTACCGTCACAATGTATGCATACACAAACCAACACACTGTTCATGTTTATACAAAGTATTACTCCATTAACGGCGTTTATTCATCGACTGACACGGCCTTCACCTATCCAAAGTACGCGCATGCACGCACGCGCGTGTCGACACACAGACACACACTTACTTAAGGCCACTGATTTTTTTCATAATATGCATTGTGCATGGATACAATATGTTTGTAAATAGGCCCTCTCTATCTGTCTCTCTCGCTCTCTCTCTCTCTCTCTCTCTCTCTCTCTCTCTCTCTCTCTCTCTCTCTCTCTCTCTCTCTCCTCTCTCTCTCTTCTCTCTCTCTCTCTCTCTCTCTCTCTCTCTCTCTCAGTGCGTGTGTGAATGTATGTGTAGGCATTAGTTTTAAAATGTGCCTGTGTTTGCAAGCGTGCTTGAAATCAGGTCCGCGCAGATGTTCATGCAATTGAGGAAAAAGCTAAGACCCAAAGGCAGGTTTTCGATTGTAATGATTCAAATTATGTATTATAATAAAAACGCCATTAAGGCCTATCATTTTAACATGCACACATGTAGCCTATTATATACTATGGCTACAATAACTGTGCATACAAATTCAAATGAACAAGGTTTGATGTGGTTGACCAGTGGTCAGTGACACTGACCAATGGTCAACCACATAAAAAATAGGCCAAAGTGACCACTGGTCACTGACATCAAAATGTGTTCATTTGAACTCCTAATACACTAATTTGCAGTCAAACAGTGAAAATAGGCCAAAGTGACCACTGGTCAGTGACACTGACCACTGGTCAACCACATCAACAATTGTTCATTTGAACTAATACACTAATTTGCAGTCAAACAGTGAAAATAGGCCAAAGTGACCACTGGTCAGTGACACTGACCACTGGTCAACCACATCAACAATTGTTCATATGATCTCCTAATACACTAATTAGCATTCAAACGGTAAAATTAGGCCAAAGTGACCAGTGTCAGTGGTCAGCTTGTTATTCATTTTATTTAACAACAAATTTTTTTTTTTTTTTTAAATGAGAACTTGTCAAGAATGAGTTTTTATAACTCCAATTTTCATTTGGACAAAACGGCGGTTCAAAATCGGGCGCCGTTTTGTCCAAACCGCCGTTTTGTCTATAGACAAAACGGCGGATTGTTGAACCGCCGTTTTGTCCAAATCATAATAGAAAATTTGGACAAAACGGCGGTTCTAGCCCCGCCGTTTTGTCTATAGACAAAACGGCGGAATTTGGACAAAACGGCGGTTAACACCACCTTGTACCAGGGAAAGTGGTTTAGTACGTAATAAAAAATGACAGGACGCAAAGAAGGAACGGTTCAGAAACTAACAGTGCGGCTCTATATCAAGAAATAGGGTGGTGGTGGTGGACGAGAGTGTGTGTGAGAGAGAGATGAGAGAGAGAGAGAGAGAGAGAAGAGAGAGAGAGAGAGAGAGAGAGAGAGAGAGAGAGGGAGAGAGAGAGAGAGAGAGAGAGAGAGAGAGCAGATTTGTTTTAGTGAAAACAATTCATAGTTTGAAACAACGTAGTAGGCCTACATCCTAGGCTAAAAAATATGAACAATATAGACATAAACATAATTATTATTACAAGGCACTTAAACAGTACGCTTTCGACGGTATAACAGCCGTGAACTGAAGGGAATTATTTTAGGAAACAGTTCAACCCTTTGTTATCTAGATACTGTAGTTGTTAAGCTGTAATTAGTCTTGTAATTCGTGAAGATGCAAGGCTACAAGAAGAAAAAACCCACCTGCATCAGAATGACGAATCCGATCAATCAACTTTGTAATTGGTGATTTGTAATCAGTCTTGAGTAAACTATGATTTCTTCTTTTCTACTATTATAATTACAGTATTTTCAGCAAGTCTACCAGTTAACAAAATACCAACAAACAAACTTAAATTTCGTACAAGGACAACCCATATCAACTTGCCACCCATTTCATGTGTTTTGGGTGACAAATTTCGTTTCCCACCCTCTACAAAATTTCATTAAATTCCAGTCGTTGTTTTTAAAGAAGGAAGAAAAAGATAGCAACATGGCCTTTTGGTGAAATTAATATCAGTACCTATCACCAGCATGCTAATATACTGGATTGGGTTATTGGATTATCACTTCACACAGTTTAAACTTTAGTAAATTAGAGAAGCTTATGTAAGAAGTAGCATTCAAATTATCTATATTAATAAAGTAAAACTTTATATCATCAATAAACAGCAAAGGTGCAGATCCAACAACAATTTTCTCGGTTCTTTCCATTTTTTTCAATTCTTGCCTTTCTTACTGCAGATTGAGCACATAAACCTCATTCGTGTTCTATATGTAAAGGTAATTGGTTAATTTTCATCCTAAACAATTAAAAAATATACATTTACTAATAGTAGAATATAAAGGCGCGACTGCAAAAACCCGCAATGAACCAATACTTTGATGGGGGTGTTGGAACAGCAAGTGAAAAGACAACAACAACACTAAAAACTGAAGAAAACACTCATTTCAATTTTCATTTGAATACTTACAATTGCACTGAAGACAATTGCCCTTCGCATGATTATTTGGGTATTTGTTCTCTTCTGAAAGAATATCAATCGAAATGAAAAAGAAAATGGAAAAATCTGCTCTCAACTCGTCTGCGTAGTAGCGGGCCTGTCGTCTGCTGACCAAGATGTCTGAACCAGTCCAGGAACTGTAGGGTTTTTATGTGTGTCCCACAGTGTGAGTGGTGCGTGTGTTTTGTGACAAATTGCCGTGTCCGCTTCCCAACCTGTTCCTGGTTGTACATTTAGTTTCTTCGACCTCTTCTTGTTAAAGTTCGGAGATAGGTGCTGTTGCAGGCTATGCTTGGTTGCCCATTCAAGCCATACTGTCCCATCTTGATTATTTCTTTTAATGTCGCTGTCTGGGTATCAGTCTTTCTGTTTGCCTGTGTCTGGTTGTCAGTCAGTCAGCTTGTCTGTTGCTCTATTTTTTTGTTTGTGGCACAAGCCACAAACCTACGCTACAAACGATTGCGAATCCGCGCTTGTAAAAATCTTTCTCTGTGTCTGTATATCTGTCTCAGTCTTTCTCTGTTTTTTGGGGTTGTATTTGCAGCATGGCTGAGTGTAATAAAAGCTTTGTAATGCTTGCCTCGTTCCCCTGGGTAAATAAAGTTTCATTCGGATCGTTCGTTCGTTCTGTCTCTCTCGCTGACACTCACGCATGCTTACAACGCGCGCGCGCGCGCACACACGCACACACACACACACACACACACACACACACACACACACACACACACACACGCAGATGAGGTAACTGCTGTCCTGGAGAGCCGGTTTGGAATTGGTTTCATAGCGGAGAGGCTTTGCTCAGCTCCCCCCCCCCCCCCCCCCCCCCCCCCCCCCCCCCCCCCCCCCCCCCCCCCCCCCCCCCCCCCCCCCCCCCTCGTAAACCCCCCCCCCCCCCCCCCCCCCCCCCCCCCCCACTCTCTCGGCCAAAGAGAATTTGAGGACAGCTGGCGTTGGGGAAGGTCCACTACCACCAACTAACCCCCTCGGATGCAGCACTAGGAGCCAGGGCAAAATGCCTCCTGGTTTGGGAGTCGTAGTCTTTTACGAAACACTAACCTATCCCTCGAATTCCAATGGCTCCCCCCCCCACCTGCGTGCGCATCTCGACCCTTCCAACGGAAGTGTCGCCATCTTAGTCCTTATTTGTGTGTAAACAAAGTGAAAATGTTATCTAAATGTGTAAAGAAAACATCCAGATGTTATAAATACAGTTTAGATAAGTTTCGAATTGGAACAGCCAAATACGCAGCATCGATCTGGCATTTTTCAAACAAAGTTACTGACTAAGATGGCGGTCTCCCAATAATATGGCGCTCCTTGTGGCCGGATATGACGACACGTGGGTACCAACCATAGCTGTAGAAGGCCACTGTACAGCTCTCCCTTTACTGTTGGACCCGGTTGTTTTTGTTCAGGCTAATGTCAACGAAAGGTAAGAAGAATACATTGGAGTCAAATGGCACCCAAAAGCCAAAATGTTACAAAGAGTGATTACTTCGCAGCCTACTAACCTTGCAAAGAATTAAGCCAACTTTCTTACTGAATGAAAATTCATTTAACGTCCTCCGGTCTGGAACAGACACATATGGGACATTTATAGAGATAAAGATGGTGGGAACGATACTGGAGGCAATGCCCGCAGGCAGTGCAACACCAGGAAAGTCCCGATTTTTTTTAACAATACAGATGTATGATTTTGAGGGTAACATGAACGTTCTTACTTTCTACCTGGAAGTGTTAAGTATGGTAACAGAGCCAGTGAGTGCATTCACAATGATCCCTAGATGTAGTGTAGGTGAAAGGGTGGGAGTAAATAAACCGGCTTCAGTCAGCTGTGGACTGCAAACACTTTGTATATTCAGTTTTTTTGAAGGCACACAGTAAAAGATAATCACTGGGTTAAATTGCGAGGGGGGGTGGGGGGGACACAAGGTTTGAAGGAATAAACACTACCACGCAGCAGGTACACACGGCGCGTTCGTACTCACGTGCACGGAAGCGCGCGCGCGCACACACAAAGACACATTTACTGACAGAGACAGGGTCAGACACACGCACACATACACGCACACGCGCACGCACGCACACGCGCACACACACACACACACACACACACACACACACACACACACACACACACACACACATAACACACACATGCACGCACACACGCACGCACGCACGCGCGCACACGCACACGCACACACACAAACACACGTCAAAAGCTCGCCATGATCTACCATCTACCAATTACGCCACCTCATCTCTCCAAATATTTTGGGTCTGTGTCTGTGAGCAGGAGTGACAGTGATCGAGAAGGTGACAGCGTAATACACCTTTCCTATGCTTCCATTTCATTGGTCGCTTTCACTGATAAAGACGGAAAAACATACTGGGCGTTGAATAAGAAGGGGGAGGTTAACGAGTTAGGGTAGTAGCCTACCATCGTTTACTTGTCTCCGATTGGTGGAGAACATCCGTAAGCATTACATTAGTGGTGTAAGAACTAAGAGGCCGTTCACTCAAACCGGACCTAAACACTTGACGGAAAAATCTGAAATATCTGGACATAAGCTTTAAGGTTTATCAATATGTGTTGTTTTCTTACAGTTTAGTTCCGTTTCAAGTCTCCGGGATCTTGCACCATGAATCTGTTTTGACAGTTGACTTTGCCCACTCTGTGTGTGTGTGTGTGCGTGTGCGCGCGCGTGTGTATGTATGTGTGTACGTGCATGCGTCCGTATGTGCCTGTGTGTGCGTCTCTCCCCCTTCCTCTCTTTCAGTACGCAAAGACGAACGCGCGTGTTTGCATTTCCCACAGCGCACGCACGCGTGCGTGTGCATGTGTGTATATGGGTGCGTGTATCTGTGTGTCTTTCACTCTGCGCGCGTGTGTGTGTGCGCGTGCAAACGCACGCGTGTATGTGTAGGGGAAGACGGGGTAAAAAGCGCATGGGCGGGTAAGAAGCCCACCCCAATTATCTCATGAAATAAAGAAAATTTCAGTCAAATTTGCCCATGAGACGAATGCTAGACATTAACACTCGTCTCATGGGCAAAATGAGACTGAAATTTGCTTAATTTCATGAGATAATTGGGGTGGGCTTCTTTCCCGCCCATGCGCTTTTTACCCCGTCTTCCCCTATGTGTGTGTTTGGATGTGTGAAAAAAAGGGCAACAACTCTGCACATCTACAAGCAGCCACGAATATAGTGTTTATCTCCACTTCTAGACAAGAGCACAAAAGTAGAGGTGGGGGGAAAACCGGCTTGAACCGAAAAACCGGTGCTAACCGTTCGCGGTTCGAAAAACCGGTTCGAGTTGCTGTGAACCGGTTTTTTAACTGCAAACTGAAAGTAAGTTTTTCTTAGAATAACGCATTCTTTTCGAAAAACAACACTGATTCTCAGCGCAGATTGGGTGTTTGCAAACCAAAAGTAGCTGTTTCTAGTTGTGTGGTGGTGTATGACTTTGACTTTGAATGAGTGTCGAGTTGAGTGTGTGTGTGTCATACGTTTATTTATGTGTGTGTGTGTGTGTGTATGTGTGCGCGTGCGTTTGCATTGGTGAAACTAGTGATGCGAGTACTGGTTAAAAACCGGTTCAATAAAACCGGTACGCATAGGGAAAACCGGTTTAAAACCGGTTCGGATTTTTGAACCGGTTCTCAACTCTACCCAAAAGTTAAGTATTCTTTTGTGAAACAAGGCAAAATATTTATCTGGATGATTGGCAGATATGTGGTAAATCAATACAAATTTAGTCTCCGACCTGTATGCATAATTTCACTTTGTTTACTTGTAAAATACGTTGCGGGTAACGCCCACACAAATGTTAGGGTACCATTTGTAAAAAAGAAAATCAAGTTTGACGCACATGGTTATGGCTGCTCTCCCATCATATCAAAACCAGTAACAAATACAGAGGTACAGAGGTTGCAGAGAGTGGGCTGCGTTCAGGCAAGGCAGTTATGGTCAGCTTTCATTGCTCGTTTTGGAACGACAAAGCGAGAAAGTCAGCCAATGATACTGCGTTTAACAGGTTCTTCCAAGTGCTCAATAACCCATTACACTTGCAAGTATTAGTATTATTATTAGGTACTTTATAGTCACAGAGGCGTCTCTGTGAAATTCGGGTTGCTCCCACCTGGAGAGCGCGTCGCAGCCAGAGGCGCGCCACTCAATTTTTTTTTTTTTTTTGCATGCGATTTTTTGTCACTGATGGGGGGGGGGGGGGGGGGGGGGGGGGGGGGGGGGGGGGGGGGGGGGGGGGGGGGGGGCGGGGGGTAAATTTTTACCAAATGACAAACTTTTTCGTTGCCACTGGGTTTAACGTATGCTAAGTGCATGGGCACACACGGGCACACGGGACCTCGGTTTATCGTGTCATCATGTTCAGACCGTTAAGGCCTAGTGTAGAATGAGAGGGAAAAAATCCCCTGTACCCAGGTTCGAACTCGGGTTTACTTGACACGAAGCGAACGCGCTACCACTGTGCCACTCTGTAGAGCTGGTATGCAACAACGCGGGTAGTATTGTCTGTAAAGACTAGCCAGCACGATCTACAGGTCTCAAAGTGACTGAACATTTGAGGGACATGTTGTAGAGAGCCATCCTGGTCAAATAACCAAAACAACAATGTGGTTTAGCTCACAAATGACGTACAATACAATTTGGAGTAACAAAAGCCTATGTGCAGCATGGAAAATGGCGCCCAAAGGCGATTCAGGTATGAGTAGGTTACGTTCATTATTGAAAGCACATAAAGGAACAAGTGACAAAATGTATGCAAAACTGAAAGAGAAGAGATTGTTTTACTTATTATTAGTGAAACAATTAGCAACGCATCTGTACTTTGTTCTCTGTGGCCTTTCAAAGTCAAACTGTTTCTTGGGTGAAAGGATGAAAATCAGTCAGCATCTTTGCAGATCGAAATTGGTTACTTTGATTTGACATTTGGCGTACTTTTTTTATATTCAGTGCATAACCGAGACTCGTCTTAGTGTAGCTGCGAAAGACTGAAATGATTCTTTGAGTCACACACACACACACACAACAACAACAACAACATACAGTATTTATACGGCGCTGAATCTTGATAGAAATCAAATCAAAGCGCACACACACGTTAGCATTCAAAGCGCATTCAAACACAAACGCAATACAAGTTTTACAACGCGAACACACACAGATAACATAAATGGAATATAGCAGAAACAGACCTAATGGCAAGAGAGAGAAGATAAAGAGAGAGGAGCTTTAATGATGGGGGAACAGGTGGGTTTTGAGGTTAGCTTTGAAAGCAGAGAGAGTCGGTCGCTGACGGAGGGAGAGCGGAAGTTTGTTCCAGGAGGTCGGTCCTGAGACAGCAAAAGAGCGCCGACCAACAGTTGAAAGCTTATACCTAGGGATCTGGAGAGAAAGAGGGTCAGAAACTGAACGTAAAGTGCGAGCTGGCGTATAGATGGAAATATTGTCACAGAGGTAAGATGGAGCAGCTTTATGAATAGATTTATAGCAAAGTGTGTTTAATTTATACTCAATTCTGTCTGCGACAGGAAGCCAGTGCAAAGAACGCAGAAGAGGGCTAACATGATCGAACTTTTTCTTCCTAAGGACAAGACGAGCAGCTGTGTTTTGAATACGCTGGAGACAAGATAGAGAAGAGACTGATAGGCCAGAAAGGAGAGCATTACAGTAGTCAATACGAGATAGGATGAGGGAAGTAACAAGCTTTGCTGTGGCTTCATCTGAGAGGTATTTACGAATATAGCCAATGCAACGAATTTGATAGTAGCAGGACTGACAGGTCTGAGTCAGGAAACTCTGCATGGAAAGAGTATTGTCCAAAGTGACACCTAAGTTTTTGACTGAGTCTGAGAGGGGAATGATATTGTTACCCAGTTGGATTGACTCTATGGAAACAGAGGCTAGGTTTTTTTTTTGTCCCTACAAGCATTGCTTCGGTTTTTTTTCACCATTTAATTGAAGTTTATTTTGAACCATCCAATTTTGAATATCAATATAGCAGTTGTTACTTTCTGTAAGAATGGAATCTAGATCTTCAGGGGTTGTACTGTTTTGGAGTTGTGAGTCATCTGCATAGAAGTGATGTTTCATGTTGTGCTGATCGATGACATTGGCAAGAGGTGACGTATACAAAGTAAACAAGACAGGACCAAGCACAGACCCCTGGGGGACTCCACAAGAAAGCCTAACCTGTTCAGACTGACGACCATTGACCAGAACTGATTGAAAACGATCAGAAAGGTAAGAGGAAAACCAAGAAAGAGCAGGGCCCTTAATTCCAAAAGTATGTTCAAGACGAGACAGAAGAATGGAGTGGTCTATGGTATCAAAGGCAGCAGAGAGATCAAGAAGTGTCAAAAGAGAGATTTGACCAGCATCAGAAGCAAGTAAGAGGTCATTGACGATTTGAACAAGGGCTGTTTCTGTACTGTGGTTGGTTCTATAGGCAGACTGATAAGGATGATGAAGATTGTTTGAGGATAGATGATCGTTAAGTTGTTTCAGGACAGTCTTCTCAAGGAGTTTGGAGAGAAAAGGGAGGTTAGATACAGGTCTGTAGTTTTTCAGATTATTAGGATCCAGATTGTTCTTCTTGAGAAGGGGCCTTACAAGAGCGGTTTTGAAAGCAGAAGGAAACACACCTGAAACTAAAGAAGAATTGATGATGTTGGTGATTGATGGCAGAAGGTGTTGATAGATTTGTGAGAAAAGAGAGGCTGGGATGGGGTCAAGATCACAGGATTTAAAATGCATTTCTTTCAAAGTAGAAAGAACTTCGGTCTCAGACACCGGCTTGAAAGAGAGAAGGGGGACACCAGTGAATGATGGGTCTGGAATAGTTGGTTGAAAAGGCATGGAGTCGATTTTTGATCGTAGATCGATAATCTTGGTGGAGAAGAAGGAGGAAAAGGTTTCTGGCAGTTTGTCAGGACTGATATTTGATGGCAGAGGACTTGATTTCTTGTTGCCTAGGAGATCAGACATGGTGGAGAACAGGACTTTTGTTGTGTTGGCTTCAAGAATTTTAGATGAAAAATAGCTTGTTTTTGCCTTGGCCAGAAGAAGAGTGAAGATGTTACGAAGAAACTGATATATCTGACGATGTATTTCTAGTTTTGAGGCCCGCCACTGACGCTCAGCCTTACGACTAGTGCGTTTACTTACTCTAAGTTCAGGCGTGTACCAGGGAGCGCAGGGACGATCGGGCACAACACGAGTGGATGGGGGAGCGTGTTTATCAAGCAAGTTACTCATAGTAGAATTAAAAGTCGAGGCAGGGTCGTCGGAAATACTCACGTTAGAAAGGAGTTCTGTTGCCTCTGAACTAAAAGTATGAATATCTATAGACTTGAGATTACGGCGTGTGACCGTACGTTTATTTCTGGGAGTTTTGGAAAGATTAAGACTGGCGAGGACGGCAAAATGGTCAGAGGAAAGGATCTTAGACACTGACACTGATGAAACAAGTTGGTCGGAATCACGCGCGATTAGCCAGTCTATGATGTGGCCCTTGTTGTGTGTAGGCTCAGTTACAAGCTGAGAGAGGGAGTGGTTAGCAAGTGAGAGGCAGAGACGCTTTGTGTGAGAGGACTGTGAGAGGACTGTTGGTTGTCGAACACACACACACACACACACACACACACACACACAAACATAGGCATACACACGCGCGCGCACACGCACTACGCACACACTCACTGAACAAAAAAGTAATAGATGAATGTCAGTTCAAATAATGTATTTTTCAAATGTATCAACATGAAACATCTACACATTTGTACTGTAAAAAATATCCAAAAGAAAATAATTATCTCCACGATATGTTTAGATTGTCCATGCATTTCTGTCATGCTTCTGAGACGCGTTTGGTGAAATGGATTCCCCCCTAGGCTACAGGAACAAAGATTGCTGTGGTTAAAAACAAATCCACCCACATTATTAAACAATATCATTTTACAATAGCCATCAGCTGGAACAAACACTTTATTTCAAAGACATAGCTAAGGGTGCGTCATCTGCAAAAAGGAACATACTAAATTGTTGTCAAATTTGACATAATCATGGATTTCCAAGGCCACCTTCTCTGGTTCGATGAACAAAGCTACTGGTGTTTGCCTTCCCCACCCCCTCAACTTTCAGCTTTGTGTGTGTTTATAGGAATATCAAAGATATAAAATAATACTGTGTTGCAAACAATCCCTACAGCGCGTTGTGTGCAAATACTGAAATAGTTTAGGGAAATCGTTATCATTTTTCTGTACTCATACAGTGATTATCAGTTTAAAACTGTATTGTAAACAGTTAGCTTTACAGCATCCGTCATACACATGCGCGCGAACTTGCGCATTCACATTGATACAAATGCACAATAAATATGATTGAATAAAAATGTGATTTTCTTGACCGTAATTATATCAATGAATAAAGAGGTCGTGTAAATGTGTGTACATGCGCGCGCGTGCGTGCATGCGTGCGTGTGTGTGTGTGTGCATGTGCGCACACACGCTTGTGTAAACACCTTTAATTAGATGTGCACATATTTCTTTTGATCATCCCATCAGAGGAAAAAAACAACCAAGCATTTTTTTTAAAAGTCACAACAGATATATTATAAATTCAACCCGCACCGGAAAAGAAAACAGTAAAAGAAAACAAGCGCGAAATCGCAATAGTTTGTGGCACGCGGTCTATTTTTACCACTCCAATCATGAGTTACCTACCCTGGATTTTCAATAATTTTAATCTGTAAACCAGAATGTTATCTCTGCACCATTTCGTAACTTTTTATATCTTTTGGAAAACATTTAAAACTATGTATCCTACTTATACTCATCGAAAGAAGCACCGCATACTCGTCGTGTCTGTTGTAGTGTCTGTATTACATATGTTTATTATTTTGTACGCTTTTAAAATACATCATTTTAAAGAGCGGCCCAGAAGTGTAGTCCTCGATTTGAAGTGCGACAATTTTGTCAAAATGTGCGACAATTTTGGAAACGACAGACCGACAGACCGACCGACCGACCGACCGAACGACCGACAAAGTGAGTTATAGGTTTGTGGCTTGAGCCACAAACAAAAACACACGGGAACAAAACCCTACCCATATTCAAAATCAATATATTTTAACAGCAAATTTTATCACCACAACCACCCCGCCTTCAATTTAAAGCTTCTCCATAATATACAAAATGTGCATGGCCATGTTCGTAGGCAGAAATAACTTTTTTTATTTTTTTTTATTTTTTTATTTTTTTAGTTTATAATAATTTTATATTATGACATACCCTTGGATTATAATTATACACCATTTGTAGAAGCACAAACTAATTTAACTAGAACTACTTCAGAAATATTCTCTTCCGTCTGTTGACAGCATGAAATACATACCTGGATAAGTTATGCATATGGAATGAACTGGTTGCTTTAAGTAGAATGTGAGTTGGAAGTCTAGCTGATTCTTGGAGAAACTTCTGTCTAAGGTCATTATAGGCTGGACATTCAAAAAGGAAATGTTGTTCATTTTAAATTTTAGTTCTGCAGAATGGACAAGACTTTGTGTGTTCTAATGTACTGTAACGATGTAGCTTGTTATTTAAAGGAAGAACATTGAATCTTACTTGTGAAATTGCAACACGAAAAGTATACATTTCCATATCTATTACATATTTTTCTTTTTCGAATATTGTTTTAAATGTTCTGTAAGATGTGTATCGATCTCGATCTCTAATGGTTCCAGACCACTCTTGTATGAACATATCAATTAACCTTTGCCTGAATATACATACAAATGCTTTAACATTTCCAACATTTTGTTGCAACCAAACAATATTGAAACCACTAAAACACAAGATTTCTTTAATTTTTGAAACCCAACATTCTTTACCAGATGAATCCATTTCCAATAACATTTTATAAGCTTTATGGGGTATCATTTTGCTATCCATTTGTAATAACTTAAACCAATACCTTACAGCGGCCACATATGAATGTACATACAATGGATATCTGGCAAGATCTCCGTACACCATTTTATTTGGTGTTCTTCCAGGAACACCCAAAAAACACTTACATGCAATCATATGAATTCTTTCTAAATGTTCCAATTTGTTCAACCCCCAAATCTCAGAAGAATGCAACAATATTGGTTGAATTTTGGAGTCAAAGATTTTGAAAAAAGTAGATGCTGTCAATTCCTGACACTTTTGAAAAACTTTACAAAGTTGAAAAACTGCTTTCTTCCCTTTAGTTGCTAAATGTGATGTACCTTTCTTGACACTGTTCATTGTAGTAAAGTTATATCCTAAATAACAATAGTTGCCTACAACTTCTAACATATTTCCATTGTAAAACCATTTTTCATTTTTTCCCAAGAAACCCCCTTTCCTAAACACCATAACTTTTGTTTTATCTATATTTACATTAAGCTTCATTCTATCACAACAAATCATTAATATATTTATTTGATTCTGGAGTCCACTAGGTGTGGTAGATAACAATGCAATATCGTCTGCAAAAAGTAAAATGAACAATTCCATAATATCTGGAAATAACTGAACTCCGTGTTTTCCATCTCTATTAGTATGGTTTGCTAATTGGTTAATGAAGAGTGAAAATAAAGTTGGACTTAATACACACCCTTGTCTAACTCCAACAGGAGTTTCAAACAAATCTGTAAGCTCATTATTTACACGGACGCATGCTAATAAGGAAGAATACATTGCTCTGAGAGAAGCAAGAAACTTACCTTTCACACCATTGTTTTTAATGCATTGTAAAAGATTCTGATGTTGGACAGAATCAAAAGCTTTCTTGAAGTCAACATAACTTTTATTTTTAATATGAGCGGTTTATTCCATGGGTCAGACGCAGCGGCGGCCGTAGTCTGTGGAGTAGCACATGGTTCCAGAGGGGCAGGCCCGGGGGTCGTCCTCAGAGCAGTTGTCCCTGCGCACACACAACGGGTTAATCCAGGCAGGGTGGAACTATAAATCCATAGGTTCTGTACACCATGAAAGAACAATTGTTATTTTACTGAATAGTTTGTCTTGGACCTCTTGGTACCCAAACGTATAAGCCCCCTAATGTTTGTCTTCAAAAGAGAACTTCGATTATTGTAGGGTTTTCTTAGCACATCGGCTTTATGAAACCCTCTAAGTACCTTAAATGTTTGTCTTTGAAAGAGAACTTCGATTATTGTAGGGTTTTCTTAGCACATCGGCTTTATGAAACCCTCTGAGTACCTTAAATGTTTGTCTTTGAAAGAGAACTTCGATTATTGTAGGGTTTTCTTAGCACATCGGCTTTATGAAACCCTCTGAGTACCTTAAATGTTTGTCTTTGAAAGAGAACTTCGACTATTGTAGGGTTTTCTTAGCACATCGGCTTTATGAAACCCTCTAAGTACCTTAAATGTTTGTCTTTGAAAGAGAACTTCAATTATGGTAGGGTTATCATAACACATCGACTGTATTAAAAGTCACAAATAAAGTTTAATCAGTCTGGTCTAAAGAATCTCCCACATTATTACTTATTATTTATTATATTATTACATATTATTCCCATATGATTTTGTTACATTGGTAAATTGCAGACGTGAGATTCTTCAAGATTCTTCTCTAACTTCACAAGGTAAAACCCCCAGAAAATTAAGCCTGCAATTAAACTGGCGATAAACTGACAATATATTTTCTCTTATGCAAGATCGACTTCTTTTTTAGAATAGGTAGAATAGTAACTGTATCAAAACTGAATATTGACAATACAACTAACACACGATATTGTTCGCATGAAACGATTTTGTTTGGAAATGTTAACGGGTGGCTATGATATGACATCCTAGGATTCAGCACAGATAGATAAGAGGAGCAACAGGCGTACTGACCACAGACAGGGCGAGTAGAGCAAGAACCCTGCTTATCACATGCCTTCTTCATGACACACGTGTGGCCAGGGAGACAGTCCTGCAAACAACAGCAAACCTTTGATTTAAATAATGTATTGACCAACAACACATATACATCCACAGTATTAAAAAGACAGCCTTTGCAATGGAACCGACACCGAATCAGTGGTAAATTTCATCCAAATTTAGATTGGACAAGTCTATCATAACAAAACAGGGGAGTGATCTTTTATAAGAGTAAATAACTTTCATAAGTTTTCGCAATAATAATGGTTATGTCCCAAATAACAGGCCTACATAGTTTTTGAAATTCTCATTGCACACATTCTCAGATTATATGTACCAGCTTGTTTCTTGGGCTGAAAATGAACTATTCTTATCACACTACAATCACCTATTAGGCCATCTGGTGCACTGAGGAAATGTCAGTGATGACTTATATAATTTCAGTGATTGCGTTTTTTGGTGCCGTGTAAGAAGGATCTATTAGCAGTCACACTAACTATACTTGTACCTCGTGTGTCTGGTTGGAAGTTGCTATTTTGTCACTTGCAATTTAACTAACAGTTACTCGTAACAATTGTTGTTCAATGTAAAATGTTCATCAGAAACAACTTTTTCATTTCTCCGGTTAAGGGATAGAGCTAGGGATAAAATATATATATATATGGTTGGGCTTTTTTGCTTTACTAAACATCACTTGATGCAAATAAAGAAAATATGGTTTGAACACTGCAGTTAGTTGCATAATTATAAGAGTGTACCTTGATGCATGATAATAATAATAATGCTATGTAAAAATAAACTGTGACGTAAGGTTTCTTGGCAACAGTGTATTCTTACACCTCTTGCGCATGTGCATTTGCACTATGGCAGCCTTATTTGCCTCTCTTGATAATTAATTCATTAATTATTTCCACATGCGTATTTTTGCCTTTTTGTACAGTATCCTTGTTGCGACTTGCATGTTCAGAAAAAAAGAGAGACAGAGAGAGAGAGGGAGTGAGGGAGAGAAAGAAAGAAAGAAAGAGAGAGAGAGAGAGAGAGAGAGAGAGAGAGAGAGAGAGAGAGAGAGAGAGAGAGAGAGAGAGAGAGAGTAACCACAAAATGAATACGTTTTTGAGTTACTTACAAATTAGGCCTACATACATAAAATTAAAAGCGTTTCCAAGCGTTTCCATCTTTGTTCTTCATAACCACATTTGTACCAAAAAAGTCTGCAGCATCAAGAGGATTTGATCAACAAATTAAAGATCCACGTACCACAAAGGCACAGGAATCGTTAGCTGGCTTGGGGATGTCCACACACATGGGCTGAGGATTGCAGGGAGCTTTGACACACTGGACCTCCTTCATCACACACCTCTGACCAGACTGACACCTCTATTTAACACAGAAATACACCACGCGTTCCATGAGTTTCCGTGAGAAATAAAAGATAAATAACTAGCTTTTTAAAATTGATGAAACAAGACATTTTCAGTTGACAAAAAGCAAACATCAACAAATGTTAAAACAACACCGCAAATTGCTGATATTGCTTGAATACAGAAAGGACAAAATCAGAGCATAGGCTAGACTGTACAATTCATTAGTTATTCACACATGCAAATTTCTGACTTTTAGTACATTATCCTTGTTGTGCCTAAAGAGAGAGAGAGAGAGAGAGAGAGAGAGAGAGAGAGAGAGAGAGAGAGAGAGAGAGAGAGAGAGAGAGAGAGAGAGAGAGAGAGAGAGAGAGAGAGAGAGAGTAACCACAAAACGAATACGTTTTTGAGTTACTTACAAATTAGGCCTACCTACATAAAATTAAAAATCTACCTACCACAGTGCCACAGGGAGGCTCGATGACTTCACACACAGGCAGGGGGTAGCAGGGTGCTTGGATACAGCGGAACTCCTTCATCACACACCTACGACCAAAGCGGCACTTCTGTTTAACACAGCAACACATCACATGTTCACGTTGCTGCAGTTGAAAGAATAGCAATGGTCTTCAGAATTTAAAAAAAAGTATAAAAACACCACGCTTCAAAAAGCAGATAAGACACTACATTTTGCGCTTGAATATTGTTTTATAAACCGCCAACAAACGCTTAAACAATAGCAAAAAAAGTGAGAACTTAAGCACATTCTGCGTGATGTCCTAGAGCGCAAGAAACTCTATACACTGTGTATTTGACTAATGAACTAAAGGTCTACCTACCACATCGACACAGGAAGGCTTAACGGGCTTGATGTCGACACACCTGGAGCGGTAATAGCAGATACCTTTGGTACAGGAGACCTTCTTCATCACACACCTCTGACCATGTCGGCACCTCTGTTTAACAGAGCAACGCATCACATGTTCTCGTTGATGAAGTGGAAAGAATAGCAATGGTCTTCAGAATTTAAAAAAAAGTATAAAAACACCACGCTTCAAAAAGCAGATAAGACACTACATTTTGCGCTTGAATATTGTTTTATAAACCGCCAACAAACGCTTAAACAATAGCAAAAAAATGAGAACTTAAGCACATTCTGCGTGATGTCCTAGAGCGCAAGAAACTCTATACACTGTGTATTTGACTAATGAACTAAAGATCTACCTACCACATTGACACAGGAAGGCTTAACGGGCTTGATGTCGACACACCTGGGGCGGTAATAGCAGAGAGCTTTGGTACAGGAGACCTTCTTCATCACACACCTCTGACCATGTCGGCACCTCTGTTTAACAGAGCAACGCATCACATGTTCTCGTTGATGAAGTGGAAAGAATGACAACTCTCTTCACAATAAATAAATGCATACGAATATCACTCTTCCAAAAGCAGATAAAACACTACATTTTACGCTTGAATTATATTTCTGTAACGCCAACAAATGTTCAAGCAATACAGGAAAAAAATCCCTTGACGAATTTCTGAAATACCTAATACATTTTTCTAACATGCACGAATGTGAGGAACTTGGGAAATTAAGATCATTTCTTAAGTTGATTATTTCAGACACCTTTTTGAAAGCGTTTCCATCTTTGTTCTTCATAACCACATTTGTACCAAAAAGGTCTGCAGCATCAAGAGGATTTGATCAACAAATTAAAGATCCACGTACCACAAAGGCACAGGAACCGTTAGCTGGCTTGGGGATGTCCACACACATGGGCTGAGGATTGCAGGGAGCTTTGACACACTGGACCTCCTTCATCACACACCTCTGACCAGACTGACACCTCTGTTTAACACAGAAATACACCACGCGTTCCATGAGTTTCCGTGAGAAATAAAAGATAAATAACTAGCTTTTTAAAATTGATGAAACAAGACATTTTCAGTTGACAAAAAGCAAACATCAACAAATGTTAAAACAACACCGCAAATTGCTGATATTGCTTGAATACAGAAAGGACAAAATCAGAGCATAGGCTAGACTGTACAATTCATTAGTTATTCACACATGCAAATTTCTGACTTTTAGTACATTATCCTTGTTGTGACTTGCATATTCAAAACAAACCAAAAATAAAAGAGAGAGAGAGAGAGAGAGAGAGAGAGAGAGAGAGAGAGAGAGAGAGAGAGAGAGAGAGAGAGAGAGAGAGAGAGAGTAACCACAAAACGAATACCTTTTTGAGTTACTTACAAATTAGGCCTACCTACATAAAATTAAAAATCTACCTACCACAGTGCCACAGGGAGGCTCGATGACTTCACACACGGGCAATGGTCTTCAGAATTAAAAAAAAAGAATACTGACATTGCTATTTTTAAAATAACATAAATAAATAACTTTGTAAAATTGATGAAACAAGACATTTTCAGTTGACAAAATCAACTTAACCAAATTCTGAATTATATCCCAGAATGCAAGAAACTGTCTACACTGTACACTGGTCTAATTAACAATTGCTAAGGACAATGCCTTTAAAAAAAAAAAAAAATAATCCAATAGTTATCACCATAATTGTTGCAGTGGAAATAATGACAATCCTCCAAAATAAACAAAAGAAATGTATAAAAATGCCAAGCTTCAAAAAGTAGATAAAACAATACATATTGCGATTGGAAATATTTATAAAACATCATCAAAGTTTAAGCAACGCTGAAAAAAAGCATAACCTAATGCATAATAGTAATAATGCATAACATAAATTTATACAGCGCTTCATCTCCAACGAAGGGGCTCTAAGCGCTGTACAAAATAATATGGGAAGATAAATAAATAAATAGATTAAAAAAATACATAAATAAATAAATAAAGAATCGAAGCAACACGACTTTATCGAAGCCTTGGCCCCAGGGGGGTGTTAAAACTAATACTGTAGGCTTAATACACGCACACAATCATAAGAACACACACGCATGCACTCACACTCACAAACACAACACACAAAGCAAGGCGCATGTACAACAAATACATAGCAGACACGCTGATGCACACAAACACATGCACGCATCATGCACGCACACCACACATAGACACACACACATACACACACACTCACACACGCGCATGGACCAAAGCAAAATGTGGCAGACTAGAGTATGTTTATACATAGATCAGAAGACAGAAAGTGGGCATAGGGCAGAGTGTTTCAAGAGAGTTTGAAGAGGTTATTTTTTGTAAATGATTTCAAATCTGAGTGAGTGAACAGATTGAGAGTACATAATATCGAAAGGAAGTTTGTTCCAAAGTATTGGGCCTTGGAATGCGAAGGAGCGCTGACTAAGACTTTCTTCTGACAATGAAGATGCGGAAAAGACGGGAATCAGCAGAAGAACGAAGTTGACAGGATGGGGTGTAAGTATGAAGGGTGTCTGATAAATATTGGGGTCTAGTACCAGAGACAAATGAGAAACAGATAGATGCAAGTTTGTAGTCAATCCTGCTGTAATATGACTGTAATAGCGGAGTGAAGGGTTCAGGTCTGGATGACTTGCAAACAAGTCTGGTGGCGTTATTCTTCACATTCTGTAACTTTTTCAGAAGATACTTTAGTAAGCCAGCCAAGAGACTGTTGCAATGGCCAAGCCTGGACACAACCAATGAACAGACCAGAGTTTTGGTTGCTTCAGTAGAAAGACAATGTCTGCTGGAGCCTATTTTCGGAATTTCAAGATAGTCTGCTTTACAAACGTTGGAAATATGCTGCTCGAAATAGATAGCACTGAGTCGAAGGTGACACCAAGATTATGGGCGAGAGAAGACAACTGAACTTCAGAAGTTCCAATAGAGACGGAAGAAGAAAGGGGTCATTTTGAAGCTTGGGAGGTGCAAGGAGCATCATTCTGTTTTGTCCTCGTTGAGCCATACAGCTATGCTGCTTCAAGTCTCCGATGCTTCCCTGGATGTTGCGAACCATGCTGTCAAGTTCAGACATGGAGCCTGGGTTTTGCATTTGTGTGTCGGCCGCAAAATGTTTATGAGACAAAAGATTCTGATCAACGACGTCAGACACTGGCCTGGCATACATAATAAATAAAACAGGCCCAATAGGGATTGGGGCTTGCAGAACCCCACAGGATAAAGGTGTTGCAGAAGATGAGCTGTTGTTTACAGTGACAGACTGGGTTATGGGAATGAGATATGACTTCAACCAGTTTAGAGCTGTACCACGAATGCCAAACGAATCTTGAAGTCTTGTAAGAAGAATGCTGTGATTGATTGTATCAAATGCTGCATATACGTCCAGTAAGAGGGATAGAAGGGACATGTTGTTGTCATCAAAGGCGAGAAGGAGATCATTGACAACATTGAGGAGTGCAGTCTCTGTACTGTGAAGAGGCAGAATGGTGGGGGTCAAACAAATTGTGAGAGTTTAGGTGATCTAAGAGATGTGACAGAACGATTCGTTCAAGAACTCTACACATGAAGGAAAGGTTGGAAACAGGTCTGTAATTGTTCAAGGAATTTGGGTCAAGGGAAGGGTCTTAAGCAGGGGACGAACATCTGCAGATTTATACTCTTGAGGGAAAACACCATCTGAAAGAGAGCCATTAATCACATCAGTAATGTATGGAACCAGCACACCAGTACAATCAAACATCAAAGATGTTGGCAGAAGGTCACATTCACATGATTTTCAAGGTGAGTTCTTGATAAATTTTCGAACATGGTATTCAGTCACACATTGAAAAGACACCAAAAGGCTGGTCTGAAAAACAACGGGGAATGAGTACAGTTTGTCATGTCTATATACAATCTTCCAACATGCAAAAATGTGAGGCATTTGGGAAGCTATTAAGGACATTTCTTAACCCATTTTCTACCATGAACGCATCATGCGTGCGTAACTTAAATCGAGGATACAAGATCCCCCAAAGCAAGAATGGATTGCTTTTTATTTTCAGTGATCGTCACTTGATTTGTCTTAATTTTGAAAGCAGCTTTGTGTTGCTCGCATTTGTAATTTTTCTATACAGAGTGTTTGTTTCCGAAAAAGTAAAAAACAAAAGATTTCAAAATCGAGATATAATTTCAAATTGCTCTCCAAACTGACTCAATAGTCAATGAAATTTGAAAACAACATTTTCAATTTGAGATGTGAAGCGATGAAACTTGTCCCCTCCATGCACGCTACAAATGTGCATGGACCTCAGTGTTTTTTTATGTTGAGCCATGTAGCAAGTACCAGAGAACACAAATAGAGAAAGTTTAGAAAGTATACTAGGAGTATGGAGTAAGGGAGAGGGTTGGAAGAGGTATTAGGGAGAAAGAATAACAATAAGGCAGAAGAGGCTATCAAGTCCTGAGGCTGTAGGTGATGGGCATAGGAGTGGTGATATTGGGGGTTTAGCAGGTTTGTGATTTCTTTGTCAGTATGCATATATAACACAAGGTCCCGTTCGCTACCATGTACGCTTGAAAAGTGCGTTCTGAAAAAAACATATAAAGCCATAACACCTTTGCAAAAGAAGTTTATTTTCGTGTTTGTGGGTGCATTGCGAATAGAAAATAGCAACAAGTTCCAGAAAATTCAGAAAACAATCCTTAATAAGAAACGGGTTAATATGACTATGTTAGACACCTTTTTGAAAAAAATGTGGCCAGGGGACGTAGATGAAGAGAAGAAGGTATACGTTTTTGTGTTGATATCTTAGCATGGCTTAAAGAAAATAACAAGAGAAGTAACGGACATAAAGAGACAAACTATGCTTGGAAATGAAGTAACTGGCTCAAATGGTATGAAAAAAGACAATGCAATGGTCAGTTTTGGCCACATGGCCTGATAGCGCAAAAGAAGAAGAAGAAGAAGAAGAAGAAGAAGAAGAAGAAGAAGAAGAAGAAGATGAAGAAGAAGATGCATGGCAGGGAATAAAGAAGCAGATTTTTTTAAAGGCAAAAAGACAGACAGAATGATGGACAGACATACACACAGACGAACAGTCAGACAGATCAACAATCGCGAACCACATTATTCTTACTACAGTGTCACAGGAAGGTCTGGACTCAGGCTGTGCCACTGCCACGGCCAACTGAAAGCAAACACAATACAAGTGTCTCCGAGCGGCAGGCATGTGCATGTGCTACACTCGCCCCCCCCCCCCCATTCACACACACACACACACACGCACGCACACACACAATAACCCTACCCCCCACTATGTACTGCAGTACACCGCGATTTGTCACAGTTGTTCATTAGCGTATTAAACAGGTTTGGCAGTAATGGTGGGATGATATTGGTGGATTTTTGTTTTTTTACATTAGACTATTGGTTCTCTGTAATTCTCTGTCTCTCACCATATGTGTCTGTCTCTGTCTCTCACACAAATTGGAAAAATAGACTACACCTAATCTTCACCCTTGAAAATAGTTTCGTGTTCAGTGTTCTCTTTGTCTTTTCTCTGTCTCTCTCTCTCTCTCTCTCTCTCTCTCTCTCTCTCTCTCTCTCTCTCTCTCTCTCTTTCTCTCTGTTTTTCTCTCTCTCCCCCCTCTCTCTCTCTCTCTCTCTCTCTC
>CM065690.1:34373591-34376091 GCA_017654935.2 Phymorhynchus buccinoides
TATTCAAGGCTAGGCAGATTTAGTAATTTTAGTCTTTCTTCACAGCTCAAGTCGTTTACACAGATAATATGTTTGGTAAGTCTCCGTTGAACATTTTCAATAAGAGCAATAATATGTTTCTTCAAGTAAGGTGACCATTGATTGATTGATTTAATTTAAAGTCTGTTCACACAATGGTGATATTAGACAAAAAAACAAAAAAAAAAAAAAAACCCATTTTTAGTAGGTGTGCGTGAGTGCGCGCGTGTGTATGTGAGTGTGTGTGTGCGTGTGTATGTATGTGAATATGAGTGCGTGTGTATGAGTAAGTGTAAATATGCATATGATTTTATGTCTGTGAATGTGGAGGAAAAAACAACACACAAAAATCCCTAACAAATTAATAGCAACAAAAAAAGTGACAAAGAAAACAAAATTAAAGTTAATTAACTCATGAACTATAGTAATCTTGCAAATCCAGAGACTGTAGCCATTTTGATCATTTCATGACTGTAAACTACATCTTTTAAAGTTCCAATTTGTGCAACTTGTATCCCAGATAGTTTGTATAACAATGATAATAATGGACATTCTTGAATAATGGAACCATTATTTCTTTACCTTTGTGCTCAATGTAATGAGAAATCATTCCAGCTATTTTATTGGCTTTCTTAACAGTGGTCGTAATGTGGTGATCAAAAGAAAGATTACTGTCAACCATCTGTTTCGACATCGGTGGATTGTAAGGAGTGATCATCAATTTCTATGTGCATTTTGAATACTCACGATAACACTGAAGACAGTTGCTGTTCGCATATTTACTCTTCTACAAAAATCAATGGAAAAGAAAATGGGAAATCTGCTATCGTTTCGAAAATGCCGTCTGCACCCTAGCGGATGTCGCATGAAAATAGGTAGCTCGTAACAGCGGACTTGTCGTGTGCTGAACAAAATGAACCCGCCCAGGAACTGTAGCGCTTTTATGTGTGTCAGTCCCACAGTGCGTGTGGTGCGTGTGTTTTGTGACAAATTGACATGACAGCTTCCTTCCATGTTCCTGTTGTGCGTTTAGTTTCTTCGACCTCTTCTTGTTAAAATTAGGAATGAGTGCACATTATATTTTTGTTGTGCAGTGGGTTTAGAGAGTATTACATCTATTCATTCATTCAGTCAGTCAATCTCTATTCATTTGATTGATTGAGTAATTGATTGATTAACTGATTGACTTGACCTTGAAGTTTTACCTTGAAAAGCGAAATTTCCTTCTTTGCGCTATATATTTCTTGTCTGAGCTGTATCTTGTGAACTAGAAGATAGAATCCCTTCAAATGTTGTGTGAAGGTGTGAGACGAAGAGTACAACACATTCGTGATACATTATGCCTCGGGAATAAAATATCGCCGAGCGGCAGACATGGTTCCGTTTTTCTTCACCCTCTTATATCTCGTGAAACACTGCATGGAATCACTCCAAATTTTGTGTGTGGGTGTAAAAATAAGAGTAAAAGACATTGCAGTACAAATTATGCCACGTAGGATTTTAAATGTCGCCGAGTGGCAGACATGTCTCCGAGTTAAGGGTGTACACGTGTCACATTCCCTCTTATGCTAGGAACATTTCTTAAGATTTCTTGCCAGCCATAAAAGAGGGAAAACACGTGAAAACCGTGACTTTGACACGTGACGTGGTGGGTCTTTAAGGATGTTTATCCCAGTGAAGGACAGAGTGTAATACCAAGAATAAAAACATCGTAGCACAAAATGTGCCATGTAGGGTTTACATGTTACCGAGTGGCAGACATATCTCAGTGCTAAGGGTGTACACCCCACCGCTTAAGGGTGTGCATCCTGGTAAAGGATGTGTATTCCAGTCAAGGGTGTGTAGGTGTATCACCCAAAGGATGCAAGGAGGACGAGGTCTAAGATGTGAGGGGGATTATGCCACATGGAGTGTAAGTGTAACGGAGAGGTAGACATGTCTCCGTGTTAAGGGTGTGCACCCCGGTAAAGGATGTGCACTCCAGTCAAAGGACGCAAGGAGGACAGGGGCTAAGATGTGAGGGGAGGGGAGGTACAGGGCGGGGCAGGTACAGAGCGTAACGGGCAAAGGACATATCTGCCGCTCGGCGATGCCCTTGTTATTTATTAAGTGTTTCTTTTTGGCAATTCCCCAGTTTCTTGTCACGGGAGCGCAGATGCGTCATGCTGCTGTTATGTGCCCAAGTGCGCCCGCTCGGGAACTTATCTGCCGCTCGGCGATCCACTCGTTATATCTATTAATGTCCCACATGCGCCTGTTCGAGTGAGCCTTGAAGGCTTTGCCTCTTGTTAACCTTTAGATTTTCCAGTCGTAAGCGCCTCCTTTTGACTTTGTTTAACTTTGCAGCCATGGAAAATAAGAAATAATGGGTAAGGATTATAAAAAGAAAAAAGCTTATTCTTTTTATTACTCGTTACAGATTATATTGTTGGATATAGTGCTTGTATAAGTTTAGAAGTGCCACTTGTGTGATAAATAGTCA
>CM065690.1:34378591-34398591 GCA_017654935.2 Phymorhynchus buccinoides
GTGTGTGCGCGTGCGTGCGTGCGTGTGCGTGCGTGTGTGCGTGCGTGTGCGTGCGTGTTGTGTGTGTGTGTGTGTGTGTGTGTGAGAGAGAGAGAGAGAGAGAGAGAGAGAGAGAGAGAGAGAGAGAGAGAGTGTGTGTATGTGTGTGCGTGCGCGCGTGAGTGTGTGTGTGTGTGTGTGTGTGTGCGTGTGCGTGTGTGTGCGTGCGTGTGTGTGTGTGTGTGTGTGTGTGTGTGTGTGTTGAGAGAGAGTGTGTGTGTGCGTGTGCGTGCGCGTTAGTGTGTGTGTGTGAGTGTGCGTGTGCGTGCGTGTGTGAGTGTGCGTGCGTGCGTGTGTGTGTGTGTGTGTGTGTGTGTGTGTGTGTGTGTGTGTGTATGTGCGCGTGCGTGTCTCTGTGTTGCAATACAAACAGCAACAGAGAGAAAGAGAGGGAAGGAGAGTGAAAGATAGCGTTTTGTTTGGGTAAAATATATAAAAGGGCGAAATGGCACTCCGTTTTTTCTCGTAAAACCCTATTTCGGGCCGTTTTTTTCTCCATTTCACAATGGAGGGGCTAAATGGGAAAGGGCCAATCGGGACGTCCCCGTAGTTTTGCATCAATACTTTTCGAAAAGTATTGAGTTTTTGCATCGAGTCTTTGCATCGAGTCTTTGACATGTTTTGTACGCCATAGCTACCTTTCTTGTGTCTAAACGTGTTTCCCGGCTTGAATATTTCTACCTTACAGTGCCCAGATTATCTCTTGTGTGTTTAATATATTTTACTTTTTCAGTTGGAACTGTCTTTTTTCTTTTTTTTACCAAAGAGTGCCCAAATAATTGTTTGATATGTATAAAGTATCGAGTTTTTGCATCGAGTCTCTGACATGTTTTTTATGCCATAGCTAACTTTCTTGTGTCTAAACGTGTTTCCCGGATTGAATATTTCTACCTAACAGTGCCCAGATTATCTCTCGTGTGTCTAAAATGTTTTACTTTTTCAGTTGGAACTTTTCTACCAAAGAGTGCCCAAATAATTGTTTGATATGTGTTATAGCAGTTTATTGTTTTCATCTAAACCGTTTTTCTAAAAAAAAATTAATATTCATACCGAACAGTGCCCACAATGTCTTTCGTAAGTCTAAATCGTTTTTACTTTTTTTCCAGTTTGAACGTTTCTACCGAACAGTGCCCATAATATAATTATGCTGTGCGTCTAACCCGTTTTTCCCTCTTGAACATTTTTGCCGAACAGTGCCCAGAACGTCTGCCTGTAGCGTGATCCCATGGTGTAGTACACGAAGATGTTGAGGGTGGCGTTGAAGAAGGTGAAAATGTCACCGATCCACAGCGCAGAGAGGTAGAAGTTGTGGTAGCGGCCCCCGGACTTCATTTCGGGCACGAAGAACCTGACGAAATGTTGAATGGCGTCAGGGGAGAAGCAGACGATGAACAGGATGGAGTTCCCCACCAGCATCCTGGTCAAGGCCACTTCACGGGCAGACACCGTCACGGTGGAAGAGTCCGATCTCCACGTGACGATCTGACGAAGCTTTACGATCGTCAGAATGGTGGTCGTCGTCACCACGGGTAGAACAAAGCCTGGGAGAGCGGCGCCGAACACCGCGCTTTCTAACTGATCGATAAAGTCTTTATGGGCTCGATAGACTTCCCCTTCCACGTAATTGGTCTCCACCACTCCGGACGTAGGATCGTAGATGCATTTGATGGTGTATCGGAACGCCACGATGAAGAAGAGAGGGAAGATGACGACGTAGACGCTGAGGATGATGACAGCCATAGTTCGTGTTCGCAGCAGGCGTTGAAACTTGAGCGGGTTGAACACACACAGGCATCGCTCCGTGGCGATGATGGCGGATAGAACTGGAGAAACAAACCCAAACGCCACAAGAACGTTCAGGTTGTAATTGTTCATGTAAATAATGATGGGACCGTAACTTTCTTGCGTGGTGTAATGCAGGTACAGCTGTTCTACGATAGGGAACATGAACACCATCAAGTACATCCCGTCGCTGAGAGACAGGACGAAGAGGCACAAATTCACGCGATCTTTCAAGCCCTGTTTGTAAAAGACGGCCATGTTGATGACGTTGGCTGGACAGCCAATCAGAAAGAGCGGGACGAAGAGGTGGTACTGCACCAGACGAACGATGGCCTCCACCTCAGCACTGACGATGTTGTCCGGGTTGTCCCAGGGCACGAACTCCATGTCGCTGAACACGGCCCGTATGCACCCTTCACCCAACGAGGCACCTCCTGGCCAAGTGCTATGTCTGTATTCTGATGCATTAGTGCGAGCAGTATCCGCGCTTTCATTTTTACTGAAAGGCGGTGTGAACATTTCTGCTGACATTGTTTTAGTACAGGAAAAGAAACACACACACGCGCCTAAACAACACTCTTTTTTATGATTGAGTTTTGTTTTCTAGACAAGGAGAATTTGTCTGGGAATCGGCTGCGTGGTTCTTATGTAATTCGTGATATCTGAAAACACAACTGAAACAGGTTATAAGAAAGGGGCGATTTACTTGCCTTTTAAAAATTCCCGACCAATAGGCTTAAGCCTAGGATTTCTTTCGTTGAGCCACGAGAACGTTTTTTTCTGTAAACGACTTTTTAAATTCATTGATCATTTATTTATGTTTTATAGTATCATACTTTGTGTTTGACAAACTTTTTGTCTTCTGTGCCTATGTTGTGCTTTTCTATTGTATGTGTCATGGATTTTTTTAATCTTGAAAACACACAAAATTGGAACAACAACAACATATCTTCATCATCATCGTTATCATCAACATCAACATCAAAATCAAGCTGACAGGTGTTTGATTTACACTTCTTTCCTTAATGGGAGATGAGGGCAGTGGGAAAGATCTGGAATGAGTTCGGCTGGCTTGCTCAAGACCGTCACTACTGGAGGACCTTTGTTGGCGCCTTAGGCCGGGTTCACATCGCGTAAGTTCCGTACGGAAAACCCTAAATAAATGGATGAAAGAAGGATACAAGTTTACGCATATAGGCCTTTGCAACTAGGGTTATTAACGCCCTTGACAGTGAGAGTAATTGCTCTTGTTGGTCAGTACTGACAAGGGCATTCACTCTTGCGAAAGGGAGCCATTTAGTGGCATCAAATAGGGGTTATTGGCGAGAGTTATCTCCCTGTCTGGTCAGTACTGAACCATCTTCCCCCACCCTCCAAGGGCATTCACTCTTGCAAAAGGTGTTCGTTGCAGACCCCAATAGGGGACATTCGGACACATGCGCAAATCTTTTCCCTTCTTTGTTTCTTATTTATGGATTGCACACGGGTTTCCACATGAAATATCTGCTTATGTGTGTACACGGCCTTATGCTCCACCTGGAGCGACGATGGATAAGGTAAGGTCTTTCCATAATACAAGTTTGAAATCACATTGCTAGTCTGTATTCGATCTCTGATTTCATTAAATGTTCCAGATAATATAAACCTATACTGCAGATAAGTCATTTTTAGAGCTGATAGAATCAAGAATCAATCAGTTTTAATCCTTTGACCCCTCTTGGGGCATGGAGGATACAAGTATAACAAAACAACATAAACCTCAATCAGAACAATGTGTGAACGTAATGTGCAACAATTCCAGAACTTTCTGGACAGCTCCAGAACATTTCCATGAGCTTTCAGAAGTTTCCGGAAAATAGTTGAAAGCACTTCAAGCAGTCCTGTATTGTTGAGTGTTGTCCTTTTCTTTGCCACAGTAGCCGTTTTGCGCCACAGTGATTTAACACCCATGTCACAAAACGGCAATTAATCACGTGCTGTTACCTAATGGCCTCTTTGTTCTTAATGTTGGGGGATAAGGACTGTCCTAAATATACATGCTATAAAGGAATGCGCAGTATTTAATTGCAGATTACTTCTTTTCTATCACCAGGTAAGCTTGAATGAAATAGTATGCTAAAAAAATGGCTGGCGTTGAAAGGGTTAACATTATTGCATAGCACTAGCGTTTCTAAATAATAAAAAAAATATTGATCAGTGATTATGTGGATATACTGAGAACTGTCCATGTCTTTGATGAGAATTTGTTATGTTGAAAACTTAAATTCCACCCAGCCATAGATTGATCACATACATATTTTACTTTAAAAAAATAAATAAATGTGTTCTTAACAATTTATAAAGTAAACACAAATCTTAAGAGTGGAAGTAGCAAAGTAAATTAACACACACACACACACACACACACACATACACACACACGCACGCACGCACGCACGCACACACACACACACACACACACACAATCACACACACACACACACACACACACGCACGCCACGCACGCACGCACACACACACACACACACAATCGCACGCACACACACACACACACACACGCACGCACGCACACACACACACCCAATCAATCACACACACACACACACACACACACCCACACACACACACACACACACACACACACACACGCACGCACACAATCACACATACACACACGCACGCACGCACGCACGCACACACACGCACGCACGCACGCACACACACACACACGCACGCACGCACGCACACACACGCACGCACGCACGCACACACACACACACACACACATTCAATTAAGACAAGAAGGAAAGAATATTGCACTAGCCTGATTTTCACATAACAAAAAATAATGTTATAAAGATAATGTCAATAGCGCTTGTGCTAGTAGGGTAGAGTAGGCTTTTCAAGAAGTGTCAACATTGAAAATAGGAAAACAAAGTCTATTTCCATTTTTTATTTTTTTTATTTTTATTTTTTTATTGTTGCCTGTATTTGTTACACGGCGATTTATAGAAAGACAATTCATATTAATATATTTGCTATCTTTACATTAGAAGTATTCAATCCATGGAGCCTCAGTCCATAGATTGATAAAGAGGGACAGGCCCCTCGAAATATCTTGCTCTGTTAATTGGTGTGTTTTTTGGGTGTTTTTGTTTGTGGCTCAAGCCACAAACCTATAACTCACTTTGTCGGTCGGTCGGTCTGTCGGTCGAAAATTGTCGCACTTCAAATCGAGGCTACACTTCTGGCCGCTCTTTAAAATTATGTATTTTAAAAGCGTACAAAATAATAAAATATGTAATACAGACACTACAACAGACACGACGAGTATGCGGTGCTTCTTTTGATGAGTATAAGTAGGATACATAGTTTTAAATGTTTTCCAAAAGATATAAAAAGTTACGAAATGGTGCAGAGATAACATTCTGGTTTACAGATTAAAATTATTGAAAATCCAGAGGAGGTAACTCATGATTGGAGTGGTAAAAATAGACCGCGTGCCACAAACTATTGCGATTTCGCGCTTGTTTTGTCATTAAAGTATTCATTTTTTGAAAGATATTTTTACTCTGTACGCCGTTTTTATTGTGTTTTCAATGTTTCTACCGCTGTCTGTTTTATTCTTTCACAATGGTCAACCTATGGCGATATTTTTCACGCCAGAGGGCAGTCAATGCACTAGGGGCTTATCACGCGATTTTCTTACTTGGGCGTAGTGAGAGAGAGAGTGATGGTAGGACCACTCACTGTCTCTCTCTCTTTCTTTATCCCCAACTAATAATATAGAGAGGATTAGCCCCACACGAGCGTCATGCCCTCTGGTGTGAGAAAAATCGCACTAAGTCTCTCAATGAACCATTCTTAATGATACTCAGACACAACTTCGAGCGTGTGGTGTCCTCCACCACTTCTCATCAAATAATAATTACCCGGTAAACGTATTTCAGACATCTAGGGCATATTGACAGGACTCGGGTGTGAAAAGCACACAAAGAAACGAATTTCTTTTTTCCTTTCCACTTTTTTTCTCTCCCGTGTGTAATCAATAGACGTGCGCAATTAAGGGCACTAAAAGCCTAAAACAATGATCCCAATCATTACAGGGTACAGCATCTAAAAAGTGACTTTGCATTGATATGTCTATTAGCGTCGGTTAAATGCTGCAAACCTTTATATTGACAGATACATCAAAACAAATTAAAAAGTGACAATGCACGTGAGTATCTACCTACCTACTTACTATCTCACACACACACACGCACGAACACACACATTTACGCATACACGCGCGCGGAACAGGCACGCACATATACACACACATAACTGTACCCCACTCGCACGCACACACACACATAGGACTACACAGACACATAGACAGACAGACAGACAGACACACACACAGACAGACAGACACACACACACACACACACACACACACACACACACACACACACACACACACACACACACGCACGCACGCACACACACACTTGCGCGCACTTGTGACTTATGAGCGGACACTGGCAATGTTATTCAAACATTATAGAATTGATTTGAAAACAGATAATTAGTCTTCATGTGACAAAAGCGTGTTTGTGACAATATTGAACACATCTTTTCTCTCTTTTTTCCCTCTTCTCTTGCTTCGATTTATCCTCTCTCTCTCTCTCTCTCCTCTCTCTCTCTCTCAATCTCTCTCTCTCTCTCTCTCTCTCTCTCTCTCGTCTCTCTCTCTCTCTCTCTCTCTCTCTCTCTCACTCTCTCTCTCTCTCTCTCTCTCTCTCTCTCTCTCTCTCCCCCCCCCTCTCTCTCTCTCTCTCTCTCTCTCGTCTCTCTCTCTCTCTCTCTCTCTCTCTCTCTCTCTCTCTCTCTCTCTCTCTCTCTCTCTCTCTCTCTCTCTCTCTCTCTCTCTCTCTCTCTCTCTCTCTCTCGGGATTTAGCTAGTAAGAACTGCTTAAAACCATTATAAAGTATATACAGACGAGCAATCAAACTTATACTTCTCAAAACATCGTCTCTACTAGTCACTGATTACAGAACTGTTAATATTCTTCCTTTTAGTTCAAGGTGTAAATTTAATAAAGCAGTCTTTATGTATAAGATCATGAATAACCTTGCACCTCCATAATTATCTTCGTGAAAAATTCAAATCAATAATGCTCGCAATAAAAGTTTGATATGTATTCCCCTTTCCAAGAACAGATTTATTCATGTCATCTCTATTATACTCTGCTGGAAAATTATGGAATGAGATACCCGATTACATAAAAAAAAAACCAAGAGCACCTTGGCGTCTTTCCAAAAAAGTTATCATGAGTATTTGTTTGAACATTTATAATTTCCTCTTTGATATGTTCTCTCCCTAAAATCCAGTGATATAAATCAATGCTCAATTTAACACCATTGCATTCCAATTTCCATTGTGAATATTACTATGTAATGCTTAGGTGTGGATTTGAGTGTGAAAGGATAATGCATGCTGTTGATGTGTATTTTTTTCTTCTTCTTATCCGTTTGACATTTAATGCTTTCTTTGCATGTCATGTCATGGCTACATTAGATTTGATGTGTGTGTGTGTGTGTGTGTGTGGTGTGTGTGTGTGTGTGTGTGTGTGTGTGAGTGTTGTTGTTGTTTCATGTTACACGATCTCTTGTCTTGGAGTTTTGTTATGTTTTACTGTAATTTTCGTGTGAACCATTACATAATTTGTTGTTGCGTAGTAGTTGATTATTGATGATTGATTGATTGATCTACATGTTTGTTTATCCGTATTTTTTGTATTTTTTAATTTTTTAGAGGACCTGATGAAAAGAAGTAGTTGGTTACTTATTCAGTTTATCCTCATTAAACATTTCGAGTTCGAGTTTGAGTTCGAGTTCTCTCTCTCTCTCTCTCCTCTCTCTCGTCCTCTCTCTCTCTCTCTCTCTCTCTTCTCTCTCTCTCCTCTCTCTCTCTCTCTCTCTCTCTCTCTCAAAATTGCTAAATTGTTCAAAAATAATTTGTATTTTTTTTTTTAAATAACAACAATTATACGTGTGAACGAGCGTGCGTGCGTATAATATTTATTATATGGATATATATGTGTGAGCGAGTATGTATGCGTGCGTGCGTGTGTGTGCGCGCGATTGTGTGCGTAAGTATGTGTGTGTGTGTGTGAATTACATGTTTTTTGAATTTATTTATGCATTGCAATGCCCTTGAAACCTTTCTTTGTCTTATTTTGTAAACCGCCCCCCCCCCCCCCCCCATAACATGAGCCTAAGGCCTATTCATTAAAAAATTCAGTGTTCAGTGTCCTCTCTCTCTCTCTCTCTCTCTCTCTCTCTCTCTCTCTCTCTCTCTCTCTCTTATAAACAAAGTCTTCGTTTGTCACCGCAGCTGTAGGCTGCTTGTTTATTCCAAACCTGTAGATTTTTTGAGGCACAAATAACCCCGAGAAAAAAACCCACACAACAGCTTGAGTATAGTACATAGTTTGACTGTAAATGTGCATTTGAAAATCTATAGGCCCCTATAGTGTTTGCCCTCATGTTTCACAAACCTCGTGAAAAACTTTTTGTCTCAGCTCTCTAATACGATCTGATTGTTTTCATCTTTGAAGCTCTCGCATTCAAAATATAACACAAAAACAAAACTGTTTGGAAACAAACACCCTGGAGCAACATGTTTTCTAAAAAATATAATCCTTTCACTTTCATCCCGATAGGAATTGTTCGGAAATAATTCAGGGGAGTAATTTCATGGTGTGTGGGTGTGATCTCGCCTAATAATTCAATCGGTCAAACAGGGGAAGTTTAGATCTACTCTACCATCAGGTAAATCTCCAGCCCTCGCTTCGTGTGTTTGAGGAGACACACAGCATGTAGAACGCAGTGCGTCATTCTAAATTTTATGTCATTTATATTTTTACGTCACAGTTTGCAAGTTCTATCACTTTGTAGCAACTGGCCACCCCTTATTTTTCTAAAAACAATGTTTGCAAGTCGCTGACTGGCATCCTGTGGTTTCAAGCTTCGACGCCATGCCGCTTTGATTGCTATAGTTTGTACCGAGTAATTCGAGGTAATCAACTCTAATTTTCACCAAGTGCTCTCCCCTATTTTTTTCCGAAGATCGTCTATTGGTTTGCAAAGGAGACACCATTTTACATTAATTTTGCTTCTTTGTGAAAATAGGTTGGAGAACAATTTGTACTGAAAGATCCCCCGGTGTCCCCGCGGGGGTTGTTTGCATAATATAGTTTGAATTGAGGTGCGGGTGCCATGTGTTGCTATGCAATGCAGAAGGTAACAGACTGCATTGCGTCGCAGCGCTGAGCACTAAACAATGGACCATCAATGCAACAACTGAGCACCAAAGCACCGATGAGATATGAAGACATGCTGTCCCACATCTATTCTTACCTCCCCAGTAGCGTAAGGAACAGACAGAGGGGGGGGGGGCAGACATGTCTTCCTGTCGCCCCCCAAAAAAGAAAAGAAAAAGAAAAACACAAATTTGAGCAAGCCAGCAAGCGAAAAGGAGAGAGAGAGAGAGAGAGAGAGAGAGAGAGAGAGAGAGAAACTGAACACTGAATGTTTTATTTGCACATTGCCGAGATGAGAAGTCACGAAAACGGGTGAATCGTTCAAACACTACGTACAGGTTAAAGAATAGTATGATCAGACTCAGAAGAGTTTACTTAACACTTCCTGACGTAGGGACATCAACATTTTTCAGTCTTTCATTGTTTATTTAGTATTTTAAAATATGGTATAAATGCAGACGAAAACGCAGCTCTGGCAACGAAAGAGAGGCCCGCAGTTAATGCTTCTTCAACAAATCTCGTTGTAAAAAATAAACTTAGTGCACGCAAATCTTCATTTACCACACATTCTGCTTCTTGTACTTTTAACTTTGTAAAATGAAACATTTTACTATTATTTTATTACACATCGTTTTTATTTTAACCAATCATTGTTCGAATGTAAGAACGAAAGTAAGACAGCGGTAATCCACAATGGCGCTTCGCGTTCAGAGCAAAGTGCGTATCATCACTTTTCCGAATGAATTCATTATGTGACGCAGTTTTGATTCCAATCGATTATAGATGTGAGTAAGTGTATTACGATTGTGCTTGTGTAGAATGTAGAATGGGTGCATGAGTACATGAGTAGGCCATGACTTCAACAGATTGAACTGGAAAAAAAAGGTTTAGATCTAGATAATCATTATCTGATAATGCACGCTCTTCTAGGCTTCTTGACAATTCTGTCCCCTTTTCTTGGCTTACTGAACACCTAGATCTATTCTGGCCCTGCCAGATTATTATAGGATGTACTCAGAGAGAGAGAGAGAGAGAGAGAGAGATTGTGTGGTGTGATGTGGGGGTGGGGGTGGATGTACTCGTAAACGTTGACGTCTTGAATGAGGTTGTGATGTGGGAGGGTGTACTTTTAAAAAAAAAATTATGTATGTTGTGTGAGTGCTGTCTTTATGTGCTTTTTATTTAATAAAATAAAATTATGTTGTATTGTTTTTACCCCATCGCATAAACCAATTGTTTCTTTACTGAAGCAAAATGTTGTTGTCGTTGTCATACCCTGGCTAAAAGACTTCAGGGATCAACCCAACAAATGCAAATGCACCAGCTAGGAATGAGAATACTATGTGTGTGACCGCTTTTGATTACCCCGACACGTTTGCAGCCACACTCCAACTTCGGAGGATTTGGAAGACTGACGATGTTATGCTAGGAGTTTGTCATAGCTAAAGACAATCCTGCATAATTATGAAGAGTATAACAACATTTTGATGTAGCTTTGGTGTTCTAGCCTATGTCGATTGGGCTGACACAGCCTTAAAAGCGACCTGAAGCAAATAAAATGAAGCATTGATTGATCTATTTTATTTTTCTTGGAAATGATCAACAGAAGATTGTTAAAGATTGTTAAGTTTAGAGATTGAAAAGAGATATGCAGCCATTAGGAACTACATCTCGGTTACAAAATCCAAACTGCTTACACCCTTCAGTGCTTAGGACATTTAATTAACAAGTCCTGCTACTTTTAGTGAAAAATAATGAAAAAGAAACAGCCGAAGGTGCTGATGGTACACACGGGACATTCCATTAAGTATACGGGGGCTCTCCCGGCTTGGTGACCATCAGATACAATGCAGAGGAGTCCTTGCGAAATGTCCCTATGGGGGTACCAGCCCGTTTATCACGACTACAGAACCCGCCGGCAAAAGACACCCCACCCAGAAACCAGCAGTAACCATCCAACAACCCACCAAGGATAGGCGAGGCTAGTGCATTTCTAGGACAAATGTTTGAATACAAGTGTTCAATTATGTGTCACACGACTAGGTTGATCTTACCAAACCACGAGCATCTTCTTTTGAGTGCAATAATGGAATCAGGTCATGGGTTGTTGAACACACACCTCCCTCCTCTTTTCTGTGATTTGCACTTACATTATCAAATGGGTTTGCTTGCTGATGGAGTGACTAAAAAGCTTGGCTGTGTAACAAATTGATAGCAGGCATTGTTATTAGTCATTTTCATTGAGTATGTAACTGGAGAGGGAAGGAAATAAGGTATATTTGGCATATTAAGAACTTCGTTATAGCTATATACTGACAGTGAAGTATATGATATGTCAGCCTAGAAACACTTTCAACAGTTAGCCTTTTCCCACTTACTTTAAAAAAAGGGTTATGCTTAGTTTTCCCCATTATTCCTTTGCTAGAATTTCGTTTAATTATAACTGTCCATGATCAAAATGCCTTTGGCACTGAAGGGATTAAAGAATGATGATGAAAATGTCCCTACATCAGAAATTGACAAACACACCTTGAGAAAACATCATGCCAAATTGCATGCTTGTTACATGAAAATGCTAAACACTGGGTGTTTTAAAAAAAAAAATCAAATTTAATGGTCCGCCATCAAAATGCCCTTGGCATTGAAGGGGTTAAAGGCTGAACTGCAAATGTCCATACATCAGAAATTGATAAACACACCATAAGAAACTATCATATCAAATTTCATGCTTATTTCATGAAAATTCCCAACACTAGATTTTTTTTAATTATAACCATCCGCGAGCAAAATGCCCTTGGCACTGAATGGGTTAAAGGCTGAATTGAAAATGTCCCTACGTCAGAAATTGATAAACACACCATAAGAAACTATCATGCCAAATGTCATGCTTATTTCGCGAAAATGCATACCACTAGAATTTGTTTTAGTTATAAATGTCTGCGAAAAATGCCCTTGGCACTGTACTGAAAGGGTTAAAGGCTGAATTGAAAATGTCCCTACGTCAGAAATAAATAAACACACCATTAGAAACTATCATGCCAAATTCCATGCTTGTTACATGAAAATGCACACCACTAGAAGTTAACAAAATTAAAGTTGTCCACAATAAAAATGCCCCTGGTACTGAAAGAGTTAAAGGCTAAATTGAAAATGTCCCTTCGTTAGAAATTGATAATCACACCATAAGAAACCATTATGCCAAAGTTCATGTTTGTTACATGAATATGCCCAACACTAGAATTACATTTTTTTTATAACTGTTCGCGATCAAAATTCCCTTGGTACTGAATGGGTTAAGGCTGAACTGAAAATGTCCCTATGTCCGAAATTGATAAACACACCATAAGAAACTATCATGCCAAATGTCATGCTTATTATATGAAAATGCCCAACACTAGAATTTTATTTAGTTATAACTGTCTGCGAGCAAAATTCCCATGGTACTGAATGGGTTAAAGGCTGAATTAAAAAATGTCCCTACGTCAGGAATTGATAAACACATCATAAGAAACCATCATGCCAAATTTCATGCTTGTACGTTAAAAATGCACAATTGTGACAATTCCTTCTCAGCTTATTAGGCCACAATACAAAGGAAGGGTTAGTAGGGCTAGTTAGAAACTGAATTGTAGAAGCATGAATATAAAAAATAATCAAAACAACAGTGTAAGATATGAGGAAACATTAACAGCCATCGCTATATGAATTATGTCTTTGACATTGAAAGAACGCATTGCATCAGCCTTATACGAGTCGTCTATCTTGGGGGGGGGGGGGGGGGGGGGGGGGAGAGAGACACACAGAGAGAGAGAGAGAGAGAGAGAGAGAGAGAGAGAGAGGATTCAAAGATTACATTTTTTTAATACAATAATTTGCATCGATTTTTTTAAATTCTGATACTGAAATTATGACCGTTCTTAAATGTACAAGTACTAGACCTGTCAAATACTGTCCCTTTATCAATATCTTCTGACCCCTGAACCCCCCCCACCCCCCCCCCCACCCCCCCCCCCCGCACCCCCCCGCCCCCCCCCCCCCCCCCCCCCCCCCCCCCCCCCCCCCCCCCCCCCCCCCACCCCACCCCCCTCAAGCCCCCTGTGACTGGCTAAAAATATTAGTTGCACCCCAATTCTGCTTCTGTCGCCCCTCCCCTTACGTTCTACAGCATCCCACCACTTCCACATCCTTGAAGATGAAAAAGTACAGACAACACACACAAAATCCAAAATTCAGTTAAAGTTGCTACTGTGAATTCATATGATTGATATTGAAAACTAAGTAGGTTTACCTTTGATCCATGTTCCATATCACATTGTGAATCTTGAGATGGCAAATCATGGTACATTGTTAATATTTTGTGAATGATATTGAATCCCAAACTCGGAGGCATTTACACTGGCTCTTACTAGTACTGCAGCAAGAAGGATTATTTGGCCGTTGGGGACGTTCCCTAACATCAGCTGTCTATAGTATCTTTGTCCTGGAGAGTGGGGATATTTTGGGTAAGACTTCTTTACATTTACCACTATGCCCAGTCCTCCAGAATAGTAATTACCTCATTTGTATCTGGAAGTCGTGGCTAGTCAGACAGGACTGACTGACACACACGTTTTGAAGTTTTACATAATTGGTAGAATTTGGTTTGCTTTGTTTTGTTAGGTGGATGATAGTAATAATGACTGATTTGTATTGAACAAGTATCATCGATTATAACTGAATTTTTTGGTCACAATATTTTACAGTAATATGGCCTGGTTTGATTTCCAATAATGACGTGTCCAATTCACCATGAAATATGGTCTGAGCTAGACCTACCCTATAAGTAATAAAGTACACTTCTTGCTTATAGATATGAATGATATTAGTATACGTTTGTCCTTTCATGGTTTGGGCTTTTTGTTAAATTCAATCATCACCAAACAAAGACTTGCTACAATGTGATATGACCTTAAGATGGCTCAGATATGTTTCCTTTCCTTTTCTTTTCTTTGATGTATAGGCATCATTGCTGTTATATTGTTACATGTCTTTGGACTTAGGTACTGCATCAAAATATGGATTTGAGAGGGGTTACATGGGTTTCACCCCTCAGAAATAAAAATTGAAAGAAAAGAAAAAGAATGAGAAATGTAGACCAATGCTATAGTTCAGCTATTCTCTCACAAGAAGCCTTGATTGCATCTTTTACATTCATAGTATCGTCAGCTGCTGGGAGGCATCGTTTGGTTTTTTAACGTCTGCATGATCCCTTCCCCTTCGCTCCTTCCTATCTCTCAACTGTCCCCTCAACTGTTTTCCTTCGTCCTGACCCACTTTAAAGCTCGAAGATTGAACCCACAACACCCTCCTGCAGAACCCCAAGTGTCAACGCTGCAACACTAAGACGTGTAACTTAACCTATCCATTCACCCCTTGTCCGTGCGCTTTCGACCCCCCGCCCCCCACCGGTTTGATGGCAATCATGCCACCCCCACCCCCCGGCTTCAAAACGTTCCTACGCAACTGCTCCCTTTGCATCTGGCTAAGAACGTCTTGTTCTTCTTTGCTCCCGCCATGTTAGATGATTAGCTCGGTCCGGTGGATGAAGGCTGCAGTTGACTGCAGTTCCGCTACAGGCCTCACAGCGTGTCTCCGAGCGCCTGGGTCATAGCCTATTTCATGGTGACCTCTCTAAGAACAGTAACAAAGAACAATGTGCAAGGAACAGTAACTTTGGAGAAACTCTAGGAAAATGTAAAACAAAAAAAACACAACTCCGGAGAACTCGTCCCACCCCATAGATGACCTTAATTAGCCATTTATTACGTGCAGTTACAACATGCTGTTGTGAATGTCTGACGTTTTGTTCTCCCAAGACAGCTTTTTAAATCGTCTGAAGATTCTCTGATGTCCACTTTTCAACAGTTTCTTTTTTGTTTTCATATTTAAAGACCCGTTGTTCAACCCTTGCAGTTTCCTTTCTGTGAAGACATTTACTGCCCATCTCTTGCTACATTTTGTGTGTGAACACAGTCTGTCTCTTTTCTTAACATGTTTCTGTTTTCGAAAGGTTTTTTTCTTCTTCTATGCAGCCATCTCTCTCACTATATCTGAAGACATACACTGGGGTTCTCTGTAGTGTCTTTATTCTCTAGAGACTAATGTCAACAGATAGTTTTATCATTATTTTTATTCCTCACCTAGATTCCCATGGCTTCCGAAGTCGCCTCAGCCAGAAACCCCCCACCTGAGTTGACTGGATACCATGACGTCTATTGGGGAAAAGACGAAGATGAACGCAACGTCACCAGCATCATCATACCCCCCACCCACCCCGGCCTGTCTTACTTTGCAGGACATCCAGTGGTATTACTCCCCTTCTTCTCACTCAGATTTCCGGCGTAGAGTCCAGGGGCAATGCTCCAGGTGGGGGTCAGGGGGCAACGCCACCTGAAGCTGAAGCTTTTTTAACAAAATAAAGTGCCCAAGCTCCCTTTAAATTGTACCTTAGAACAACGAAACAGTACGTATGACTCTCTTTCTTTTTTTTCTCTTTCTCGTCTTCTCCTTATTTGTGTGTGTGTGTGGGGGGGGGGGGGGGGGGGGGGGGGGGTGGGGTTACGGTTACCCCCCTTGGATCCGGCCCTGCAAAGAGAAGCCCATGCAATGATGTTTTTCTTCGAGAGTATTGCATGCCAGATACGCAGTGCGTAGCAGGGACCTAAATCCCCAAGACAACAACAGAGAGCATTGCAACGTTTCTTCCATGAGACTCAGGAAACTACCAGTCAACCTGTGGAATCGTACTGTACGCTGTAAAGGCTCAATGGTTAAACAAGTATGTTATTCAAGATTATCTAACGACTCATCCCCCCCCTCTCCCTCCATAATCCTCTTCTGTATCTTTCTCTCTCTGCCGCCCCCCTCTCCCTCTCTCCACTTTGCAATATTGCATGCTTCTAAAGTGAGAACATTGCTTCTTGGGATTTGCATTGTGCTTCTTGTTGAAAGTTTTCAACAAGGGAGCAAATAGAAAACCTAAAAAGCTTATCAATTCATGAAAAACAAATAGTAGCTTCATGGTATCAATGCTTACTGACTAGCGTACAACAGTACATCCCCTCTTCCTCCCTCTCCTCCTCCTCCTCATTTGTATCGTCGTCGTCATCATCATCAACATCATCATCATGATCGTCGTTGTCGTCGTCACTATCATGATCATCATCTTCTTTTTCGTCTTCCTTCTTATTTTATTATTGCATTTAGCAGCAGCAGCAGCAGTAGTAGTAGTAGTAGTAGTAGTAGTAGTAGTAGTAGTAGTAGTAGTAGTAGTAGTGATGGTGGTGGTGGTAGTAGAAGAAGTAGCAGCAGTGGCAATACTAGTAGCAGCAGCAGCGACAGTAATAATAGCAGCAGAGGCGGCGGTGGTGTGGTCGTAGTAGTAGTAACAGTAGTAGTAGTAGTAGTAATAGTGATGGTGATGGTGGTAGTAGCAGCAGTGGCAATACTAGTAGCAGCAGCAGCAGCAGCAGCAGCAACAACATTAATAATAGCAGCAGAGGCGGTGGCGCGAGTAGTAGTAATAGAGTAGTAGAAGAAAACACAGAAGGGGTCACAAGGTTGACAGAATGATAATGGGGAAGGAGACACTCAATATACAAACAGAAGGACAGACAAGACACACACAGAGCCGCTATCTACTTCTCTCTCGAGTCCTTGTTGTCAGATGCAGTTGGAAACTTAGAATACGAACACATTCTGGCAATGCAAAAGACACCACAGGTCTTCCCCCATCTCCAGCACAAACCTATATGCATGTCTCCCTCGCCCCCCTACCCTCCTCTTCCCCTTCTTATGTCACACACGCACACGAAGTAAGCTTACAATTGGATTAGGTTCAGTACGATGTCCAGCTATTCTTAGCATTGTCTTTGCATACAAGCGTAGCAGCTGGGAACGATATTGTAGAACACATCTTCTGTAAGAACAGGAGTACATTGGAATTAGAACAAGGGCTGTGCGTTTCCCTGTCCGTATGTACGTGTGTATGTGTGTCAGTATGTGACCAAAATGTGTTCCAATTCATAGCGCCGTAATCACGGAACTCGTCGTAACGAAAATGGGTACAGTAGTTCCTTGGCTTAGACCTTGCTGCTGCACGCGGCACGAATAAAAGTTAGGTTTACCGTCCGCTCGGCTACAAAGAGCACATGTGAGACGAACCATCAACCAACCACCACAACCATCAATGCGTAGTTAAGAGAGAGAGAGAGAGAGAGAGAGAGAGAGAGAGAGAGAGAGAGAGAGAGAGAGAGAGAGAATGAATGAATGAATGAATGGTTTATTGCGATAAAGCCTTTTACAGCCATTTCACAAAAAAGGATCGATATCGAAACAAATATGAACAATATATGCTCAATAGTGAAGTCAATCGCGAAAGGAGTCCATTTCACGGATGTTGTGTAAATCGATTACAATTTCCAACCGAAATCATTAATTGTCCATGTTGTTCCTACAACGGTTCAGCTGCTGTTCAGTCTGGGTCCCCAGGATTTCCTCCTCTGCAGATTGCCTTCAGCTCCCGCGTTTCCGACTGCAGTTCGTCCAAGCTCCTCACCAGGCATGCCATGAGTTCTCTCTTCGTTGGCCCATCATCTTGATCTGGAGTTTGCGACAGGTTCTCCTCATAGTCAGAATCACATACATTTTCATTTGTGCATTCCACAACTGTTTGTTCTTGTGCTGAGCCCACTGCCCCTGTTTCAGATATTTCACCTTTATTGTCACTTTCTCGATCACTTGTGTCTTCGACACACATTTGCTCAATGTAATCCTCCACTGTGTCCACATCAACAACTTCATCGACTGTCACCGACTGTCTGTTAACATCACACAATGCCATGTCGATGTGGGCTGTGTTTATGTGCTGTGTGTGTCAAAAGCAGGCAGGGGAGCTAACCGATGTGCATTGTTGTCATGAACATGAAGGGACGTGTCAACAATTGATTGATTGCGATTCACATCATCATTTGATTCTGCGTACATCATACTGGTAGGAGTCGGTAGAAATAACTCAGAAGGGGAACACTGTTAACCACTTGCCTTTTCTTGTTGTCTCCTTCTGTACTGCTCCGCTCTCTGTCTGTCGCGGTTTCTTTGCGCTACAGTCTTACGCCTGTAAACTACAGTGTCACGCTGCTCTGGTGTGACTGGCTGAGAGGAAATGTCGGTCAGTCTTAACACCACGACAGTTTGATTTTGACTCCTAGCTTCTATTTTGAATGAAGATACCGTCATTTCTAGCAGGATGGAATTGAGGACATTTTCCAAAACAGATGGCAAGTTTTGGACCGGCATACTGGCTGAATTAATCTCAAACGACGAATTAGTGTTGGGAGAGTTGAAATGGCGACTTGTCAGCAACATGACAAGGGCGTAACTCTGTCTCTCTCTCTCTCTCTCTTGACTACTACTACTACTACTACTACTACTACGAGAGAGAGAGAGAGAGGAGAGAGAGAGAGAGAGAGAGAGAGAGAGAGAGAGAGAGAGAGAGAGAGAGAGAGAGAGAGAGAGAGAGAGAGAGAGGTTTTACGTCATCATGGCGTGTGCCCTTAATAAGGACCAGCCACATGTCCACTAAAATCGTACAACTGTACGTACGATACGATTCGATCACGTGGACTCCAAGAACAAATGTGATTGGCGCTTCGAGATCACGTGATCGAATCGGATCGTACAATCGTGCGATTTTAGTGGACGTGTGGCTGGCCCTTTAGGGACAAGGAGTTCTGGTGCTGTGGTCGATGAAAATCTGTTTAACGTTCAACGGGTAGTTCTTTCGATACGTAACAATAGCGCTACACACCCTCTTTCGTGTCTTTGATTGTGTGTGCAAGGCGTGCGTGCGTGCGTGTGCGTGTGTGTGTGTGTGTGTGTGTGTGTGTGTGTGTGCGTGTGCGTGTGTGTGTGTGCGTGCGTGTGCGTGTGTGGTTTCGTGTGTTTTTTCTTCTGCCAATATTGTTTTTTTTGCTGTCTCATCTTCTGGGCCGTACAGTTCTTGGCATTCATCCCACGCCGCTCATTCCAAGTCCGAACTTGCAACCACAAGGTCTGTCAGGTCGTAGAATCCGAAACCAGCAGTCCAAGGGGAACGAATCTATGTTAGGCCGTCAGGAGGCAACCAACCGAGGAGACACTGCACTGTTGCTGAGTCATTTTGGTGGAGTTCAGTGGGGCCTGTTCTGAGCTGACATACACATGACACCACCTACTAAGCCCCCTACTGACGACAATACTAATACTATCTTACTAAGTTAGTAACTTAGTAAGGTCACAGAGCCAGCGTGAATGGGGTCCTCCTCTGAGGACGCCACCATGACCGTCCACTGACATGGACCCCCCCCCCCGCCCCCGCCCCCCCCCCCCCCCCCCCCCCCCCCCCTCCGCAGGGTGGTCTCCGAATCTATTCGTATCATTTATTCTAATACTTTCGACAAACAAACAAACAAAGATGCCTGGGTCGCACTGTGATATTTTGGATGCACTGCTGACTCGGTGAAGTGACGATCGACGATTGTAGTTTTTATCAATTCGTCAACGCAAACCACCGAACCCAAAGTGGGGACAGAGATGTAGAAAGGAGTTGTGTGTGTGTGTGTGTGTGTGTGTGTGTGTGTGTGTGTGTGTGTGTGTGTGTGTGTGTGTGTGTGTGTGTGTGTGTGTGTGTGTGTGTGTGTGTGTGTGTGTGCGCGTGTGCGCGCGCGTGTGTGCGTGCGCGCACAGTAATAAATACATGTACTATGTTGTTTCTTTACATCATTGTGATCTTCAGTCAGTGTGAAGCTCACCAGTAATATATGTGATGGGGTTGAGAGATAAAGGGTGGGG
>CM065690.1:34403591-34431091 GCA_017654935.2 Phymorhynchus buccinoides
TTAGGCCGGGTTCACATTAGACGCGTAATTTGCGTACGGAAAACCCTAAATAAATGGATGAAAGAAAGATACAAGTTTACGCATATAGGCCTTTGCAACTAGGGTTATTAACGCCCTTGACAGTGAGAGTAATTGCTCTTGTTGGTCAGTACTGACAAGGGCATTCACTCTTGCGAAAGGGAGCCATTTAGTGGCATCAAATAGGGGTTATTGGCGAGAGCTATCTCCCTGTCTGGTCAGTACTGAACCATCTTCCCCCACCCTCCAAGGGCATTCACTCTTGCAAAAGGTGTTCGTTGGACCCCAAGACCATTCGGACACGTGCGCAAATCTTTTCCCTTCTTTGTTTCTTATTTATGGATTGCACACGGGTTTCCACATGAAATATCTGCTTATGTGTGTACACGGCCTTATGCTCCAGCTGGAGCGACGAGGGCTAAGGTAAGGTCTTTCCATAATAGAAGTTTGAGACCACATTGCTAGTCTGTATTCGATCCCTGATTTCATGAAATGTTCCAGATAATATAAACCTATTCTGCAGATAAGTCATTTTTAGAGCTGATAGAATCAAGAATCAAGAATTTTTAATCCTTTGACCCCTCTTGGGGCATGGAGGATACAAGCATAACAAAAACATAAAACTCAACCAGAACAATGTGTGAACGTAATGTGCAATAATTCCAGAACTTACTTTCTTGACAGCTCCAGAATATTTCCATGAGCTTTCAGAAGGTTCCGGAAAATAGTTGAAAGCACTTCAAGCAGTCCTGTATTGTTGAGTGTTGTCATTTTCTTCGCCACAGTAGCCGTTTTGCGCCACAGTGATTTAACACCCATATCACAAAACGGCAATTAATCACGTGCTGTTACCTAATGGCCTTTTTGTTCTTAATGTTGGGGGATAAGGACTGGCCTAAATATACATGCTATAAAGGAATGCGCAGTATTTAATTGCAGATTACTTCTTTTCTATCACCAGGTAAGTTTAATGAAATTGTATGCCAAAAAAATGGCTGGCGTTCAAACGGTTAACACTCTTCAATAGCACTAGCGTTTCTAAATTAAAAATAATATTAATCAGTGATTATGTGGATATACTGTGGACTGTCCATGTCTTTGATGAGAATTTGTTATGTTGAAAACTTAAATTCCACCCAGCCATAGATTGATCACATACTTATCTTACTTTAAAAAAAACCCAAATAATGTGTTCTTAACCATTTCTAAAGTAAAAACAAATCTTAAAGAGTGGAAGTAGCAAAGTAAATTCACACACACACACACACACACACACACGCACGCACGCACGCACGCACGCACGCACGCACGCACACACACACCCAATCACACACACACACACACACTCAATCACACACACACACACACCCAATCACACACACACACACACACACACACACACACACACACACACACACACACACACACACACACACACGCACGCACACACACGCACACACACGCACACAATTACACACACACACACACACACACACACACAGAAGGTTCTACTCGGGGGGGTGCGTGCATGAACTTATTAATGTCTTTGTTGTTGTTTGTTTTGGTTTGGTTTGTGTCTGTGTGTGTGTGTGGGTGGCGGTGGTGGGGGTGTTCTCATGTTTATTTCCTTCTTTAACTGTTGTGTTATAGATGGCTTGATGTAAAAAAGCAAACCATTATTGCTTATTCAATGTTCCATCTGAAAATAAAAATTTGGGTCCTGATGGGTTCACTGCTGAATTCCTTAAATTCTTTTTTACTGATGTAGGCCAGTTTCTTGTGAGATCGATAAACGAAGGATTTCACAATGGGGAATTGTCGGTCACACAGAAACAGGGAACTATCATTTGTATTCCTAAAGAAGGGAAATCCAAAAGATTTATTAAAAATTGGCGTCCTATATCCCTCCTTAACGTAACTTACAAGATTACCTCTGCGTGCATAGCTATTCGTCTAAAAACAATCCTACCTATAATAATTAATGAATGTCAAAGAGGCTTTTTGAAAGGTCGGTTTATAGGTGAAAACATTAGACTTTTATACGATACTTTATTGTATACAGAAAAAGAACATGTTCCTGGTATGCTTTTTGCAGTTGATTTTGAGAAGGCCTTTGACAGTGTTTCGTGGTCGTTTTTGAACAAATGTCTACAGTTCTTTAATTTTGGGCCGGATATGATAAAGTGGGTGAGTGTTTTTTACTCTGATATATGTTACGCAGTGTTTTGGGCGTTTTTTGTGATGCCATATTTCTGGTTTGAAACCTCAGCGCAGTATGCGTATCACGTGACGCGCAGATGGGTATTGACCATTTTCGTTCAGTTGAGTTCAGTTGCCATGTTTGTCTTGAACTGGACACAACGGTTTTTTTTTGTCCTCAGCTGTTAGCTTTGGGATGTGGACCGGGGGCAACTCACTTATGTTTTTGTAAGCTGCTGTTGATGCAGGTTCGTACCTATGGGTTTACTCTCTTGTTATTTCTATGAATACAGTTGTTGCATTCCTTGTATGGAATTCTAATTTTTGGCTTCGTTTGGTGAGTTCGTTACTTGGTTGTGATAGACGTCAAGGTGGTGTGTCAAAGGTATTACTCTTTGTGAATGTTGGAAGAAGTCAATGATAGTTTGCAGGTTCCAAGGTGTTGTGTTGAGTGCGTTGTTGTTTGGTAATAATCAGTTTGTTCCATTTTGATGGTGGTTTGTTCTTTGTTAACAGGAGACTATTTGGTTGGTAAGTCTCGTGGGCTGTTAACACGTACATATTTTGGATAGCTTGTATATGGTTGGTATCGATCATTTCAGCTTCTGTGGCTGGCTAGGAGAGTGGAGTGGCATGGGCCCCATCTCCTTTGACGCGCTGACTTTCCTTTCCGTGCGGCGGTCTGGAGCAAAGTGACAGAGTCGGCAACACCAGGATGCACGCGGGCAGACGCGACTTCGTTCTGCACCGGCGGGCCTGGTTAAAGAGATAACGGCAGGAGTGCACTGGGAGCACCTGCGCTATTTACTGCCAGTTTGGTTTGTGGGATTGAGTAGTAGATAAAATGAGTTAGTTTGGGATAACTACGAAGGAACCTACTACTTGTGTACTTGTAAATGGAGATGGGTTTGGAAAACTCAAATGGGAGACAATTTGAGGATTAATTAAGAAATTGTGTTATTGAAATAGTTTCCCTTTTCTAGGTATATTAAGAAAAGGCGAAACACCCGAAGGAATTTTATATTTAGTGTGGAGAGTGAACTGATGATGAATGATAATTGAATGTGAAACTTTCTTTTGATTTAATAGTTGACCAGGATTGAATTCTACCTGCTTTTGTGGACTGTTGTTGATTGTTCGTCTGTGTCGTGAGGTGTGGATAATTTGGAGAGAGAGAGAAACACGAACATTCTCATGCGCTTGCATAGTCATACACTTTGTTTGTTAATGTTGAATATTTCCCCTCACGCACGGGTGTAACATTTGGTGACCCCGACTTTCTCTCTGTCTGTTTGCTCGGCCTCTGCGTGTTTTGTTTGAGTATTTGTATCTTGGATATTGTTTATCTGGTTATTCATTGACCTATATATGATGTGCTAATAATTTTGTTTTTTGCTTGTTGTTTATGAGTTTAGCAGGAGTTTTGTAGGTACCCGTCTCCAGAGTAACGGGGTGCTGTCTTGTAAATATTTTGTTTTTCTGACAGTGCGAGGGACTAGCTACCCTGGTCTTTCTTTGGGGGTTTGTTCTGTTTACAGCCTTGTTTTTGATTTCTCTGCTCTGCGTTCCTATTTTTAATTTTGCTGTCTGTGGCACTATCTTAGGGTTGCTTTCCTCCAGTGAGTAAGGTGTATGAGAGTTTAGGATTCAATCCTGTGTTTTTTTCTAGTTATTCATACATAGTGATTTGTTGTGCGAGTGCATGCATAGTGTGTTTAAATTGTGGTGATTGTTAATTTGTGAATCTTATTGCTTTTTATTAACTTTTGTGTTTGCTTCTATCTTTTCAGTTCTTGGGGGGTTGTGGTTAGTATTGAACATTTTGTATTTTGATTCTTTGTACAATTTTTTATTTATTTTTATATTGCCAATTTTACTTTCAATTTTGTGACCAAAAGAAAAGTGGTAATGTTTGACTAGTCCTCTTTGATGTTAAAAAAACCCCAAGTCTTATAATGTTTAACTAGTCCTCTTTGAAGTGATATTTTCATATTTGTTTAGAGGATTTTGTATGTTTTGATAACTTTGCTTAGTTTGTTGTTTATACATACTGGTTGTTGTTTTTCTGATTGATATTGCATCATGGAAGGGAAAGGTGAAGAAAGCAAAAGTAACCTTGGGGATGATGCTGATTTCGAAGTTTATCTTAAACGGGGTAAGGTTTTTGGGTTAGAGGAAGAAAAGCTATTAGAGTATGTTGAACGCTGCTTTGAAAGAAGAGATAAGCAATTAGGAAAGGAACGGATGGAAAAACTCAAAGAGGAAGAGGAAACTAAAAGGCAAAAGGCTAAATTTGAAGCTGATAGTAGAAAAGAGCAGGAGGAAACTAAAAGACTAAACGTAGAGGAGGAAACTAAAAGACTAAACGTAGAGGAAGAAACAAAAAGGCTTGAAGTAGAAGCAGAAACAAAACGTCAAGAAGCTCAATTACGCTTCCAATTAGAAATGGAAAATGCACGGGCTAGTAATGTTCAGCCCAAGGCTGATAAAACAGAGAGTACAAATGTAAATTGACCAAATTTACCAAGACTTCCCCATTTCAAGGACAAAACTGATGACATTGACAGTTATTTGTTTCGTTTTGAGACACATGCTAAAGCGTTTGGTTGGAGCAAAGATTTGTGGGTAATGTACTTATCTGCTTTGTTGGAAGGTCCTGCGTTGACGTTGTACCACAGTCTCTGTGAGGGTGATAGCTCGGTCGGCTACGATGTTCTCGTAGAGGCGCTGCTCCGTAAGTTCCAGTGTACGCCAGAAGGGTTTAGGAAACGTTTCCGTGAGTCCCGTCTTCAGTCAGGTGAGAACTTTGATACTTTCTCGATTGAGTTACAACGGCTGTTTGACAGGTGGATTGGTCTCTCCCAGTCTACTACATTTGGTCAATTGAGGAATCTTGTGTTGGCTGAACAGTTCTTAACAAGTGTTTCTTCTGATGTAGCAACCTTCATTTCTGAAAAGGGTCTTTCAGATTTTGGAGAGATGGTCAAAGCTGCTGAAGCTTACAGGCGTGCGCTTCCTAGCAAAAACCTAGCTGCTAAATCTCAGTCTAGTATCTTTGTTGGTGTAGGCTATGCGTCTCAGTCAGGTCGTGATGGTAGTTCACCTGGAGAGTATGGCCAGTCAAACAGGTTTAACCATAACCAGTCTTCTGTTTTCAGGAAGCCTTTTGGTGGTGGTCACCGAGGTGGCTCATACCGGTCATTTGGTGGACGAGGAGGTGGTTTCGGAGGTCAGGCCCAGTCATCCGTTGGTGGTGGTTACTCGACGCAGAATGTAGGTCCACGGGGTGGTTCTTTCACTTCACGTCAGCGAGGTGCACGACGAGGTGCAGGTAACGCGTGTGATGCTGTTTGTCATATGTGTAAGGAAAAGGGTCATTTCATTTACTCTTGTCCTTGGAAGAGTGGTGTTAACTCTTGTAAGCGTTGCTCGCTCAGTCATCCGCCTGGTAGGTGTCCTTTTGTTGGTCAGGCTAACGTCGCATCTGTCGTTGAAGGTGTTGAGGCTGGTTTTTGTTCCAGTGTTGGGTTTCAGTCAGCTAATGATGTGGTTGCTTGTTCCGTGGCTGATGGTTTTACAGGCAAGTTGAATCTTGAGTCAGGTTCAGTAAACCAGGTTCCCTGTTCGGTTTTGCGTGATACAGGAGCTACCATTTGTGGAGTGCGTAAACGGTTAGTGACTTCTGCACAGTTGGTGGGTCGTTCGGTGCGGTGCATGTCGTTTGGTGGTCGAGTCGATGTGTTTCCCTTGGCCAAAGTTGATGTTGTCTGCCCATATTTTGAGAGTCAGTTGATCTGTTGTGTGTTGGATAACCCAGTTGCTGATCTCATTATTGGCAATATTCCATGTGTTCAGGAGAAGGTCACTCAGGATGGTGTGGAGGATGTTCATTCTTTTGCCGCAGTGACAAGGGCTAGAGCTAAGCATGTGGTAGAACAGAAGTCTCTTGAGAGTGTGGCTGCTGATCTCAAGGTTTCACGTGCAGATTTGATCGATTTGCAAGGAAAGGATCAGTCGATAGAGTCGTGTTTTGCACAGGCATCTTCTGGTGAAGTCAAGTCGGTTCGTGGAGGTAGTCACTACTACTATGTTTCCAATGGAGTGTTGTTTCGCCATTTCAAGAAAGGTGAGCAAGAGTTTGATCAGGTAGTGGTTCCTACTAGCCTTCGACCTACTGTGTTGACAGTGTCACATGATCTCTTGTTGGCAGGACATTGTGGAGTTCGTCGTACTTTGGCTAGACTGTTCACAAAATTCTACTGGCCAGGCGTTACGGTAGATGTTGCTAAGTACGTCACTTCTTGTGATGCTTGTCAGAAGACCGTATCCAAAGGTAGGGTACCACCAGTTCCTCTGTCTAGTGTTCCGCAGATAGGAGTGCCGTTTGAGAGGGTCGCGATCGATTTAGTTGGTCCTTTGTCACCCCCTTCGGATCAGGGTCATCGCTACATTTTGACTCTTATTGATGTTGCCACTAGGTACCCTGAGGCAGTTCCTTTGAAGGATATTTCTGCTGTGTCAGTTGCTGAGGCGCTGCTCTCCATCTTCGCTAGACTAGGGTTTCCCAAGGAGATTTTGTCTGATCAGGGTTCCCAGTTCATGTCTGAACTTTTGAGGCAGTTTCACACTTTGTGTGGTTCAAAGGGCATTAGAACAAGTCCATACCACCCTCAGGCAAATGGGCATATAGAGCGTTTTCATGGTACTCTGAAGTCCATGCTTAAGAAGGTGATTCATTCTCGACCAAAGTCTTGGCACAGGTTTCTCCCTGCGTTGCTGTTTGCTTGTCGTGAGCTTCCTTCAGAGAGTACAGGGTTTTCTCCGTTTGAGTTGCTGTTCGGCAGGCAGGTGCGAGGTCCAATTGCTTTGCTTCAGGAAGCTTGGGTCGAGGATACTCAGGTTGATAAGGACGCTAAACCATTGTATGAATACATCTTTCAGTTGAAGAACATGTTGGCTGACTCTTGTCAGATTGCTATGGAGAACTCTGCTCATTCTTCTAGGAGGGGCAAACACTACTTTGATCGGAAGGCTAGGTTCAGGCAGTTCAAAGTGGATGATGAGGTGTTGGTGCTGCTGCCGACAGATTCAAACAAACTGTTAGCCACATGGTCGGGTCCGTTTCCCGTTGTACATTGTTTCCATCCTGACTACAAGGTGCTGATCAAAGGAAAGGTGAAGGTTTTCCATGCCAATATGTTGAAACAGTATGTTCGTAGGCCGCAGTCTCTGGCTGTTTCAGATGTCGATGCTGTTTTGGTGTGTGAGGGTCAGGTTGTTCCTTGGTCTGAGATTAGTCCTTTGGCAGGTGACGATGCTAGTGTCAGTAGTCAAGCCCAATCATGTGCTCGTGGTAGCAGTGACACCCCTGTCCAGGAATCAGTGCAGTCAGTTCCTACTTCGGTTCCGGAGTTTTGCTCTGTTGGTGTTGTTCGCGAGGATGATGATTCAGTGTCCCTTCCCACTTTGCAGACTCCCATGGCGTCGTCTATGCCAGATGAGGATATAGGTTCCATTAATTTTGACCCTTCCCTCAGTGCCACTCAGAAGGATGAGTTGTTGGATGTGTTTCGTGATTTTGAGCCAGTTTTTACCACTGTTCCGGGTTCGTTTAGTGGAAATTTGTTCATAGACATTCCTCTCACTACTGATGTCCCAGTGCGTAGAAGGGCTTATGACATTCCTTATGCTGCAAAGGAAGTTGTGGTTCGTGAGGTCAACACGATGATGGATTTGGGGATTATTGAACCTTCCAGTAGTCCTTACTCTTCGCCAGTTGTGTTGGTCAGGAAAAAAGATGGTACATGCCGTTTTTGTGTGGACTATAGGGCTCTCAATAAAGTGACAGTATTTGATGCAGAGCCAATTCCAGATGTTGAGGCTTTGTTCGCTACTCTTGCCGATGGTGTGTACTTCACGAAGGTCGACTTAGCCAAAGGCTATTGGCAGATTGTCGTTAGGCCAGAAGATAGACACAAAACTGCGTTTACTACTCACTTAGGGCTGTTTCAGTTTGTCCGTATGCCGTTTGGTTTGGTGTCTGCGCCTGCGGTATTTGCGCGCATGATGCGCATGTTGAAGCTAGAAGAGTCTTTTGCCGTCAATTTTTTCGATGACATTCTGATTCGTAGTGTCACGTGGCAGTCGCATTTGTCCCATGTCAGACAGGTGCTAGAGAAGATTCAGAGTCATGGTCTTACGGTGCGTCCGTCTAAGATTGAGGCAGGCTTTAAGTCTCTTGAGTTCCTTGGTCATGTTGTTGGTGCTGGTACTGTGAGGCCTGAGTCATCCAAGATTGAGAAAATTCTGAAGATCTCTACTCCCACTACTCGGAAACAGGTCAGATCTTTGTTGGGGTTGCTCAGCTTCTATAGGAAATATGTCCCCAATTTTTCGGAGATTACTGCTCCCCTTTCTGATTTGACCAAGACAGCTAAGAACGCTCCTCGCAGTATCGTTTGGAGTCCTCAGTGTGCCGAGGCGTTGGTACGCATTCAGGAAATTTTGTCTGAGAAGTCAGTCTTGCTTTTGCCGCGTGTTGGTGCTTTGTTTGTTCTCAGGACTGATGCCAGTTCCACAGGTCTTGGGGCTGTGTTGCTGCAGTTTCATGGTGTGTATGATGTCCTTCATCCAGTTGCCTATGCCAGTCGCAAGCTCTTGGATAGGGAGAAAAACTACCGTACCATTGAACGGGAATGTCTTGCCATTGTTTGGGCTGTTCAGAAGTTCGCCAGGTTTCTGTGGGGTATACAGTTCGTTTTGCAGACGGACCATCGTCCTCTCACTTATTTGAAGTCGTCTACTTTCCGGAATTCCAGAGTGCTCAGGTGGTCGCTGTTCCTTCAGGAATATTCGTTTGTGTTGGAGGCAGTTTCGGGTTCTTCTAACCAGTTTGCTGATCTGTTGTCGAGGTCTGAGGTTGATCAGTTCTTGACTTGAATGTTCTGTGAGTTATCTGCTGCTACTGCGTTGTTTGGAAAAAACATCTTGGTCGTTGTTGTTTTTTTATAAAGGGGGGAGTATTGTTACGCAGTGTTTTGGGCGTTTTTTTGTGATGCCATATTTCTGGTTTGAAACCTCAGCGCAGTATGCGTATCACGTGACGCGCAGATGGGTATTGACCATTTTCGTTCAGTTGAGTTCAGTTGCCATGTTTGTCTTGAACTGGACACAACGTTTTTTTTTGGTCCTCAGCTGTTAGCTTTGGGATGTGGACCGGGGGCAACTCACTTATGTTTTTTGTAAGCTGCTGTTGATGCAGGTTCGTACCTATGGGTTTACTCTCTTGTTATTTCTATGAATACAGTTGTTGCATTCCTTGTATGGAATTCTAATTTTTGGCTTCGTTTGGTGAGTTCGTTACTTGGTTGTGATAGACGTCAAGGTGGTGTGTCAAAGGTATTACTCTTTGTGAATGTTGGAAGAAGTCAATGATAGTTTGCAGGTTCCAAGGTGTTGTGTTGAGTGCGTTGTTGTTTGGTAATAATCAGTTTGTTCCATTTTGATGGTGGTTTGTTCTTTGTTAACAGGAGACTATTTGGTTGGTAAGTCTCGTGGGCTGTTAACACGTACATATTTTGGATAGCTTGTATATGGTTGGTATCGATCATTTCAGCTTCTGTGGCTGGCTAGGAGAGTGGAGTGGCATGGGCCCCATCTCCTTTGACGCGCTGACTTTCCTTTCCGTGCGGCGGTCTGGAGCAAAGTGACAGAGTCGGCAACACCGGGATGCACGCGGGCAGACGCGACTTCGTTCTGCACCGGCGGGCCTGGTTAAAGAGATAACAGCAGGAGTGCACTGGGAGCACCTGCGTTATTTACTGCCAGTTTGGTTTGTGGGATTGAGTAGTAGATAAAATGAGTTAGTTTGGGATAACTACGAAGGAACCTACTACTTGTGTACTTGTAAATGGAGATGGGTTTGGAAAACTCAAATGGGAGACAATTTGAGGATTAATTAAGAAATTGTGTTATTGAAATAGTTTCCCTTTTCTAGGTATATTAAGAAAAGGCGAAACACCCGAAGGAATTCTATATTTAGTGTGGAGAGTGAACTGATGATGAATGATAATTGAATGTGAAACTTTCTTTGATTTAATAGTTGACCAGGATTGAATTCTACCTGCTTTTGTGGACTGTTGTTGATTGTTCGTCTGTGTCGTGAGGTGTGGATAATTTGGAGAGAGAGAGAAACACGAACGAACATTCTCATGCGCTTGCATAGTCATACACTTTGTTTGTTAATGTTGAATATTTCCCCTCACGCACGGGTGTAACAATATAGTATCATGTGTTTCCATAAATGGTCAGTATTCTCCATGGTTTGCTATAAAAAGGGGTGTGAGACAGGGGGATCCGTCATCTCCTTATCTTTACCTGATTTGTGCGGAGATTTTGTCGCTTATGATCCGTAGGAATCCAAACATCAAAGGCATAAGAGTTCGAAATAAGGAAGTATTGTTGTCCCAGTTTGCGGATGACACATATCTATGTTTAGATGGCAGCAAAAATTCATTTACAAATGTTGTTTTTACTTTGTCTAGATTTGCTGAAATATCTGGCCTTAAGATTAACTTTGACAAAAGTCAAGTAATTTGGATTGGGAGTATGAAAAATTCGAGTGTAAGATTTATGAGAGATAAAAATTTCATTTGGGACCCTGGCACATTCAAAATTTTAGGCATTTTATTTTCAACTGATGTAAATTCCATAACAAAAATTAATTTTGAAGATAAGCTGGAAAATATGAAAAGAATCTTAAATACTTGGAAAAAACGACAATTGACACCTTTTGGCAAAATAACTAATCAAGACTTTGGTCATTTCCAAAATTGTACATTTGTTAATAAACTTGCCAGATCCATCCGAAGAATTTATTAATACCTTAGAAAAGGAGCTATTGTCATTTCTGTGGAACGACAAACAAAGTAAGATTAAGAAGAGCATAATCTTCAAACAATATAATGAAGGAGGACTTAGAATGGTAAATGTAAGAGCTTTCATATCTGCCATGAAGATTAATTGCTTAAAAAGACTCTTAGATGACTCTGAATGGAAAGATTTTACATTTAACATGTTCCCTCTTTTAACAAATTTATCCAATTTTGGAGTCCAATATGCTACTGTAGTGATTAATGAAACAGAAAATCCATTCTTGAAAGATGTAATTAAACACTATAGGAAACTGTATTTTAAATGTGTCCCAACAACAGTCCATGATTTTATGGGAGAGTGTATTCATTACAATACACATATATTAAGAGATGGAAAATTTATATACTTGAAAGAATTATGCGACCATGATATTTTCTTTGTTAGTCAGTTAGTTAACGTTAATGGCTCTTTCATGACTTTTGACGAATTTGTAAATAGTTTTCCTGATATCAATATAAACTTTCTAACTTACCAAGGTATTTTGAATGCAATACGAGCCTACTGTCAGAAGCTAAGTATAACAATAATTCAGAGGTTTAAGCTAACAGGAAATAAAACTTGGTTTTACATCAAGAAAGGTAGCAAATTAATTCAGACAATCCTTAATGATAATGAAAGCTCACCAACTGCTATTCCTAAATGGAACTATTTGTTTGAAAACTTGAATTGGAAGAAGATTTTTTCAATTCCTTATAAAATATCTGGTGACGTACAACTCAGATGGTTCCCTCTAAGATTACTTCACAGACTACTCCCAACCCAACGATTCTTGTTCTTGCGTCGAATAGTCGACTCTTCTTTATGCAACTTTTGTGAACAAACTGAACAGACCAATTGTCATATGCTATTTGATTGTGATGTCATACGTCAGTTTTGGTTAGGCTTGCAGCACTTTGTTGCACAGAAGTGTTTGCATTGTCAAAACTTAAGATTAGAAAAAGAACTGGTCTTGTTTGGCACAAAACAAAATGTATACACAGACGCGGTTATAGATTTCATTATTTTATTTGCAAAATTTTATCTATACAAATGTAAACTACAAAACGCTCTTCCAAGATTGCCTACATTCATTACCTTGCTTAAAGATAGATATAAGATTGATCGCTATATTGCTACTATAAATGGATCGCTTACACAGTTCGAACAAAAATGGTCTTTATATTTACCTGTCATTGAGAATGACCATACATAGATATGCATATTACCTTACATGATATACACAAACGATATGGGTGAAGTAGAAACCAATTATGTACTATTTCCCTCTCTTTCTTTTTCTGTCTCTCTCTCATCTTTCTTATAATTGTATTTTGTTGTTGTTACTCGGTTTATTTATTATGCTTATTTACTTAGATATGTGTGTACAAGGTAGTACATATTTGATTATAAATGATTCATGATATATTTCATTTCTTGTTACTCTTGTATGTTTTATGTTTCTTTCATTTACATATTATTATGTTTTCGAGAAAAAAAAGAAGCAAAAAGTATTAAAGAAAAAAAATAAAAGAAAATTTTTGACTTTGACTTTGACTTTGACACACACACGCACGCACGCACGCACGCACGCACGCGCGCACGCACACGCACGCACGCGCACACACACACACACACACACACACACACACACACACACACACACACACACACACACAATTAAGACACGACGGAAAGAATATTGCACTAGCCTGATTTTCACATAATAATAAATAATGATACAGTACTCCCCGTTTATAGTAAACTCGGTTATAAGAAATTTCGGTTACAGTAAAGGAAAGCACTGGTTCCCGGCCAAAGGTCTACTGTTTTATTACTAAATAGACCTCGGATAGTAGCAACTCGGTTATAATTTTAAAAAAACTGCTATAGTAAAGTTACTTTTGGTTCCCCACAGGACTGGCTCCTCAGTTACAATAAATAAAAAAAAGTCCTCTTCCTGACCTTTGTAAATACGTCACCAATGTATGCGTCACCGTCTCACCACTCCCCCCATCCACCCATAATAACAACTGGGTTATAACTAAAATTTAAAAAACTCCTATAGTAAGGTCATTTGTGGTTCCTCTTCATTATAATACAAAAAATTGTCCTCTTCCTGACCTTTGTAAATAGTCATCAATGTATACGTCACAGTCTCACTACTCCCTCTACCCACCTTCATCAACGAAATTGAAAGGCACTCAAAAACATGTTTCTTTCCCCTCATTACTTAGTGGAAAAAAAATGAATCCGAAAAAAAATATATATACAGCCGAATCCGCTTATAAGAAAACTTGCTTACAATGAAGCAAAAAACATTTCCCTGCCGAACTTCTTCTTGGGATATAAGAAACTCGCTTATAAGAAAACTCGGTTATAAGCAAGCAATTTTTTTCTCACATCCGCAATGGAAACTTGGTGGGAAAGAGGGCAGTTCTTAACGTTTTGATAGTCGCTTGTATTGACCCAAAATCACGGGTTCCACCTGTTTTCCTTCTTATAGCTGGTACAAAATCTTGTTTTGACCAGGTTTGACTCCCATACAAATGCCCCCAAATTGAAAACGAAACATTTTAAAGTGCAGCCTCAATTTGAAGTTGGGGGAATTTGCATGTGGGTCACAGCTACCCCGAAAAAAACAAGGGATTTAATCGTGTTGGGTCAGTGTGTCTTTAAAAGCGAGTTGGACCTGAATTGAAAGGATGTTCCGAGGAAATTGAAGTCGTTCCAAAAAGGGAAAGTTTACATCAAACCAGTTGTGTCACAGACATTCTAAACAGTACAGGCATTTGATTACAAGACTAATTGAGTTGTTTTTGTTCCTTTATTCCATACTTTCCTTCAGTATTCTGTGCAAAATAAATGTTGAGCAGAAGAAAATAATATGAGTACTTTTGTGTTGTGGTAGAGAGACTGTCCATCCTTACATTTTCAGCAGCAATGGCAGAGAGGAAAGGGCAATTCATTTCTTTAAGAAGATAAATACAAATAACTGAATATGTGGACGAACATCCACATAAACAAAAGCAAACGATCGATGAAAAGCTGCATGGGTGGACAGTAAATGGCAATAATTCAGTACAAGAAAGGTGAAGGGGTACGCATTTGATAACAGTAAAAAGACAAAAAAAGGCTTCTTAGTTAAGTTGTTGTAGGCACCTTTAAATCTTCTTCTTAGTAGACTATTTTGATTTTATGATGAAAAACATGCATCAAATTAGGAAAAAGGATTTTCTCTTCGTTTTGTTTTTCTGTCTTCCTTTTCTTTTCTTTTTCTTTTCTCTTTTCTCCCATTCAATTTGTTTATAAGGGAAAAAACTTCAAAATGTTTTCTTATATCTGAGTTTCAGATATAAGAAAACTTGGATATGGTATTAAGCAAAACATCATCTCCCTTCGATTTTCTTATAACCGAGTTTTGCTGTATTTTGATTTGATGATGGGTTTATATTTAGTATTTTACGTTAGCTTTAACTTTGAAAAACGTCATCGGATAAGATAAAAAATTCCATCAAAACTTTACTATATCCGAGCATCGTTTATAAGAAAAACCTGTTATAGTAAAGGAAAAGCCTTGCTCCCCTGCACTTTACTATAAGCGGGGTGTACTGTATACAGATAATTTCAATAGCGCCTGTCCTAGTAGGGTAAAGTAGGCTTTTCGAAACACTTTACAAAGCATAGTGTCAACATTGAAAAGAGGGAAACAAAGTCTTTTACCATTTTTGTTGTTGCTGTATCTGTTACATGGCTATTTATGGAAAGACAATTCATATATTTGCTATATTTACATTAGAAGAATTCAATCCATGGAGCATCAGTCCATTAATTGATAAAGAGGGCCGGCCAGGCCCCTCAAAATATCTTGCTCTATTAATTGGTGTTTTCTTTGTTGTTTTTTTGTCATTAAAGTATTCATTTCTTGAAAGACATTTTTTACTCTGTACACCGTTTTTATTGTGTTTTCAATGTTTCTACCGCTGTCTGTTTTATTCTTTCACATAAATTAATGAACCATTCTTAATGATACTCAGACACAACTTCGAGCGTGTGGTGTCCTCCACCACTTCTCATCAAATAATAATTACCCGGTAAACGTATTTCAAGAACTACCAGAAATCTAGGGCATATTGACAGGACTCGGGTGTGAAAAGCACACAAAGAAACGAAGTTCTTTTTTCCTTTCCACTTTTTTTCTCCCGTGTGTAATCAATACACGTGCGTAATTAAGGGCACTAAAAGTCTAAAACAATGGTTCTAATCATTACAGGGTACAGCATCTACAAAGTGATTTTGCATTAATATGTGTATTAGCGTCGGTTAAATGCTGCAAACCTTTATATTGACAGATGCATCAAGACAAATTCAAAAGTGACAATGCACGTGAGTATCTACCTACATACTCACTGTCTCACACAGACACGCACGCACACACACATTCACGCATGCACGCGCGCGCGCGCGCACGAACACACACATAGGAACAGGCACACACACACACACACATAACTGTACCCCACCCGCACGCACGCACACACATACATACACAGACAAATAGACAGACAGACACACACATATATAAACACGCACGCATACATACACACGCACGTACGCACACACACACTTGCGCACACTTGTGACATATGAACGCACACTGGCAATGTTATTCAAACGTTATAGAATTGATTTGAAAACAGATAAATAGTCTTCATGTGACCAAAGCTTGTTTGTGACAATATTGAATACATCTTTTCTCTTTTTGTCCCTCTTGTCGTGCTTCAATTTACTCTCTCTCTCTCTCTCTCTCTCTCTCTCTCTCTCTCTCTCTCTCTCTCTCTCTCTCTCTCTCTCTCTCTCTCTCTCTCTCTCTCTCAACTAAATTCCATTGATCCGCCATTGTTTTGGAAACTGTTTGATACACAAATCCAGCCTATCCTAACATATGGTGCAGAAGTTTGGGGTATCTATGTAAATGAGCAGATGGAAAATGGACAGAATTTTGCCATAAAGCGTTTTTTGAATGTTCCTCTACATGCATCTAATAAAATGTGTCATGGTGAAACCGGTCGCTTTCCATTATGTATCATAACTGTAGTTAAATGTGTGAAATACTGGCTCAGGCTGCTACGGCTACCAATTACAAGAGTGAATAAACAAGCGTATCGTATGGCACTAAATCAGTTAGATCGTGGTCGTCAAAACTGGGCATTCGAGGTTAAAAAAGTTATATCTGTAAAATTAATGGCTTTGGCATTGTGTAGATGACACAAAATATTGGGGTTGAGTCTTCTTTTCTAGCAGAATTTAACGATAGACTGATTGCATCCCACATGCAGAATTGGCACAGTAATCTAGAAGAGAGTCATAAACATGATTTCTACCACTCTTTTAAAGATCTTTTTCAAGCTGGGCAATATCTTAAAATAATAAAATGTAAGCGGCATAGAGATTTTTTTGCTCGATGTCGAACTAGAAGCATGGGACTCAAAGCCAATAAAAGATGGTTTGTATACTCTGAAGTTGATTTGCTTTGCCCGATGTGTTCCAAAGAAAATGAAGATGAGCATCATTTTATATTTCGATGTCAAGAGTATACTAACTTTAGAAATGACTGTGTTGTTTTCAGTTCTCACGTTGGTCAAACCCACAACCTGAATGCTATTTTGTCGTGTGAGAGAGAAGATATTCTGACCTCATTTGCTATATATGCACTTCATTGTAGAGAGAAAAATAATAAGAACCTTAAGTTAAATTTGTCAAAGTCAAAAATAGTTTGGTATGAAAAACATTCATTTAATCGTAATTGTTTGATGGATGGTCGCATTTCTTAGAAGTCTTCTAGATATGCGTGGTTGATGTTACCTTGTATCCAATTTATTATTTGTAACTAACTCTATTATTTTGTGCTTCTTAGTTTAACTACAGTATAGTGCATGTACCCTCTTGTTCTCTCTATCTCTCTCTCTCTCTCTCTCTCTCTCTCTCTCTCTCTCTCTCTCTCTCTCTCTCTCTCTCTCTCTCTCTCTCTCTCTCTCTCTCTCTCTCTCTCTCTCTCTCTCTCTCTCTCTCTCTCTCTCTCCTATACACTTAACACTTAAGATAAAACAAAGTCTCCGTTTGTCACCACAGCTGTAGACTGCTTGTTTATTCCAAACCTGTAGATTTTTTCAGGCAAAAATAACCCCGAGAAACCACCTCCCACAACAGCTTGAGTATATCTGTACATAGTTTGACTGTAATGTGCATTTGAAAATGTAGGCCCCTATAGTGTTTGCCCTCATGTTCACAAACCTCGTGAAAAGCTTTTTGTCACTCTTTTTAAAATACGATCTGATTTTTAAAAAAATCTTTGAAGCTCTCGCATTCAAAATATAACACAAAAGCAAAACTGTTTGGAAACAAACACCCTGGAGCAACATGATTTAAAACAAAAATCCTTTCGCTTTCATCCCGATAGGAATTGTTCGGAAATAAATAAGGGGAGTAATTTCATGGTGTGTGGGAGTGATCTCGCCTAATTCAATCGGTCAAACAGGGGAAGTTACTCTACCATCAGGTAAATTCCCAGCCCTCACTTCGTGTGTTTGAGGAGACAGCATGTAGAACGCAGTGAGTCTTTCTAAATTTGATGTAATGTTTATGGGGAGCCCCATAAAGTAATTTATGTTGTCTGTTGTGACTGGATAATAAATGAACAGAAAAGTATATTGATTAATATTGAGTGAATATTTGAATGCTTAAACAAGGTACTCTCCACATACTCACACCTCTCCGTCCACCTATTCATATACCAATGACACCACTCAATTATGTCCATTTTTAGGCCGCTGATTTTTATTCAGCGACAAACAATGTTATACCAAAGAAAAATCAAAACATTTTTCCCCAAGATATTGGGTACACTAACACAAAAATCCAGACAATGTAACACCACAACACTATAAAAGACATTTTCCATGCATTATGTCACCAAGTTTGACTGAATTCTGGTCGCTTCTCGGCCTTTTGGCTAAGACAGTGATTCAGGAACATAAATTTTTGTTTATACCCTGGTTGGTTTGTTCAGCCCGTCGTACATGGCGAAAGCCGATACGCGACGTTAAACTGAACTTCTATCCATTACGTTACACCAAATACAAATCCAGAATCTTTTTTTCCCAAAACGTTCTGAAATTGTTTGTCATTAAAATTGATGGTCCTTATCTGTCGGGAAAATATTGATTAAATCTCTGTTTCCCCAACTGGACAAACAAGGGAAACAATTCTGCAAAAAATAGACCCCAATACACAGCAAAAAACTTTTCCACCTCTCCTATGCATCATCACACACACAACCATCTCCACATTATTTTAACGCCTACGTCCACTGATTGACCATGACCCCAGTTATTTATGGCAGAAATGCCACCCGACGGACCCCTACCCTTCCTAGATCAGGTTCGGGGCCGTCGCCGCCACCCCCACACACGTCCTTACCTCTTGCTAGAAGTGTGCAACTACATTGCACTGACCCTTGTGTATGCCATAACAGGCGTTTGATGCCCAACTTGCGAGTCTGAAGCCCCTCTCTGCGCCATATGCGTTGCTGCGCCAATCCTGAAACTATGGGTATTATACCTGTGCCCCTCAAAACCACAGTGTGCCAGATGCGCCTTCAGGTCCTGTTGGAACTCCCTTCGGGTCACCGCTGACCCATCATCCTTGATAAACAAAGGACCTGAGGGTGCGCAGCGCATATGCAAATACTGACCCGACAACCTGACTGGACAGTGAGGGAAATCTGGAATGAGACATATGGTATGTCGAGACACTTGGCTCCTGCTGTGTTTGTAGTTTTCGAAAATGATCTGGACGCTCGTTGTAGTAACCTGTACATTGTGTAGTTGGAGGTTATTTGGGGAGGAAGTCATATCTCCGACCCGTAACAATGCGTAAAAAGCCAAGGAACACGGCCTGAAAACGAAATCTGTGGAACTGATTACTAATAACTATCTTACTAGCGTCTAATAATGAGCGCAACATTAGAAGGGTAATTGGAAGCCTATTGTCTCCTGTAGCCCCCAGCCTTCGTGCCCCCTGAAGTAGCTTTTTAACCAAAAAACAATCTGCTGGGTCAGGGAGAGAAACCAATTGATGCACAAAAGTAATGGCGGACAAGGTGGAAGAGATTGTATTTGGTGCATATTTCTTTTCAAATAAGAAAGCAATGAAATGTGCGAGCACTTGCTGACTAACAGGCAATTCTTCAGGTATGGAGTGACTCTTCAAGAATTGTCGAAGAACTTGCCATGAGCGTCGGTATGTTTGTTTGGTGTTGTCTGCTATGGAGGCTGACAGCAGCTGCTGCATGGTCTTATCTAGCGTAGTGAAGCTGGCAGTGGTGGTATTGTCACTGGGGCTTTTGCTGCTCCTGGGCAAAGTGTGTGGAAACGCTCCACCTGCAATCGAGATAGAGCATCAGCTGCGGAATTATGAACTCCAGGCACATGCACTGCCGAAACGCACAGATTACATTTGAGACAATGCAGAACCATTCTGCGCACTAACGACATGACTAGAGGCTCCCTGGAAGTGTGCCTACTGAGTACTGAGACCAGCGCCTGATTATCAGTGTGTATCACCAGGCGCTTGTTCTCAAATGCCCCGTGCCACACCTCCAGGGCAAGGATGATTGGGTACAACTCAAGTAGTGTGATGTTTTGTTCAGTCCACCACTTGGACCACTGTCCATTAAACCACTCCTTTCCAAAAATAGCCCCATACCCGAGACCCCCGAAGGCATCAGTATACAGATTGACCTCGGGAGTATTCAAGAACCTCTCTTCCAAGAACAAACATTTGCCATTGTGCCCTGACAAAAATTCCAGCCACAAACGCAGGTAATCTTTTGTGCCTTTTGTTAGCCGAATATGGTGATGAGGCGCTCTCAGGCCTCTTGTAAGATCTATGAGGCGTCTTAGGAAGGCTCTACCCGGTAAAACGACTTCGCATGTGAAGTTCAAAATCCTATCACTGATTGAAGTTGTTTTAATGTAGCCTTACTTGCCCGTAATAAGGTCTGGATTTTCGTGATGCAAGTTACCAGTTTTTCTTCTGGCAAACGAACCAGCTCGTCTACGGAGTCAATCTCAAAACCCAAGAATGTTGTTCGTGTACTGGGTGTCACCGTTTTTTCCGGAGCCAGAGGGACCCCAATATCGAAAAACATCTCTGAAAAGGCCTGAAGACGTTTTCCCCCTGTTTCCTTCTCCGGAGATACTAAGAAGAAGTCATCCAAATATGCACAGATGGAATCCCCAGTTTTATTTTAGCCGCCCACTCCAATGCTGAGCTGAGCTCCTCAAATATCCGGCAAGAGGAGGAGCACCCCATCTGAAGAACCATATCAACATAGAATTTATTTTGCCATTCCACTACGAATAGCTTATGAATCATCTTGATGGACTGGTATAATTCTGAAAGCGTTTTTTACATCTGTTTTTGCCATAAAGGCGCCGTTTCATGTTTGCTTTACAAAGTCAATCGCGTCTTGAACAGTGGCGTATGTCACGGCACTCTCCTCAAGTGGAATGTGATCGTTGATCGACTGACCCGGCGGATGAGAGAGATGATGAATGACCCTGAATTTGCCTGGAGTTTTCTTTTCTACTAGACCCATGGGGGAACACTGAAAAGATGCAAAAGGTGGGGAATAAAAAGGCCCAGATATTCGGCCCAAACTGATTTCCTTGTGGAGATATTGTTCAACTAAACCAGGATGGTCATATGATGATGAAAGATTTTTTTGAACTTGATTGTTTACTTCCCCCTGAAAACCGACCCGAAATCCATGCTGAAAACCATTGAGTAAATATTGTATTTTGCCCTCATCATATCCCTGCAACCACCAGGCCAGTCGATCAACCTTCACAGGCGTTGGCATACTACTGCCCTTTTGAAATGGCGGATTTGTCCTTGGTGTCAGGTTTGTCAGATCCCTTTGCTCCTGACCTACAGTAGCGGGCGGGGTGGGGACTTTTGCCCGACATTTGTAGCACTGATGTTGAAAGGAGCAGGTGTCCCCCTTTTTGCATCTACCGTCTGAATGAAAAGAAATGCAGTGACCCCTCGGTACAAAAAGGAATTGTCGCTTGTCCTTCACTTCGGTCGCCTTCCAAAAAACCCTGCATGTTTGCCGTTCCTAAAAGAGCTGTGTTGGCGGCCCCCCATTTCTGCCGACCCATCTTAATCAGCCTTCTAGATTGGCGATCGTACCAACTCCAGTCCGCCTTCGCCTCCATCAAGTCCTGCACTTGCTTTTGGTGAGCGGCCAAACCAGGTACCGCTCTAGGATTTTGGGCGGCATACACCACTGTGAAAATGTTCCACGCTGTGATCCATTGTCTTTCAGAGATGGGTGATGCCTCCTCATCATCTGCTGCCTCATCCTTCTTCCTTTTCTTTTTCTCCAGCTCTTTCTCCAAGAGGCTGTGCATTTCCACAGCCGTATTGGCCCAAATTTGTTGTCTGAGCCTGTCAGATAGATGAAGGTCCACCGGGACCATGGCAGGGTCAGTCACGCTGGTCTCACCTGTTATTTCGTTGAACAGGTTGGCTGTAACCCCAGCGCCTGTGGAGGTCGATGGGGTGGGGGCTGCAGCTATCATACCCCCTTCTGTACTTGTGAAGGCAGACGATGGCGACGATGTGGGGCCCGAAGCTGAACGTGCAACCCGGGCCAATGTCTCATCCAGGTCCTGCCTGGCCCGCTTCCTCTCCTCCTCCAATTCCATGCGAGACTGGCAGCGTTCCTCCGCCCATGCCTCTCTCTCGGCACGCATCTGTTGTAAGAAAGCGTCCATGTCATGGGGTCCTGCTTGCTGCGGCATCGGCTCAGCCCTGGACCGCGCACCTGCTCTCGCCCCCCTGGTGGCCCCCTGGGATGCCTCTGCCTTGGAGGTTCCTACAAAGGGATGCTGGTTTCATTACTCTCAGGCACTGTTCAAAGACATTCAACGTGTCGGTCTCACTCCTTCGTTTTTCCACAACAACAATTTCAAGAAACTGGTGCATATGTACATGGCGTTGCCACTTCTTCCAGCAGATCAGATTGTGCCAGCCTTCAATGACTTGCTTGGCGAGGAAACTCATTTGCCCCATGCAGACAATCGAAAGATGCAAACTTTCCTGCGATACATGCGATCCTTCTGGTTGCAGAAAATAACAGCAGACAGAATGTCAGTGTTAGGACTGGCGAGACGATCAAACAACGCGCTTGAAAGTTTTCATGCTATGCTAAAGAGGAAAATTGGGAGAGCTCATCCAAACCTATACATATTTCTTGAAATTCGCAATTCGGTCATTGACTCAAAACTTGGAGACTTGCGTTGTTTACACTCTGGACAGCGACTTGTGCGCCGACGAGCTCGTGAGCAGATCATCAATGAGAATAGACTCCAAAGTCTGGAAGAAAGATTAACAAACAATGACATCACCAAGAAAGAGTTTTTGGCACAAACATGTGGAAACTTTCATCGCTACATCAATTTGCTTGATGGTAGGCTTGAAGCAGAATCCGACTCCAATGAGGAACCTGAGGAGGAATTAGGGTAGGAACCAGGGGAGGAACCAGGGGAGGAACCTGGTCCAGGTGACAATGACCACGCTGGTCAGCGCCCAGAAGCTCATCTGGTCGAGGAGAATGAAGGCGGCTTTGGCCCTCAGCAGGAAAACCGTTGTCCGGTTTGTTATGTGCGAGAACGCAATTCAGTCTTCGTGCCATGTGGACACAGTGTGTGCTATGTTTGTGCATGTACCATAAAAGACATGCGACCTCCTGGCAACCATTGCCATGAATGCAGGGCCGCCATCGTCCATGTTGTTCGCGTCTTTGGGATGCAATGATGAAGATGAGTCTGTCCTTTGTTTGGTTGACCAACAATTGTACACGAAAGTTGTTAACAAAAAAATGTTTTAAAGGCTCGCCTGTTGATTAAGAAAAGGAAAGTGATGGGGAGTGTGTGTGTATGTGTGTGTGAGTTCCTCGCTTGGTTTGACAAGTCTTCGCTTTTATTTTAACTTACGAGTCAGTTCTTGCACGATTCCTTTTTAAGTGGTGTGTAGGGATTTGAATTGCTGCATGTCTTTTAACAAGTTGTCATAGCTGGATACTTTTTGGTATTTCTAAGAATGAAATGACAGGGAGATAAATTAAGAAAGAGATGAGAGAGAGAGAGAGAGAGAGAGAGAGAGAGAGAGAGAGAGAGAGAGAGAGAGAGAGAGAGAGAGAGAGAGAGAGAGAGAGAAAGAGAGAGAGTAGAGATGACGGGAGAGAGAGATAGAATGAGAGTGTGTGTGTGTGTGCAAGTCATCGGGGTTTTTTCTTTTCATCAATGGGCCATCAATATCTTTCCACGAAAGAGACAGATTGAAGGTGCGGAGGGAGAGAGGGATAGAGGAGAGGTATGCATCTGCAAGCATAAATGTGGTTATATGAAATACTTGTAAAATGTACAGTCTCTACTACTTCACACGCACACACACACACACACACACACAGATACATACACACACACTACTCAGAAATTGGAGAAGGAGCGGGTGCAAGCAATCTTTTGCTTTTCATCATGAACATCTTCCTATAAAAGTTTTATTTTCATGTTTTAAAAGCACCGCTTGGTTTGTCATATGTGTTATTTTTCTTTGAAATAACATGTTCTTGTTTATGTGATTGTTGATTTCAAGTAATGTTTGATTATTTGAATTAAGTATTTAGTCAATAAAATATATTCTAATAGATCGATTCATAAAGAGGGTAAAGGTGGGGATGGAGAGAAGGAGAGACAGAAGAGATATGAATGTGCGTGCATAAATGTGAAATATTTTTGAACTGTACGATCTTTACGATTTCAGGGGGCACCCATTTCAGGTACACACACACCCAAACATATGACATTATTCACACACACACACACACACACACACACACACACACACACACACACACACACACACACACACACACACACACACTTATAAATTTGGGTACCGAACAAAACGTCAGACCTTCACAACAGCATGTCGTAACTGCACATAATAAATAGCTAATTAACTGCAACGGTATGGGTCATCTATGGGATGGGACGAGTTCTCCAGAGTTGTTTTTTTTTGTTTTACGTTTCCCTAGAGTTTCTCCAAAGTTACTGTTCCTTGCACATTGTTCTTTGTTACTGTTCTTAGAGAGGTCACCATGAAATAGGCTATGACCCAGGCGCTCGGAGACACGCTGTGAGGCCTGTAGCGGTCAACTGCAGCCTTCATCCACCGGACCGAGCTAATCATCTAACATGGCGGGAGCAAAGAAGAACAAGACGTTCTTAGCGAGACGCAAAGGGAGCAGTGGCGTAGGAACGTTTTGAAGCCAGGGGAGGGGGGGGGGCATGATTGCCAACAAACCGGGGGGGGGGGGGGGGGGGGCGAATGTAACCAGAGTGGATATTTGTGTTGGTTTTTGTGACACATACTGATGATGTCTGGAAGCTGTCCCTGAGCTGCTTTCTTTGCCTTCTGTTGAAACTGCAGTTGATGTAAGGTGGGGGGGGGGGGGGGGGGGGGGGGTTGAATAGTATTGTGCATGTGTTCAAGATGACTTAACTAACAGAAACCACACGAGAGCTAGTTCACTGCCACATTTCGGCTAGTACCTTCTCACCTAGTCATCAGACATTAGAAATGTGTGTGCGTCTGTGTGTCATATTTCATTAATCATCTGTGTAAAATATACTGACCTCATTCAAATTTTGTAACAATACTATGTTTTCTGTATTATACTTTTAGTACTATTGTTTTTGTTTTTGTGCACTTCCAAGATGGCAAATGAAGTTAGTTCCTATAAAATATACTCGTTTCATTAACTGTTATGGTTTAAACAATTCTAGTAAGAGAAAAGATGTGTTTGATTTCCTTAGGAAGAAAGAGGACAACATGTATTGTCTTCAGGAGACACACTTGAAAACAGATTCAGAAAATTTTATCAGGTCAGGCTGGGGTTATATGTTTGGCTCTGTGGTTCGGAGACAAATAAAAATGGAGTGGCTATATGTTTTGCTAATAACTTTGAATATAAATTGCTGGATGTTGTTAGAGATCCACATGGCTGTTACATTATTATGAATTTGGAATTTTTAAAGAAAAAATGTACTTTAGTAAATTTATATGGGCCCAGCAATTGTGACAGACCTGAGTTTTTTTATGATGTCTGTGAACATATCGAGCGCATTGCCAATGAACATGTGATCATCACTGGAGACTGGAATTGTGCCTTGGACATGAAGATATATGTCAGAAATTATATAAGTGTCAATAACTGTCCAAGGACAAGGAAAAAGATTTCTGACATGATGACAAATTTGAAACGTTTTGATATTTTTAGAGAAATGTATCCGGAAAAAAGAGTATATACCTGGCGCAAATTCAACTCATTTAAACAAGGTAGGCTTGATTATTTTTTAGTTACTAAAGAACTGGTGGCAGAAATTAATGATATTCACACAGACCCAGGATACAGATCAGATCACTCTGTGGTTACTATGCTTCTACAGACAGAACAGTTTAAGCGCGATAGACCTTTCTGGAAGTTCAATAATACCTTGCTTAAAGATAATAAATATATTTCAGAAATTAAAAATGTCATTAAAGATGTAAAGAAACAATATGCACTGCTTCCTTATAATTTGGATAACATTGATAGTATTTCATAGGAGGATCTAACTTTTCAAATTGATGATCAACGTTTTTGGAAACTTGATTGTTAAAAATTAGAGGTAAAATCATTTCTTATGCCACTTACAAGAAAAAGAAAGAATCCAAGTTAGAGCTTGACCTTGAAAAAAGAATCAGTAATCTTGAACAGAATTTGCAAGAGGGTGATATTCCTGTTTTTGGAAGATCTAAAAATCCAGTTACAGGAAATAAGAGATCACAGGGTTCAAGGAATGGCAATGCGCTTGAAGGTTCGCTGGATTAATCAGGGTGAAAAGGTTAATAAATATTTTTGCAACCTTGAAAACCGTAATTAATTAGACAAATCCATTCCTTTTTTAGAAAAAGAAAGTAGAACAGTAATTTCAGTAAGATTTGTGCCGTGGACTTATTGACGCGCATCGTTTTGGAGTACCGTAAGTTTGTGCCCTTGCCACATCCACACCCGGAGGATGATCGAAGGCAAACATCCTGCTTTTGATAGCTTAGGGGCTAGGCTTTCGTGGGGTATATGTCTCATAAAATCAGCATGGGGGTGGGGGGAATAGAGAGAGAGAGAGAGGGAGGGAGAGTGGGGGTGGGGTGGTGGAAGAGAATTACGAGAAAGCGGGGAGGGGGGGGGGGGGTGTTTGGCAATAATATTGTGCAATATGTTTTAATGTTAAAACCATGTATTTCACTTTATATAATTTTGTTATTTTATCCTTAAATATTTTATACAAGCATAACTGTATGTGTGTGATGTGTGTGTGTGTGTGTGTGTATATGTGTGTGTGTGTGTGTGTGTGTGTGTGTGTGTGTGTGTGTGTGTGTGTGTGTGTGTGTGTGTGTGTGTGTGTGTGTGTGTGAATATGTTTAATATGTTGGGGTCTCTGTGCATGTGGGCATTTTTCACTCTTTCGCATGATGGCACGGTGATGGGCAAGTTACATTGTGACTTGCCTGTCGCTCTGTTGCCGTGGTGGGGGTGGGGGTGCTCACGTGTACAGACACCCCTATTAGGGTGTTCGCATTTATTGCATTTTATTGTGTTTTTGTTTTTTGTATTGATCGATTGCAAGACCAATTTCCTTGTTTTAATAAATGATTAATTGATTGATTGGTATTGGGTGGCTTCCGATCTATAGTTGATAGTTGGTGGGAAGCAAATCAACGGACAGAATAGTGGAGGGAGCAACAAGAAGAGTGTTAAACATAATCAAGAAGTATTTCATGTCAAGTCATGTTAAAGCATTTGACTTCGTTTCGAGTTCCGTTTCGTTTCATATCCGAGCATTATTTTTGTTTATGTGACTCGTAGGTTAGAGTTCATGCGCGTTTCGATTCAAAATATGGATACATTCACTCAAAATGGATCCATATTTTTCGTAAATTACGGTAAGAATCGACACCTTTTGAAAGTGCGCGATCCTTTTCACAAAGTAGCGATCCCTTCGCGAAAAGGATCGATCCTTTCTTAAACGGATTGTTCCATTTGGAAATGAGCGTAGTTTTGGGTAGGTCCCGATTGGCCCTATCCCATCTCGCCATTTCTTTGATGTATGCCATATGCCTCCTCACGTGAGTTCCCTTTGGCAAGGAGTTCCATTTCGCCCTTTTCTCACTCAAGTTCATAACCTCTTGTCGTTGGG
>CM065690.1:34436091-34464336 GCA_017654935.2 Phymorhynchus buccinoides
TTCCAATTATTTAAAAGAATGGAAACGTAGCCTACATAACATATTTTGGTAAGTAAATGTGATGTTTTAAATGTTTCGTTGTTGATGTTGATGTATATATTGTACATAATATGCTATTCGCATATGTCCCCATCCTTTTTCCTGTTTTTGTGTGTGGAATATTTGCTTGTTTCTTTAATTAATTGTTTACTTGTATATTTTCCTTTTCTTGTTCGCTACTTTGGAATGTTTAGTTCTTTATTTTTTCTTTATATCATTTTTTTATGGATGGCTTGTTGAAAAAAAGCATGTTTTGCTTATACAATGTTCCCATCTGGAAATAAAATTTTGACTTGACTTGACTTGACTTGACACACACACACACACACACACACATAACTGTACCCCACCCGCACGCACGCACACACATACATACACAGACAAATAGACAGACAGACACACATGCACGCACACATATATAAACACGCACGCATACATACACACGCACGTACGCACACACACACACTTGCGCGCACTTGTGACTTATGAGCGCACACTGACATTGTTATTATATGATTATAGAATTGATTTGAAAACAGATAATTAGTCTTCATGTGACAAAAGCTTGCTTGTGACAATAAATTGAACACATCTTTTCTCTTTTTTTCTCTCTTCTCTTGCTTCAATTTATTCTCTCTAGGACAGGCGCTATTGAAATTGTTTTTATATCATTATTTATTATTATGTGACAATCAGGCTAGTGCAATATTATTTCCTTCTTGTCTTAATTGAATGTGTGTGTGTGTGTGTGTGTGCGTGCGTGTGCGTGTGCGTGTGCGTGTGTTCGTGCGTTCGTGCGTGTGTGTGTGTGTGTGTGTGTGTGTGTGTGTGTGTGTGTGTGTGTGTGTGTGTGTGTGTGTTCGTGCGTTCGCGCGCGCGTGCGTGCGCGCGCGTGTGTGTGTGTGTGTGTGTGTGTGTGTGTGTGTGTGTGTGTGTGTGTGTGTGTGTGTGTGTGTGAAAAGACGTACTTTGGTCAAATGTACTTTGCTACTTCCACTCTTAAGATTTGTTTTTACTTTAGAAATTGTTAAGAACACATTTACTTGATTTAAAAAATATATAATAATTATGTATGTGATCCAAGGTGGAATTTAAGTTTTCAACATAACAAATTCTCCTCAAAGACATGGACAGTTCACAGTATATCCACATAATCACTGATTAATAATTATTTATTTTTATTTAGAAACGCTAGTGCTATGCAAGAATGTTAACCCTTTCAACACCAGCCATTTTTTTAGCATACAATTTCATTCAAACTTACCTGGGGATAGAAAAGAAGTAATCTGCAATTAAATACTGCGCATTCCTTTATAGCATGTATATTTAGGCCAGTCCTTATCCCCCAACATTAAGAACAAAGAGGCCATTAGGTAACAGCACGTGATTAATTGCCGTTTTGTGACATGGGTGTTAAATCACTGTGGTGCAAAACGGCTACTGTGGCGAAGAAAATGACAACACTCAACAGTGCAGGACTGCTTGAAGTGCTTTCAACTATTTTTTGGAACCTTCTGAAAGCTAATCGAATTCTTAAAAATGTTATGGAGTTGTCAAGACAGTTCTGGAATTGTCGCACATTACGTTCACACATTGTTCTGATTGAGGTTTATGTTTTTTGTTATACTTGTATCCGCCATGCCCCAAGAGGGGTCAAAGGATTACAATTTCTTGATTCTTGATTCTATCAGCTCTAAAATTGACTTATCTGCAGTATAGGTTTATGTTATCTGGAACATTTCATGAAATCAGAGATCGAATACAGACTAGCAATGGGGTCTCAAACTTCTATTATGGAAAGACCTTACTTTATCCTTCGTCGCTCCAGCTGGAGCATAAGGCGCCAACTCCCACTGCCCTCATCTCCCATTAAGGAAAGAAGTGTAAATCAAACACCTTTCAGCTTGATTTTGATGATGATTATGATGATGATGATGATGATGATGATGATGACGATGATGATGATAATGTGTGGCCACTGGGGAGGTAAGAATAGATGTGGGACAGCATGTCTTCATATCTCATCGGAGCTCAATGTTTGCATTGATGGTACATTGTTTAGTGCTCAGCGCTGCGACGCAATACAGTCAGTTACCTTCTGCTTTGCACAGCAACACATGGCACAAACACCTCAATTCAAATTATATCATGCAAACAACCCCCGCGGGGACACCGGGGGATCTTTCAGTACAAATTGTTCTCCAACCTGTTTTCATAAAGAAGCAAAATTAATGTAAAATGTTGTTGTTGTTGTTCCAATTGTGTGTGTTTTCGACATACAAAAGCCAGGACACATACAATAGAAAAGCACAACATAGGCACAGAGGACAAAAAGTTTGTTTTTCCTTTTAATCTATATAAATGTAAGTCAAACACAAATTATGATACTATAAAACATGGTAAATAAATAAATGATCAATGATTTAGAAAATCGCTTACAGAAAAAATTCTTTTCTCGTGGTTCAACGAAAGAAATCGTAGGCTTAAGCCTATTGGTCAGGAATTTTTAAAAGGCAAGTAAATCGCCCGTTTCTTATAACCTGTTTCAGTTGTGTTTTCAGATATCACGAATTACATAAGAACCACGCAGCTGACTCCCAGACACATTCTCCTTGTCTAGAAAACAAAACTCAATCATAAAAAAGTGTGTTGTCTAGGCGCGTGTGTTTCATTATTTTCCTGTACTCTCCAGATTTGAGTATACTAAAACAATGTCAACCGAACCTTTCACACCGCCTTTCAGTAAAAATGACAGCGCGGGTACTGCTCGCACTAATGCATCAGAATACAGACAGAGCACTTGGCCAGGAGGTGCGTCGCTGGGTGAAGGGTGCATACGGGTCGTGTTCAGCGAGATGGAGTTCGTGCCCTGGGACAACCCGGACAACATCGTCAGTGCTGAGGTGGAGGCCATCGTTCGTCTGGTGCAGTACCACCTCTTCGTCCCGCTCTTTCTGATTGGCTGTCCAGCCAACGTCATCAACATGGCCGTCTTTTACAGACAGGGTTTGAAAGATCGCGTGAACTTGTGTCTCTTCGTCCTGACTCTCAGCGACGGGATGTACTTGGTGGTGTTCATGTTCCCTATCGTAGAACAGCTGTACCTGCATTACACCACGCAAGAAAGATACGGTCCCATCATTATTTACATGAACAATTACAACCTGAACGTTTTTGTGGCGTTTGGGTTTGTTTCTCCAGTTCTATCCGCCATCATCGCCACGGAGCGATGCCTGTGTGTGTTCAACCCGCTCAAGTTTCAACGCCTGCTGCGAACACGAACCATGGCTGTCATCATCATCAGCGTCTACGTCATCATCTTCCCTCTCTTCTTCATCGTGGCGTTCCGATACACCATCAAATGCATCTACGATCCTACGTCCGGAGTGGTGGAGAACAATTACGTGGAAGGGGAATTCCACCGAGCCCATAAAGACTTTATCGATTAGTTGCAAATCGCGGTGTTCGGCACCGCTCTCCCAGGCTTTGTTCTACCCGTGGTGACGACGACCACCATTCTGACGACCGTGAAGCTTCGTCAGATCGTCACGTGGAGATCGGACTCTTCCACCGTGACGGTGTCTGCCCGTGAAGTGGCCTTGACCAAGATGCTGGTGGGGAACTCCATCCTGTTCATCGTCTGCTTCTCCCCTGACGTCATTCAACATTTCGTCAGGTTCTTCGTGCCCGAAATGAAGTCCGGGGGCCGCTACCACAACTTCTACCTCTCTGTGCTGTGGATTGGTGACATCTTCACCTTCTTCAACGCCACCCTCAACATCTTCGTCTACTACACCATGGGATCACGCTACAGGCAGACGTTCTGGGCACTGTTCGGCAAAAATGTTCAAGAGGGAAAAACGGGTTAGACGCACAGCATAATTATATTAAGGGCACTGTTCGGTAGAAACGTTCAAGCTGGAAAAAAACCAAAAACGATTTAGACTTACGAAAGACATTGTGGGCACTGTTCGGTATAAATATTAAAAAGATAGAAAAACGGTTTAGATGAAAACAAAAAACTGCTATAACACAGTCATATCAAACAATTATTTGGGCACTCTTTGGTAGAAAAGTTCCAACTGAAAAAGTAAAACATTTTAGACACACGAGAGCTAATCTGGGCACTGGTAGGTAGAAATATTCAAACGGGGAAACACGCTTAGACACAAGAAAGGTAGCTATGGCGTACAAAACATGTCAAAGACTCGATGCAAAAACTCGATACTTTTCGAAAAGTATCGATACAAAACTACGGGGACGTCCCGATTGGCCCTTTCCCATTTAGCACTTTCATTTTTGGCCCTTTCCCATTTGGCCCTTTCATTTTTGGCCCTTTGTGAAATGGAGAAAAAAACGGGAGTGTCATTTTACCCTTTTACTATTTTGCAAAAAAACGCTCTCTTTCTCTCTCCTTCCCTCTAGCTCTCTTTCTCTCTGTTGTTGTATTGCAACACAGAGACACGCACGCGCACATACACTCCCACACACACACACACACACACACACACACACACACACACACACACACACACACACACACACACACACACACACACACTAACCCTCACGCACGCACACTCACACACATGCACACACGCACGCACGCATACACACACACACGCGCGCGCGCTCGGACGCACGCACGCACACACACACACACACATTTACAAATATACGTGGGGCTTACATGCTTCTGCCTATCCCCTCCCAAACACCCAACGACAAGAGGTTATGAACTTGAGTGAGAAAAGGGCGAAATGGAACTCCTTGCCAAAGGGAACTCACGTGAGGAGGCATATGGCATACATCAAAGAAATGGCGAGATGGGATAGGGCCAATCGGGACCTACCCAAAACTACGCTCATTTCCAAATGGAACAATCCGTTTAAGAAAGGATCGATCCTTTTCGCGAAGGGATCGCTACTTTGTGAAAAGGATCGCGCACTTTCAAAAAGGGTCGATTCTTACCGTAATTTACGAAAAATATGGATCCATTTTGAGTGAATGTATCCATATTTTGAATCGAAACGCGCATGAACTCTAACCTACGAGTCACATAAACAAAAATAATGCTCGGATATGAAACGAAACGGAACTCGAAACGAAGTCAAATGCTTTAACATGACTTGGCATGAAATACTTCTTGATTATGTTTAACACTCTTCTTGTTGCTCCCTCCACTATTCTGTCCGTTGATTTGCTTCCCACCAACTATAGATCGGAAGCCACCCAATACCAATCAATCAATTAATCATTTATTAAAACAAGGAAATTTGTCTTGCAATCGATCAATACAAAAAACAAAAACACAATAAAATGCAATAAATGCGAACACCCTAATAGGGGTGTCTGTACACGTGAGCACCCCCACCCCCACCACGGCAACAGAGCGACAGGCCAGTCACAATGTAACTTGCCCATCACCGTGCCATCATGCGAAAGAGTGAAAAATGCCCACATGCACAGAGACCCCAACATATTAAACATATTCACACACACACACACACACACACACACACACGCACGCACACACACACACATCACTCTGATTCCGGCTCAGTCCTGGGCCTCACCGCCGCTCTCACCGCCGAGGCACAGGCGTTTATCAAAGCACGTTCGTAATCTGACATCACATGTGTGATTGTCAATGATTGTGCGAGCATGTTCTTTACATATGTCAAGCAATCTTTGTACAACGTTTCACGTCGATTTGTAAGTAGGATGAAAAAAATCGGAAACGTGTGTCCCCTGTACTCTAAATGTATCGAAAGCAGCGACTCAAACAGGCCAGGTGTGACATAGAAAGTTCCGTCAACGAAAAGAGGTCCATGATAATCGCTGAAAAATCTTAGAGTTTCTCTTCTGCTGTCGGCAAACATGATCCCGCATCCTCCGTCTGCATCCACCGTGTGTCTGGGAAAAAAAGAGTAAGGAATAAGTAAAAGCGATATGTCGAAATAACCATTGTGCCAGGTCCCACCTAAACATTTGTAGGTAGTTAGGTAGGTAGGTAGGTAGGTACGGTAGGTACGGTAGGTACGGTAGGTAGGTAGGTAGGTATGTACACAGGTGGGCTCATGCCTACATCACATCCAAGAAAATATCCAGCTGTAAGGAAACAACCCCAAAGAGAGAGAGAGAGAGAGAGAGAGAGAGAGAGAGAGAGAGGAGAGAGAGAGAGAGAGAGAGAGAGAGAGAGAGAGAGAGAAAACCCGAAGCGTTAAACAGTACTGTTATAAGTGTTTGAACATGTTTCTAGAACACGACTGTGTAATATTGTAAATTACAAATACTTGCACGCACAAGGACACACACACACACACACACACACACACTCACACACACACACACACACACACACACACACACACACACACACACACACGCGCGCGCGCGCGCGCGCGCGCGATATTAAAAAAGAAACAACACGAGGCAGTAAGGTTCGGAGCAAGTAATATGTAAATGAGAATGAGAGATAGTGGGGAGGAGGGAGGGAGAGAGAGAGAGAGAGAGAGAGAGAGAGAGAGAGAGAGAGAGAGAGAGAGAGAGAGAGAGAGAGAGAGAGAGAGAGATAGAGAGAGACAGAGAGAGAGAGAGAGTGAGAACAGTATGCTTGGATACAGAGTTCCTATTACAGTGTTGTTGTCGTTTTAAACATTTATGGACAATGTTGCATAACTGTAGTTATCACAAATTTGCAATATAAAAGTAATTGATATGTATGTATGTATGTATGTATGTATGTATGTATATGCATATGCATAGTTTGTGTTCAGATCGATTGCACTTACATATAATTGATGCTGAAAGGTTGCGTGGTAGAATCTGCGTCAATCAGAATCTGCGCTACTTCCTGGGGAGTTCTTGGCAGGGGAGGATATTTTGTTCTTCGCCGCTTGCTCAGGGTACTTTCTATGCTTCGGAAGGAACACCGGCCCAGAACACCTTCTTCTTGAACTGTCGTGTTGTAGATTTCTCGAAGTGACGATGCCGACTCTGCTGCCTTTCTTTTCATGCTTGCTTTAGCTGAAAAGAACGTCATAAACCCAATTGTTAATCGTTGTTCCTCAAAGTGTACAACTGTAAAATCAATAATTGTTGGTGGTCCCAATGTTTCAGACAATATTTTTGATCACTATTGTAAGCATTTCATTGTTAGTCACGTGAGTAGTAGTAGTAGTAGTAGTAGTAGTAGTAGTAGTAGTAGTAGTAGTAGTAGTAGTAGTAGTAGCAGCAGCAGCAGCAGCAGCAGCAGCAGCAGTAGTAGTAGTAGTAGTAGTAGTAGTCATGTGAGTAGTAGTAGTAGTAGTAGTAGTAGTAGTAGTAGTAGTAGTAGTAGTAGTAGTAGCAGCAGCAGCAGCAGCAGCAGCAGCAGCAGCAGTATTAGCAGTAGTAGTAGTAATAGTCATGTGTCAATGTCCCCTGTCTCACCCAATGTCAAATTTTTTTTACAAAATCATTTTCTTTTCAAAACATGTTTTACTGTATCCTTCCAAGTATAAAAACACCAATAAAACTAAATCTGAAGCAATGGGTCATTGTTCGTGTGGAAATGGGTTAAAGCACGTTTGAAGAAAATTGGTTGAGAGACAGCTGAGTTATTAGACCTTTTTTGTTTTTCAGACACACAGACTCACAGACAAACAGGTATCCACCTGTAAAATTTCATATTACGTAATCAGTGACTGGGACTGCGAAAGGCAGCCACACCCCGGCTTCGGGGCACTAAATAGTATATTAGTTAATGTGCCTTGAAGAACTCGAAAATTAGTAAACATACCTCTTAGAACCTGAAAGTGGTGGTCCGAGAGTGGCGGATGGGTATGATTTCCACGGCGATGAAGGACATGATTTGCTGCCACAGCTTTGGCTGGGCACCCAGCCTGTGTGCATTGTAGGTATCATTTACCATCTGGAGTGCACTTGGTTTTCTTGTATTTGTAGTTTTCACTTTCAAACAAGATGGAGCGTTTTCGAGATCCTTCAATTGGCCGGTATTCTGCCATTGTTGTATACAAAAATGTTACCGACACCTTCGCTGTGTTATGATGGACTCACTATTTCCTCATTACTCCTTTGCACGAATGAATGTTTTCTTTCACTGACGAAATCGGAATTCCAGCTCCTCTGCCAAGGAAGAACCGCAAATTTGACGGTTTGATGTCTAGGCAACCAGAGCAAAGCGAGTGTTGTGGTCTCTGTAAAGGGTGTTTTTCTGTGTGTGTGCGGGTGTGTGTGCGTGTGCGTGTGCGCGCGCGCGCGCGCGCGCGCGCGCGCGCGCGTGTGTGTGTGTGTGTGTGTGTGTGTGTGTGAGGCCACAGTCAGATTCAGCGTTGACCTACAGTGTACATTCGGTGTTAGGCTATACCGTAGATTTGGTATTAGGCGACAGTGTAGATTCAGTGATAGGCTACACTGTAGATTCGGTGTTAGGCTACACTGTATACTTTCGGTCTTAGGCTACACTGTACATTCGGTGTTAGGCTGCAACGTAGATTCGGTGTTAGGCTACACTGTATATTTTCGGTCTTAGGCTGCAATGTATATTCGGTGTTAGGCTTCAACGTAGATTCGGTGTTGGGCGACACCGTACATTTTCGGTGTTGGGCTACGTTGTCTATTCGGTGTTAGGCTGCAACGTAGATTCGGTGTTAGGCTACACTGTATATTTTCGGTCTTAGGCTGCAATGTATATTCGGTGTTAGGCTTCAACGTAGATTCGGTGTTGGGCGACTCCGTATATTTTTGGTGTTGGTCTACGTTGTCTATTCGGTGTTAGGCTACATCGTATATTTAGTGTGGAAATTCGGTGTTGGGCGACAGTGTATTATATTTCCCTCAAATGTTTTTGGTGTTAGGCGACGATGTGTATTCGGTGTTATTCCTGTCACCCGACGAGAGGTGTAACTCACCAGAAGAAACAGTGAACTGTAGAGGATATAAAAAATATATGCATGACATAATTTGGTATTTGGTATATTCTAGTCACAGAAACTTATCTCTGTGAAATTCGGGCTGCTCTCCTCCGAAGAGCGCGTCGACGCAAGTGCAGCGCCTACCCATTTAATTTGTTGTTGTTGGTAGGCCTACTAAACTCTTGACTCAAGACCATCAAAGAGAAACCCGTGCAATGAGGTTTTCCTTCGAGAGCATTGCCAGATACGCAGTGCGTGGTAGGGACCGAAATCCCCAAGACAACAGAGAGCCTTTTTTCAACGTTTCTTCAATGAGACTCAGGAAACTACCAGTTAACCTGTGGAATCGTACTGTACGCATTAAAGGCTCAATGGTTAAAAAAGTATGTTATTCAAGATTACTCATCCTCCATCATCCTCGTCTGTATCTTTCTCTCTCTGCCCCCCGCCCCCCTCTCCCTCTCTCCGCTTTGCAATACTGCATGCTTCTAAAGTGAGCACATTGCTTCTTGGGATTTTTATTGTGCTTCTTGTTGAAAGTTTTCAACAAGGGAGCAAATAAAAAACCTAAAAAGCTTATCAATTCATGAAAAACAAATAGTAGCTTCATGGTATCAATGCTTACTGACTAGCGTACAACAGTACATCCCCTCTTCCTCCTTTCTCCTCCTCCTCATTTGTATCGTCGTCGTCATCATCATCAACATCATGATCATGATCGTCGTCGTCGTTGTCGTCGTCACCATCATGATCGTCATCTTATTGTTCGTCTTCCTTCTTATTTTATTATTGCAATTAGCAGCAGTTGTAGTAGTAGTAGTAGTAGTAGTAGTAGTAGTAGTAGTAGTAGTTAGTAGTAGTAGTAGTAGTAGTAGTAGTAGTAGTAGTAGTAGTAGTAGTAGTAGTAGTAGTAGTAGTAGTAGTAGTAGTAGTAGTAGTAGTGATGGTGGTGGTGTTAGTAGAATAAATAGCAGCAGTGACAATACTAGTAGCAGCAGCAGCGACAGTAATAGTAACAGCAGAGGCGGCGGTGGTGTGGTGGTAGTAGTAGTAGTAGTAGTAGTAGTAGTAGATGGTGGTGGTGGTAGTAGAAGAAGTAGCAGCAGTGGCAAATACTAGTAGTAGCAGCAGCAGCGACAGTAATAGTAACAGCAGAGGCGGCGGTGGTGTGGTGGTAGTAGTAGTAATAGAGTAGTAGAAGAAAACACAGAAGGGGTCACAAGGTTGACAGAATGATAATGGGGAAGGAGACACTCAATATACAAACAGAAGGACAGAAAAGACACACACATAGCCGCTATCTACTTTTCTCTCTCGAGTCCTTGTTGTCAGATGCAGTTGCAAACTTGGAATACGAACACATTGTGGCAATGCAAAAGACACCACAGCTCTTCCCCCCATCTCCAGCACTAACCTATATGCATGTCTCCATCGCCCCCCTACTCTCCTCTTCCCCTTCGTATGTCACACACGCACACGAAGTAAGCTTACAATTGGATTAGCTTCAGTACGATGTGCAGCTATTCTTAGCATTGTCTTTGCATACAAGCGTAGCAGCTGGGAACGATATTGTAGAACACATCTTCTGTAAGAACAGGAGTACATTCCCTATCCGTATGTACGTGTTTATGTGTGTCAGTATGTGACCAAAATGTGTTCCATTTCATAGCACCATAATCACGGAACTCGTCGTAACGAAACGTGCTTGGGCTTAGACCTTGCTGTTGCACGCAGCACGAATAAAAGTTAGGTTTACCGTTCGCTCGGCTACAAAGAGCACATGTGAGACGAACCATCAACCAACCACCACAACCATCAATGCGCAGTTGAAAGAGAGAGAGGGAGAGAGAGAATGAATGAATGAATGAATGGTTTATTGCGATAAAGCCTTTTACAGCCATTTCACAAAAAGGATCGATATCGAAACAAATATGAACAATATGCTCAATAGTGAAGTCAATCGCGAAAGGTGTCCATTTCACGGATGTTGTGTAAATCGATTACAATTTCGAACCGAAATCATTAATTGTCCATGTTGTTCCTACAACGGTTCAGCTGCTGTTCAGTCTGGGTCCCCAGGATTTCCTCCTCTGCAGATTGCCTTCAGCTCCCGCGCTTCCGACTGCAGTTCGTTCATGCTCCTCACCAGGCATGCCATGAGTTCTCTCTTCGTTGGCCCATCATCTTGATCTGGAGTTTGCGACAGGTTCTCCTCATAGTCAGAATCACATACATTTTCATTTGTGCATTCCACAACTGTTTGTTCTTGTGCTGAGCCCACTGCCCCTGTTTCAGATATTTCACCTTCATTTTCACTTTCTCGATCACTTGTGTCTTCGACACACATTTGCTCAATGTAATCCTCCACTGTGTCCACATCAACAACTTCATCGACTGTCACCGACTGTCTGTTAACATCACACAATGCCATGTCGATGTGAGCTGTGTTTCTGGACTGTGTGTCAAAAGCAGGCAGGGGAGCTAACCGAAGTGCATTGTTGTCATGAACATGAAGGGACGTGTCAACAATTGATTGATTGCGATTCACATCACCATTTGATTCTGCGTACATCATACTGGTAGGAGTCGGTAGAAATAACTCAGAAGGGGAACACTGTTAACCACTTGCCTTTTCTTGTTGTCTCCTTCTGTACTGCTCCGCTCTCTGTCTGTCGCGGTTTCTTTGCGCTACAGTCTTACGCCTGTAAACTACAGTGTCACGCTGCTCTGGTGTGACTGGCTGAGAGGAAATGTCGGTCAGTCTTAACACCACGACAGTTTGATTTTGACTCCTAGCTTCTATTTTGAATGAAGATACCGTCATTTCTTGCAGGATGGAATTGAGGACATTTTCCAAAACAGATGGCAAGTTTTGGACCGGCATACTGGCTGAATTAATCTCAAACGACGAATTAGTGTTGGGAGAGTTGAAATGGCGACTTGTCAGCAACCTGACAAGGGCGTAACTCTCTCTTGACTACTACTACTACTCGAGAGAGAGAGAGAGAGGGAGAGAGAGAGAGAGAGAGAGAGAGAGAGAGAGAGAGAGAGAGAGAGAGAGAGAGAGAGAGAGAGAGAGAGAGAGATGTTTTACGTCATCATGGCGTGTGTCCTTAATAAGGACCAGCCACATGTCCACTATTATCGTACGACTGTACGTACGATACGATTCGATCACGTGGTCTCCAAGAACAAATGTGATTGGCGCTTCGAGATCACGTGATCGAATCGGATCGTACAATCGTGCGATTTTAGTGGACGTGTGGCTGGCCCTTTAGGGACAAGTAGTTCTGGTGCTGTGGTCGATGGAAATCTGTTTAACGTTCAACGGGTAGTTCTTTCGATACGTAACAATAGCGCTACACACCCTCTTTCGTGTCTTTGATTGTGTGTGCAAGGCGTGCGTGCGTGCGTGTGTGTGTGTGTGTGTGTGTGTGTGTGTGTGTGTGTGTGTGTGTGTGCGTGTGGTGTGTGGTTTCGTGTGTTTTTTCTTCTGCCAATATTGTTTTTTTTGCTGTCTCATCTTCTGGGCCGTACAGTACTTGGCATTCATCCCACGCCGCTCATTCCAAGTCCGAACTTGCAACCACAAGGTCTGTCAGGTCGTAGAATCCGAAACCAGCAGTCCAAGGGGAACGAATCTATGTTAGGTCGTCAGGAGGCAACCAACCGAGGACACACTGCACTGTTGCTGAGTCATTTTGGTGGAGTTCAGTGGGGCCTGTTCTGAGCTGACATACACATGACACCACCTACTAAGCCCCCTACTGACGACAATACTAATACTATCTTACTAAGTTAGTAACTTAGTAAGGTCACAGAGCCAGCGTGAATGGGGTCCTCCTCCGAGGACGCCACCATGACCGTCCACTGACAGACACCACCACCCCCCCCCCCCCCCCCCCCCCCCCCGCCGTCCCCCCCCCCCCCCCCCCCCCCCGCAGGGTGGTCTCCGAATCTATTCGTATCATTTATTCTAATACTTTCGACAAGCAAACAAACAAAGATGCCTGGGTCGCACTGTGATATTTTTGGATGCACTGCTGACTCGGTGAAGTGACGATCGACGATTGTAGTTTTTATCAATTCGTCAACGCAAACCACCGAACCCAAAGTGGGGACAGAGATGTAGAAAGGATTGTGTGTGTGTGTGTGTGTGTGTGTGTGTGTGTGTGTGTGTGTGCGTGTGCGTGCGTGTGCGTGCGCGCGTGTGTGCGTGCGCGCACAGTAATAAATACATGTACTATGTTGTTTCTTTACATCATTGTGATCTTCAGTCAGTGTGAAGCTCACCAGTAATATCTGTGATGGGGTTGAGAGATAAAGGGTGGGGGTAGCAAAGCAACAGGTCGGTCCACAAAAGCAGACAACCTGACGTGAGCTTTGGTTTTACCCTCTTTTTATTTGTTGTCTGCTATTTGAACATAATTATTATTTTCTTTCTATGCAATTGATATGAAAGCAAGCATTTTAGCTCTTGACACAATGTTGCGAATTGATTTCGTTCTTCTTTTTTTGAAATTGAAACCAAAACAGATTATATTATATTCTATTTAAATTGTAACCATGTGATAAAAGCTCATGTAAAAAACACCCAAAAAACCCGCAGCTCTTCTTATTATTATATTCAATTATCGCTCAGACCTTTTCCTGTCAATTATGAGCACAGATGCGTCATGCTGCCGTTATGCGCATACATAAGAAATAATTAGGCCCAGCAATTCCGACTTTGGCTGGAGGAAATCTTTTTGAAAGTGATTCTTGACAAAAGCCCGGAGAATGGACAGGAAAGTCAGAAAGATAGTTCTATGGCAGCAAACAAAGGGAAAAGGCAGAGTCAAAGAGAGTGACAGACTGGAGGAAGTTACAATCACATAACTTCCAGAAGATGGGGGAACTATTTATGCAAAAGACCCCCAGTATCCCTACGGGGGAAAAACAGCTCAACTGAATAACTGAATTATAAACTGTGCACCAAATTTCACTTGCAGTGGAGTACTCTTAACACAAAACTGGATAACATGAAATATTGGTTAACGCACAAAAAAACAAATCTAGACCTATGCATACTATGCAGGCCTAGGCCTACCCACAAGGCCTACACACCTAGGCCTACTCACACAGACCTACAACATAGGCCTAAACATGCAGGCATACAACCTAAGCCTACACATCTAGGCCAACAAACCTAGTCCTACACACAGACCTACACACCTATGCCTACACACTATAGCACCCTCCCCTCACTTCTGTCGCATGTAGTTTATATTAGTATAATAATGACAAGCATTACTCATTCAGCTTCAGTTAAACACACACACACACACACACACACACACACACACACACACACACACACACACACACACACACACACACACACACACACACACACACACACACACACAGAGAGTGACACACACACTGCTCACACACACACACACACACACACACACACACACACACCACAGTGAGTGTGCCACACACACACACACATGGAGACACACACACACACATGGAGACACACACACACATGGAGACACACAGACACACGCACACATACAGAATATCTGCAGTTGGTTTCTGGTTCTGTGCCTTCTTCTTGTTGACTAGCAGATATCACCGACTGACTCAAATCATCAACATCTTCAAACGAAGTTAGAGCAATCAAATTAATCTCTCACAGGATTATAACAAGCTTTCAACGATAAAACAAACAAAAACTTATTATTTGATGACATAAATCAACTTTAGACTATTTCTACACAATTCTCAAGCGATTCAAATTACAACCAAATGATCGTCTGCATGCAAACAATGAAATGTTGTTCACTTTGTTTACATTCGATCATCCACTTTGAAGGCACGATTTAAAGAAAAAAAGAGACAGATTGACGTTTGATTATTGCAAACTGTGTTTTGAACAATATTCCAATCAGTTTTACAACTCACACTTTTATTAAATTGAGAAAATAAGCAGATTCTTACCTTTAAAATGTCATCGATAGGTGGCTTTTCCATTCTTGCGGATTACTTAGAAACGTTACCGGAAGTAAAAAACCGCAAACGATCAACTTGCGCATGACAAACACAAGTTCGCACAAGGCATATTGTTGGCTTGCCTCGCCAGTCGTGTATCCTTCTCTTTCTATATCTCTGGTTGTGTGAATACCTCGTAGAAAGTCCAACTAAGGGGTAGTTGAGGAGTGCCATTTCGCCCTTTCAAGAGTTCCATTTCGCCCTTTTCTCACTCAAGTTCATAACCTCTTGTCGTTGGGTGTTTAGGAGGGAATAGGCAGAAGCATGTAAGCCCTACGTATATTTGTAAATGTGTGTGTGCGTGCGTGTGTGTGTGTGTGTGTGTGTGTGTGTGTGTGTGTGTGTGTGTGTGTGTGTGTGTGTGTGTGTGTGTGTGTGTGTGTGTGTGTGTGTGTGTGTGTGTGTGTGTGTTGTGAGTGTGTGTGTGTGTGTGTGTGTGTGTGTGTGTGTGTGTGTGTACTGTGTGTGTGTGTGTGTATGTGCGTGTGTGTGTGTGTGTGTGTGTGTGTGTGTGTGAGTGTGTGTGAGTGTGTGTGGTGAAGGAGAGAGAAAGAGAGCGATTTTTGCAAATTATATAAAAGGGCAAAATGACACTCCCGGTTTTTCTTCATTTCACAAAGGGCAAAAAATGAAAGTTCCATTTCACAAAGGGCCAAAAATGAAAGGGCCAAATGGGAAAGGGCCAAAAATGAAAGTGCTAAATGGGAAAGGGCCAAAAATGAAAGTGCTAAATGGGAAAGGGCCAATCGGGACGTCCCCGTAGTTTTGTATCAATACTTTTCGAAAAGTATAAAGTATCGAGTTTTTGCATCGTGTTTCTGACATGTTTTTTACGCCATAGCTAACTTTCTTGTGTCTAAACGTGTTTCCCGGCTTGAATATTTCTACCTAACAGTGCCCAGATTCTCTCTCGTGTGTCTAAAATGTTTTACTTTTTCAGTTGGAACTTTTCTACCAAAGAGTGCCCAAATAATTGTTTGATATGTGTTATAGCAGTTTATTGTTTTCATCTAAACCGTTTTTCTATCTTTTTAATATTTATACCGAACAGTGCCCACAATGTCTTTCGTAAGTCTAAATCGTTTTTACTTTTTTTCCAGTTTGAACGTTTGTACCGAACAGTGCCCTTAATATAATTATGCTGTGCGTCTAACCCGTTTTTCCCTCTTGAACATTTTTGCCGAACAGTGCCCAGAACGTCTGCCTGTAGCGTGATCCCATGGTGTAGTAGACGAAGATGTTGAGGGTGGCGTTGAAGAAGGTGAAGATGTCACCGATCCACAGCGCAGAGAGGTAGAAGTTGTGGTAGCGGCCCCCGGACTTCATTTCGGGCACGAAGAACCTGACGAAATGTTGAATGACGTCAGGGGAGAAGCAGACGATGAACAGGATGGAGTTCCCCACCAGCATCTTGGTCAAGGCCACTTCACGGGCAGACACCGTCACGGTGGAAGAGTCCGATCTCCACGTGACGATCTGACGAAGCTTCACGGTCGTCAGAATGGTGGTCGTCGTCACCACGGGTAGAACAAAGCCTGGGAGAGCGGCGCCGAACACCACCAGTTCTAACTGATTGATAAAGTCTTTATGGGCTCGGTGGAATTCCCCTTCCACGTAATTGGTCTCCACCACTCCAGTTGTAGGATCGTAGATGCATTTGATGGTGTATCGGAACGCCACAATGAAGAAGAGAGGGAAGATGACGACGTAGACGCTGGTGATGATGACAGCCATGGTTCGTGTTCGCAGCAGGCGTTGAAACTTGAGCGGGTTGAACACACACAGGCATCGCTCCGTGGCGATGATGGCGGATAGAACAGGAGAAGCAAACCCAAACGCCACAAGAACGTTCAGGTTGTAATTGTTCATGTAAATAACGATGGGACCGTAATTTTCTTGCGTGGTGTAATACAGGTACAGCTGTTCCACGATAGGGAACATGAACACCATCAAATACATCCCGTCGCTGAGAGTCAGGACGAAGAGACACAAGTTCACGCGATCTTTCAAACCCTGTTTGTAAAAGACGGCCATGTTGATGACGTTGGCTGGACAGCCAATCAGAAAGAGCGGGACGAAGAGGTGGTACTCCATCATACGAACGACTGTCTCCACCTCAGCACTGACGATGTTGTCCGGGTTGTCCCAAGGCACGAACTCCATCTCGCTGAACACGGCCCGTATGCACCCTTCACCCAACGAGGCACCTCCTGGCCAAGTACTCTGTCTGTATTCTGATGCATTAGTGCGAGCAGTACCCGTGCTGTCATTTTTACTGAAAGGCGGTGTGAAAGTTTCTGCTGACATTGTTTTAGTATACTCAAATCTGGAGAGTACAGGAAAATAATGAAACACACGCGCCTAAACAACACTCTTTTTTATCATTGAGTTTATAGACAAGGAGAATGTGTCTGGGAGTCAGTTGCGTGGTTCTTGTGTAATACGTGATATCTGAAAACACAACTGAAACAGGTTATAAGAAAGGGGCGATTTACTTGCCTTTTAAACATTCCTGACCAATAGGCTTAAGCCTAGGATTTCTTTCGTTGAATCACGAGAATTTGTTTTTTTTGTAAGCTATTTTCTAAAATCATTGCTCATTTATTTACCATGTTTTATAGTATCATAATTTGTGCTTGACTTACACTTTTATAGATTAAAATGAAAAACAAGTTATTTCGACCTTTGTCTTTCCAAAGTGTTTGTCTTCTGTGCCTATGTTGTGCTTTTCTATTGTATGTGTCATGGTTGTTGTTTTTATGTTGAAAGCACACAAAATTGGAACAACAACAACAACAATCATTATCATCATCATCATCATCATCATCATCATCATCATCATCATCATCATCAAAATCAAGCTGACAGGTGTTTGATTTACACTTCTTTCCTTAATGGGAGATGAGGGCAGTGGGAAAGACCTGGAATGAGTTCGGTTGGCTTGCTCAAGACCGTCACGGCTGGGGGACCTTTGTTGGCGCCTTATGCTCCAGCTGGAGCGACGAGGGATAAAGTAAAGTCTTTCCATTATAGAAGTTTGAGACCACATTGCTAGTCTGTATTCGATCCATGATTTCATGAAATGTTCCAGATAATATAAACATATTCTGCAGATAAGCCATTTTTAGAGCTGATAGAATCAAGAATCAATCAGTTTTAATTCTTTGACCCCTCTTGGGGCATAGAGGATACAAGAATAACAGCAACATAAAGCTCAATCAGAACAATGTGTGAACGTAATGTGCAACAATTCCAGAACTGTCTTGACAACTCCATAACATTTTTAAGAATTCGATAAGCTTTCAGAAGGTTCCAGAAAATAGTTGAAAGCACTTCAAGCAGTCCTGTACAGTTGAGTGTTGTCCCTTTCTTTGCCACTGTAGCCGTTTTGCGCCACAGTGATTTAACACCCATGTCGCAAAACGGCAATTAATCACGTGCTGTTACCTAATGGCCTTTTTTTTGCTTAATGTTGGGGGATAAGGACTGGCTTAAATATACATGCTATAAAGGAATGCGCAGTATTTAATTGCAGATTACTTCTTTTCTATCCCCAGGTAAGTTTGAATGAAATTGTATGCTAAAAAACAATGGCTGGCGTTGAAAGGGTTAACATTCTTGCATAGCACTAGCGTTTCTAAAAAAAAATATATATTAACCAGTGATTATGTGGATATACTGTGAACTGTCCTGTCTTCGAGGAGAATTTGTTATGTTGAAAACTTAAATTCCACCCAGCCCATAGATGGATCACAGTCATACATATTATATATATTTTAAATCTGTGAGGAATTCCTGCTTACCATGCACCCCCCCCCCCCCCTAATACATTTTTCATGGGCAGTTTCTGGTAGCTTAGGGTGTATAGATCACGAAACAAAATGTTCCCAGAGAAAATACTCATTTGGACTGTTCCTTCTGGCTTAATTTGCAAGGGTACCCATCTCCGGTGCCGGGGCCACTTTTTGCCGGTCCAAAAACTTCTATTAAGTTTGTTGAATAACTGTGTCTTTGGTTGTTTTAACTTGCAAGAATTTGCTATTCATTTTTGTCGATATCAATGCATTCTGCACGATACACAATAATCAGAATGACAATAACTACAATACTTGGACCGCAGTGAAGCTACTTGCGCACCCAGCATCTGTCAAACGCTGCACAGTGCGAATTTGCTGAAATATTAGCAATAAACTGTATCTCGCCAAAACTGTGCATGTCATTAAAAACAAAGTTTACCACAGTTTAAAAGAACATTCTCGTGCGCTTCTTTTGAGCTATGTCCCATTACCATAGAGCTATCCTGACGTCCACTGTCGCCGGTTTCTCTCCCCTACCCCTTTTTGGCTTTGATGCAAATACTATGTTAAAACATAGAGTTATAACATATAAACTGAGGACATTATTCTGGGCATTTCAAAAAGTATCAAGTACACACTGTTCCTTTGAAGCATATTATTGGAACTTTTCAGCCATGGCATCATTACTATTAATCATATAATCTTTTGCTTTTGTTTCAGATTGTTGAAGATTGAAAGAAGATGTGACTAAGCATCGACCATGGCATCAACATCCAGAAAGAGAAAACCTGGACATGAGTTGTCAGAACTGAAGAGAAAACAGACTTGTGTTCTTCATTTCTCTGGATCCAATTGTGAACATTTTACATTTCTTTCAAACTGTAAAGGTCCTGAGATCAGACTCGGCAAGTTACAAGAAATCCGCGACCAGAGACGTTGTGAACCCATTGACTCGCCTTACAGAATGGAGGAGTCTTGCACTTTAGTACCAGATGAAGTTTGTCCTGAACATGGATACCACAGGGACTGCTATCAGCGGTTCACAAAGAACGTGGATCGTTTGAAAGCCTCAGCACAAGGACAGGATTTGTTTTCAACAACTGCATCTCGAACCTCAGGTCGTTCTTCTGACATCCATGCGCAGAAGCTGTTTAAAACCCTTTCAACGCTAGCCATTCCTCAGCTAAAATTTACCATTAAACTTACCGGGGTAGAGAAACGATTTCGTCTGCAATATTGGGGATTCCTCTGTGACATGCATAAAATAGGGCACATTCTTACCTCCCACAATTAAGAACATAATGTCACTGGATACCAGATTCTCATTTGATGCCTTTTAGTGACATGGGTGTTAAATCATTGTGGTGCCAAGAGGCGACAGTGGATGAAAGGGTTAAACCTGACTGTATCTTTTGTAATAAAGAAACAAGAAAAGCATCCAAACGGAAAGGAATGTGGACGACAGAGCCTTTTGTCAAATTCGCAAGTGATGCATGGCGGAGTGTAGTGCCGAAAGCAGAAGAGAAATGTGATGAAACACTTCTCATTAGAATCAGGGGTTATGATAATTTTGCATGCGAGGCACAATTTCACAGATCGTGTTATTATGCGTACATGAAAGATGCCAGTTACTGGAGAAGTACAAATGTGGAAGAAAGGTAAAGTCAAATTGAACTTGAGGAAGCACATGCTCAAGCATTTAGCAAAACGTGTGAACTGATTGACAGGGAAATAATAGCTGCACAGAAGGTCATGAAACTCACCGAGATCTGTTCCCTATATGTATCTGTCTTGCAGGAGACTGGTCACTCAAATCCTCACTACAGAGCTGAGAAGCTCAAAGCAAAGCTGGAAAAGTGCGATGAGTATAAACACAGACTGTTCTTCTGCAAATTGCTACAAACCGGGAAATTCAAAAGCTACCTTGTGTATGACGCCCAAATCAGCATTGATCGACTTGCAACACTTGCCTATGAACTCGGGACCATGGGTAAGGTGACAGAAGTTGCCTTACACTTGCGAAAAGTCATCATTGAAGCCTTTGAGAAGTCAGACAGCCTTCCCTGGCCTCCAACTGAAGAATTTCTTCGTCAGTCAGATGTCATCCCAAGTGAACTGCATAAGTTTCTTCATTTCCTATTATGGGGAAAGTCAGCAACCCAATCCGAAAGAGTGCAGCGCCTTGCGTCTTCAATTGGCCAGGACATCTGCAGAGCAGTCACAGGCGGTCAATGGACACAACCGAAACACGTGTTGGTTTGCATGACCTTGAGGCATTTGTTCCGAAGTGCTGAACTGATCATGCTCATGAATAGGCTTGGACATTGTGAACATCATACATTCGTATTAGAACTGGCGACAGCCATCAGAAGAGCTTTGCAAGAAGCCTCAAACGTGCTCAGCACACAGATCGCACTAAATCCAACAACGCCTTCTGTATTCCACTCTGAGTTTGACAATTTTGACCAACTGCTGAGTGTAGTCCACAGCCATAGTTCCATTCACACAGCACACGGCATCTTGCTGCAAGAAGTTGAGGGAACTGATCATGGTGGAACTTTCCGAGTGATGCCATCCATTCCAAGAACCGGTGAGCAATCTCTGCAATTGACACAAGAGGCTTTACCAGAGTGCTTCATAACCCAGCGGAAAAGCCCACCTTTTGCAGTCAGGCACTGGACAGTCAATGAATGTGAAGATGCTCTCAAGAAAGTTCAAAGTACAAATCTCCACTGGGTTCTCTCTGGAAATACAGCAGCATGTCAGATCAGGAAATACCAGCGTGGTCCGGCTTCGTTTCACAGTGTGGGGAGACCCCTGGACAGCAAAGAAGTTCAAACTACAACATTGGACTACTACTCTGCTTGATGGGGAGACCCCGGCAAAGAAGACAACATTGGACTACTCATCCATCAATCACTGAGTACAAGGCAGTCCAAGAGTGCTTGCGATTTGCTGAGGAGGCCACAAGGGAAGTTGGACAAGAGTATGTTTTCATTATGTTCGATTTGGGTGTGTGTATGAAAGCCTACCCGATCGTCTGGAACCAACCTGATCGGTACAAGAAGCATATCATTCTGATCGGTACTTTTCATCTTGCCTGTGCGTACCTCAAAATGCTTGGGAAGAAGCTGGATGGTTCTGGGTTTGGAGATATTCTTCTGGAGGCAGGCCTGATCTCTTCTGCTTCACTGCAAGGTGTGCTGTCTGGCAAACATTATGAACGAACATTGTTCTGCCATAAGACTATGCTCGAGAGTCTCGAATGCATGCTGCTGGAAAGATATCTTGAAATCAAGGATGAAGACACGTCATTTCCGACACTACCAGAAGAAAGTATGATCAAACTCCAGGCAGCCTCATCGTTGTTCTCAAAAGCGACATTGTCTCAGCTTCAGCAAGATGAAGCTATCACCAGTTTCATGGCAGAGCACGGACAGTTTAGAGACATAGTCAGAGAAGGAGCCTTTGGACCAACTGCACAATTTAGGTCGTCGTACATCAATCATGTCTGGCTTGTCCTGGCGCTCATTGAGGCTGTCAAAACCAACGATTTCCTGCTCTATGCACACACGATGTCTCAGATGCCAGACCTCTTCTTCAGTTTTGGTGGATCAAATTACGCTACCTGACCTTCTTCTCAGTCTTCTTGGCCAACATTGACTTGTCACATCCTGGAGCCAAGGATCTGCTGAAAGGAGGTGCGTTCAGTGTGGCCAGATCCTTCATTCCTGGCAATCGCTGTGCAGTGGACAAGACCATGGAGGAAACGTTCATGAAGCATGCAAAAAGCCGGGAGCTGGGGGATGTGGTGCTGGTCTCACGGGACTGCTGTCTAACAATCATGCCTACCAAAGATGGGTCAGAACAACACATGAGAGGTCAAAGTATCTTCACGTAACTCTTAACATGGCTGGCATGGCTCAAGGGGATGAGGTTGGCAGCAGACACCATGACTTGCGTCCTTCGGATATACTGAAGAGCGAAAGCAACGTCAAGAAGACTCAGGAAGCAATACAAAGTTTCATCGACCCTTTCTGTGTGGAAGCCTCTGTCAACCTCATCGTCTTGTCATCAGGAGCATCTGTCCCAGCTGACATTCAGCATGATGTTCTCAGAGCAAAGGAAGCTGGTAAAGCCGAGAAGGAGGCATTCATCACGTAGGAGGAACTCATCTTGCTAACGGAAATGGTGGACTTCCTGGAGGACGTTCCAGACTCTGATGATGACGAAGAGGCAACTGTCCTTCCACATGCCTAAGAAAAGTCACTTTCTACTTGCGCCGAGGAAAGTGACTCAGAATGACGAGTTTGTGTTTGACTGAAGTGCAGTATGGTGGGCGTCACCATGAAACAGAAGAACTGACAATGTAATAGCTACAGCATCTGATAACATTCCTCTTCGATATCTATTTTTGAATGACATTTTTGGAAGCAAGCCAGGTTAGTTGTGTCCATTGAGGCATTCAAACATTGACCTCATTTCATAACAGACCGTAATATAAATATTAGCAGCGGTATGGGGGTAGGGGTGGGGGAGAATATTGTTTCATTTCTCTTTTATGGACAGTCATACATTCTCAATAATTGGCTTTCTTTCCTGAACAACTTTTTGAAATGTCCAGAATGATGTCTTCAGTTTAAACATTAAAAATGTATGTCTTAACATTTTATTTTCGTCAAAGCCAAAAAAGGGGTAGGGGAGATAAACCGGCAACAGTGGACGTCAGGATAGCCCTGTGGTAATGGGACATAGCTCACAAGAAGCGCACGATAATGTTCTTTTAAACTGTGGTAAACGTTGTTTCTAAAAACTTGCACAGTTTTGGCGAGGTACAGTTTATTGCTAATATACTGATGGAAAAAAGTTAGGGACTAGTCACACACACATGCACAACTTTGCAACCACGAATGGCAATGCAATACTTTTGAACAAGCATTTAATACATTATCTCGTCAATCAGAGTACCAAATTTCATTCCGATTTGATTATCCGTTTGCTTTCCGCGAGCCCTCAAACAACATAGGGGTTCAAAACGAAAATTGCAAGTCCTTCGACATGTTCAGTAGTGTGTGTGTCCACCACGATTCCTTTGGCATTCATCACATCTGCGCCTCATGGAGTTCACCAGTATTCTTTTTAGCATTTGCAATGCCAGTCCTGCCTCTAGGACCCTCTATGCTGTACATGAAGGAGTCCCTGGGACCCCTTGTTTTACGGGATGATTGGGAGCCCTGACTGTAGTTCTACAAATTTACAGTCGCCAATAGATCTAGGAGCTTGGATGCTGATTTTGTGTTTTGAGTTGATTTAAAAGAACAATTATATGATGGGATTATGTGTATATTTTATTCATATCTCTAGGCCTAAAGCGGGTAGGCCTACATAAAAAACACAGGCAACTTGCTATTTTCAATTACCAAAATATTGAAATCAAGGTAGACCTTGGCGGTAGATCAATAATTTACTTGACTAGGCCCTACTATATTGATCATGCCAACCGTTAATACAGTCAGAAGAACAGACAATTTAGTGTCTGGGATTCTCTTTCAAGCCTACAACACACCATTTAGAAATAGGCCTAGCTGATTTTGAGTGGCTTCTTCGTAGTGAAAAAAACGAGCATGTTTACGTAAAAAGCCGACGTCTTTGGTCTCTTTCGAATGTAACAAAATTCCATTGCAAGTTCTACTCCGATTATAATAGGTCATTATATAGCTGTGTGCTCTTCTTTATTGTTCTATAATAGGCCCAGAAAATCACCGACACCTTCTCGATTCAAATTTGCTTCCATTGTCGCGAATGTGTGTCGTCTGCTTGAAGTGGGTCAGTTTGGAGACGTTTCTCATTGGCTAATTCCCTACGACGGTCGTTTGCAATTGACAACTGCACCATTTGGACGTCTTTCTTGCCACAGAGGACTCACATGGAAAGGCGGACTGATACGCTCCCTATCGGGGGCTTCGATATTAAAATGATTTTTGAACCTCGGCGAAGTGTCAGGGCTTGCTCCACCTTCGCCACGGGTTGGCCTGGTATTGCAGTACCTCCAGGATCGACCCACTCTCCCCAAGGGGAGAAAATCCAATGTAACATTCTTTCCTCTGTTTTTGTTTGTGGCACAAGCCACAAACCTACACTTTTGTCGGTCTGTCGGTAGGTCCAAAATTGTCGCACTTCAAATCGAGGCTGCACTTCAAATTGAGGCTGCTCTTTAAAATGATGTTTCGTTTTCAATTGTCGCACGCCACAAACGATTGCGAATCCGCGCTTGTTTTAAAGTAAGTGAGAAAAGGCTAACTGTTGAAAGTGGTTCTAGGCTGATATAAAAAATTATCATATACTTCACTGTCAGTATATAGCTATAACGAAGTTCTTAATATGTCCAAAATACCTTATTTCCTTCCCTCTCCAGTTACATACTCAATGAAAATGACTAATAACAATGCCTGCTATCAATTTGTTACACAGCTATGCTTTTTAGTCACTCCATCAGCAAGCAAACCCATTTGATAATGTAAGTGCAAATCACAGAAAAGAGGAGGGAGGTGTGTGTTCAACAACCCATGACCTGATTCCCTTATTGCGATTAATCTCAAAAGAAGATGCTCGTGGTTTGGTAAGATCAACCTAGTCGTGAGACACAGAATTGAACACTTGTATTCAAACATTTGGCCAAGAAATGCACTGGCCTCGCCTGTCCTTTGTGGGTTGTTGGATGGTTACTGCTGGTTTCTGGGTGGGGTGTCTTTTGCCGGCGGATTCTGTGTTCGTGATAAACGGGCTGGTACCCCCATAGGGACATTTCGCAAGGACTCCTCTGCATTGTATCTGATGGTCACCAAGCCGGGAGAGCCCCAGTATGCTTAATGGAATGTCCCGTGTGTACCATCAGCACCTTCGGGTGTTTCTTTTTAATTATGTTTCACTAAAAGTAGCAGGACTTATTTATTAAATGTCCTAAGCACTGAAGGGTTTAAGCAGTTTGGATTTTGCAACCGAGATGTGGTTCCTAATGGCTGCACATCTCTTTTCAATCTCTAAACTTAACAATCTTTAACAATCTTCTGTTGATCATTTCCAAGAAAAATAAAATTGATCAATTTATTTGCTTCAGATCGCCTTTAAGGCTGTCAGCCCAATCGACATAGGCTAGAACACCAAAGCTACATCAAAATGTTGTTATGCTCTTCATAATTATGCGGGGTTTTTATATGACAAACTCCTAGCATAACATCGTCTCTTCCAAATCCTCCAAAGTTGGACATGCAAAAAGGGTAATCAAAAACGGTCACACACATAGTATTCTCATTCCTAGCTGGTCACAACATTTCGTTGGGATGATCCCTGAACGTTTACCAGGGATGTACAACGACAACAACCCCATTCCGCTTCAGTAAAGACAAACACATGGTTTATGCGATGGGGTAAAAACAATACAGGACTATAATCAGCCACATACTTTTATTTTATTAAATAAAAAGCACATAAACACTCTCTCACACAACATACATCAAAAAGAAAAAAAAGTACACCCTCCCACATCACAACCTCGTTCAAGACGTCAACGTTTACGAGTACATCCACCCCCATCCCCACATCACACCACACAATCTATCAACTCTCTCTCTCTCTCTCTCTCTCTCTCTCTCTCTCTCTCTCTCTCTCTCTCTCTTTCTCACACACACACACACATTCACGTGCATGCACATACATCATAACAGACGGATCTGTTCTGTCTCTCTCTCTTTCACTTATCGAGCACAAACACGCTTTACAATAATAATAATAAACGGATATTCATATAGCGCTTTTTATCAGCACAAAGCGCTTTACAATCAATTCAAACACACACACGCACGTACGTGTACGCACGAGCGTGAACGCGTTCTTGCACACAGACATACACACACATACCCACACACATTTCATCAAACACACAGAAAACACATTCTCACTGAAACGCACACAAACTTACTCAAGCATACACTTGTACAAACACGCGCACACGCACGCACACACATACACACACACTACACATTAACACACACACACATTACACACACACACACACACACACACACACATTCTCTCTCTCCCTCTCTCTCTCTCTCTCTCTCTCTCTCTCTCCCCTCTCTCTCTCTCTCCCTCTCTCTCTCTATCCCCCTCTCTCTCTCTCTCTCTCTCTCTCTCTCTCTCTCACACACACACACACACACACACACACACACACACACACACACACACACACACACACACACACACACACACACACACACAATTATAGGCTTATATTCTTTAGTGCACGGCTTGTGCTTCCTTGGCATTGGAGCATTGTTTGCTAATGTCAATAAAATTCATTTTTCATTTTATTTCTCTCACACACATACATACGCACACAAAAAGCAACCACAAAGACGCACACATGCACGTGCACGCACGCACACACACATGCACACACACACACATACACACACACACACACACACACACACACACACACACACACACACACACACACACTCACTCACTCTGCCCCCCCCCCCCCCCCCACTCCCTCACACACTTGCTTTTTACACTCACTACTCTCTCTGCCTGAGTACATCCTATAATAATCTGGCAGGGCCAGAATAGATCTAGGTGTTCAGTAAGCCAAGAAAAGGGGCCAGAATTGTCAGCTGGCTGACTGTGGGCAAGAAGCCTAGAAGAGCGTGCATTATCAGTTTTCCAGTTCAATCCGTTGAAGTCATGGCCTACTCTATCAATGCACCCATTCTACATTATACACAAGCACAATCGTAATACACTTACTCACATCTATAATCGATTGGAATCAAAACTGCATCACATAATGAATTCATTAGGAAAAATGATGATATGCACTTTGCTCTGAACGCACAGCGCCATTGTGGATTACCGCTGTCTTACTTTCGTTCTTACATTCGAACAATGATTGGTTAAAATAAAAACGATGTGTAATAAAATAATAGTAACATGTTGCATTTTTAGAAAGTTAAACGTACAAGAAGCAGAATGTTTGGTAATTGAAGATATGCGGGCACTGTTTATTTTTTACAACTAGATTTGTTGAAGAAGCATTAACTGCGGGCCTCTCTTTCGTTGCAGGAGCTGCGTTTTCGTCTGCATTTATACCATATTTAAAAATACTATATAAACAATGAAAGACTGAAAAATGTTGATGTCCCTACGTCAGGAAGTGTTAAGTAAACTCTTCTGAGTCTGATCATACTATTCTTTAACCTGTACGTAGTGTTTGAACGATTCACCCGTTTTCGTGACTTCTCATCTCGGACTAATAGTGTCAACATTGAAAAGAGGAAAACAAAGTCTATTTCCATTTTTGTTTTTTTGCTTTTTAATGTTGCTTGTATTTGTTATACGGCGATTTATAGAAAGACAATTCATATTAATATATTTGCTATATTTACATT
>CM065690.1:34464836-34524836 GCA_017654935.2 Phymorhynchus buccinoides
GGACATTTTCATCAGCTCTAACCTTTCATGTACCAGTGCCAAGGGCATTTTTCGCCAGAACATTTATAATGAAAAACAAAATTCTAGTGGTATGGCATTTTCGCGAAATAAGCATGAAATTTGGCATGATAGTTTCTTATGGTGTGTTTATCAATTCCTGACGTAGGGACATTTTCAATTCAGCCTTTAACCCCTTCAGTGCCAAGGGCATTTTGATCACGGATGGTTATAATTTAAAAAAATCTAGTGTTGGGAATTTTCATGAAATAATCATGAAATTTGATATGATAGTTTCTTATGGTGTGTTTATCAATTTCTGATGTAGGGACATTTGCAGTTCAGCCTTTAACCCCTTCAGGGCATTTTGATGGCGGACAAAATTAGATTTTTTTTTAAAACACCCAGTGTTTAGCATTTTCATGAACAAGCATGCAATTTGGCATGATGTTTTCTCAAGGTGTGTTTGTCAATTTCTGATGTAGGGACATTTTCATCATCATTCTTTAATCCCTTCAGTGCCAAAGGCATTTTGATCATGGACAGTTATAATTAAACGAAATTCTAGCAAAGGAATAATGGGGAAAACTAAGCATAACCGTTTTTTTAAGTAAGTGGGAAAAGGCTAACTGTTGAAAGTGTTTCTAGGCTGATATATCATATACTTCACTGTCAGTATATAGCTATAACGAAGTTCTTAATCTGCCAAATATACCTTATTTCCTTCCCTCTCCAGTTACATACTCAATGAAAATGACTAATAACAATGCCTGCTATCAATTTGTTACACAGCCAAGCTTTTTAGTCACTCCATCAGCAAGCAAACCCATTTGATAATATAAGTGCAAATCACAGAAAAGAGGAGGGAGGTGTGTGTTCAACAACCCATGACCTGATTCCATTATTGCACTCAAAAGAAGATGCTCGTGGTTTGGTAAGATCAACCTAGTCGTGTGACACAGAATTGAACACTTGTATTCAAACATTTGGCCAATAAATGCACTGGCCTCGCCTGTCCTTGGTGGGTTGTTGGATGGTTACTGCTGGTTTCTGGGTGGGGTGTCTTTTGCCGGCGGGTTCTGTAGTCGTGATAAACGGGCTGGTACCCCCATAGGGACATTTCGCAAGGACTCCTCTGCATTGTATCTGGTGGTCACCAAGCCGGGAGAGCCCCCGTATACTTAATGGAATGTCCTTTGTGTACCATCAGCACCTTCGGCTGTTTCTTTTTCATTATTTTTCACTACAAGTAGCAGGACTTGTTAATTAAATGTCCTAAGCACTGAAGGGTGTAAGCAGTTTGGATTTTGTAACCGAGATGTAGTTCCTAATGGCTGCATATCTCTTTTCAATCTCTAAACTTAACAATCTTTAACAATCTTCTGTTGATCATTTCCAAGAAAAATAAAATCGATCAATCAATGCTTCATTTTATTTGCTTCAGATCGCCTTTAAGGCTGTGTCAGCCCAATCGACATAGGCTAGAACACCAAAGCTACATCAAAATGTTGTTATGTTCTGCATAATTATGCGTGGGATTGTCTTTAGCCATGACAAACTCCTAGCATAACATCGTCAGTCTTCCAAATCCTCCGAAGTTGGAGTGTGGCTGCAAACGTGTCGGGGTAATCAAAAGCGGTCACACACATAGTATTCTTATTCCTAGCTGGTGCATTTGCATTTGTTGGGATGATCCCTGAAATCTTTTAGCCAGGGTATGACTACGACACAACAATCTTTTGCTTCAGTAAAGAAAAAAATTGGTTTATGCGATGGGGTAAAAACAATACAGGACTATAATCAACCACATAATTTTATTTTATTAAATAAAAAGCACATAAAGACAGCACTCACACAACATACGTAAAAAAATAAAAAAAGTACACCCTCCCACATCACAACCTCATTCAAGACGTCAACGTTTACGAGTACATCCACCCCCACCCCCACCCCCACATCACACCACACAATCTCTCTCTCTCTCTCTCTCTCTCTCTCTCCTCTCTCTCTCTCTCTCTCTCTCTCTCTCTCTCTTCAAATTGGGTAAAGCAGGTGGCATAGATGGCATAATCGCTGAAATGTTAATAAATGGGGGAATAGTAGTTCTACAGTTTCTTACTAAACTATTCAATAAAAATTTTGATGAAGGCATATATCCCAAAGACTGGTCTAAGGCTATTATAATCCCTGTTCATAAAAAGGGAAATCCTGAAAAAGCTGACAATTATAGGGGAATTTCTTTGTTAAATATTTCGTCCAAATGCTACACTGCTATTCTTAACGCAAGGCTGTATTTGTGGCTTGAAAATAATCAGAATATTTCAGAAAATCAGGCAGGATTCAGAAAAGGTTATTCTACTGTAGACCAAATGTTCAATCTACATGCAATTGTTCAAAAATGTATGAGTAAAAAGGGTAAAAAACTGTACGTAGCTTTTGTGGATTTTCGAAAAGCTTTTGATTCGATCAGACATGATAAATTACTAGAATGTATTCGAAATAATGGGGTAAAAGGTAAATTTCTTGCATCCCTAACAGCTATGTATGAATCTTTATTTTCATGTGTTCGTGCAAATTTTTATTTATCTGAATTTTTTGAATGCCCAATAGGTGTAAGACAGGGATGTGTTTTAAGCCCTACATTATTTTCGATGTTTATAAACCAGCTTGCAGACCATATGAGTGAAAATGGTTTACATGGGTTTCAAATAGTGCCAGACATTATGGAACTGTTTATTTTGCTTTTCGCAGATGATATTGTTTTAATTTCTACTACTCCAAGGGGACTACAGCATCAATTAAATATCTTAAAATCCTGCTGTGATGACTTACACTTATTTGTTAATACTGAAAAGACTAAAGTTATGGTACATGTATTTAGAAAAGGTGGATTTCTCGCAAAATATGAACGGTGGTTTTATGATGGTAACCAATTAGAGGTAGTTAACAAGTATTGTTATTTAGGATTCTGCTTTACTACAAAAATTAGCGCTAAATTAGGAACGGAACATTTTGTTATTAAGGGAAAAAGAGCTGTTGTTGAATTGAACCGAGCATATCAAATGTATAAAGAAATGAATGTTAACACTTTCTTTAAAATATTTGACATGAAAATACAACCTATTTTGCTGTATTCTTCTGAGATTTGGGGTCTCCGAAGACTAGAACATATAGAGAAAGTCCATCTCATGGCTTGCAAGAGATTCTTAGGTGTGCCACAAAGAACTCCAAATAAAATGGCATATGGTGACCTTGGAAGATACCCCCTTTATATCAACTCTATGGTTAATTCTGTCAGATACTGGTTCAAACTCTTACATTTAACCCCTAACAGATTACCATATAATGCTTATCTTATGTTGCTCCGATATGGATAAGTCTGGAAAGACTTGTTGGGCTTCTCAAATACGTAACATTTTGTGTGAAATTGTGTGAATGGTTTCAATATTGTATGGCTTCAGCAAGGTGTTGGCGATATAAAAGCTTTTTTGTATATATTCAAACAAAGACTAGTAGACATGTTTATTCAGGAATGGTCTGGATCTCTTAGAGATAGTGATAGATGTAGTAACTATAGATCTTTCAAAACTATATTTCACAAGGAAGAATATATCACTTGTATGGATTATTGTTTTAGACTTGCCATTTCACAAACAAGGTTCAATGTCTTGCCTCTCAATAATAATGTACACAGATATAGTGATAACAATATGGATAAGATGTGTCCCCTTCTGTATGAGAAAAAATGAAAACGAGGAACATTTTATTTTTGAATGCTTTATGTACAATGATTTAAGGTTGACATTTCTGAAAGATTGTATTACCTTACCATTGTCTACACTACTGAAAGCAAGCAACAGTACTCACAGACATGGTTTATCCAGATACATTTTCCATGCTATAAACAGAAGAAAATTAATAATGTGATTGGCTAGCTAATACAGATTCATTGTTATCCAAATTATACTATGCATAATGTCATCTATGCGTATGCGTACATTGCCATTAATACTGATTTATGCGATATTGTGTTGTTGTTTGTTAAAATTTTAAAAAAAAACCATAACTGTGAACACGTGACCATTGATAGTAATCTATTATGTGAGTCACCTGAGATATTTTAGTTTACAGCATAATAGCCAATTCATGCGAAATTATACTGTGACAGGAAATAGTTGTTCTTGTTCTAGAACTAATTACTTGAAGCAATATTTGGTTGATAATCATTTCGCTATGAACGGTATTTATTATTGCATAGCATGATGTCCAATATTAATAGCCACATTATCACCATTGTTTATGCACCCTTTACATGTCCTCCCCTTCACCCGTTCGTCGTCGTTCCCCATTTGTACTGTGGCCCAAGGCCGAAGCGCAATTAAAAACCTTTCAGTGTTCACTGTTGTCAGATGTTCAGTGTTCTCTCTCTCTCTCTCTCTCTCTCTCTCTCTCTCTCTCTGCCTGAGTACATCCTATAATAATCTGGCAGGGCCAGAATAGATCTAGGTGTTCAGTAAGCCAAGAAAAGGGGACAGAATTGTCAAGAAGCCTAGAAGAGCGTGCATTATCAGATAATGATTATCTAGATCTAAACCTTTTTTTTCCAGTTCAATCTGTTGAAGTCATGGCCTACTCATGTAATCAATGCACCCATTCTACATTATACACAAGCACAATCGTAATACACTTACTCACATCTATAATCGATTGGAATCAAAACTGCGTCACATAATGAATTCATTCGGAAAAGTGATGATACGCACTTTGCTCTGAACGCGAAGCGCCATTGTGGATTACCGCTGTCTTACTTTCGTTCTTACATTCGAACAATGATTGGTTAAAATAAAAACGATGTGTAATAAAATAATAGTAAAATGTTGCATTTTACAAAGTTAAAAGTACAAGAAGCAGAATGTGTGGTAAATGAAGATATGCGTGCACTAAGTTTATTTTTTACAACTAAATTTGTTGAAGAAGCATTAACTGCGGGCCTCTCTTTCGTTGCCGGAGCTGCGTTTTCGTCTGCATTTATACCATATTTTAAAATACTAAATAAACAATGAAAGACTGAAAAATTGTTGATGTCCCTACGTCAGGAAGTGTTAAGTAAACTCTTCTGAGTCTGATCATACTATTCTTTAACCTGTACGTAGTGTTTGAACGATTCACCCGTTTTCGTGACTTCTCATCTCGCAATGTGCAAATAAAACATTCAGTGTTCAGTTCTCTCTCTCTCTCTCTCTCTCTCTCTCTCTCTCTCTCTCTCCTTTTCGCTTGCTGGCTTGCTCAAATTTTGTTTTTTCTTTTTCTTTTCTTTTTTTGGGGGGGCGGCTGGAAGACATGTTTGCCCCCCCCCCCCCCCCTTCCCCCCTCCCCCCTTCTCTGTCTGTTCCTACGCCACTGGGGAGGTAAGAATAGATGTGGGACAGCATGTCTTCATATCTCATCGGTGCTTTGGTGCTCAATTGTTGCATTGATGGTCCATTGTTTAGTGCTCAGCGCTGCGACGCAATGCAGTCTGTTACCTTCTGCATTGCACAGCAACACATGGCACCCGCACCTCAATTCAAATTATATCATGCAAACATCCCCCGCGGGGACACCGGGGGATCTTTCAGTACAAATTGTTCTCCAACCTATTTTCATAAAGAAGCAAAATTAATGTAAAATGGTGTCTCCTTTGCAAACCAATAGACGATCTTCGGAAAAAAATAGGGGAGAGCACTTGGTGAAAATTAGAGTTGATTACCTCGACTTACTCAGTAAAAACTATAGCAACCAAAGCGGCATGGCGTCGAAGCGTGAAACCGCAGGATGCCAGTCAGCGACTTGCAAACATTGTTTTTTTTAAGAAAAATAAGGGGTGGCCAGTTGCTACAAAGTGATAGAACTTGCAAACTGTGACGTAAAAATATAAATGACATAAAATTTAGAATGACGCACTGCGTTCTACATGCTGTGTGTCTCCTCAAACACACGAAGCGAGGGCTGGGTATTTACCTGATGGTAGAGTAAACTTCCCCTGTTTGACCGATTGAATTAGGCGAGATCACACCCACACACCATGAAATTACTCCCCTTAATTATTTCCGAACAATTCCTATCGGGATGAAAGTGAAAGGATTTTTTTTAAACATGTTGCCTCAGGGTGCCTGTTTCCAAACAGTGTTGTTCTTGTGTTATATTTTGAATGCGAGAGCTTCAAAGATGAAAAAAATCAGATCGCATTAGAAAATAAGACAAACAAAAATGTCAAGGGCATTGCAATGAATGAATAAATTCAAACACATGTAATTCACACACACACACACACACACACATACTTACACGCACGCACACAATCGCGCGCACACGCACGCACACATACATACTCGCTCACACAATATATATCCATATATACGCACGCACGCTCGTTCACACGTATAATTGTTGTTTAAAAATTAAAACAAAGCAATTTTGAGAGAGAGAGAGAGAGAGAGAAGAGAGAGAGAGAGAGAGAGAGAGAGAGAGAGAGAGAGAGAGAGAGAGAGAGAGAGAGAGAGAGAGAGAGAGAGAGAGAGAACTCGAACTTGAACTCGAAATGTTTAATGAGGATAACTGAATAAGTAACCATACTTCTTTTCATCAGGTCCTCTAAAGAATTAAAAAATACAAAAAATACGGATAAACAAACATGTAGATCAATCAATCAATCATCAATAATCAACTACTACGCAACAACAAATTATGTAATGGTTCACACGAAGATTACAGTAAAACATAACAAAACTCCAAGACAAGAGATCGTGTAACATGAAACAACAACAACACTCACACACACACACACACACACACACACACACACACACACACACACACACACCACACACACACACACATCAAAATCTAATGTAACCATGACATGACATGCAAAGAAAGCATTAAATGTCAAACGGATAAGAAGAAGAAAAAAATACACATCAACAGCATCCATTATCCTTTAACACTCAAATCCACACCTAAGCATTACATAGTAACATTCACAATGGAAATTGGAATGCAATGGTGTTAAATTGAGCATTGATTTATATCACTGGATTTTAGGGAGAGAACATATCAAAGAGGAAATTATAAATGTTCAAACAAATACTCATGATAACTTTTTTGGAAAGACGCCAAGGTGCTCTTGTTTTTTTTATGTAATCGGGTATCTCATTCAATAATTTTCCAGCAGAGTATAATAGAGATGACATGAATAAATCTGTTCTTGGAAAGGGGAATACATATGAAACTTTTATTGCGAGCATTATTGATTTGAAATTTTTCACGAAGATATGGAGGTGCAAGGTTATTCATCTTATACATAAAGACTGCTTTATTAAATTTACACCTTGAACTAAAAGGAAGAATATTAACAGTTCTGTAATCAGTGACTAGTAGAGACGATGTTTTGAGAAGTATACGTTTGATTGCTCGTCTGTATATACTTTATAATGGTTTTAAGCAGTTCTTACTAGCTAAATCCCGAGAGAGAGAGAGAGAGAGAGAGAGAGAGAGAGAGAGAGAGAGAGAGAGAGAGAGAGAGAGAGAGAGAGAGAGAGGAGAGAGAGAGAGAGAGAGAGAGAGAGAGAGAGAGAGAGAGAGAGAGGAGAGAGAGAGGAGGGAGAGAGAGAGAGAGAGAGAGAGAGAGGATAAATCGAAGCAAGAGAAGAGGGAAAAAAGAGAGAAAAGATGTGTTCAATATTGTCACAAACAAGCTTTTGTCACATGAAGACTAATTATCTGTTTTTTTCTCTCCCGTGTGTAATCAATAGACGTGCGCAATTAAGGGCACTAAAAGCCTAAATCAATGATCCCAATCATTACAGGGTACAGCATCTAAAAAGTGATTTTGCATTGATATGTCTATTAGCGTCGGTTAAATGCTGCAAACCTTTATATTGACAGATACATCAAAACAAATTAAAAAATGACAATGCACGTGAGTATCTACCTACCTACTCACCACTATCTCACACACACACACGCACGAACACACACATTTACGCATACACGCGCGCGGAACAGGCACGCACGCACACATACATACTCGCTCACACATATATATCCATATATACGCACGCACGCTCGTTCACACGTATAATTGTTGTTTAAAAATTAAAACAAAGCAATTTTGAGAGAGAGAGAGAGAGAGAGAGAGAGAGAGAGAGAGAGAGAGAGAGAGAGAGAGAGAGAGAGAGAGAGAGTATAGAGAGAGAGAGAGAGAGAGAGAGAGAGAGACTCGAACTTGAACTCGAAATGTTTAATGAGGATAACTGAATAAGTAACCATACTTCTTTTCATCAGGTCCTCTAAAGAATTAAAAAATACAAAAAATACGGATAAACAAACATGTAGATCAATCAATCAATCATCAATAATCAACTACTACGCAACAACAAATTATGTAATGGTTCACACGAAGATTACAGTAAAACATAACAAAACTCCAAGACAAGAGATCGTGTAACATGAAACAACAACAACACTCACACACACACACACACACACACACACACACACACACACACACACACACACACACACACACACACAACACATCAAATCTAATGTAACCATGACATGACATGCAAAGAAAGCATTAAATGTCAAACGGATAAGAAAAAAAAATACACATCAACAGCATCCATTATCCTTTAACACTCAAATCCACACCTAAGCATTACATAGTAACATTCACAATGGAAATTGGAATGCAATGGTGTTAAATTGAGCATTGATTTATATCACTGGATTTTAGGGAGAGAACATATCAAAGAGGAAATTATAAATGTTCAAACAAATACTCATTATAACTTTTTTGGAAAGACGCCAAGGTGCTCTTGTTTTTTTTTTATGTAATCGGGTATCTCATTCAATAATTTTCCAGCAGAGTATAATAGAGATGACATGAATAAATCTGTTCTTGGAAAGGGGAATACATATGAAACTTTTATTGCGAGCATTATTGATTTGAATTTTTCACGAAGATAATTATGGAGGTGCATCTTATACATAAAGACTGCTTTATTAAATTTACACCTTGAACTAAAAGGAAGAATATTAACAGTTCTGTAATCAGTGACTAGTAGAGACGATGTTTTGAGAAGTATACGTTTGATTGCTCGTCTGTATATACTTTATAATGGTTTTAAGCAGTTCTTACTAGCTAAATCCCGAGAGAGAGAGAGAGAGAGAGAGAGAGAGAGGAGAGAGAGAGAGAGAGAGAGAGAGAGAGAGAGAGAGAGAGAGAGAGAGAGAGAGAGAGAGAGAGAGAGAGAGAGAGAGAGAGAGAGAGAGAGAGAGAGAGAGAGAGGGAGGGAGAGAGAGAGAGAGAGAGAGAGAGAGAGGATAAATCGAAGCAAGAGAAGAGGGAAAAAAGAGAGAAAAGATGTGTTCAATATTGTCACAAACAAGCTTTTGTCACATGAAGACTAATTATCTGTTTTTTTCTCTCCCGTGTGTAATCAATAGACGTGCGCAATTAAGGGCACTAAAAGCCTAAAACAATGATCCCAATCATTACAGGGTACAGCATCTAAAAAGTGATTTTGCATTGATATGTCTATTAGCGTCGGTTAAATGCTGCAAACCTTTATATTGACAGATACATCAAAACAAATTAAAAAATGACAATGCACGTGAGTATCTACCTACCTACTCACCACTATCTCACACACACACACGCACGAACACACACATTTACGCATACACGCGCGCGGAACAGGCACGCACGCACACATACATACTCGCTCACACATATACATCCATACATACGCACGCACGCTCGTTCACACGTATAATTGTTGTTTAAAAATTAAAACAAAGCAATTTTGAGAGATGAGAGAGAGAGAGAGAGAGAGAGAGAGAGAGAGAGAGAGAGAGAGAGAGAGAGAGAGAGAGAGAGAGAGAGAGAGAGAGAGAGAGAGAGAGAGAGAGAGAGAGAGAGAGAACTCGAACTTGAACTCGAAATGTTTAATGAGGATAACTGAATAAGTAACCATACTTCTTTTCATCAGGTCCTCTAAAGAATTAAAAAATACAAAAAAAATACGGATAAACAAACATGTAGATCAATCAATCAATCATCAATAATCAACTACTACGCAACAACAAATTATGTAATGGTTCACACGAACATACATACTCGCTCACACATATATATCCATATATACGCACGCACGCTCGTTCACACGTATAATTGTTGTTTAAAAATTAAAACAAAGCAATTTTGAGAGAGAGAGAGAGAGAGAGAGAGAGAGAGAGAGAGAGAGAGAGAGAGGAGAGAGAGAGAGAGAAGAGAGAGAGAGAGAGAGAGAGAGAGAGAGAGAGAGAGAGAGAGAGAGAGAGAGAGAGAGAGAGAGAGAGAGAGAGAGAACTCGAACTTGAACTCGAAATGTTTAATGAGGATAACTGAATAAGTAACCATACTTCTTTTCATCAGGTCCTCTAAAGAATTAAAAAATACAAAAAATACGGATAAACAAACATGTAGATCAATCAATCAATCATCAATAATCAACTACTACGCAACAACAAATTATGTAATGGTTCACACGAAGATTACAGTAAAACATAACAAAACTCCAAGACAAGAGATCGTGTAACATGAAACAACAACAACACTCACACACACACACACACACACACACACACACACACACACACACACACACACACACACACACACACACACACACACACACACACACACATCAAATCTAATGTAACCATGACATGACATGCAAAGAAAGCATTAAATGTCAAACGGATAAGAAGAAGAAAAAAATACACATCAACAGCATCCATTATCCTTTAACACTCAAATCCACACCTAAGCATTACATAGTAACATTCACAATGGAAATTGGAATGCAATGGTGTTAAATTGAGCATTGATTTATATCACTGGATTTTAGGGAGAGAACATATCAAAGAGGAAATTATAAATGTTCAAACAAATACTCATGATAACTTTTTTGGAAAGACGCCAAGGTGCTCTTGTTTTTTTTTATGTAATCGGGTATCTCATTCAATAATTTTCCAGCAGAGTATAATAGAGATGACATGAATAAATCTGTTCTTGGAAAGGGGAATACATATGAAACTTTTATTGCGAGCATTATTGATTTGAATTTTTCACGAAGATAATTATGGAGGTGCATCTTATACATAAAGACTGCTTTATTAAATTTACACCTTGAACTAAAAGGAAGAATATTAACAGTTCTGTAATCAGTGACTAGTAGAGACGATGTTTTGAGAAGTATACGTTTGATTGCTCGTCTGTATATACTTTATAATGGTTTTAAGCAGTTCTTACTAGCTAAATCCCGAGAGAGAGAGAGAGAGAGAGAGAGAGAGAGAGAGAGAGAGAGAGAGAGAGAGAGAGAGAGAGAGAGAGAGAGAGAGAGAGATGGAGTGAGATGAGAGAGAGAGAGAGAGAGAGAGAGAGAGAGAGAGAGAGAGAGAGAGAGAGAGAGAGAGAGAGAGAGAGGAGAGAGAGAGAGGAGAGAGAGGAGAGAGAGAGAGAGAGAGAGAGAGAGGAGAGAGAGATCGAAGAGAAGAGAAGAGGGAAAAAAGAGAGAAAAGATGTGTTCAATATTGTCACAAACAAGCTTTTGTCACATGAAGACTAATTATCTGTTTTCAAATCAATTCTATAATGTTTGAATAACATTGCCAGTGTCCGCTCATAAGTCACAAGTGCGCGCAAGTGTGTGTGTGTGTGTGCGTGCGTGTGTGTGTGTGTGTGTTGTGTGTGTGTGTGTGTGTGTGTGTGTGTGTGTGTGTGTGTGTCTGTCTGTCTGTCTGTCTGTCTGTCTATTTGTCTGTGTAGTCCTATGTGTGTGTGTGCGTGCGAGTGGGGTACAGTTATGTGTGTGTATATGTGCGTGCCTGTTCCGCGCGCGTGTATGCGTAAATGTGTGTGTTCGTGCGTGTGTGTGTGTGAGATAGTGAGTAGGTAGGTAGATACTCACGTGCATTGTCATTTTTTAATTTGTTTTGATGTATCTGTCAATATAAAGGTTTGCAGCATTTAACCGACGCTAATAGACATATCAATGCAAAATCACTTTTTAGATGCTGTACCCTGTAATGATTGGGATCATTGTTTTAGGCTTTTAGTGCCCTTAATTGCGCACGTCTATTGATTACACACGGGAGAGAAAAAAAGTGGAAAGGAAAAAAGAAATTCGTTTCTTTGTGTGCTTTTCACACCCGAGTCCTGTCAATATGCCCTAGATGTCTGAAATACGTTTACCGGGTAATTATTATTTGATGAGAAGTGGTGGAGGACACCACACGCTCGAAGTTGTGTCTGAGTATTATTAAGAATGGTTCATTGAGAGACTTAGTGCGATTTTTCTCACACCAGAGGGCATGACGCTCGTGTGGGGCTAATCCTCTCTATATTATTAGTTGGGGATAAAGAAAGAGAGAGAGACAGTGAGTGGTCCTACCATCACTCTCTCTCTCACTACGCCCAAGTAAGAAAATCGCGTGATAAGCCCCTAGTGCATTGACTGCCCTCTGGCGTGAAAAATATCGCCATAGGTTGACCATTGTGAAAGAATAAAACACAGCGGTAGAAACATTGAAAACACAATAAAAACGGCGTACAGAGTAAAAATATCTTTCAAGAAATGAATACTTTAATGACAAAACAAGCGCGAAATCGCAATAGTTTGTGGCACGCGGTCTATTTTTACCACTCCAATCATGAGTTACCTCCTCTGGATTTTCAATAATTTTAATCTGTAAACCAGAATGTTATCTCTGCACCATTTCATAACTTTTTATATCTTTTGGAAAACATTTAAAACTATGTATCCTACTTATACTCATCAAAAGAAGCACCGCATACTCGTCGTGTCTGTTGTAGTGTCTGTATTACATATTTTATTATTTTGTACGCTTTTAAAATACATAATTTTAAAGAGCGGCCAGAAGTGTAGCCTCGATTTGAAGTGCACAAATTCTGATCGCTTCTCGGCCTTTTGGCTAAGACAGTGATTCAGGAACATAAATTTTTGTTTATATCCTGGTTGGTTTGTTCAGCCCGTCGTACATGGCGAAAGCCGATACGCGACGTTAAACTGAACTTCCATCCATTTGAAGTGCGACAATTTTGTCAAAATGTGCGACAATTTTGGACCGACAGACCGACCGACCGACAAAGTGAGTTATAGGTTTGTGGCTTGAGCCACAAACAAAAACACCCAAAAAACACACCAATTAACAGAGCAAGATATTTTGAGGGGCCTGGCCGGCCCTCTTTATCAATCCATGGACTGACGCTCCATGGATTGAATACTTCTAATGTAAATATAGCAAATATATTAATATGAATTGTCTTTCTATAAATCGCCGTGTAACAAATACAGGCAACAATAAAATAAAAAAACCACCAAAAAAAATAAATGGAAATAGACTTTGTTTTCCTATTTTCAATGTTGACACTTCTTGAAAAGCCTACTCTACCCTACTAGCACAAGCGCTATTGACATTATCTTTATAACATTATTTTTTGTTATGTGAAAATCAGGCTAGTGCAATATTCTTTCCTTCTTGTCTTAATTGAATGTGTGTGTGTGTGTGTTCGTGCGTGCGTGTGTGAGTGCGTGTGTGTGCGTGCGTGCGTGCGTGCGTGCGTGTGTGTGTGTGTATGTGTGTGATTGTGTGTGTATGTGTGAGTGCGTGCGCGCGCGTGTGTGTGTGTGTGTGTGTGTGTGTGTGTGTGTGTGTGTGTGTGTGTGTGTGTGTGATTGATTGGGTGTGTGTGTGTGTGCGTGCGTGCGTGTGTGTGTGTGTGTGCGTGCGATTGTGTGTGTATGTGTGTGTGTGTGCGTGCGTGTGTGTGTGTGTGTGTGATTGTGTGTGTGTGTGTGTGTGTGCGTGCGTGCGTGCGTGTGTGTGTGTGTGTATGTGTGTGTGTGTGTGTGTTAATTTACTTTGCTACTTCCACTCTTAAGATTTGTGTTTACTTTATAAATTGTTAAGAACACATTTATTTATTTTTTTAAAGTAAAATATGTATGTGATCAATCTATGGCTGGGTGGAATTTAAGTTTTCAACATAACAAATTCTCATCAAAGACATGGACAGTTCTCAGTATATCCACATAATCACTGATCAATATTTTTTTTTAAATTTAGAAACGCAAGTGCTATGCAATAATGTTAACCCTTTCAACGCCAGCCATTTTTTTAGCATACAATTTCATTCAAGCTTACCTGGTGATAGAAAAGAAGTAATCTGCAATTAAATACTGCGCATTCCTTTATAGCATGTATATTTAGGCCAGTCCTTATCCCCCAACATTAAGAACAAAGAGGCCATTAGGTAACAGCACGTGATTAATTGCCGTTTTGTGACATGGGTGTTAAATCACTGTGGCGCAAAACGGCTACTGTGGCGAAGAAAGGGACAACACTCAACAATACAGGACTGCTTGAAGTGCTTTCAACTATTTTCCGGAACCTTCTGAAAGCTCATGGAAATATTCTGGAGCTGTCCAGAAAGTTCTGGAATTGTTGCACATTACGTTCACACATTGTTCTGATTGAGGTTTATGTTTTTGTTATACTTGTATCCTCCATGCCCCAAGAGGGGTCAAAGGATTAAACATTCTTGATTCTTGATTCTATCAGCTCTAAAAATGACTTATCTGCAGTATAGGTTTATATTATCTGGAACATTTAATGAAATCAGAGATCGAATACAGACTAGCAATGTGATTTCAAACTTGTATTATGGAAAGACCTTACCTTATCCATCGTCGCTCCAGGTGGAGCATAAGGCCGTGTACACACATAAGCAGATATTTCATGTGGAAACCCGTGTGCGATCCATAAATAAGAAACAAAGAAGGGAAAAGATTTGCGCATGTGTCCGAATGTCCCCTATTGGGGTCTGCAACGAACACCTTTTGCAAGAGTGAATGCCCTTGGAGGGTGGGGGAAGATGGTTCAGTACTGACCAGACAGGGAGATAACTCTCGCCAATAACCCCTATTTGATGCCACTAAATGGCTCCCTTTCGCAAGAGTGAATGCCCTTGTCAGTACTGACCAACAAGAGCAATTACTCTCACTGTCAAGGGCGTTAATAACCCTAGTTGCAAAGGCCTATATGCGTAAACTTGTATCCTTCTTTCATCCATTTATTTAGGGTTTTCCGTACGGAACTTACGCGATGTGAACCCGGCCTAAGGCGCCAACAAAGGTCCTCCAGTAGTGACGGTCTTGAGCAAGCCAGCCGAACTCATTCCAGGTCTTTCCCACTGCCCTCATCTCCCATTACGGAAAGAAGTGTAAATCAAACACCTGTCAGCTTGATTTTGATGTTGATGTTGATGATAACGATGATGATGAAGATATGTTGTTGTTGTTCCAATTTTGTGTGTTTTCAAGATTAAAAAAATCCATGACACATACAATAGAAAAGCACAACATAGGCACAGAAGACAAAAAGTTTGTCAAACACAAAGTATGATACTATAAAACATAAATAAATGATCAATGAATTTAAAAAGTCGTTTACAGAAAAAAAAAGTTCTCGTGGCTCAACGAAAGAAATCCTAGGCTTAAGCCTATTGGTCGGGAATTTTTAAAAGGCAAGTAAATCGCCCCTTTCTTATAACCTGTTTCAGTTGTGTTTTCAGATATCACGAATTACATAAGAACCACGCAGCCGATTCCCAGACACATTCTCCTTGTCTAGAAAACAAAACTCAATCATAAAAAAGAGTGTTGTTTAGGCGCGTGTGTGTGTTTCTTTTCCTGTACTAAAACAATGTCAGCAGAAATTTTTACACCGCCTTTCAGTAAAAATGAAAGCGCGGATACTGCTCGCACTAATGCATCAGAATACAGACATAGCACTTGGCCAGGAGGTGCCTCGTTGGGTGAAGGGTGCATACGGGCCGTGTTCAGCGACATGGAGTTCGTGCCCTGGGACAACCCGGACAACATCGTCAGTGCTGAGGTGGAGGCCATCGTTCGTCTGGTGCAGTACCACCTCTTCGTCCCGCTCTTTCTGATTGGCTGTCCAGCCAACGTCATCAACATGGCCGTCTTTTACAAACAGGGTTTGAAAGATCGCGTGAACTTGTGCCTCTTCGTCCTGTCTCTCAGCGACGGGATGTACTTGATGGTGTTCATGTTCCCTATCGTAGAACAGCTGTACCTGCATTACACCACGCAAGAAAGTTACGGTCCCATCATTATTTACATGAACAATTACAACCTGAACGTTCTCGTGGCGTTTGGGTTTGTTTCTCCTGTTCTATCCGCCATCATCGCCACGGAGCGATGCCTGTGTGTGTTCAACCCGCTCAAGTTTCAACGCCTGCTGCGAACACGAACCATGGCTGTCATCATCCTCAGCGTCTACGTCGTCATCTTCCCTCTCTTCTTCATCGTGGCGTTCCGATACACCATCAAATGCATCTACGATCCTACGTCCGGAGTGGTGGAGACCAATTACGTGGAAGGGGAAGTCTACCGAGCCCATAAAGACTTTATCGATCAGTTAGAAAGCGCGGTGTTCGGCGCCGCTCTCCCAGGCTTTGTTCTACCCGTGGTGACGACGACCACCATTCTGACGATCGTAAAGCTTCGTCAGATCGTCACGTGGAGATCGGACTCTTCCACCGTGACGGTGTCTGCCCGTGAAGTGGCCTTGACCAGGATGCTGGTGGGGAACTCCATCCTGTTCATCGTCTGCTTCTCCCCTGACGCCATTCAACATTTCGTCAGGTTCTTCGTGCCCGAAATGAAGTCCGGGGGCCGCTACCACAACTTCTACCTCTCTGCGCTGTGGATCGGTGACATTTTCACCTTCTTCAACGCCACCCTCAACATCTTCGTCTACTACACCATGGGATCACGCTACAGGCAGACGTTCTGGGCACTGTTCGGCAAAAATGTTCAAGAGGGAAAAACGGGTTAGACGCACAGCATAATTATATTATGGGCACTGTTCGGTAGAAACGTTCAAACTGGAAAAAAAGTAAGACATTGTGGGCACTGTTCGGTATGAATATTAATTTTTTTTTAGAAAAACGGTTTAGATGAAAACAATAAACTGCTATAACACATATCAAACAATTATTTGGGCACTCTTTGGTAGAAAAGTTCCAACTGAAAAAGTAAAACATTTTAGACACACGAGAGATAATCTGGGCACTGTTAGGTAGAAATATTCAAGCCGGGAAACACGTTTAGACACAAGAAAGTTAGCTATGGCATAAAAAACATGTCAGAGACTCGATGCAAAAACTCGATACTTTATACATATCAAACAATTATTTGGGCACTCTTTGGTAAAAAAAAAAGAAAAAAGAAAGTTCCAACTGAAAAAGTAAAATATATTAAACACACGAGAGATAATCTGGGCACTGTAAGGTAGACATATTCAAGCCGGGAAACACGTTTTGACACAAGAAAGGTAGCTATATGTCAAAGACTCGATGCAAAGACTCGATGCAAAAACTCAATACTTTTCGAAAAGTATTGATGCAAAACTACGGGGACGTCCCGATTGGCCCTTTCCCATTTAGCCCCTCCATTGTGAAATGGAGAAAAAACGGGCCGTAATAGGGTTTTACGAGAAAAAACGGAGTGCCATTTCGCCCTTTTATATATTTTACCCAAACAAAACGCTATCTTTCACTCTCCTTCCCTCTCTTTCTCTCTGTTGCTGTTGTATTGCAACACAGAGACACGCACGCGCACATACACACACACACACACACACACACACACACACACACACACACACACACACACAAACACACACTCACGCACGCACACTCACACACACACACTAACGCGCACGCACACGCACACACACACACACACTCACACACACACACACACACACACACACACACACACACACACACACACACACACACACACTCACACACACACACACACACCACACACACGCGCGCGCGCGCGCACGCACACACATACACTCTCTCTCTCTCTCTCTCTCTCTCTCTCTCTCTCTCTCTCTCTCACACACACACACACACACACACACACACACACACACACACACACACACACACACACACACACACACACACACACACACTTACAAATATACGTAGGGCTTACATGCTTCTATCCATCCCCACCCAACGACAAGAGGTTATGAACTTGGGTGAGAAAATGGCGAAATGGAACTCCTTCAAAGGGCGAAATGGTACTCCTAGCCAAAGGGAACTCACGTGAGGAGGCATGCTGCATAGATCAAAGAAAGGGCGAGATGGGAAAGGGCCAATCGGGACCTACCCAAAAACTACGCTCATTTCCAAATGGAACAATCCGTTTAAGAAAGGATCGATCCTTTACGCGAAGGGATCGCTACCTTGTGAAAAGGATCGCGCACAAAAAGTGGCGATTCTTACCGTAATTTACGAAAACTATGGATCCTTTTGGAGTGAATGTATCCATATTTTGAATCGAAACGCGCACGAACTCTACAAAACGAGTCACATAAAAAAACATAATGCTCGGAAATGAAACGAAACGGAACATGAAACGATGTCAAATGTTTCAACATGACTTGACATGAAATACTTCTCGATTATGTCTAAAGGTCTGTGTACACATTAACATTATTCACCAGATATTTCTATGTTCCCATGGCAACGCAGTGATAGCCCACTCTAAATATGACTTACAGCTCATTGTGTTGCCATGGGGAAATAGAAATGTCTTGTGAATAGTGCTAACGCGTACATGCACAGATCTTAACGCTCTTCTTGTCGCTTCTTCCACCATTCTGCCGGTTGATTTGCTTCCCACCATCTATAGACCGGAAGCCACCCTGAACCCCTCTCAAAAATTATCTACGGCCTTAGAGAATTTTTGCCCCCTGCTGATTTTACCAAAAGCAGGACGTTTTCCTTCGATCATCCTCCGGGTGTGGATGTGGCAAGGGCACAAACTTACGGTACTCCGAAACGATGCGCGTCAAGAAATCCATGACACAAAACTTATTTTTGCACCCGAAAACTGATACCAAAACTAATTGTTTCATAATCTTATGCTATCCCATGGGGGTGTCAGTGGGTCTTTCGCACAATAGTTCCCCACCTTCTGGTAGTTCTGTGCTTGTTACCTGTACTTTAGATAATCTGTCGGTCTCTTTGACTCAGTCTTTATCCTTTGCTTACTATTATTTACTATGTTTCTGCCTTACTGGTCCATTCTCTTCTTTCTTTTTTTTTTTTTTAGAAACTTCTAGAACCTCCTACACACACACACACACACACACACACACACACACACACACACACACACACACACACACACACACACCGAGAGAGAGAGAGAGAGAGAGAGAGAGAGAGAGAGAGAGAGAGAGAGAGAGAGAGAGAGAGAGAGAGAGAGAGAGAGAGAGAGAGAGGAGAGAGAGAGAGAGAGAGAGAGAGCGAGAGAGAGAGAGATTTTGCAAAACACCAAAGATGATTTATGACGCAATATGCACCAACACCCATACTATAAATCTTCTCTCTTGAGTGATTATTATACATCGCATATGAAAACGCACACATTATATGCACCCAGACCCATACTATAGCATGATTTTTCACGGCCAAGCTGTGACTATGTTTGTGCATGTGTGTAGGCCTACCCCCCACCCCCACCCCTCTGTCTCTCTCTCTCTCTCTCTCTCTCTCTCTCTCTCTCTCTCTCTCTCTCTCTCTCTCTCTCTCTCTCTCTCTCTCTCTCTCTCTCTCTCTCTCAGCTAATGACAGTAATAGAGTTCGAGTGTTCGAGAGTGTTCGAGTGTTCGATAGTTCTCTCTCTCTCTCTCTCTCTCTCTCTCTCTCTCTCTCTCTCTCTCTCTCTCTCTCTCTCTCTCTCTCTCTCTCTCTCTCTCTCTCGAATTTAAAGTAAATCCATATGGCTTGTCATGTATTGTTTTCTTTTTCTACACAAGAAAAAGTCACCTGCTTCAGTTCTCCTTGTTTATCATCTTTCGTTTCTAACGAAATAATCCCATCTTTCACTTTCCGACAAAAGGCCACCGTTTCTATACTTTTAAGCACCACCATGACATTACTATGGTCATTTACCTCGACATGAAAAATTGAAATGTTTTGTACGCAAGATAAATGATGAAATAATGAGTTGTCTTTAGATTTATCATGTTCTGCATCTTAACAGATTTTCTTTTTAAGACATTTAAATTGACTTGAGTTAGCCAACAGCTGTCTGCAAGGAAAATGACATCATCAGAGAGAGAGAAGGAAGGAGAGGGCGCAAAATGCAAACTTGAATGCATGAAAGGCTTTTGATTAATTATCTGCAACTCATTGTGGTAGGCCTATTCGGAAGAACAAAGAAGACGAGAAACACAAAGATACTGATTCTTAATTATATCTTGACGTTTTTGTCAGATCTGACTATTTATCACACAAGTGGCGCTTCTAAACTTATACAAGCACTATATCCAACAATATAATCTGTAACGAGTAATAAAAAGAAGAAGCTTTTTTCTTTTTATAATCCTTACCCATTATTTCTTATTTTCCATGGCTGCAAAGTTAAACAAAGTCAAAAGGAGGCGCTTACGACAGGAAAATCTAAAGGTTAACAAGAGGCAAAGCCTTCAAGGCTCACTCGAACAGGCGCATGTGGGACATTAATAGATATAACGAGTGGATCGCCGAGCGGCAGATAAGTTCCCGAGCGGGCGCACTTGGGCACATAACAGCAGCATGACGCATCTGCGCTCCAGTGACAAGAAACTGGGCAATTGCCCAAAAGAAACACTTAATAAATAACAAGGGCATCGCCGAGCGGCAGATATGTCCTTTGCCCGTTACGCTCTGTACCTGCCCCGCCCTGTACCTCCCCTCCCCTCACATCTTAGCCCCTGTCCTCCTTGCGTCCTTTGACTGGAGACACATCCTTTACCGGGGTGCACACCCTTAACACGGAGACATGTCTACCTCTCCGTTACACTTACACTCCATGTGGCATAATCCCCCTCACATCTTAGACCTCGTCCTCCTTGCTTCCTTTGGGTGATACACCTACACACCCTTGACTGGAATACACATCCTTTACCAGGAGGCACACCCTTAAGCGGTGGGGTGTACACCCTTAGCACTGAGATATGTCTGCCACTCGGTAACATGTAAACCCTACATGGCACATTTTGTGCTACGATGTTTTTATTCTTGGTATTACACTCTGTCCTTCACTGGGATAAACATCCTTAAAGACCCACCACGTCACGTGTCAAAGTCACGGTTTTCACGTGTTTTCCCTCTTATGGCTGGCAAGAAATCTTAAGAAATGTTCCTAGCATAAGAGGGAATGTGACACGTGTACACCCTTAACTCGGAGACATGTCTGCCACTCGGCGACATTTAAATCCTATGTGGCATAATTTGTACTGCAATGTCTTTCACTCTTATTTTTACACCCACACACAAAATTTGGAGTGATTCCATGCAGTGTGTCACGAGATATAAGAGGGTGAAGAAAAACGGAACCATGTCTGCCGCTCGGCGATATTTTATTCCCGAGGCATAATGTATCAATGTGTTGTACTCTTCGTCTCACACCTTCACACAACATTTGAAGTGATTCTATCTTCTAGTTCACAAGATACAGCTCAGACAAGAAATATATAGCGCAAAGAAGGAACTGTCGCTTTTCAAGGTAAAACTTCAAGGTCAAGTCAATCAGTTAATCAATCAATTACTCAATCAATCAAATGAATAGAGATTGACTGACTGAATGAATGAATAGATGTAATACTCTCTAAACCCACTGCACAACAAAAATATAATGTGCACTCATTCCTAATTTTAACAAGAAGAGGTCGAAGAAACTAAACGCACAACAGGAACATGGAAGGAAGCTGTCATGTCAATTTGTCACAAAACACACGCACCACACGCACTGTGGGACTGACACACATAAAAGCGCTACAGTTCCTGGGCGGGTTCATTTTGTTCAGCAGACGACAAGTCCGCTGTCGCATGAAAATAGGTAGCTCCTCCGCTAGGGTGCAGACGGCATTTTCGAAACGATAGCAGATTTCCCTTTTTCTTTTCCATTGATTTTTGTAGAAGAGTAAATATGCGAACAGCAACTGTCTTCAGTGTTATCGTGAGTATTCAAAATGCACATAGAAATTGATGATCACTCCTTACAATCCACCGATGTCGAAACAGATGGTTGACAGTAATCTTTCTTTTGATCACCACATTACGACCACTGTTAAGAAAGCCAATAAAATAGCTGGAATGATTTCTCATTACATTGAGCACAAAGGTAAAGAAATAATGGTTCCATTATTCAAGAATGTCCATTATTATCATTGTTATACAAACTATCTGGGATACAAGTTGCACAAATTGGAACTTTAAAAGATGTAGTTTACAGTCATGAAATGATCAAAATGGCTACAGTCTCTGGATTTGCAAGATTACTATAGTTCATGAGTTAATTAACTTTAATTTTGTTTTCTTTGTCACTTTTTTTTGCTATTAATTTGTTAGTTTTTTGTGTGTATGGTTTTTTTCCCTCCACATTCACAGACATAAAATCATATGCATATTTACACTTACTCATACACACGCACTCATATTCACATACATACACACGCACACACACACTCACATACACACGCACGCACTCACGCACACCTACTAAAAATGGGGTTTTTTTTGGGTTTTTTTTTTTTTTTTGGTCTAATATCACCATTGTGTGAACAGACTTTAAATTAAATCAATCAATCAATGGTCACCTTACTTGAAGAAGCATATTATTGCTCTTATTGAAAATGTTCAACGGAGACTTACCAAACATATTATCTGTGTAAACGACTTGAGCTGTGAAGAAAGACTAAAATTACTAAATCTGCCTAGCCTTGAATACCGAAGGGTAAGAGGAGACATGATTGAGACATACAAGGTGCTGCATGATCATTATGATCCACAAACAACAACAAAAACTATTCACATTTAATAAGTCAATAACTAGAGGACATGATATGAAATTGAATAAACCCTTTGTTAAGTCCAGCCAATATCACAGGGGACATGATATGAAATTGAATAAACCCTTTGTTAAGTCCAGCCAATATCACAGGGGACATGATATGAAATTGAATAAACCCTTTGTTAAGTCCAACCAATATGCACACTTTTTTTGTTAACAGAGTTATCAATCTGTGGAACTCCTTACCACCCTCACTTGCTACTGCAGGAACACTTAACAGTTTTAAACATAAATTAGACAAACATTGGAGCGATTATTGCTTCCAAACCAATTGTGAAATAGAAAGTTAGCCCCATACAAAAACAAAGTAAAAGAGACTACAATTATCAGGCTAAAGGCTATCTCTAAGCCTAAATGCCACATATCATATGACATGATGACAAATAAGTGTGTGTAAGTGTGTAAGTGTGGTTTGGGGCTCATGAAAGTGAGTCTATGTTCTCATCAGTGTTCGGTTGTGTGTCTGTATGTATGTATGTGTTGCGTCTGTGGTACTAACTTTAACGTTGGCTTTTTCTCGGGAACTAGAAGGTGTACATTGTTCAAACTTTGCATACACATAGATGTTTACGCAAGCTTTCAAGAAAGATGATTTGCATAATAGAAATTAACCAATGACCTTGACCTTTGACCTTCAACATGCAATTTTTGTCTCTGCCATATATTTTACAGTTACGGTCCCCAAATTTGATATGTTGGTGTATTAGCTTAAGGTGATTAGGTATACAGGGTTACTTTTTACCCTATTAATCTTTACCTTTGACCTTGAGCATGGCTAATTATTTGTTTGGGCCATATATTTTATATTATAGCAGATACAGTTTCTAAATTTGGCAAGTAGATAGACTAGCTTAAGGTCATATGGAATGCTAAGTATTGTTGATCTCAGCGACATCGATGACCTTGATCTTTGACCTTAGGTATTTGTCTGTCGCAATATCACATGAAATGCTGCGCAGAAATGCTTAACATTTTGCATAGTGATATACCACATCAAGCTGGTGTATCCAGTGTATACAGGGTGATTTTTACCCCATTAACCTTAACCTTGACCTTTGACATTGAACACTGTCAATTATTTGTTTTCGCCATATCGTTTACATTATGGCAGATACAGTTTTCAAATTTGACAAGAAGGTAGACTAACTTAAGATCATTGTGCGATACTAAGTATTTTTGACCTCGGTGACCTTAATGACCCTGACCTTTGACCTTGGATTTTTGTCTGTTGCAATATCACATGAACTGCTGTGCAATACTGTCTATGGTAGTATTTCATATCAAGCTGATGTGTCCAGTATATAAAGTGTACCCTTGCTGACCTTGACCTTTGGAGTGTATTTGAAAGTGAACAATGTGGTATTTAGATCTATCTCTGAAAACATAATTCAGGCAATATAACCACTTTCTTTTTGTCCAGTATCCTTTTTTCCACATCAAACTGATGTGTCCAGTATATAAACTGCACCCTTCCTGACCTTGACCTTTGACCTTTGGAGTGTGTTTGAAAGTGAACAATCTGGCATTTAGATCTATCCCCGAAAACTTGAATCAAGCATTTAGATCTATCTCCAAAAACGTAAAGCAAGGAATACAAACCACTTTATCTGTGCCTTATATCCTTTTTTTATCACCCGCGGAGTTTACGGAGCGAAGGTGATATTGTTTTTGTTGTGTAAGTGGCTGTGTGTGTGTGTGTGTGTGTGTGTGTGTGTGTGTGTGTGTATGTATGTATGTATGTGGGTTTGTTAACATCATATCACCATGAAGGAATAAAGATAGGAAGATGAAACTTGATGTGCATGTAGGCTAGGTACTGTAGATGTGCCTTTTGGTGTCAAGGTCAAGGTCATGATCCTTGACGTATGACCTTGAAAACTGAAAATATTTTTTTAGTTTTTAGCCATATCTCGGGCACCAGTCAACATATGATGTTGAAACTTGGTATGAAGGTGGTTTGGCTTATGCTCCTTCCGAATATACCAATCAAGGTCAAGGTCAATGTCAAGGAGATCACTGGACCCTGAAAATCGGGGGGTCAGAAAAATGGAGTTCCCAAGATAACAGCATATCACCATGAAGGAATAAGGATAGGAAGATGAAACTTGATGTGCATGTAGGCTAAGTACTGTAAATGTGCCTCTTGGTGTCAAGGTCAAAGTCAAGGTCATGACCTTGATGTATGGCCTTGAAAACTGAAAACAAAAAGTAGCCATATTTCAGGCACCAGTCAACATAGGATGTTGAAACTTGGTATGAAGGTGGTTTGGTTTATGCTCCTTCCTAATATTGTTGACCAATCAAGGTCAAGGTCAAGGTCACGGAGATCGCTGGACCCAGATAATCGGGGGGTCGGGAAAATGGAGTTCCCAAGATGAAATCAGGTGGGAATGTTGGCTGGGTATTGTAAATCTGCCTTTGGGGGTCAAGGTCGAGGTCATGACCTTAACGTGTGACCTTGAAAACTAGCAACGCGGGTGATTCTCGGATGCTTTTATGGGAAATCTACTCAGCAAGTTAGGGACAGTCAGCAGCAGAAACAGTAAGATAGTGACAGTATGCAGTAGCAGCAAGATAATCACAGTCATCCTCCGAAGTCCTAGAGATAGTCTGTGTTGGTTCCAAGCCATCAAATACTCACGCTTTCTGCACACACGCTTCAACTCAAACACACACACACACGCACACAAACGCACGCACACGCACGCGCACGCACGCACACACACACACACACACACACACACACACACACAAACACACACACACACACACACACACACACACACACACACACACACACACACACACACACACACACACACACACACACACCGGGGGGGGGGGGGGGGGGGGGGGGGGGGGGGGCGTTGTTAACAGCATATTACCATGAAGGAATAATGATAGGAAGATCAAACTGGTGCAATAGGCTGGGTATTACAGATGTACCTTTTAGGGCCAGGGCCTTTGAAAACAAGCGTAACTCCGCTAGCGTAACTAGAGATAGTCCGTGTTGGTTCCAAGCCATCAAATACTCACGCTTTCTGCATATACGCTTCAACTCAAACACACATACACACACAAACGCACGCACACGCACGCACGCACGCACGCACGCACACGCACGCACGCACACGCACGCACACGCACGCACGCACGCACGCACGCACACACACACACACACACACACACACACACACACACACACACACACACCGGGGGGTGGGGGGGGGGGGGGGCGTTGTTAACAGCATAATTATCACCATGAAGGAATAATGATAGGAAGATCAAACTGGTGCAATAGGCTGGGTATTACAGATGTACCTTTTAGGGCCAGGGCCTTTGAAAACAAGCGTAACTCCGCTAGCGTAACTAGAGATAGTCCGTGTTGGTTCCAAGCCATCAAATACTCACGCTTTCTGCATATACGCTTCAACTCAAACACACATACACACACAAACGCACGCACACGCACGCACGCACGCACGCACGCACGCACGCACGCACGCACGCACGCACACGCGCACGCACGCACGCACGCACACACACACACACACACACACACACACACACACACACACACACCGGGGGGGGGGGGGGGGGGAGTAGATTTTCCATGAAGGAATAATGATAGGAAGATCAAACTTGTGCAATAGGCTGGGTATTACAGATGTACCTTTTAGGGCCAGGGCCTTTGAAAACAAGCGGAACTCCGCTGGTGATTCTCGAATGATGCATTCGATAACTTTTCAATCTAGTTATATATGTTTGACAGAATATGCAACATAAAGTTTTTTGTACGCTATTGTGACTGTTAAGTTGTTTGTCTGTGGTATGACTTTAACATTGACATTTTGTTGAGATCTACTCTATTTTCAAGAATAAAACTTTGAGTACATATGAGTATTTATGCACGGTTTTAGGCAGGAGCAGTTTGCATGATTAAATATATGGACAAAGGATGAAACAAGCAAAATTCTGGGGCTATATAGAGCTTATTGGAAAGTAAACAACCTGGCATTCAGATCTATCTCCCAAACAAAAAGTGAGTGAGCCTTGAAGGTTTTGCCTCTTGTTTTTCAATGTTAGTGTGTGTGTGTTGTCAATGTTTTTCAAATAGTTTTACTTCATTTTGTGCTTATAAAACAGTCAACCCTAATTTAATTCCACTCTTGTTGGCGTGTTTTCAGGTTGTTTGTGAAGTAAAATACATAATTATGTAGGATGTTATTGACGTGTTTGCTATGACAGTCCTGAGAAGACCATTGATGTTGATGGGACTATAAGCAATGTAAAAATAAAATAAATAAATTTCACACTTGTACTAAATCTTGTTCAAACTTTTGAACTTGGTGTGTAGGTGCATTGGCTTAAGGTAATTCCAATTATTGGTACCAATGAAGGTCATGGACGTAGATTAACAACTTTTCTTCTTGTGGCCATATCTATAACATCGCTGGACTTGCATTGTTCAAACTTGGTATGTAGGTGCATTGGTTTATGGTCATTCCAAAATATTGGGTACTGACAAGATCAACGTCAATGACGTAGATCTTGTCTGGTCTGCATCTTGAGAACTGCTGTGGCTATATCTTTGACATGGTTGGACTTACAATCTTCAAACTTGGTATGTAGGGCGTATGACGCAGACTAACAACATTTCTTCTTGTGGCCATATCTTTTACGTGGTTGGACTTACAATGTTCAAACTTGGTATGTAGGTTGGCTTATGGTAATTCCACATCTTGGAAACCCATGAAGGTCAAGGACGTAGACTAACAAACTTTCTTCTTTAAAATGTTGTCATATCTTTGGCATCGTTGGACTTGCATTGTTCAAACTTGGTATATGGGTACATTGGCGCATTGTAATTTCAAATATTGGTCAAATTACAAGGTCAACGTCAAATATGTAGATCTTGTCTGGTCTGCATCTTAGGAACTGCTGTGGCCATATTGTTGACATCATTGAACTTACAGTCTCGAAACTTGGTGTGTAGTCTGGGCTGTATTTACAGAACCGCTGGACAGAATTGTTTCAAAACTTTTGTGTGCAGTTTTTCTCCTACACAGATGGTCATACAGAAAACTTGTGACCTTGACCTTGAAGTTTGACCTTGAAAACGGAAATTCCTTCTTGTAAGCAATTCAGAATATTGGGTACCGTCAATGTCAAGGCCAAGGTCACGGACGTAGACTAACGAAATGTCATTTTGTGGCCATATCGTTGACACAGTTGGACTTACATTGTTCGAACTTGGTATGTAGTTGCACTGGCTCATAATGGTAACATTAAATAGTGGTACTGATCAAGGTCAAGGATTTAGAACTCGTCTACTATGTATCTCGGTAACCGCTCGATAGAATTGCTTTAAATTGTGTGTGTGCGTGTGTGTGTGTGTGTGTGTGTGTGTGTGTGTGTGTGTGTATGTGTGTGTGTGTGTGTGTGTGAATGGGGGGGGGGGCGAGTGTAGCACATGCACATGCCTGCCGCTCGGAGACACTTGTATTGTGTTTGCTTTCAGTTGGCCGTGGCAGTAGCACAGCCTGAGTCCAGACCTTCCTGTGACACTGTAGTAAGAATAATGTGGTTCGCGATTGTTGATCTGTCTGACTGTTCGTCTGTGTGTATGTCTGTCCATCATTCTGTCTGTCTTTTTGCCTTTAAACAAATCTGCTTCTTTATTCCCTGCCATGCATCTTCTTCTTCTTCTTCTTCTTCTTCTTCTTCTTCTTCTTCTTCTTCTTCTTTTGCGCTATCAGGCCATGTGGCCAAAACTGACCATTGCATTGTCTTTTTTCATACCATTTGAGCCAGTTACTTCATTTCCAAGCATAGTTTGTCTCTTTATGTCCGTTACTTCTCTTGTTATTTTCTTTAAGCCATGCTAAGATATCAACACAAAAACGTACACCTTCTTCTCTTCATCTACGTCCCCTGGCCACATTTGTTTCAAAAGGTGTCTAACATAGTCATATTAACCCATTTCTTATTAAGGATTGTTTTCTGAATTTTCTGGAACTTGTTGCTATTTTCTATTCGCAATGCACCCACAAACACGAAAATAAACTTCTTTTGCAAAGGTGTTATGGCTTTATATGTTTTTTTCAGAACGCACTTTTCAAGCGTACATGGTAGCGAACGGGACCTTGTTTTATATATGCATACTGACAAAGAAATCACAAACCTGCTAAACCCCCAATACCACCACTCCTATGTCCATCACCTACAGCCTCAGGACTTGATAGCCTCTTCTGCCTTATTGTTATTCTTTCTCCCTAATACCTCTTCCAACCCTCTCCCTTACTCCATACTCCTGGTATACTTTCTACACTTTCTCTATTTGTGTTCTCTGGTACTTGCTACATGGCTCAACATAAAAAACAATGAGGTTCATGCACATTTGTAGCGTGCATGGAGGGGACAAGTTTCATCGCTTCACATCTCAAATTGAAAATGTTGTTTTCAAATTTCATTGACTATAGAGTCAGTTTGGAGAGCAATTTGAAATTATATCTCGATTTTGAAATCTTTTGTTTTTTTACTTTTTAGGAAACAAACACTCTGTATAGAAAAATTACAAATGCGAGCAACACAAAGCTGCTTTCAAAATTAAGACAAATCAAGTGACGATCACTGAAAATAAAAAGCAATCCATTCTTGCTTTGGGGGATCTTGTATCCTCGATTTAAGTTACGCACGCATGATGCGTTCATAGTAGAAAATGGGTTAAGAAATGTCCTTAATAGCTTCCCAAATGCCTCACATTTTTGCATGTTGGAAGATTGTATATAGACATGACAAACTGTACTCATTCCCCGTTGTTTTTCAGACCAGCCTTTTGGTGTCTTTTCAATGTGTGACTGAATACCATGTTCGAAAATTTATCAAGAACTCACCTTGAAAATCATGTGAATGTGACCTTCTGCCAACATCTTTGATGTTTGATTGTACTGGTGTGCTGGTTCCATACATTACTGATGTGATTAATGGCTCTCTTTCAGATGGTGTTTTCCCTCAAGAGTATAAATCTGCAGATGTTCGTCCCCTGCTTAAGACCCTTCCCTTGACCCAAATTCCTTGAACAATTACAGACCTGTTTCCAACCTTTCCTTCATGTGTAGAGTTCTTGAACGAATCGTTCTGTCACATCTCTTAGATCACCTAAACTCTCACAATTTGTTTGACCCCCACCATTCTGCCTCTTCACAGTACAGAGACTGCACTCCTCAATGTTGTCAATGATCTCCTTCTCGCCTTTGATGACAACAACATGTCCCTTCTATCCCCCTTACTGGACGTATATGCAGCATTTGATACAATCAATCACAGCATTCTTCTTACAAGACTTCAAGATTCGTTTGGCATTCGTGGTACAGCTCTAAACTGGTTGAAGTCATATCTCATTCCCATAACCCAGTCTGTCACTGTAAACAACAGCTCATCTTCTGCAACACCTTTATCCTGTGGGGTTCTGCAAGCCCCAATCCCTATTGGGCCTGTTTTGTTTATTATGTATGCCAGGCCAGTGTCTGACGTCGTTGATCAGAATCTTTTGTCTCATAAACATTTTGCGGCCGACACACAAATGCAAAACCCAGGCTCCATGTCTGAACTTGACAGCATGGTTCGCAACATCCAGGGAAGCATCGGAGACTTGAAGCAGCATAGCTGTATGGCTCAACGAGGACAAAACAGAATGATGCTCCTTGCACCTCCCAAGCTTCAAAATGACCCCTTTCTTCTTCCGTCTCTATTGGAACTTCTGAAGTTCAGTTGTCTTCTCTCGCCCATAATCTTGGTGTCACCTTCGACTCAGTGCTATCTATTTCGAGCAGCATATTTCCAACGTTTGTAAAGCAGACTATCTTGAAATTCTGAAAATAGGCTCCAGCAGACATTGTCTTTCTACTGAAGCAACCAAAACTCTGGTCTGTTCATTGGTTGTGTCCAGGCTTGGCCATTGCAACAGTCTCTTGGCTGGCTTACTAAAGTATCTTCTGAAAAAGTTACAGAATGTGAAGAATAACGCCACCAGACTTGTTTGCAAGTCATCCAGACCTGAACCCTTCACTCCGCTATTACAGTCATATTACAGCAGGATTGACTACAAACTTGCATCTATCTGTTTCTCATTTGTCTCTGGTACTAGACCCCAATATTTATCAGACACCCTTCATACTTACACCCCATCCCGTCAACTTCGTTCTTCTGCTGATTCCCGTCTTTTCCGCATCTTCATTGTCAGAAGAAAGTCTTAGTCAGCGCTCCTTCGCATTCCAAGGCCCAATACTTTGGAACAAACTTCCTTTCGATATTATGTACTCTCAATCTGTTCACTCACTCAGATTTGAAATCATTTACAAAAAATAACCTCTTCAAACTCTCTTGAAACACTCTGCCCTATGCCCACTTTCTGTCTTCTGATCTATGTATAAACATAGGACTAGTCTGCCACATTTTGCTTTGGTCCATGCGCGTGTGTTTGTGTGTGAGTGTGTGTGTATGTGTGTGTGTCTATGTGTGGTGTGCGTGCATGATGCGTGCATGTGTTTGTGTGCATCAGCGTGTCTGCTATGTATTTGTTGTATATGCGCCTTGCTTTGTGTGTTGTGTTTGTGAGTGTGAGTGCATGCGTGTGTGTTCTTATGATTGTGTGCGTGTATTAAGCCTACAGTATTAGTTTAAACACCCCCCTGGGGCCAAGGCTTCGATAAAGTCGTGTTGCTTCGATTCTTTCTTTATTTTTTTTTATTTATTTATTTATTTATCTTCCCATATTATTTTGTACAGCGCTTAGAGCCCCTTCGTTGGAGATGAAGCGCTGTATAAATTTATGTTATGCATTATTACTATTATGCATTAGGTTATGCTTTTTTTCAGCGTTGCTTAAACTTTGATGATGTTTTATAAATATTTCCAATCGCAATATGTATTGTTTTATCTACTTTTTGAAGCTTGGCATTTTTATACATTTCTTTTGTTTATTTTGGAGGATTGTCATTATTTCCACTGTAACAATTAATGGTGATAACTATTGGATTATTTTTTTTATTTTTAAAAGGCATTGTCCTTAGCAATTGTTAATTAGACCAGTGTACAGTGTAGACAGTTTCTTGCATTCTGGGATATAATTCAGAATTTGGTTAAGTTGATTTTGTCAACTGAAAATGTCTTGTTTCATCAATTTTACAAAGTTATTTATTTATGTTATTTTTAAAATAGCAATGTCAGTATTATTATTTTTTAATTCTGAAGACCATTGCCCGTGTGTGAAGTCATCGAGCCTCCCTGTGGCACTGTGGTAGGTAGATTTTTAATTTTATATAGGTAGGCCTAATTTGTAAGTAACTCAAAAACGTATTCGTTTTGTGGTTACTCTCTCTCTCTCTCTCTCTCTCTCTCTCTCTCTCTCTCTCTCTCTCTCTCTCTCTCTCTCTCTCTCTCTCTCTCTCTCTCTCTCTCTCTCTCTCTCTCTCTCTCTTTTTTATTTTTGTTTTGTTTTGAATATGCAAGTCACAACAAGGATAATGTACTAAAAGTCAGAAATTTGCATGTGTGAATAACTAATGAATTGTACAGTCTAGCCTATGCTCTGATTTTGTCCTTTCTGTATTCAAGCAATATCAGCAATTTGCGGTGTTGTTTTAACATTTGTTGATGTTTGCTTTTTGTCAACTGAAAATGTTTTGTTTCATCAATTTTAAAAAGCTAGTTATTTATCTTTTATTTCTCACGGAAACTCATGGAACGCGTGGTGTATTTCTGTGTTAAACAGAGGTGTCAGTCTGGTCAGAGGTGTGTGATGAAGGAGGTCCAGTGTGTCAAAGCTCCCTGCAATCCTCAGCCCATGTGTGTGGACATCCCCAAGCCAGCTAACGGTTCCTGTGCCTTTGTGGTACGTGGATCTTTAATTTGTTGATCAAATCCTCTTGATGCTGCAGACCTTTTTGGTACAAATGTGGTTATGAAGAACAAAGATAGAAACGCTTTCAAAAAGGTGTCTGAAATAATCAACTTAAGAAATGATCTTAATTTCCCAAGTTCCTCACATTCGTGCATGTTAGAAAAATGTATTAGGTATTTCAGAAATTCGTCAAGGGATTTTTTTCCTGTATTGTTTGAACATTTGTTGGCGTTACAGAAATATAATTCAAGCGTAAAATGTAGTGTTTTATCTGCTTTTGGAAGAGTGATATTCGTATGCATTTATTTATTGTGAAGAGAGTTGTCATTCTTTCCACTTCATCAACGAGAACATGTGATGCGTTGCTCTGTTAAACAGAGGTGCCGACATGGTCAGAGGTGTGTGATGAAGAAGGTCTCCTGTACCAAAGCTCTCTGCTATTACCGCCCCAGGTGTGTCGACATCAAGCCCGTTAAGCCTTCCTGTGGTAATGTGGTAGGTAGATCTTTAGTTCATTAGTCAAATACACAGTGTATAGAGTTTCTTGCGCTCTAGGACATCACGCAGAATGTGCTTAAGTTCTCACTTTTTTTGCTATTGTTTAAGCGTTTTTTGGCGGTTTATAAAACAATATTCAAGCGCAAAATGTAGTGTCTGATCTGCTTTTTGAAGCGTGGTGTTTTTATACTTTTTTTTAAATTCTGAAGACCATTGCTATTCTTTCCACTTCATCAACGAGAACATGTGATGCGTTGCTCTGTTAAACAGAGGTGCCGACATGGTCAGAGGTGTGTGATGAAGAAGGTCTCCTGTACCAAAGGTATCTGCTATTACCGCTCCAGGTGTGTCGACATCAAGCCCGTTAAGCCTTCCTGTGTCGATGTGGTAGGTAGACCTTTAGTGTGCGATAATATATATATTATCCCTAGCTCTATCCCTTAACCGGAGAAATGAAAAAGTTGTTTCTGATGAACATTTTACATTGAACAACAATTGTTACGAGTAACTGTTAGTTAAATTGCAAGTGACAAAATAGCAACTTCCAACCAGACACACGAGGTATAAGTATAGTTAGTGTGACTGCTAATAGATCCTTCTTACACGGCACCAAAATACGCAATCACTGAAATTATATAAGTCATCACTGACATTTCCTCAGTGCACCAGATGGCCTAATAGGTGATTGTAGTGTGATAAGAATAGTTCATTTTCAGCCCAAGAAACAAGCTGGTACATATAATCTGAGAATGTGTGCAATAAGAATTTCAAAAACTACGTAGGCCTGTTATTTGGGACATAACCATTATTATTGCGAAAACTTATGAAAGTTATTTACTCTTATAAAAGATCACTCCCTGTTTTGTTATGATAGACTTGTCCAATCTAAATTTGGATGAAATTTACCACTGATTCGGTGTCGGTTCCATTGCAAAGGCTGTTTTTTTAATACTGTGGATGTATATGTGTTGTTGGTCAATACATTATTTAAATCAAAGGTTTGCTGTTGTTTGCAGGACTGTCTCCCTGGCCACACGTGTGTCATGAAGAAGGCATGTGATAAGCTGGGTTCTTGCTCTACTCGCCCTGTCTGTGGTCAGTACGCCTGTTGCTCCTCTTATCTATCTGTGCTGAATCCTAGGATGTCATATCATAGCCACCCGTTAACATTTCCAAACAAAATCGTTTCATGCGAACAATATCGTGTGTTAGTTGTATTGTCAATATTCAGTTTTGATACAGTTACTATTCTACCTATTCTAAAAAAGAAGTCGATCTTGCATAAGAGAAAATATATTGTCAGTTTATCGCCAGTTTAATTGCAGGCTTAATTTTCTGGGGGTTTTACCTTGTGAAGTTAGAGAAGAATCTTGAAGAATCTCACGTCTGCAATTTACCAATGTAACAAAATCATATGGGAATAATATGTAATAATATAATAAATAATAAGTAATAATGTGGGAGATTCTTTAGACCAGACTGATTAAACTTTATTTGTGACTTTTAATACAGTCGATGTGTTATGATAACCCTACCATAATTGAAGTTCTCTTTCAAAGACAAACATTTAAGGTACTTAGAGGGTTTCATAAAGCCGATGTGCTAAGAAAACCCTACAATAATCGAAGTTCTCTTTCAAAGACAAACATTTAAGGTACTCAGAGGGTTTCATAAAGCCGATGTGCTAAGAAAACCCTACAATAATCGAAGTTCTCTTTCAAAGACAAACATTTAAGGTACTTAGAGGGTTTCATAAAGCCGATGTGCTAAGAAAACCCTACAATAATCGAAGTTCTCTTTCAAAGACAAACATTAGGGGGCTTATACGTTTGGGTACCAAGAGGTCCAAGACAAACTATTCAGTAAAATAACAATTGTTCTTTCATGGTGTACAGAACCTATGGATTTATAGTTCCACCCTGCCTGGATTAACCCGTTGTGTGTGCGCAGGGACAACTGCTCTGAGGACGACCCCCGGGCCTGCCCCTCTGGAACCATGTGCTACTCCACAGACTGCGGCCGCCGCTGCGTCTGACCCATGGAATAAACCGCTCATATTAAAAATAAAAGTTATGTTGACTTCAAGAAAGCTTTTGATTCTGTCCAACATCAGAATCTTTTACAATGCATTAAAAACAATGGTGTGAAAGGTAAGTTTCTTGCTTCTCTCAGAGCAATGTATTCTTCCTTATTAGCATGCGTCCGTGTAAATAATGAGCTTACAGATTTGTTTGAAACTCCTGTTGGAGTTAGACAAGGGTGTGTATTAAGTCCAACTTTATTTTCACTCTTCATTAACCAATTAGCAAACCATACTAATAGAGATGGAAAACACGGAGTTCAGTTATTTCCAGATATTATGGAATTGTTCATTTTACTTTTTGCAGACGATATTGCATTGTTATCTACCACACCTAGTGGACTCCAGAATCAAATAAATATATTAATGATTTGTTGTGATAGAATGAAGCTTAATGTAAATATAGATAAAACAAAAGTTATGGTGTTTAGGAAAGGGGGTTTCTTGGGAAAAAATGAAAAATGGTTTTACAATGGAAATATGTTAGAAGTTGTAGGCAACTATTGTTATTTAGGATATAACTTTACTACAATGAACAGTGTCAAGAAAGGTACATCACATTTAGCAACTAAAGGGAAGAAAGCAGTTTTTCAACTTTGTAAAGTTTTTCAAAAGTGTCAGGAATTGACAGCATCTACTTTTTTCAAAATCTTTGACTCCAAAATTCAACCAATATTGTTGCATTCTTCTGAGATTTGGGGGTTGAACAAATTGGAACATTTAGAAAGAATTCATATGATTGCATGTAAGCGTTTTTTGGGTGTTCCTGGAAGAACACCAAATAAAATGGTGTACGGAGATCTTGCCAGATATCCATTGTATGTAAATTCATATGTGGCCGCTGTAAGGTATTGGTTTAAGTTATTACAAATGGATAGCAAAATGATACCCCATAAAGCTTATAAAATGTTATTGGAAATGGATTCATCTGGTAAAGAATGTTGGGTTTCAAAAATTAGAGAAATCTTGTGTTTTAGTGGTTTCAATATTGTTTGGTTGCAACAAAATGTTGGAAATGTTAAAGCATTTGTATGTATATTCAGGCAAAGGTTAATTGATATGTTCATACAAGAGTGGTCTGGAACCATTAGAGATCGAGATCGATACACATCTTACAGAACATTTAAAACAATATTCGAAAAAGAAAAATATGTAATAGATATGGAAATGTATACTTTTCGTGTTGCAATTTCACAAGTAAGATTCAATGTTCTTCCTTTAAATAACAATCTACATCGTTACAGTACATTAGAACACACAAAGTCTTGTCCATTCTGCAGAACTAAAATTGAAAATGAACAACATTTCCTTTTTGAATGTCCAGCCTATAATGACCTTAGACAGAAGTTTCTCCAAGAATCAGCTAGACTTCCAACTCACATTCTACTTAAAGCAACCAGTTCATTCCATATGCATAACTTATCCAGGTATGTATTTCATGCTGTCAACAGACGGATGAGAATATTTCTGAAGTAGTTCTAGTTAAATTAGTTTGTGCTTCTACAAATGGTGTATAATTGTAATCCAAGGGTATGTCATAATATAAAATTATTATAAACTAAAAAATAAAAAAATAATAAAAAATAAAAAAAAGTTATTTCTGCCTACGAACATGGCCATGCACATTTTGTATATTATGGAGAAGCTTTAAATTGAAGGCGGGGTGGTTGTGGTGATAAAATTTGCTGTTAAAATATATTGATTTTGAATATGGGTAGGGTTTTGTTCCCGTGTGTTTTTGTTTGTGGCTCAAGCCACAAACCTATAACTCACTTTGTCGGTCGGTCGGTCGGTCGGTCGGTCTGTCGGTCTGTCGTTCCAAAATTGTCGCACATTTTGACAAAATTGTCGCACTTCAAATCGAGACTACACTTCTGGCCGCTCTTTAAAATGAAGTATTTTAAAAGCGTACAAAATAATAAACATATGTAATACAGACACTACAACAGACACGACGAGTATGCTGCTTCTTTCGATGAGTATAAGTAGGATACATAGTTTTAAATGTTTTCCAAAAGATATAAAAAGTTACGAAATGGTGCAGAGATAACATTCTGGTTTACAGATTAAAATTATTGAAAATCCAGGGTAGGTAACTCATGATTGGAGTGGTAAAAATAGACCGCGTGCCACAAACTATTGCGATTTCGCGCTTGTTTTCTTTTACTGTTTTCTTTTCCGGTGCGGGTTGAATTTATAATATATGTGTTGTGACTTTTTAAAAAAATGCTTGGTTGTTTTTTTCCTCTGATGGGATGATCAAAAGAAATATGTGCACATCTAATTAAAGGTGTTTACACAAACGTGCGTGCGCACATGCACACACACACACACACACACACACACACACACACGCGCGCGCACGCATGCACGCGCGCGCGCGCATGTACACACATTTACACGACCTCTTTATTCATTGATATAATTACGGTCAAGAGAATCACATTTTTATTCAATCATATTTATTGTGCATTTGTATCAATGTGAATGCGCAAGTTCGCGCGCATGTGTATGACGGATGCTGTAAAGCTAACTGTTTACAATACAGTTTTAAACTGATAATCACTGTATGAGTACAGAAAAATGATAACGATTTCCCTAAACTATTTCAGTATTTGCACACAACGCGCTGTAGGGATTGTTTGCAACACAGTATTATTTTATATCTTTGATATTCCTATAAACACACACAAAGCTGAAAGTTGAGGGGGTGGGGAAGGCAAACACCAGTAGCTTTGTTCATCGAACCAGAGAAGGTGGCCTTGGAAATCCATGATTATGTCAAATTTGACAACAATTTAGTATGTTCCTTTTTGCAGATGACGCACCCTTAGCTATGTCCTTGAAATAAAGTGTTTGTTCCAGCTGATGGCTATTGTAAAATGATATTGTTTAATAATGTGGGTGGATTTGTTTTTAACCACAGCAATCTTTGTTCCTGTAGCCTAGGGGGGAATCCATTTCACCAAACGCGTCTCAGAAGCATGACAGAAATGCATGGACAATCTAAACATATCGTGGAGATAATTATTTTCTTTTGGATATTTTTTACAGTACAAATGTGTAGATGTTTCATGTTGATACATTTGAAAAATACATTATTTGAACTGACATTCATCTATTACTTTTTTGTTCAGTGAGTGTGTGCGTAGTGCGTGTGCGCGCGCGTGTGTATGCCTATGTGTGTGTGTGTGTGTGTGTGTGTGTGTGACTCAAAGAATCATTTCAGTCTTTCGCAGTCTCGGTTATGCACTGAATATAAAAAAAAGTACGCCAAATGTCAAATCAAAGTAACCAATTTCGATCTGCAAAGATGCTGACTGATTTTCATCCTTTCACCCAAGAAACAGTTTGACTTTGAAAGGCCACAGAGAACAAAGTACAGATGCGTTGCTAATTGTTTCACTAATAATAAGTAAAACAATCTCTTCTCTTTCAGTTTTGCATACATTTTGTCACTTGTTGCTTTATGTGCTTTCAATAATGAACGTAACCTACTCATACCTGAATCGCCTTTGGGCGCCATTTTCCATGCTGCACATAGGCTTTTGTTACTCCAAATTGTATTGTACGTCATTTGTGAGCTAAACCACATTGTTGTTTTGGTTATTTGACCAGGATGGCTCTCTACAACATGTCCTCAAATGTTCGGTCACTTTGAGACCTGTAGATCGTGCTGGCTAGTCTTTACAGACAATACTACCCGCGTTGTTGCATGCCAGCTCTACAGAGTGGCACAGTGGTAGCGCGTTCGCTTCGTGTCAAGTAAACCCGAGTTCGAACCTGGGTACAGGGGATTTTTTCCTCTCATTCTACACTAGGCCTTAACGGTCTGAACGTGATGAGACGATAAACCGAGGTCCCGTGTGCCGATGCACTTAGCTTACGATAAACCCAGTGGCAACGAAAAAGTTGTCATTTGGTAAAAATTTACCCCGCCCCCCCCCCCCCCCCCCCCCCCCCCCCCCCCCCCCCCCCCCCCCCATCAGTGACAAAAATCGCATGCAAAAAAACAAAATAAATTTGGGTGGCGCGCCTCTGGCTGCGACGCGCTCTCCAGGTGGGAGCAACCCGAATTTCACAGAGACGCCTCTGTGACTATAAAGTACCTAATACTAATACTAATACTTGCAAGTGTAATGGGTTATTGAGCACTTGGAAGAACCTGTTAAACGCAGTATCATTGGCTGACTTTCTCGCTTTGTCGTTCCAAAATGAGCAATGAAAGCTGACCATAACTGCCTTGCCTGAACGCAGCCCACTCTCTGCAACCTCTGTACCTCTGTATTTGTTACTGGTTTTGATATGATGGGAGAGCAGCCATAACCATGTGCGTCAAACTTGATTTTCTTTTTTACAAATGGTACCCTAACATTTGTGTGGGCGTTACCCGCAACGTATTTTACAAGTAAACAAAGTGAAATTATGCATACAGGTCGGAGACTAAATTTGTATTGATTTACCACATATCTGCCAATCATCCAGATAAATATTTTGCCTTGTTTCACAAAAGAATACTTAACTTTTGGGTAGAGTTGAGAACCGGTTCAAAAATCCGAACCGGTTTTAAACCGGTTTTCCCTATGCGTACCGGTTTTATTGAACCGGTTTTTAACCAGTGCTCGCATCACTAGTTTCACCAATGCAAACGCACGCGCACACATACACACACACACACAATAAATAAACGTATGACACACACACACTCAACTCGACACTCATTCAAAGTCAAAGTCATACACCACCACACAACTAGAAACAGCTACTTTTGGTTTACAAACACCCAATCTGCGCTGAGAATCAGTGTTGTTTTTCGAAAAGAATGCGTTATTCTAAGAAAAACTTACTTTCAGTTTGCAGTTAAAAAACCGGTTAACAGCAACTCGAACCGGTTTTTCGAACCGCGAACGGTTAGCACCGGTTTTTCGGTTCAAACCGGTTTTCCCCCCACCTCTACTTTTGGCTCTTGTCTAGAAGTGGAGATAAACACTATATTCGTGGCTGCTTGTAGATGTGCAGAGTTGTTGCCCTTTTTTTCACACATCCAAACACACACATACACATACACGCGTGCGTTTGCACGCGCGCACACACACGCGCGCAGAGTGAAAGACACACAGATACACGCACCCATATACACACATGCACACGCACGCGTGCGTGCGCTGTGGGAAATGCAAACACGCGCGTTCGTCTTTGCGTACTGAAAGAGAGGAAGGGGGAGAGACGCACACACAGGCACATACGGACGCATGCACGTACACACATACATACACACGCGCGCGCACACGCACACACACACACACACAGAGTGGGCAAAGTCAACTGTCAAAACAGATTCATGGTGCAAGATCCCGGAGACTTGAAACGGAACTAAACTGTAAGAAAACAACACATATTGATAAACCTTAAAGCTTATGTCCAGATATTTCAGATTTTTCCGTCAAGTGTTTAGGTCCGGTTTGAGTGAACGGCCTCTTAGTTCTTACACCACTAATGTAATGCTTACGGATGTTCTCCACCAATCGGAGACAAGTAAACGATGGTAGGCTACTACCCTAAGTCGTTAACCTCCCCCTTCTTATTCAACGCCCAGTATGTTTTTCCGTCTTTATCAGTGAAAGCGACCAATGAAATGGAAGCATAGGAAAGGTGTATTACGCTGTCACCTTCTCGATCACTGTCACTCCTGCTCACAGACACAGACCCAAAATATTTGGAGAGATGAGGTGGCGTAATTGGTAGATGGTAGATCATGGCGAGCTTTTGACGTGTGTTTGTGTGTGTGCGTGTGCGTGTGCGCGCGTGCGTGCGTGTGTGCGTGCATGTGTGTGTTATGTGTGTGTGTGTGTGTGTGTGTGTGTGTGTGTGCGTGTGTGTGTGTGTGCGTGCGTGCGCGTGTGCGTGTATGTGTGCGTGTGTCTGACCCTGTCTCTGTCAGTAAATGTGTCTTTGTGTGTGCGCGCGCGCGCTTCCGTGCACGTGAGTACGAACGCGCCGTGTGTACCTGCTGCGTGGTAGTGTTTATTCCTTCAAACCTTGTGTCCCCCCCACCCCCCCTCGCAATTTAACCCAGTGATTATCTTTTACTGTGTGCCTTCAAAAAAACTGAATATACAAAGTGTTTGCAGTCCACAGCTGACTGAAGCCGGTTTATTTACTCCCACCCTTTCACCTACACTACATCTAGGGATCATTGTGAATGCACTCACTGGCTCTGTTACCATACTTAACACTTCCAGGTAGAAAGTAAGAACGTTCATGTTACCCTCAAAATCATACATCTGTATTGTTAAAAAAATCGGGACTTTCCTGGTGTTGCACTGCCTCCGGGCATTGCCTCCAGTATCGTTCCCACCATCTTTATCTCTATAAATGTCCCATATGTGTCTGTTCCAGACCGGAGGACGTTAAATGAATTTTCATTCAGTAAGAAAGTTGGCTTAATTCTTTGCAAGGTTAGTAGGCTGCGAAGTAATCACTCTTTGTAACATTTTGGCTTTTGGGTGCCATTTGACTCCAATGTATTCTTCTTACCTTTCGTTGACATTAGCCTGAACAAAAACAACCGGGTCCAACAGTAAAGGGAGAGCTGTACAGTGGCCTTCTACAGCTATGGTTGGTACCCACGTGTCGTCATATCCGGCCACAAGGAGCGCCATATTATTGGGAGACCGCCATCTTAGTCAGTAACTTTGTTTGAAAAATGCCAGATCGATGCTGCGTATTTGGCTGTTCCAATTCGAAACTTATCTAAACTGTATTTATAACATCTGGATGTTTTCTTTACACATTTAGATAACATTTTCACTTTGTTTACACACAAATAAGGACTAAGATGGCGACACTTCCGTTGGAAGGGTCGAGATGCGCACGCAGGTGGGGGGGGGAGCCATTGGAATTCGAGGGATAGGTTAGTGTTTCGTAAAAGACTACGACTCCCAAACCAGGAGGCATTTTGCCCTGGCTCCTAGTGCTGCATCCGAGGGGGTTAGTTGGTGGTAGTGGACTTTCCCCAACGCCAGCTGTCCTCAAATTCTCTTTGGCCGAGAGAGTGGGGGGGGGGGGGGGGGGGGGGGTACGCTGAGCAAAGCCTCTCCGCTATGAACCAATTCCAAACCGGCTCTCCAGGACAGCAGTTACCTCATCTGCGTGTGTGTGTGTGTGTGTGTGTGTGTGTGTGTGTGTGTGTGTGTGTGTGTGCGCGCGCGCGCGCGTTGTAAGCACATGCGTGAGTGTCAGCGAGAGAGACAGAACGAACGAACGATCCGAATGAAACTTTATTTACCCAGGGGAACGAGGCAAGCATTACAAAGCTTTTATTACACTCAGCCATGCTGCAAATACAACCCCAAAAAACAGAGAAAGACTGAGACAGATATACAGACACAGAGAAAGATTTTTACAAGCGCGGATTCGCAATCGTTTGTAGCGTAGGTTTGTGGCTTGTGCCACAAACAAAAAAATAGAGCAACAGACAGGCTGACTGACTGACAACCAGACACAGGCAAACAGAAAGACTGATACCCAGACAGCGACATTAAAAGAAATAATCAAGATGGGACAGTATGGCTTGAATGGGCAACCAAGCATAGCCTGCAACAGCACCTATCTCCGAACTTTAACAAGAAGAGGTCGAAGAAACTAAATGTACAACCAAGAACAGGTTGGGAAGCGGACACGGCAATTTGTCACAAAACACACGCACCACTCACACTGTGGGACACACATAAAAACCCTACAGTTCCTGGACTGGTTCAGACATCTTGGTCAGCAGACGACAGGCCCGCTACTACGCAGACGAGTTGAGAGCAGATTTTTCCATTTTCTTTTTCATTTCGATTGATATTCTTTCAGAAGAGAACAAATACCCAAATAATCATGCGAAGGGCAATTGTCTTCAGTGCAATTGTAAGTATTCAAATGAAAATTGAAATGAGTGTTTTCTTCAGTTTTTAGTGTTGTTGTTGTCTTTTCACTTGCTGTTCCAACACCCCCATCAAAGTATTGGTTCATTGCGGGTTTTTGCAGTCGCGCCTTTATATTCTACTATTAGTAAATGTATATTTTTTAATTGTTTAGGATGAAAATTAACCAATTACCTTTACATATAGAACACGAATGAGGTTTATGTGCTCAATCTGCAGTAAGAAATGCAAGACTGAAAAAAATGGAAAGAACCGAGAAAATTGTTGTTGGATCTGCACCTTTGCTGTTTATTGATGATATAAAGTTTTACTTTATTAATATAGATAATTTGAATGCTACTTCTTACATAAGCTTCTCTAATTTACTAAAGTTTAAACTGTGTGAAGTGATAATCCAATAACCCAATCCAGTATATTAGCATGCTGGTGATAGGTACTGATATTAATTTCACCAAAAGGCCATGTTGCTATCTTTTTCTTCCTTCTTTAAAAACAACGACTGGAATTTAATGAAATTTTGTAGAGGGTGGGAAACGAAATTTGTCACCCAAAACACATGAAATGGGTGGCAAGTTGATATGGGTTGTCCTTGTACGAAATTTAAGTTTGTTTGTTGGTATTTTGTTAACTGGTAGACTTGCTGAAAATACTGTAATTATAATAGTAGAAAAGAAGAAATCATAGTTTACTCAAGACTGATTACAAATCACCAATTACAAAGTTGATTGATCGGATTCGTCATTCTGATGCAGGTGGGTTTTTTCTTCTTGTAGCCTTGCATCTTCACGAATTACAAGACTAATTACAGCTTAACAACTACAGTATCTAGATAACAAAGGGTTGAACTGTTTCCTAAAATAATTCCCTTCAGTTCACGGCTGTTATACCGTCGAAAGCGTACTGTTTAAGTGCCTTGTAATAATAATTATGTTTATGTCTATATTGTTCATATTTTTTAGCCTAGGATGTAGGCCTACTACGTTGTTTCAAACTATGAATTGTTTTCACTAAAACAAATCTGCTCTCTCTCTCTCTCTCTCTCTCTCTCTCTCTCTCTCTCTCTCTCTCTCTCTCTCTCTCTCTCTCTCTCTCTCTCTCTCTCTCTCTCTCTCACACACACTCTCGTCCACCACCACCACCCTATTTCTTGATATAGAGCCGCACTGTTAGTTTCTGAACCGTTCCTTCTTTGCGTCCTGTCATTTTTTATTACGTACTAAACCACTTTCCCTGGTACAAGGTGGTGTTAACCGCCGTTTTGTCCAAATTCCGCCGTTTTGTCTATAGACAAAACGGCGGGGCTAGAACCGCCGTTTTGTCCAAATTTTCTATTATGATTTGGACAAAACGGCGGTTCAACAATCCGCCGTTTTGTCTATAGACAAAACGGCGGTTTGAACAAAACGGCGCCCGATTTTGAACCGCCGTTTTGTCCAAATGAAAATTGGAGTTATAAAAACTCATTCTTGACAAGTTCTCATTTTAAAAAAAAAATTGTTAAATAAAATGAATAACAAGCTGACCACTGACACTGGTCACTTTGGCCTAATTTTACCGTTTGAATGCTAATTAGTGTATTAGGAGATCATATGAACAATTGTTGATGTGGTTGACCAGTGGTCAGTGTCACTGACCAGTGGTCACTTTGGCCTATTTTCACTGTTTGACTGCAAATTAGTGTATTAGTTCAAATGAACAATTGTTGATGTGGTTGACCAGTGGTCAATGTCACTGACCAGTGGTCACTTTGGCCTATTTTCACTGTTTGACTGCAAATTAGTGTATTAGGAGTTCAAATGAACACATTTTGATGTCAGTGACCAGTGGTCACTTTGGCCTATTTTTTTATGTGGTTGACCATTGGTCAGTGTCACTGACCACTGGTCAACCACATCAAACCTTGTTCATTTGAATTTGTATGCACAGTTATTGTAGCCATAGTATATAATAGGCTACATGTGTGCATGTTAAAATGATAGGCCTTAATGGCGTTTTTATTATAATACATAATTTGAATCATTACAATCGAAAACCTGCCTTTGGGTCTTAGCTTTTTCCTCAATTGCATGAACATCTGCGCGGACCTGATTTCAAGCACGCTTGCAAACACAGGCACATTTTAAAACTAATGCCTACACATACATTCACACGCACTGAGAGAGAGAGAGAGAGAGAGAGAGAGAGAGAGAGAGAGAGAGAGAGAGAGAGAGAGAGAGAGAGAGAGAGAGAGAGAGAGAGAGAGAGAGAGAGAGAGAGAGAGAGAGACAGATAGAGAGGGCCTATTTACAAACATATTGTATCCATGCACAATGCATATTATGAAAAAAATCAGTGGCCTTAAGTAAGTGTGTGTCTGTGTGTCGACACGCGCGTGCGTGCATGCGCGTACTTTGGATAGGTGAAGGCCGTGTCAGTCGATGAATAAACGCCGTTAATGGAGTAATACTTTGTATAAACATGAACAGTGTGTTGGTTTGTGTATGCATACATTGTGACGGTAGCACCATAGCCTGTGTACACTTATAAGGACTTCACTAGACTAACTTACCAAATCTCTCTCTCTCTCTCTCTCTCTCTCTCTCTCTCTCTCTCTCTCTCTCTCTCTCTCTCTCTCTCTCTCTCTCTCTCTCTCAATGTTTTTTTTTTTATTGACGCCGTTTATTTTCAAGAGTTATAAACGAGAAAGCGTAAATTGTCAAGAGCTTATGGCAGGTTGAATTACACTACTTGAAAACTAATTTGGCCTACTTTTTCTGTATACATGTGTACAGTCCTTCGATTTTGGCTTGCTTGTGTGAGGGATCATTTTGCTAAAGTATTTTCACCACCATGAACGCGTAAATTGTATGAAAAACATTGTAGGCTGGCTAGTACACTCTAGATTCCCTTCAGGCCTAAGACGGTAACCCAGTGCGTGCCTACTTACTTATGCACTTGCGCATCACTGATATGTTTGTACCATGCGCGGATTTTACCCTTTCACATTCTATGCAGCGGGTGAGAGGATTCTGAACTTTAATTGGGGGCTGGGACAGCCAGTACTCGTCACCAGTTGGAAGCAAATTGATGCTCGTGCATAGGCCTATTATCTTCTATTATGAATTTAGACACGTAAAAGGTCGAGGCGTACACGATATAATATGAAGGACTGGGGGAAAATGAAAGCTCCACTGGCTTGCTTCACTGGCTGTAAGCTTTTCACATTATTTAATTCTTTATTTCCTAAAGTTGTACTGTTTGCATTTTTTTTGGGGGGTCACACTCGAGGCGTGATTAGCTTCTGTTCAGGGACACACACACACACACACACACACACACACACACACACACACACACGCGCGCGCGCGCGCGCACACACGTACTCACACACACGCACACACGCACACGCACACACACGCACGCACACACGCACACACGCGCACACACGCACACACGCGCACACGCGCACACACACACACACACACACACACACACACACACACATTAGGGAGTGAGGAGAAAATGCAGGAGAGGGAAGAGGGAAGAGGACTCAGACAATCCAGTTGTAAACGGAACACTGCCTTTGTCATTTAGACGATTAAATACCGTTGGCTGGTTTACCAAGCTACGAATGAACAGTATGTGAACACGAATAAACAAAGCAACAGAAATATAAAACAATATGTTTTTAGTGTGTGAAGGTGTGGGCCTGTTATGACTTTCAAATCCAGTTCGTATTTGGCTGGTTGTTTGTATTGCTTTGCGTTATGAAAAGAGAGGACAGAATAACACCAGATACAGTGAAGAGAAGTCAGTAAACATCCGTGTTAGCGTTGGATGAGAGGCAGCGACAGGGGATGGTAAGGAATAAAGGAAGGAGATAACGAATCATATTTCGTGCAAAGTAGACCTTGTTGAAGTAAACGAAAGTTAAAAACGTTGAACGGTTGAGTGGATCGTATAAAAGAACCAGTTTGTGAAGACTATTAAAAGAAGTCTGTATGGGTTAGGGAAGACTTTCAAAGTAGGCCTAGGTCTATGCACACTGGCCGGTTGCCAGAATTGACTTAATGTAAAGGTGGAGGAGAGGGTAAGCAATGTGTGTGTGTATGCGCGCATATGTTTTTGAGTATGTAGGTGCACGCGTATATGTGCGTGTGTTTCTGTATTTTTCAGCATTAAATTTTGTTTGTTTGTTTTGTTTTGTTTATTCTTTGTTAGAAAGGTAGGCTATACGAAAATGCACAAAGACTATGACTGAGTTTTTGTAAGAGAAGTCTGGTTAATTTGAGTGTGTTCACGTAGAAGTTGATAGAAGTTGATTAAATCAGAAACTATGGCTCCGAAATGCAAGACTATCATTGTTTAGAAAGGAGATTGCAAAACACTTCACATATCAACATATTGCATTTAAATAATTTGTAAAAGAAAACCACCCGATAATTGTCCTTTTGTAATAATTGATTAAGTTTCTTTAATATGCAGACAATTAATTGAGCATTGGGGTAGCATAAAAAGGGTTGCTCAACAATGTCTCCTTATCGCAGACACTACAAATATAACTTATTTATAAATAATCTAAGAAATTCGCACAGAGAGAGAGAGAGAGAGAGAGAGAGAGAGAGAGAGAGAGAGAGAGAGAGAGAGAGAGAGAGAGAGAGAGAGAGAATTCGAACTCGAAATGTTTAATGAGGATAACTGAATAAGTAAAAATACTTCTTTTCATCTAAAAGTAAACATTTAACAAAAATACGAATAAACAAACAAATAGATCAATCAATCAATCATCAATAATCAACTCCAACGCAAAAAAATATTATGTAAATGGTTCACACGTAAATTACAGTAAAATAGAACAAAACTCCAAGACAAGAGATCATGTAGCATGAAACAACAGCAACAACACACACACACACACACACACACACACACACACACACACACACACACACACACACACACACACACACACACACACATCAAATCTGACGTAACCATGACATGACATGCAAAGAAAGCATTAAATGTCAAAAGGATTTGGAAAAAAAATACACATCAACAGCATGCATTATCCTTAAACACTCAAATCCCCACCTAAACATTACAGAGAGAGAGAGAGAGAGAGAGAGAGAGAGAGAGAGAGAGAGAGAGAGAGAGAGAGAGAGAGAGAGAGAGAGAGAGAGAGAGAGAGAGAGAGAGAGAGAGAGAGAGAGAGAGCTAAGCCTGTGAACAGCTGGCTGGAACAATGATGTCCTTATATTGTTTGTATCATTCAAATGCTGAAGTTATCTGCATTTCACTTACGCATTGTTTTGTGGTTGTTGTGTTTTTCAGTTGGCTGTGGTGGTGGCACAGTCTTTCCCACCTCTGGATTTAGAAAACACGTGCGCTGTGACAGTAAGTGTGATTGTGATAATGCTAGAGGCTTTTGAGGTTAAAAAAAAAAGTGAATCACTTGATTCATTCCTTTATATTGTATTCCCACTACCTCTTCTTAACCCCACATGAAATGAATTTTAAGATTAAAAAAAATTTCGATGTTGTTAAAATTAAAAGTTTTATTGTAATTTAATGTCATTTCATATGTAATTGTTTCTAGGTATAAAACGAATGTTGTTGTTTTTTAATTTTAATGTAATATCAAGTTTGATTCCCGCTTGCTGCTTGTGGTTCTTTTCTGATCTTTCATCTACATGCTTCCATCGAAGTGCACACCGGGGTGCAAACACAAACGCCCATGTGCATGGTTAATAACTTACACAGTGGATATATTATGTACATGTATCCATGGGCACGTTTTATCACGTATTTAATATGATCTTCTGCTCATGTGCAATTTGATCATAATCTGAATCCAGTATAATATGCATGTTCACTCTCTCATGCTGGTTGAATAATCTGTATTGACCAACAACACTTAGATCCAGTTCTGATAAACAAAACTAACGGTAGCAATGAGCTTGAAGCTTATAGCGTGCTTACTCATTTCACGTAGACTTTGATACGGCGGCTGGCAAACACTGACAACATTTGATAGCATGTTTAACCCTTTCACCGCCAATGTCGCATTTATACACCACAGTGATTTAACACCTATGTCACTAAAAGGCATCAAATTGGGGTCTATTATCCAAAGACCCTATTGTCTAAGTTTTGCGAAATAAGGTTAGACCTATTTTATATCTGTCACAGAAGAATCCCTAATACTGCAGATGGATTTTGTTCTCTACCCAGGTAAATTTAATGGAAAGTTTTAGCTGAAATATGGCTGGCGGTGAAAGGGTTAAGGAAATGAACAAAAATCAAGTTTTCAATATTAATAGGGAAAGATAAGAAAATAAAAAGGTATATATATGTTCATTGATTGTTGATAAAAATTTAAAAAAAAGGTTAAGCATAATGAAATGTCCCCAGAACAAGCTTTTGAAAACGTCATTCTCTTATGTTCAAGCCTATGGGTTTTGGTTTTTGTTTTTCAGCTGTGTCCCGTGGGCACATCTTGCATCGAAGAAAACATCGATGGATTGACACGAGCACGGTGTGAGAGTAAGTAATCTTTCAGAATCTTCCAGTGCCTAACATAGCCGCATATTTTACGGGTATAATTATGTATAAGCTCAATATTGTACGTTTCAAAACGAAATTTAGGGCTGTTAACATTTTTATTTTTCATGACATTCACAATCACCTTGTATGTCTTTCTATTCTGTTGTGTGTCTTTTTCTTTCAACTTATCACAAATACGTGTATTACAATTTATATATTAAAAAAGACTGCCATTGAAAACAATGCACATTTAGGAACATTTCTAGTTCCTGATCTTTCCAGCATCTACCAATTTCACGTTGAACTTTGTTGTAATTTCCGCTGTTGATGGGTGGGTTTTTTCATCTCTTTTGGATACCTTCAAATGTCTACCCATTTGACGTTGAACTTTTTTTTTGTAATTTGCGCTATTTTATGTTCAATTTTTCTTTGATCTCAGACCAATCCCTCCCTGTGGAGAAGCCAGGGAATTGCCCGGTGCCGGATCCCTCTGGCGGGGTGGTCGGGATCTGCGCCAGCACGTGCCGCTCGGACGGTGAATGTGATGGCGACGACAAGTGCTGCGCCAACCCTTGTGGAGCCACCACCTGCCAGAAGCCTGAGTCCAGACCTTCCTGTGACACCGTGGTAAGAATGTTATGTTTGGCGATTGTTGTCCTGTCTGTCTGTCTGTCTGTGTGTCTGTCTGTCTGACTGTGAGGGCAGTAACAATTATGAAGTGCTGCATCAACCCTTGTGGAGCCACCACCTGCCAGAAGCCTGGCCTTCCTGCGACAACGTGGTAAGAATGTTATGTTTGTGGCGATTGTTGTCCTGTTTGTCTGTGTGTCTGTCAGACTGTCTGTCTGTGTGTGTGTCTGTCTCTGAGGTCAGTGACAAGTGCTGCACCAACCCTTGTGGAGCCACCACCTGCCAGAAACCTGAGTTCAGACCTTCCTGTGACACCGTGGTTATAAAGTTATGTTTGGGGCGATTGTTGTCCTGTTTGTCTGTGTGTGTGTGTGTGTGTGTGTGTGTGTGTGTGTCAAAAGACATCGCATTTCCCTTTCATGTTTGTCTGTTTAATCATTGGATTGACTAATCGTTTAATTGCTTGCAATGCTATTTGTAGACCCCTACAGAAGTGCTGGTAGAATGCGTTATCTGCTGGTGTTTTGTTTAAATGTCTGTAGTTTTGTCTCTGTTTTGTCGACTGGACTATATACTTTTGTTATCTAACTGTTTTTGTTTGTATGTTTTTCTTGTCTGTTTTTTATACTAGTAATGACAAATCATTTGACTGTTTATAATGCTGTCAGTGCAGAAATTAGTATTATTATTAGCATTAGGCAGAGGCGTCTCTGTGAAATTCGGGTTGCTCCCACCTGGAGAGCGCGTCGCAGCCAGAGGCGCGCCACCCAATTTTTTTTGCATGCGATTTGTGTCACTGATGAGGAGGGGGGGGGGGGGGAGTAAATGTTTACCAAATGACAACTTTTTCGTTGCCACTGGGTTTAGCGTATGCTAAGTGCATGGGCACACGGGACCTCGGTTTATCGTCTCATCCGAAAGACTCCACGTTCAGACCGTTAAGGCCTAGTGCAGAATGAGAGAAAAAAAATCCCCTGTACCCAGGTTCGCACTCGGGTTTACTTGACACGAAGCGAACGCGCTACCACTGTGCCACTCTACACCACTATGCTGATAGTATAAGATGCTACTTGCCGTTTTGTTGTATATTATTAAATTATTGTCTCCATACTGTCAACTGGAGTAACATTATAATCTGAGTCCTTGCAACTTTGTGTTGTTCAGAAATGTGGGTCTGGCCAGCAGTGCGTTCTTCAAGATGTGGTCTGTGTCAGAGCTCCCTGCTACCCCCTGCCTGTCTGTGTGGATGGTGAGTTAATGAACCATGGCGCAATGTAGCCTACCTCATTTTAGGCCTCATAGTTTTCAAGAGTAGGGGAAGACGGGGTAAAAAGCGCATGGGCGGGTAAGAAGCCCACCCCAATTATCTCATGAAATAAAGAAAATTTCAGTCTAATTTGCCCATGAGACGAATGCTAGACATTAACGCTCGTCTCATGGGCAAAATGAGACTGAAATTTGCTTCATTTCATGAGATAATTGGGGTGGGCTTCTTACCCGCCCATGCGCTTTTTACCCCGTCTTCCCCTACGCTTTACCTCTTTGAAGAACATACCAGGAACATCTTAACCCTTTCACCGCCAGCCATATTTCAGGTAAAAAATGTCCATTACATTTACCTGGGTAGAGAACAAAATCCACCTGCAGTATTGGGGATTCTTGTGTGACATATATACAATAAGGTCTATGCTTACTTCCCAAAACTAAGACAATAGGGTCTTTGGGTAATAGACCCCAATTTGATGCCTTTTAGTGACATAGGTGTTAAATCATTGTGGTGCTAAAATGCGACTTTGGCGGTGAAAGGGTTAACATCTGAACAAGGGTCTTACGATTTTCTTTTCTCTGTGCATTATGTGTGAACCCAAAAGGCATAATTCATCAATTTCAAGAGGTTGACGTGTGGATTGTATTATTTCTAGTTCTTCTTGTCAGGGTGATTTTTTGGTGCTAATTAGGCTTAGTGGTCGCGAAGCATAATTGGTGTAATGGATTTTCTTCTATAAACGACGATTTCTGTAACCATTTTGACAGTGAGCAGAATCAAGAGTGATACCAATTCATTTCATGCATTAATTTTGAAGTTATCTTTTTGCAACATCGTTGCAGTGTCGTCTTGAAAGTGCTACAAGCGCTTATCCCAGCGCTAGTCCATCGTCTCTGCTCTGGAAATATACAGATGATAACGGTTTGAAGTCATGCAAGCTGTGGACAAAAAAAAATCAGGTTTATCGTGGAATGAGAAATGACTTGAGAGGGAAATAAAATCATTTTACAAGGAAAATTAGTTGACTTAATCAGACAGACAAAAGGGAGTTAGAATGGACAACCTTTACAACTCTGTATTTTGTGCTGTTTTTGTTTGTTTCTTTGTTTGTTTTAAATTATGCTTGGCACTTAAGCCTTGCCTTGTGGGTGGCAGTGAAACCCGGAGAGTGTCCCGTTCCCGGCCCTCTGGAGGTGGGCATCTGCGCCAGCACGTGCAGCTCGGACAGTGAGTGCAAGGGCAGCGACAAGTGCTGCAGGAACGCCTGTGGGGCCACCACCTGCCAGAGACCCCAGGGCATTATTCCAGACCCCGTCAAACCCTCATGTGACACCGTGGTAAGTGAGATCATGTAAATTAGTTCATTGGTTCCACATGTTTCTTGGGCACATATGTGTGCGTGTTTGTGCGCGTGCGTTCGTGTTACATGTGTGGTTTTATTTGTATGTGTATGTATGGGTGCGCACGTGCAATTATACACGAGTTTGTGTGCGAGTGTTTGCTTAACTGTACCGTTTAATGTTGCTGTGCTTCACGTTTGGTTGTTTCATTGTTGGTATGTTGTCTGTGTTGTTCAGAAATGTGGGTCTGGCCAGCAGTGTGTTCTTCAAGATGTGGTCTGTGTCAGAGCTCCCTGCTATCCCCAGCCTGTCTGTGTGGACGGTGAGTTCACGAATTGAGGCTTCCGTGCTACTTATTGTTAGGCTACATGGCTATCAAGTGTTCGCATGCTTCTTTGAAGAACATAACAGGAATATTTAACATCAAAACTGAACCGTCTGCTTTTCTTCTCTCTGTGCACATGTGTGAACACAACAGACATAATTATAAATTCAATAGATTAGATTGTGCATTTTATAGTTCAATTATTACTAGTTCTTCATGTCAGAGCGTTTAGGAACATGCTTATTTTTTGGCTAATACATGTAAGCAATTCCGAAACGTAATTGGTGTTTGGGTTCTTTCTTATAAGCAACATTTTTGCGTTTATTCAAAAGATTTTGACTAAGAGCAGAATCAAGATGCAACCACAAAGTTTTACAAATTGATAATTATGCATTTGAAGTCTTTTCTTGCAACATCGCTGGAATACTCTTTGCGAGTTTCTTGTCCTTGCGATAGTCCATCGTCTCTGGTGATGAGCAGATGGTAGCGAGTTGAAGACATACAATCATTCTGGGGAATAGTTGACTGAAATGTAGTATGGAAGAATACTACAACGAAAAGGGGTTGACTTAATTAGGCAGACTGGGGGAGCTAAAATAGAATGGTCCCCGTGGGGATACCGGGGGGTCTTTTGCAAAAATAGTTCCCCTACATTCTGGAAGTTCTGTGCTTGTAACTTCCTCTAATCTGCCACTCTCTTTGACTCTGCCTTTTCCCTTTGCTCTCTATGATCTACTATATTTCTGACTTATTGGCCCCATTCTCCTCCCTTTTTTCAAAAAAATCTTCCAAATACTTTTTCTCCCTTGAGCTCCTCCGAAATCGGAATGTGTCGGCTGTACGCAGCGGGGAGAACAGTGAAAACTGAAAACCGGACACATACGTACTTTACCCATTCTTGCCATATGGTCTGGGAACGCAGAAGAAGAAGAAGAAGAAGAAGAAGAAAATAGAATGGATACATTCTACGACCTTGTTTAATGATGGCTATTACTTAAACCTTGCCTTGTGAGTGCAGTGAAAGCCGGAGAGTGTCCCGTCCCCGGCCCCCTGGAGGTGGGCATCTGCGCCAGCACGTGCAGCTCGGACAGTGAGTGCAAGGGCAGCGACAAGTGCTGCAGGAACGCCTGTGGGGCCAACACCTGCCAGAGACCCCAGGGCATTATTCCAGACCCCGTCACACCCTCCTGTGACACCGTGGTAAGTTTGTACTGCAAAATCATTCATTCAATTTGATTGTCCGTAGGTCTACTGCTTGTTTCCATCCAGGTCCGAGATAGAGATTCTCTCGGATTTTGCTGATCATCATTGCACATTTTATTAATTGACTTGATTTTAAACAATAAACTACGAATGTTCAGCATGGGAGTATGTGTTGCATAAACTTGGTGTCTATGGTTAGTTTTGTGCTTTTAGTAATGGGTTACGGAAAGTGATGGGGGAAGGAACGATGACTTAAGAAAGAACGTTTGAATACGTACACAACTGACACTTGAGTATTTGTCTTTATTTCTTCATGGACAGCAATGAATGAATGCATTTCAATTAATTAATGCGCTGTTGTATTCATAAACCCAATATTATAAAGGGACAAACACTCGCTTTGCTTTGTTTCTTGTCTGTGTGTGGTTGGGTGGGTAGTTGTATGTGTGTTTATGTATGCACGCATGCGTCCCTGTGTGTGCACGTTTGTATCTGTGTTCGCGTGTATGCACATGGATTTTCTCTATTATTTAGTTTCATCTAGTACTATGTTTAAGCATGTCAGTAGTATCACTTATCTGTTGTTCAGAAATGTGGGTCTGGCCAGCAGTGTGTTCTGCAAGATGTGGTCTGTACCAAAGCTCCCTGCTAACCCCAGCCTGTCTGTGTGTCAAGACCCCAACCATTTTATTTCTACTATTTGTTTTGTTCTGTAGGAGTTTTATCTCTGCAAGAACTTCACATCATCACTTTCATTAACATCTTGGCAATAACTTTATTAGTTTAATCTTAAATCGTTCTCACATTTCCGCCGAGACGATAACATTAAAGCTTCTGAAACGTATTGAATCCATTTACAGACCCAGAAGTGTTGAAATGGTGACTGCTGTGGATGCAAGCATACTATGCTTGCACTAAATTGCACTGACACGAAGCAGAGCTATGCCTACAGCAGCAACTCTCTTTTAATTTACATAAACCCTCTTGTAGCAAGCACAGAGGTCATGGAAAGGGAGACAATTCAGACCCACTTGCATCCCATTGCTTTAGTGGCCTTAGATTGATTGGGGCTGTTAAAATAACAATGTATTAAAAGAAACTGTAGCGAAGAACAAAACAAAAGAAATCGCACTGAAAAAGGTGTCTGACTAGCCTCGCATTAAGACATTCACTTAGGCCTACTTAGTTCTTCTTATGTTGGAAGAACGTCTTTGGCTAAGTTATTTAGAGATGTATTAACTTTCTTTGTCTCTTTTAGTTGATTTAACGTTTGTTTATGTTTTATAATGTGCTGTTTCATCTTCTTTATACAGCTTAATATTGTACTTGTTTTTATTTTGAAGAGCGTTGGCGTTGCTCTCATAGGAACAATGTGAACATCGTGACGTATTTCTGTGTTAAACAGAGATGCCGGTCTGGTCAGAGGTGTGTGATGAAGCAGGTCTACTGTATCAGAGCTCCCTGCGATCCTCAGCCCATGTGTGTGGACATCATCAAGCCCGTTAAACCATCCTGTGCCACGGTGGTAGGTAGATCTTTAATTTGTGTAGCCAAATCCCTTTGATGATGTTGGCAGTTTGTTAGTCAAAAAGTGAATCATTTTATGGTTTCTCTCTGTCTGTCTCTCTGTCTGTCTGTCTCTCTCTCTCTCTCTCTCTCTCTCTCTCTCTCTCTTCTCTCTCTCTCTCTCTCTCTCTCTTCTCTCTCTCTCTCTCTCTCTCTCTCTCTCTCTCTCTCTCTCTCTCTCTCTCTCTCTCTCTCTCTCTCTCTCTCTCTCTCTCTCTCTCTCTCTCTCTCTCTCTCTCTCTCTCTCTCTCTCTCTCTCTCTCTCTCTCTCTCTCTCTCTCTCTCTCTCTCTCTCTCTCTCTCTCTCTCTCTCTCTCTCTCTCTCTCTCTCTCTTCTGTACAAAAAGCCAGAATTCTGTATGCGGAAACCATATATTAATGTATTATACAGCCTATATTTATTATAAGCTACTGATTGTCTTTTCGGTATTGGGGCAATGTCAGCAAATCGCGTAATTGTAAGGAAAACAATGCCAGCGAAATCAAAGGACGATAAAACATAACTGATAACTGACGCAAGTTATTGTCCTTAGCAATATAAGATCAGTGTATAAAGTCTCTTACATTCTGGGACATAAATCAGAAGTAATTCATGTTTTGTTTTAACATTGGTTGACATTTTACTAATTTTTATCAACCGAGACTGTTTTCTTTCATCTATGTTATAAAGCTTGTTATTTACCATTTACGTATTATTTCAAAAAGCTATGTCCGTATTCTCACAGAAACTATGTGAACATGTGATGTGTTTGTGTGTTAAACAGAGATGCCGGTCTGGTCAGAAGTGTGTGCTGAAGCAGGTCTTCTGTATCCGAGCTCCCTGCTATCCTCAGCCCACGTGTGTGGACATCATCAAGCCAGTTAAACCATCCTGTGCCACGGTGGTAGGTGATCTTAATCTTGTAACACAATCAAATGCAATGTAACGAGAGAGGTAGGCAAGTTGTTCATCGGTCCAAAATCACTTCGTCTTGTGGTGTGACCACTTTTATGCTCTCTCCGTCTCTGTGTGCGTCTCTCTCTCGTCTCTCTCTCTGTCTCTCTCTCTCTCTCTCTCTCTCTCTCTCTCTCTCTCTCTCTCTCTCTCTCTCTCTCTCTCTCTCTCTCTCTCTCTCTCTCTCTCTCTCTCTCTCTCTCTCTCTCTCTCTCTCTCTCTCTCTCTCTCTCTCTCTCTCTCTCTCTTCACATCCCTTTTTTCATAAGCTCACAAAATTGGTTTGATGTCACATAGAAGAAGGTAGAAACATTCTTTGTTGTATGTAGGCTTACTTGAAGAATTTCAATGTTGCTATTTCGTTGTTGTTGTTGTTATTCTTTTGCACATTGTATTGGCGTATCAACACCCATTCATTTATAAGATAAAACTTAAGATAGTGAAACCTGTTTCTAAAAGCCTTTGTTGCGATGTATATTTTTCTGGTAAATCATTGCCATTAATTGTTAGACAGTCACAATGTACCAAGTCTGGATCATCCCAGAATAGTTGCTTGAGGTAAATCGTGCTTTGCCAAATCGTACATCGTAAGCAAAACTTATTATGGGAAGATTCCAAGTGTCAACAAGAACAGACGATGTAATTAAGCGAGTTTTAACAAATGTTACTGAGCTTCAGCAACTATATATCCAAAAGCCTAACATTTAGATTTATATAGCAACATGTATTTGTCGGCTAATATTAACGATGCTTCCATTCTTGACATTTCGAGTAGGAGAGATATCGCAGTGCACAGTCTTAGCTAAACAAGTGACATTTAAGACGTACACGTAGTCTACACCGTCAATTATTAGTTGTGGGTAAATGTTAGTGATGATGTTGAACCTCCTCGTTCTTCCAGAGATGCGGTCCAGGAGAGACGTGCGTCATGAGGGACATCCAGTGTTTCCGCGCTCCCTGTCCCAGCCCCATACCCGAGTGTGTGCCCCAAGACAGTGAGTTGAAGGAAGACATTTTAGTTTTCATAGTCATCTGATTTTATGTTGTCAGGGATATGTGGCAATAGATCAGTGTTTCCACTGCCACTCTTGTTTTATGAGCGATTCCATTCTTAGTCCAGTGGAAAGCCTGGTTCTGCCTGGTTCTGTCTCCATTATGTTGTTGTGCGTTTGTATTTGTCTGTCTGTTGATCTATCTGTTTCCCTCCCCCCACCTCTCTCTCTCTCTCTCTCTCTATATATATATATATATATATAGATATAGATATATCTCTCTCTATCTCTCTATCTATCTATCTCTCTCTCTCTCTCTCTCTCTCTCTCTCTCTCTCTCTCTCTATATATATATATATATATATATATATATATATATATATATATATATATCTCTCTCTCTCTCTCTCTCTCTCTCTCTCTCTCTCTCTCTCTCTCTCTCTCTCTCTCTCTCTCTCTCTCTCTCTCTCTCTCTCTCTCTCTCTCTCTTCTCTCTCTCTCTCTCTCTCTCTCTCTCTCTCTCTCTCTCTCTCTCTCTCTCTCTCTCTCTCTCTCTCTCTCTGGTCCTCTGTCTCTTCTTCCCCCCCACACACACACGCACCGTTGCTTGCTATGTCTCCCTTTCTCTCTCCTCCCTTTTCCCTCCCCTTCCCTTTCTTCTCTAATCCTCACCCTCCACCCCACCCCCTCTCTTCATCATCATCATCGTCAGACCATTTAGAAAACTAAGCAATATTGCGTCATTATCATCCTTTCATTCATAAATTGTCCCGCACCTAATAGACGATTTTCGGAGGAAAACAAATAGGGGAGAGCACTTCGCGAAAATTAGAGTTGATTACTTCGACTTACTCGGTCAAAACCAAAACATTGTTGCAACCATGGAGGCATGGCGTCGAAGCTTGAAACCGCAGGATGCGAGTCAGCGACTTGCAAACATTTTTTTTTTTTTTTAAATGATGGGCGGCCATATCCACAAATTGATAGAACTTGCAAAATGTGACGTAAAAATATAAATGGCATCAATTTTCAGAATGACGCACAATGTTCTAAGTGATGTAAGTCTACTCAAACACACGAGGCGAGAGCTGGGGATCTACATGATGGTAGAGTAACTTCCCCTGTTTGACCGATTAAGTTAGGCAAGATCACTCCCACACACCATAAAATTACTCCCCTTAATTCTGTCCGAACAATTCCTATTTTCCCATTCTTATTTGGATGCTATGTCTGTCTCAGAGCCAGGAGTGTGCCCCAAGCCCTCGTTCTCGTTCCGCCTGAGTTTATTCTCCTGCCTCACCCGGTGCCGCTCCGATGCCCATTGCCCAGGCAGCCAGAAGTGCTGCAAGACAGGATGCGGGGCCCGCTGCCAGCAACCGCAAATCCAGCCCTCTTTGACCTGTGCTACCGTGGTAAGCTCCCTTGTTCTGTTTATGTAGTCTCTCTCTCTCTCTCTCTCTCTCTCTCTCTCTCTCTCTCTCTCTCTCTCTCTCTCTCTCTCTCTCTCTCTCTCTCTCTCTCTCTCTCTCTCTCTCTCCTGTGGCCAAAGCTACTGGAAAAAAGGTGACATCAGACTACTATCCACTTCATCCGGGAATCATGTCCTTAGTTTGGCCTCCTGGCGCCCTGCGAGATGAGTGTAAGGAATTCAGAGCTTGAATATGTCTTTCTTAGGCCTATGGAAGTGAAGGGTAGTTTCTTTGAAGACCCTGTATAATCCAGCACTCCCCAGTGTGTGTGTTTGTGTG
>CM065690.1:34529836-34567336 GCA_017654935.2 Phymorhynchus buccinoides
GTGTAGTTTCATTAAGCGATCCGATGTATGGTGCCGTTTTGGTACTCTGAATACAAGCGCGGCAGACTTTTGAACACGTTGAAGAGGTTGGAGAGAGGTTGTAGGAAGGCCTAGGAGGAGGGCATTGCAATAATCTAATCTAGACAGAATACAGGAAGTGACAAGTGTCTTTGTGGCATCTTCAGTCAGGAAGGGTCTAATTGAACTAATGCGACGGATTTCAAGAAAGCAGGCTTGACAGATTTTAGTAATGTGTTGTTTCAAAGATAGATCAGAGTCAATATGAAGGTCGAGATCACGAACGCACGACATAAACGTAATTTCGGTGGAACCGAATAAGCTTTACAACTACGCGGTATAGCAAAGTGATATGATGCAATACATGCTGGGGAAGGCCTCCTATAGGAGGAACACGTGAAGTTTCATGAACATACAATTCCAAATAATCAAGATAATTAAAAGAAGTTTGGACTCATTTTGTATTAATTAACTCCCCCCCCCCCCCCCCCCCCACACATGACACACATTTTGACCGTATCTCCCTTAGCCCAACCACCCTCCCCCTTAACTTCAGACCCACCCCCACCCCCACCCTCACCCTTTCCATTTAAATGGATGGCTTGAGCCCAACCACCCTCCCCCTAAACTTCAGACCCACCCCCACAGATGGCAGGGAGGGAAGGACAGAAAGGGGGAGGGGGAGGAGTATGTCAGATTTGCTATAGAAAGACTATATCTACAGAGGACTCCCACCCTCCCCCACCCCCTTCCCTTCTGGTATAGTGTGGGTCACGAAAAGAATAGATTAGTTGCTGTCTCAATACACGTTAGCATTTTCACTCTTTTCCCATGGCAACACAGTGATAGCCACTCATCTAGCTTGCATTGCTATTCTGAAAAGCTGGGTTGGAATTTGTTTACTTTGGGAAATGGATTGTCTGGGTACGCGCGAAGCGGGTGCTTAAACCGCTAGTAATTATTTTTTAAATCTCTGTAACGGAATGATTAACTCGATTAGTTGATAATGTTAACATTGTTTGCACAATTGTACCTTTACTTCATACAAAAATGAGTGTACAGATTTGACAGAAAGTTGACAAATTAAGAGAAATAATTGAAATTGATTTGCATAAGGTTATTTTTCAAATACAATGCAGATTAATTTGAAACGTTTTTGACTTTCGTTTTTACTGGTTAATACTCTAACCATCTAATAAGTTGTATTTACATCCGTTCATAATTTTTATTTTGTGATCTTTTTAATCACAAAAAAGACAATTATTTTCTGTAAATACTAAAACACGTACAAAAAAAAAGTTTGATAACTCACAAAATGAACGTGAACTCAAAGAATCATTTAATTCTTTCTCAGGTACACTAAGACGAGTCTCGGTTATGTACTAAATATAGAAAGTACCCAAAATATCAAATCAAAGTGATCAATTTCGTTCTGCAAATACTGATTTTCACCTTTTCACTCCTGAAACAGTTTGACTTTGAAAACTCAAACAAAATTAATGCAGATGCGTTGCCAATTTGTTCACTGAGAATAAGTAAATCAATCTCCTCTCTTTCAGTTTTGCATACATTTTGTGCTGAACGTGTTGAACGTAACCTAACCATAACTAAATCGCCTTTGGGCGCCATTTTACAAGCTGCAAAATAGGCTTTTATTCCTCCAACTTGTATTGTACAGCATTTGTGAGCATCCTATAACAAATTGCTTGGAGTGGTTATTTTACCAGGGTGGTTTTTCAAAACATGTCCCTTAAATGTTCAGTCACTTTGATACCTGCAGATTGTGCTGGCTAGTCTGTCTATTGGGCACTTGGAAGAACCTGTTAAACGCAGTATCATTGACTGACTTTCTCGCTTTGTCGCTCCAAACGGAGCAGTGAAAGCTGACCATGACTGTCTTGCCTGAACACAACCCACTCTCTGCCACCTCTGTATCACTTTGTCCTGGTTCTGATATCTCTGATGTGATGAGGGAGCAGCTTTGAACATCTGCATTAAACTTGACTTTTTACAAAGAGTACCCTAACATTGGTGTGGGCGTTACCCTCAACATAATTTGCATGTAGGCCTACATAAACAACGTGAAATTATGCATACAGGTTAGTAAGTAGATCGGCTAAATTGGTATTGATTTACAAAATCACCCTGAGACATATGTTGCCTTGTTTTGCAAAAGGCTGTTTAACGTTTTGGCTCCAGTTTAGAAGAGGAGATAAACACTATATCCGTGACTGCTTGTAGATGTACAGGGTTGTCACCCTTACTTCTCTCTCTCTCTCTCTCTCTCTCTCTCTCTCTCTCTCTCTCTCTCTCTCTCTCTCTCTCTCTCTCTCTCTCTCTCTCTCTCTCTCTCTCTTCCTCTCTCTCACACACACACGCGTAGTAAAATAGTTTTAATTTCTATAGGCCACCGGCCCTTAGAAAGGCCAAAGTCATACAACATAAGCATATCAAATATGGATCATGTTTTTTTTAACCAAATTCTTTAAGATTGATAAGTAGGTCAACATAATAATACTGATACTGGTAGCTGTCAGAAAACACAATCAGCAACGATGTCAATATCATTGGACATAATAACATTAATTAATCCTGTTCGCTGCTATCTTGCCTTTTTTTGGAGGGCGTAAAATAAGTACGTATAGGTTTTATTTAACGTCATAACCGAACCAGTTTTCAAAAGATTAGTAATAATGACAGCATATTCCATGTAAGTATTTGTTTCTGATATTTGAATATAGATGGCATGTAAATATAAAGTGTTGTTCATCTTCTACTACACCACGTGCTTGACACATATTGTTAAGTGTTTCACTAAATGTTCGTCTAAACAATGACCCATTAATTGGAAGTACACCAACACGTAATTGTACTAAACGGTCTCTGAAACATCTATAGTCTAGGGAATCAAAGTATTTTACTGGTTCAAAATAAGATTTAGACAAACGACATGTTAGGTAAATGTCCTTATTCATAACTGAGCTGTACCAGTCCTGCAAGGAATGATCAATCAGTCTTTGTTTGAACAAGGAAATAAGAGAAATTTCACAGCCCACACCTTGATTTATCCAAGCATAATCAAAGCCTAAACTAAATAAAGTATTCTTAACAACTGTTGCCCAGCATAGTTTTCCTCTTTCATCCATATTAAAAAGCATTCAATACGCGTGACGTGGAATTCTTGACATGTCCATTTTCAAATATTTTAATCAGTAATTAATGCATCTGACAGTACTATTAATATAAAGCGGGTATCGCCCAGTCTCTCCACAGACAAACTTATTTGGTTCTTTAAGGGGAACCCTGAGAAATCGTTTACATGCAAAGGTAAGAACGTTTTCAATAATTATTATTTCATCTACACTACTCACAAAAAGTTAAGGATCACTATGAGAAAACAGGTGCGCAATAAACTCCGTTCGCTCCTGTTATTTATTTCTCAGTCAAGCCAAATTGTTATGAATTCTTGTTCAGCTGTAAGTGGGCGATGTTGTGTTAGTGGAAACATTGCACGTGATTCTCTATTACTGAGCTTGGCAGCAAAAGAAAAAGCGGAAACTTGCGAAAAAGGACCTTGTTTTGGATCGTTCTGCATGAACACATTGCACAAGCCAGATGGAAAAACCATTATGCACGTGCAAGCACTGCTGTTTATGTGTGAGATGCTGTCTCTTGCTTGGCTTTATAAGAAGACATACCACCAGTATTAGGCCTGATTTGACAATGCCTCCACGACGAAAATTGAGCGACTTGGATAGGGGACGAGCTGTTGCATGGTTCCAAGATGGTGTTCCCAAGCGAGAAGTGGCCAGGCGACTTCAGGTGTCCATCTCGGTCATTGTCAGACTGATTCAACGCTTCACAGCCACTGGGAGGGTCCATGAAAGACGCAGATCTGGTCGACCGAAGAAGACAACTCCACGTGAAGATCGTCTCATTGAACGACAAGCCCTGCAGACAAGAACAGCCTCTTCCAGCATCATTCGAAGGCAGCTGAGGGTGGCTACTAACATCAACATCAGCCAGCAGACCATACGGAACCGCCTTCATGGGTTTAACCTCCGTTCTCGTCGCCCAGCTGTACGGCCACGCTTAACTCCAGCCCATAGGGCAGCACGCCGCGCCTTCTGCAGACGTCACGTGAGGTGGACACGTCAGCAATGGTCCCAGGTCCTGTTCAGTGATGAATCACGCTTCACCCTGAACCACAACGACGGCCGACTGAGGGTCTGGAGGCGCCCAGGGGAACGCTTTATTGACGCCACTGTCCAAGAAAAGGTGGCCTTTGGTGGAGGTTCTGTAATGGTCTGGGGGGCCTTCAGCCTTCACCACAGAACACCCTTGTATCATGTACAGGGTAACCTGACTGGCCTCCGATACCGGGATGAGATCCTTCGACCGCTGGCTGTGCCTACACTGCAGCAGATGGGACCGCCGTCTGTCTACCAGGATGACAACGCTCGCCCCCACAGGGCAAGGGTGGTCAACGACTTCCTGCAGCAGTCTGGAGTCAACAGAATGGAGTGGCCAGCATGCAGTCCCGATCTCAACCCGATTGAGAACCTCTGGGATGAGCTGGATCGCAAAGTGAGGAGCAACCACCCCCCTCCCAGGGATGCCCAGCACCTCTACCAGATGCTGCAGGCTGAGTGGCAGGCGCTTCCACAGAGGATCTTCACCACCCTGGTCAACTCCATGAGGACTCGCTGCGTCGAGTGCCAGAACAGCCATGGCGGATACACGCATTACTGAACTTTTGGGAGCATCAGAATGCCCTGTCTTGTGATTTCAATGACTTTGGGAAATCAAATTTCGATACGTACCCACTTTGATCAAATGTACAGACCAAACGATTGCTCGAAATTGAAGGCAATTGTGCATCGTTATCACTAAAGCATTGAATTAAATGTTGGCCAAAATTCAACGCATTGGCTTTCTTATTTGGAAAGTTATGAATTAGTTTGCAAGTGATCCTTAACTTTTTGTGGATAGCTTATATTTCAGAAGCATACAACAATACAGATTGTACTTGAGAATAAAAAAAACTAAAGGAACAGTTCTTTGAAATATCATTCAGTTTACTAATACATTTAACACACAGTACACGTGCTCTCCTGCCCTTCAGTGCCAGAGAGAGAGAGAGAGAGAGAGAGAGAGAGAGAGAGAGAGAGAGAGAGAGAGAGAGAGAGAGAGAGAGAGAGAGAGATTTTGCAAAAGGTCAACGAAGATTAATGATGCAAGATCCCGGAGATTTGAAACGGATCTAAACTGTAACGAAACAACAGATATTGATCAACCTTAAAGTAAAATTAAAGTTGCGGACTAGTGGCTGGGAGGTCATGGGTTCGAATCCCACCAGGGTCTTGTGGATTGTTTCGGCCCAAACCGGCTCCTACCCAGAGTGAGTGTGCTGTGGACTCAATGGGAAGCCTGGGACCACACGTACGGTCGAGCTTCATCCACTTTACGGATGTGTATTTGAGAGAGTTGCTCTAATTTCCTGACCAACACTGCAGGTGTCTGTTCCTCCCGGGCCTGGTTGACGCCAGGATAAATTTGATAGGGAGAGTGGAGGACAGCCCTGTCACGGTGTGTCAAATCCTTAATGGACCCCACAGCATCATCTTCATCAGGAATCGTTATCATCATCATCAGTCATCAAAAAATCATAAAAAAAAAAGAAAAAAAAGAAAAAATGAAAATGAAACAGAAACATAGAAGAAACAAGCGAGTCGCCGAGCGGCGGCAAGTTCTCGAGCTGTTTACGCCACTCCATCACATCTTATCCCCCACCGTTTGCCATTTTCGCTCACTATACTCAAGTAATAATAATAATGAGGAAAATGCATATAGCGCCCATCCTACTATGTAGGCTACAGGGCGCTTTACACACAATTGAAATGGAATGAAAACATGGAACAAAAAAATCCAATAACATGAGCAGACAAAACAATACCGGTCAGACTTCGTTTGACCGGTAAAAGATACATATAATAATCAGTAACAACAACTGCTTTGACTACTACTACTACTACTACTACTACTACTACTACTACTACTACTACTACTACTACTACTACTTATAATAGGCCTAATACACGTATGCATTGTCACACAATTCGCAAGCATGAAATAACAGCATATATATTCACAACAGCATACACACATAAACAACACACACACACAACCAGCACACACACACACACACACACACACACACACACACACACACACACACACACACACACACACACACACACACACACACACACACACACATACACACCATGCATACGTACACTCATATAGTGGCCTACATGAACGCATCACACGCACACACACAACACAAACATGCGCACGCTCACATACACCACACACACAGGTGCGCCCAATACATGAATTTCACGTGAATCCATGTCTCACATCGTCAAAATCGCATCGCATTCAGATGCGGTTTGTATGTCGTGCGGCTGGCCCTTAACTCGTTAACCTCCTTCTTCTTTAGCTGGAATTCCTTCTAAACGTTTTCCCGACGGCAAGGCAATTTTTTGTCGTTGCCATCCTATAAGGTTCAATGACGAAACCCGAAGTTTTGAATCCATCAAAACAGAAACGGCTTTTCTCTTTGAAAGAGATGGCGCCCAAACCTATCCAAACACGACACCCCCCTATTCAGATTTCATGGTGCTGTCCCTATTTCGTGGACGGCAACGGCAGAATTCGTTACATGCTCCGAAACGGTCACAGTGCCGTCGTTGGTGCAGGAGACGAGCCATTGCCGTTTCGTGTTTTATGGGTTCTTGCAGAAGAAATTTAGTTTGAGCAATTAACACAACATCATTTTGCCGTCATCGTCGCCTTTGCCGTCGTCGTTTCCGTTTAAAGGGAATCCCAGCTTAATCCAACACCCAATATGTTTTCCGTCTTTATCAGTGAAAGTGACCAATGAAATGGAAGCATAGGAAAGGTGTCTTACGTTGTCACCTTCTCCATCAATGTCACTCCTGTTCACATACACAGCCAAAATATTTGGATAAATGAGGTGGTGTAATTGGTAGGCCCTGCATCACTTTGATCATGGCGATATTTTGACGTGTGTTTGTGTGTGTGTGTGTGTGTGTGTGTGTTTGTGTGTATGTTGTGTGCGTACGTGAGTTTCAGCGAGAGAGACAGAACGACCGGATGAACGAACGAACGAATAAAGAACATTTTGTACTCAGTCCTGCTGCAAATGCTGACAAACAAACAAACAGAGAAAGACTGAGACAGACATACAGACACAGAGATCTTGCGACAGCACCTCTCCGAACTTTAACAAGAAGAGATCGAAGAAACTAAATGTACAACCAGGAACAGGGATGGAAGCGGACACGGCAATTTGTCACAAAACACACGCACTGTCGGACTGACACATAAAAACGCGACAGTTCCTGGACTGGTTCAGATATCTTGTTCAGCAGACGACAGGTCTGCAACTCCGCAGACGAGTTGATAGCATATTTTTCGATTTCCTTTTTCATTTCGATTGGTTGCAGAAGAGAAACAATATGCGAACGGCAGTTGTCTTCAGTGCAATTGTAAGTATTCAAATGAAAATTGAAATGATAGGTTTTGTTTCAATTTTTTTCTTTTTTCTTTATTGATATAAACGATATTTAATGCTACATCTTACATAAGCTTCTCTAATTTACTAAAATTTAAAGAGGTGATAATCCAATCCAGTATATTAGCCTATTATTATGCTGGTGATATACTCATATGAATTAAGCCAAAAGGCTATGTTGCTATCTTTTTCTGTGTTTTTTTTTAACAACTTTGTGCAAAAAAGTGGAAATTAATGACATTTTGTGGAAGGTGGGAAACGAAATTTGTCACCCCAAACACATTAAATTTATGGCAAGTTGATATGGGTTGTTCTTTTACGAAATTGTGTTTTCTTTTTATTGGTATTGTTAACTCGTAGACTTGCTGAACATACCTTATAATAATAATAATAATAATAATAATAATAAATCAGACATTTATAGAGCGCACATTCTAGACGAACTACTCATTCACTCCACATGCAAGATAACATCATACATATCGAACATACTCAGACGCGCTCGCATTCCCACCGTCACCCCCACGCAAAACATACTCATATACATGTATATACAAACATGCACACGCATATATACACATTGGTATACACAAACGCATCCTTCCCTCCCCACACACAAACACACTCACATCAACGCACATAATAGGCCTAGTCGAAAATAAGAAATCATAGCTTACTGGTAGCAAATCACGTGGTGAAAATGATGTTTTACGTCCTCTCGGTCATAGACACATATGGGACATTTGTAAATACAAAGATGGTGGGAACAATACTGGCTGCAATGCCCGGAGGCAGTGCAACACCAGTAAAGTCCCGAGTTTTTAACAATATAGATAGGTGTAGCGGTAACCACGCCTCGGTTAAACCTCATCGGCTATGGTACCGCCACATGATGTAGGGGAAGACGGGGTAAAAAGCGCATGGGCGGGTAAGAAGCCCACCCCAATTATCTCATGAAATGAAGCAAATTTCAGTCTCATTTTGCCCATGAGACGAGCGTTAATGTCTAGCATTCGTCTCATGGGCAAATTTAACTGAAATTTTCTTTATTTCATGAGATAATTGGGGTGGGCTTCTTACCCGCCCATGCGCTTTTTACCCCGTCTTCCCCTACAATAGGTAACAAATCACGTGTGAAAATGATGTTTTACGTCCTCTCGGTCATAGACACATATGGGACATTTGTAAATACAAAGATGGTGGGAACAATACTGGCTGCAATGCCCGGAGGCAGTGCAACACCAGTAAAGTCCCGAGTTTTTAACAATATAGATAGGTGTAGCGGTAACCATGCCTCGGTTAAACCTCATCGGCTATGGTACCGCCACATGATGTACAATAGGTAGCAAATCACGTGTGAAAATGATGTTTTACGTCCTCTCGGTCATAGACACATATGGGACATTTGTAAATACAAAGATGGTGGGAACAATACTGGGTGCAATGCCAGGAGGCAGTGCAACACCAGTAACGTCCCGAGTTTTTAACAATATAGATAGGTGTAGCGGTAACCACGCCTCAGTTAAACCTCATCGGCTTGATATATGGTACCGCCACAGTTTCCTGATTTTACCTGGTAACAAATCAACAATTAAAATTGTTGATTGATTGGATTCGTCGTTCTGATGCAGGTGGGTTTTGTTTTCTTGTAGCCTTGCATCTTCACGAATTACAAGACTAATTACAGCTTAACAACTACAGTCGATAACAAAGGGTTGAACTGTTTCCTAAAAGAATTCCCCACACGGCTGTTATACCGTCGAAAGCGTACTGTTTCAGTGCGGTATAATAATAATAATAATAAAATAGTCTTTAGTGAAATGAATAAGGGGGAGGAACCTCTCGTAATTAACTCCCTTTTACCAAAGTTATTTATGGCACCGATTTGCCTAGAAAAGTGAAAGTAGCTACCACAAAAATACAGACCCAGGTTCATCCTCAAAAAAGGATGACCCAGGCCTGCTTTTTATGACAACCACCCACACAGTACACAACAACAGTGGTAGAGAGATGTTCAGTTAGTTTTCATAGTTGTTTAGCCTAGGATGTCCTACGTTGTGTCAAGCCTCTATTAATTTTCATTGAAAAACTCTCTCTCTCTCTCTCTCTCTCTCTCTCTCTCTCTCTCTCTCTCTCTCTCTCTCTCTCTCTCTCTCTCTCTCTCTCTCTCTCTCTCTCTCTCTCTCTCTCTCACATGCAAATCAAAGTATTTAGCAAAAACATACACAAATTATTAATTTTCATTGAAAAACTCTCTCTCTCTCTCTCTCTCCCTCTCCTCTCTCTCTCTCTCTCTCTCTCTCTCTCTCTCTCTCTCTCTCTCTCTCTCTCTCTCACATGCAAATCAAAGTATTTAGCAAAAACATACACAAATTATTAATTTTCATTGAAAAACTCTCTCACTCTCTCTCTCTCTCTCTCTCTCTCTCTCTCTCTCTCTCTCTCTCTCTCTCTCTCTCTCTCTCTCTCTCTCTCTCTCTCTCTCTCTCTCTCTCTCTCTCTCTCTCTCTCTCTCTCTAGTTGATCACCTTCCGTGACCCTAGAGAACTGTTCTGTCACTTTCTGAGCCATCCCTCCTTTACATCCTGTCATTGGTATTGTTTCCTGCTGGTACAGAGTGTTTACGTTCGTTTTGTCTTTGTTTTGTCTTTTGTTTCTTCCCTAGGGGAAGACGGGGTAAAAAGCGCATGGGTGGGTAAGAAGCCCACCCCAATTATCTCATGAAATGAAGCAAATTTCAGTCTCATTTTGCCCATGAGACGAGCGTTAATGTCTAGCATTCGTCTCATGGGCAAATCTGACTGAAATTTTCTTTTATTTCATGAGATAATTGGGGTGGGCTTCTTACCCGCCCATGCGCTTTTTATCCCGTCTTCCCCTACATCTAACAAAAACAAATGTCCCATATGTGCCTTCCCGGGCCGAGAGGAGGACGTAAAGCCCTATTTTTCATTCTGGTACTTTCGCTACTGTTACACAAGTCACGCGATAAACGTGACAGACTGCGACAGACTCAAGTCAGTTGTTTATGGTTTATGTGCGTATCCTGAAGAGGGAGTGTATCGCCACCGGGTGTGGACAGGGAGGTTGACAGTGGTAGTGGATGTTCATGTGACGTCATGATTGACTGCGCCCCATTGTCACTAACAATTCAATTCAATTCAATCATTTTATTGTCTTCACAAAAAGCAAAGAAATTCGCACATTTTATAAATGATGAGACACGACACAAGTAATGTTTAGGAAGACAACTTAAATAAGACAACAAAATGTTAACTAACACACACACACACGATACACTCACACACACACACACACACACACACACACACACACACACACACACACGCGCGCGCGCGCGCGCGCGCGCGCGCGCGCGCGCGCGCCGCACGCACGCACACGCACGCACACGCACACGCGCACACACGCACACGCACACACACACACGCACGCACACACACGCGCACACACACACACACACACACACGCACACACACACACACACACGCACGCACACACACACACACGCACACACACATAAACAGGGGCGCATGCATACACACACGCATACACATAGGCACGCACACATATGCCTGCATACACTCACACACACACACACACACACACACACACACACACACACACACACACACACACACACACACACACATGCGCACACACACATACACACTAACAACAATCCAATTAGGTACTGTTCAGACAAGTATGCATAACATTATAACGACAAAAACGTAAAAAGTGCAGCCAGAAGGCGGTGAGCGTGTCGCGCCAAGAAAGATAACTCTCGCAACGAATATGAACGAAAGTTTACGCTTAACGTCCTCCCGGTCGCAAGGACACACATGGGAGATTACTAACTGATAGAGTTACTATATTAGTTGTCATTTTCTAACTTGTTTTAGACCTACAAACAATACATACAAAACAAATAGCAGATTTCACATGCACAATACATTAAATACCTGCACATATATTCATGGATACACAGACACACACACATCCTCATACACTCCATCCCTTAATTCATCCAGACACAGCAATACAAATTTGAAAATTGTATTCATTAAAAAAACAAATCATCATAATGATCATCTGTATACTCATTAAGCAAACAATAATAATAACGACAAAAAGTAAATATATAAGAGCAGTCACATTTTGCTGAAATGAAAGCGATTATTTGGTCGGGAAGTGTGGGGGCGGGGGTGGGGGTGGACACAGAAAAGAATGAAAGCACAAGCAATTAGTGGTCGATGACCCCCCCCCGTGGGTATGCCGGGGTGTCTTTTGTATAAATAGTTCCCCCACCTTCTGGAAGTTATGTGCTTGTAACTTCATCTCATCTGCCTCTCTCTTTGACTCTGCCTTTCCCCTTTGCTTACTGTCATCTACTATCTTTCAGCCTAACCGGTCCATTCTCCAGGCTTTTGTTCAAGAAACACTTTCAAAAATATTTCCTCCAGCCGGAGTCGGACTTGCTGGGCCTAACTATTTCTTAGTTAGGGGAAGACGGGGTAAAAAGCGCATGGGCGGGTAAGAAGCCCACCCCAATTATCTCATGAAATGAAGCAAATTTCAGTCTCATTTTGCCCATGAGACGAGCGTTAATGTCTAGCATTCGTCTCATGGGCAAATTTGACTGAACTTTTCTTTATTTCATGAGATAATTGGGGTGGGCTTCTTACCCGCCCATGCGCTTTTTTACCCCGTCTTCCCCTACATAACTAGAAGATGAAAAATTAACTGCAGTACCTTTGGGAGCAACGTAAGAATGGTGGGTAAAGAAACCAAGGTACCTGTGAAAGGGAAAACTCCAACGTTTCGTGCCTTAAGCACTTAGTCATGAAATGAAGACAGCAAACAAAGTTGACAGGTTGTAGATTTTCTTCTTGTGAGTATAGTTCACAATCAGTCCATACATATACATAACTACAATGCATACAACACAAATAGCAGATTCCACATGCACAATACACGAAATACCTGCACATGCATACATATATTCATGGATACACCGACACACACACACACATCCTCATGCACTCCCTCCCTTACTTCATCCAGACACAGCAATACACAGATAAAAATAGTAATAATAAAAACAAATTCATCATAATGATCATCTGCATACTCATTCAGCAAACAATAATAATAACGACAAAAAGTAAATATATAAGAGCACTCACATTTTGCTCAATGAAATGAAAGCGATTATTTGGTCGGGAAGTGTGGGGGCGGGGGTGGGGGTGGACACAAAAAAGAATGAAAACACAAGCAATTAGTGGTCGATGACACCCCCCCCCCCCCCCTGTGGGTATGCCGGGGTGTCTTTTGCATAAATAGTTTCCCCACCTTCTGGAAGTTATGTGCTTGTAACTTCATCTCATCTGCCTCTCTCTTTGACTCTGCCTTTCCCCTTTGCTTACTGTCATCTACTATCTTTCAGCCTAACCGGTCCATTCTCCAGGCTTTTGTTCATGAAGCACTTTCAAAAATATTTACTCCAGCCGAAGTCGGACTTGCTGGGCCTAACTATTTCTTAGTTAGTCTCATAACGGCAGCAGGACGCTTCTGCGCTCATAATTGACAGGAAACTGTCTGAGCGATCGAAGAAGAAGAAGAAGAAGAAGAAGTGGTCGATGAGAAAACGTGACGGAAGGAAAAGGGGTTGACTGCACCCCGTTGTCAACAAAGAAATATTGCACAGGTCATTTAGTGACACTTGAGTAGGCTGTATCTGTCTGTGGTTGGCATCGCATTGTGTTTGTGCGTTGGTTTGATGTTATAAAGTAGAGTGGCACAGTGGTAGCGCGTTCGCCTCGTGTCAAGTAAACCCGAATTCGAACCTGGGTACAGGGATTTTTCCCTCTCACTTTACACACACGCACGCACGCGTACACACACACACACGCACACGCACGCACACGCACACGCACGCACGCGCGCACACACACACACACACACACACACACACACACACACACACACACACACACACACACACACACACACACACACACACACACACACACACACACACACACACCTGCGATCAGATGGCTGAAACAATGGGATGCCCTTGTTCATATTATCAAAATTCTGAAGCTAATTGACTTCACTTACGCATTGGTGTGTGTGTGTGTGTGCGTGCGTGCGTATATGTGTTTGCGTGTGTTGTTGTTGTTGCTGTTGTTTTCAGTTGGCTGTGGCGGTGGCAGAGTCCTTCCCACCTCGGGATTTAGGATCCACGTGCGCAGCAACAGTAAGTGGTTTTGTTTGTCTGTTTGTCTTACCCTGGCTTAAAGACTCCAGGGATCATCCCAACAGCCTAAGCACTTGGACACTATGGTACAAATGCACCAGATAGGGATGAGAACATTACGTGTGTGACCGTTTTTGATTACCCCGCCACGTGGGCAGTCACACTCCGACTTCGGAGGAAACAGTAAGTGGTGATTGTGATAGTGCCAGATAGAGGCTTTTAAGTAAAACAAATAGTTTGTGACTTGTTTCACTCCAGTAGGGGAAGACGGGGCAAAACAAATGGCGAGTAAGAAGCCCATGCCAATTATCTCATGAAATAAAGCAAATTTCAGTCGAATTTGCCCATGAGACGAATGCTAAGCATTAACATTCGTCTCATGGGCAACATGTGACTGAAATTAAAAAAGCCCATGGGCGGGTAAGAATCCCATGGCAATAATCTCATGAAATAAAGCAACTGTCAGTCAAATTTGCCCATGAAACGAATGCTAAACATTAACACTCGTCTCATGGGCAAAATGTGACTGAAATTTGATCATTTCATGAGATAATTGGCATGGGCTTCTTACCCGCCCATGGGCTTCTTACCCCGTCTTCACCCCCTGCCATGTGTTTATTTGTGAAAGAAAGTAAACGGTGTATTATTAGTACCGGAGAAACAAAACACACAAGTGCAGAGTGACGTCATTTTAATGACGAGACAAAACAGAGCGTGTAATATTTCCACAAAAATGTCTTTTTCAAACAACATAGAAAAAACAACAATAGCTACTTCCCCTCTTCACTGTCGAGCAGTCTCCAAAATGTGTGTGTGTGTGTGTGTGTGTGTGTGTGTGTGTGTGTGTGTGTGTGTGTGTGTGTGTGTGTGTGTGTGTGTGTGTGTGTGTGTGTGTGTGTGTGTGTGTGTGTGTGTGTGTGTGTGTGTGTGTGTGCGTGCGTGCGTGCGTGCGTGCGTGCGCGTGCGTGCGTGCGTGCGTGCGTGCGTGCGTGCGTGCGTGTGTATGTGTGTGTGTGTGTGTGTGTGTGCGTGCGTGCGTGCGTGCGTGTGTATGTGTGTGTGTGTGTGTGTGTGTGTGGTGTACTGTGTGCAATGCGTGTGTGTGCGTGCGTGCGTGCGTGTGCGTGCGTGCGTGCGTGCGTGCGTGCGTGTATTATTAGTTCATTCAGTATCATGTGGTTATTGTGAAAGAAAGTAAACAGAGTGCTATTAGGTGTGTTTTTAAAGGAGAAGAAATACATTAATTTAAAGATAAAAACGATTACTTTGTTGTTGTTTTTAAATAAAAGTTTCACTGTTGTTTCATGTCATTTCATATGTCAATGTTTCCAAGTACAGTGGAACCGCCCTTATAAGACTCCCTCCCACATAAGACCTACTTCTCTGAGACATTGCTTTTCTTTGTAAGCATTAAAATTACCTCCCTTATAAGACCTCATTTTTTTAATGATTTTTGAAGGTTGCAAGAGTGAATGCCCTTGGAGGGTGGGGGAAGATGGTTAAGTACTGACAAAACAGGGGGATAACTCTCGCCAATAACCCCTATTTGATGCCACTAAATGGCTGCCTTTCGCAAGAGTGAATACCCTTGTCAGTACTGACCAGCAAGAGCAATTACTCTCACTGTCAAGGGCGTTAATAACCCTAGTTGCAAAGGCCTGTAACACGACTGTTTTTCATTTTAACTTAATCTTAAGTTTAGGTTCCGTCTGCTGCTTATCGTTCTTTCCTATTCTGTCATCCATACTGTTTGAAAGCAAAACAAGAAACGCAAACGATCCATTACTTTGAAATTATCGTTGTTTATTTACCTACGGAATGTTGTTGTTGCTGTTGTTGGCTTACCCTGGCTAAAAGACTCCAGGGAACATCCCAAAAGCAGAAGCACTTGAACACTACGGTACAAGTGCATCAGCTACGGATGAGAACATTACGCGTGCGACCGTTTTTGATTACCCCGCCACGAGGGCAGCCACACTCAGTCTTCGGGGGATTTTTGCAGATTGATGATGTTATGCTAGGAGCTTGTCATGGCTAAACATAATCCCCGCATAACTATGCAGAGCATAGGAACATTTTGATGTAGCCTTGGTGTTCTAGCCAATGGCAATCTTAAGCCAAGGTGAACCTATGGAATAAAAATGTAGAAAAATAATGGAAAAAGCGAGAATTTCCAAACTTGTTACACCTTAAAGGTTGTTCCTTCGACAAGAAGCGATAATGTCCAGGTGGGAGCAACCCGAATTTCACAGAGACGCCTCTGTGACTATAAAGTACCTAATACCTAAATACCTAAACTTGTTACACCTTAAAGGTTGTTCCTTCCACATTTCGTTCACTTTATTCATGGAAGAAGCGAGACTGTCCACACTTGTTACACCTTAAACTGTTCCTTCCACATTTCGTTCACTTTCAAAGGTGTGTTAACTGTACAGTAGCTGTCCAGCGTGCCACGTTCAGAATCGGTAGGGGTGTGAACACTGTTGCGCTTCTTTTTATAACAGTATAAATACTTAAAACGAAGTGTGCACCAGATTGTGAAGACAAACGCGCACGTGCTTGTTACTAACTATACAGTGGATATAATTGCATGTAGGGGAAGACGGGGTAAAAAGCGCATGGGCGGGTAAGAAGCTCACCCCAATTATCTCATGAAATAAAGAAAATTTCAGTCAAATTTGCCCATGAGACGAATGCTAGACATTAACGCTCGTCTCATGGGCAAAATGAGACTGAAATTTGCTTCATTTCATGAGATAATTGGGGTGGGCTTCTTACCCGCCCATGCGCTTTTTACCCCGTCTTCCCCTACACGTGGGCACGTTTCATAGTGTATCTATATTGTCTCCACATGTGCTCATGTGCAATGAGAGACTTAGTGCGATTTTTCTCACGCCAGAGGGCATGACGCTCGTGTGGGGCTAATCCTCTCTATATTATTAGTTGGGGATAAAGAAAGAGAGAGAGACAGTGAGTGGTCCTACCATCACTCTCTCTCTCACTACGCCCAAGTAAGAAAATCGCGTGATAAGCCCCTAGTGCATTGACTGCCCTCTGGCGTGAAGAATATCGCCATAGGTTGACCATTTGATCATAATGTGAATGCAATATGTGCATTCTTATGTTCAAGCGTGTATGCTGCAATCGTACATATGGGTTTGGTATCTTCTTGTCCCCAGCTGTGTCTCGTGGGCACATCCTGTATCGAAGAAACCATCGATGGATTGACACGAGCACGGTGTGCGAGTAAGTAATCTTTTCGACAACTTTACCATCTTTCAGTACATAACATAGAACTTTTTTTAATATTTCGCGGGTGTAATTATGTCGTGGCTCAATAACGTAAATTTTGAACCAAAAATTAGGGCCTATTAACATTTCAAGTTTCATTGCCTTTCACACTCATTGTTTCTTTATTCTGTTGTGTGCTTTTTTTTCAACTTATCACAAACACGTGAATTGTAATGAAAAAGGCTTACACTTCAAAATGAAATTGCCGTTTATCTATTATTTAAACGATTTCTATAAATACGTTAAAGACCCACCACGTCACGTGTCAAAATCATGGTTTTCACGTGTTTTCCCTCTTATAGCTGGTAAGAAATCTTAAGAAATCTCCCAAGCATAAGAGGAATTGTGACACGTGACGTGGGGGGTCTTTAGCGCAAAAAAATGAACATTTAAAATGAAAATCCGTTTAACGTCCTCCGGTCTGAAGCAGACACATATGGGACATTAGTAGATATAAAGATGTGAGAACGATCCTGGAGGCAATGCCCGGAGGCAGTGCAACTCCAGGAAAGTCCCGAATTTGTAACGATACAGATGTATATATAATATATGTATAACATTGAAGAACATTGAACATTGAAGAACAATATTAAAACGGATCCTCTCCGACCTTTCTAGCGTCTACCAACTCACGATAAACTGTTTCGTAATTTGCGCTGTTTTATTTTAATTTGACACCATCTTATGCTTGATGTTATAATATACACTCAAGGCAGGTGAATGATCTTTGTGCTCATTTTATTCTGTAGCCATTTGGTATGATCATGAATGTGTATCCTACACATCCCTGGTATGATATACATACAAGAAGTTCCAAAATAGGAAGTCCAATAAAGGGGAAGTACTCTAGGAGTCCCGAAGAGCAAAGGGAAACTACTCTAGCAAGTCTGACTAACTATTGGTACACGAGTTGTATCCCTTGGATGTTACACTCTTAGACCAACCCCTCCCTGTGGAGAAGCCAGGGGTTTGCCCGATACGGGATCCAACTGGCGGAGTGGTCGGGATCTGCGCCAGCACGTGCCGGCGGGACGGTGACTGTGACGACGGTGACAAGTGCTGCATCAACCCTTGTGGAGCCACCACCTGCCAGAAGCCTGAGTTCAGACCTTCCTGTAACACCGTGGTAAGAATGTTATGTTTGGGGCGATTGCTGTCCTGCTTGTCTGTCTGTCTGTCTGTCTGTCTGTGAGGGCAGTGCCCAGGGTACGTCCCCACTCTCTCGGCCAAACGGAGTTGAGGAGAGATGGCATTTGGGAAGGTCCCCAAAGGCCAACCCATTTATTTGGCTGCAGCACCAGAGCGTGTGCGCGCGCGGGTGGGTGTGTGTGTGTGTGTGTGAGAGAGAGAGAGAGAGAGAGGATGTATGGGAGCAAGGAAAACCTTTCTCTCTCACTCTCACACACACATCATCTATCGTTTTTGCTTGCTCCCATCAATCCTCTCTCTCTCACACTCACACACACACACACACACACACACACACACACACACACACACACACACACACACACACACACACACACACACACACACACACACACACACACACACACACACACACACACGCTCTGAAATGGGTTCAGCCAAAGAAATGTGTTGGCCTTTGATGACCTTCGCAAATGCCATCTTTTGTTACAGCGCTGGAATATTTCACAAGGAGAGCCAAATATAAAACAATAGAAATCATGAAGACAATGTGGAGCTTAGGTAACATGGACACAACTATCTTCTTTAAACTGTTTGATACTATGGTGAAGCCAATGTTATTGTACGCAGCAGAGGTATGGGGTAGTACACAATATAAAATCGAAGATGTTCAACTGTTTGCCTGTAAAAATAACCTGTTAAATGTTGGTACCCAAACGCCAAATACAATGGTTTATCCCAGGGAGACAGGTCGTTATAATCTTTATGCATACAGTACACTAAGAGCACTTAGTTACTGGTTCTCCTTACAGCAGATGGAACTGAACAGAATCCCAAAGCAAGCCTATCTTTCCTTAACAAATAGCTTTATGAACATCACCGAGGGTAGAACAATACAAAATAACTGGGCTTATGATATAAAATGCTGTCTTGATATGGATTATCTGATGTCTGGTTACCGGGAGGGGTTGGTAATGTTAAAATCTTTAAGATCTTCAGGCAAAGGATGGTTGGGTTAGTAAGCTTAATTCAAGTGATCGCTTCAGTACTTACTATTCATTCAAGTCTCTCTTACAACCAGAATCCTATTTAGCCTACTTAACAGTTAACAAGTTTAGAATATATTTTACAAGACTTCGTCTTGGCATAAACGACCTGAACGTCAATATTAGATACCGAGAAAATGTTCAAACATGCCCATTATGTAACCAAATTGAGAACGAACTGCATTTTATATTTTATTGAGATGCAATGTTTATACTCCTCTCAGAGAAAAATACATATTGAAGCACAGACAGTTTTCAAATGTTAATTATATCAAACTAAAACAGCTACTTGCGAATTATAACATATTACTATGAGATATTGCTATGTAGGCTACATCTACTATGCAGTGAGGAAAAGAGAAGAACTCGTGCCTCAGATATGATAAGCAACATTCATGATAGATGCTGTTAGTACATTAATTATTATACACTTCTCATTTCTTTTTATGTGTGCACCGCACCTCCTATGTTATAGGCCGGAGGCCTGAAACATTAAAATTGTGCCAATTGTGTTAAATTGTTCAGTTGTGTTCAATTGTTCAATTGTGTTCAACTGTTCAACTGTTCTCTCTTTCTCGCTCTCTCTTTGTTACTTTTCTTTTTAAGTCGGAAGTTTAAAGACCCAGTGACGCACCACGATTAAGTCCCTTGTTTTTTTTTGGGTTGCTGTAACCCACATACAGATTTCCCCAAGTTCAAATTGAGGCTGCTCTTTAAACTGATGTGTCGGTTTCAATTTGGGGCCATTTATATGGGAGTCAGACTTGGTCAAAACAAGTTTTTGTCCAGCTATGAGGGAAAACACGTGAAACCCGTGATTTTGACACGTGATCGGGCGGATCTTTAACCCTTTCATCGCCAATGTCGCATTTTTGCACCACAATGGCTTAACACGTATGTCACTAAAAGGCATCAAATCAGGGCCTCTTATCCAAAGACCCTATTTTCTTAATTTTGGGAGGTAAGGATAGGCCTCATGTTATACATGTCACAGAGGAATTCACAATATTGCAGATATTTTATTTTCTCTACCCAGTTAAGTTTAATGGTATTTTTTGGCTGAAAAATGGCTGGCGGCGAAAGGGTTAAGAATGAAGAATATAAAGCAAGATTGTCGTCATCTGAGCGTGCAGCAAAGCGAAACAGTCTCTTATTAATAGCACACACACTGCGATTAGAAGACTACTCCATCATCCATTGCAAGATAGGACGAGCTGTTACCAAGAAGGAAACAACCACGACCATTAGGCCTACGTATTTTACCGCTTGTCAGACGGCAAAGTGACGCATCTTCTGTACTTTTTTATGACTCTTTGGACAGGTTATAAGGAGTGCCACATCTAAACGAAAACGAGGACTTTGCCGTCAACGTGGTTTATTATTATATGTTGAGTTTGATGGTGTTTCATCGCATGCGTAATCTCGTGTGCTCGTGGAGATGGTACAGACGCAGTCACACCCATGAACGTCTACATGATGAATGTGCGCACGTAAACACACGCACGCACGCACGCACGCACGCACACGCACACACACACACACACACACGCACGCACGCACGCACGCACGCACACACACACACACAAACACACACACACACACACACACACACACACACACACACACACACACACACGCACACACATGAGGGCAGGATGAACAAAAAGCTTTGTCAGCTTACTCTTTAACCGTCAATAAAGATTATCCTGACTTGACTTGACACACACGCACGCACACAGACAGACAGAAGCTTGTCTGCACACACACACACACCGAGGGGTTTTGTCTGGATGCTGACACACACAAAAGAACAGCTTACAGAGAGAGGGGGGGGGGGCTTATAAATCTGTTTTGTCACAAGTACGCTCGCAAGAGGCGTGCACTCAAACACACACACGCAGACGCACGCGCTTGTGGTACAGATAACATAAATAATAAAATAGTATGCTTGAAAATATATGGAATGTGTGTTTTGATGTCCGTTTTCTCTTTTAATATTCGTCTCTAGCGTAAAAAGGTGAGCAAAACAAAAGCTTGTCTGCTCACCTTGATAATTAAAAAAAAGTGACTTAGCTGTGTTTCGAGGGTTTTGTCTGGATGCTTTCTATTTTATCTCTTGCTTGTCAGCAGGACTGACAAAAGAAGAACAGCTTACAGTTTTCATTGTCAGAAATCGAGTCAAATGACGTCGCATTTTCTTTTCATGCTTATAAATCTGTTTTGTCACTTTACTTGGAATGACCTATCTTTTAACTGCTTGCAATGCTGTTTGTAGGCCCCTACAGAAGTGCTGGTACCCTAGAATGCGTTATCTGCTGGGTTTTTAAAAAAAAATCTCTGTCTGTAGATTTGTCTCTATTTTGTCGACTGGATTATATATATATACACTGTACAATCATCATATAATAAAAAAGCATCAACATAATTTAAAGGCCACCCGTACGGTTTGTTCTGTTTCCTATATTGGGTAGTATGTTGAAGTGATGTTAAATTTTGTGGTAATGAGAGCTTAGTTTGGCGCGAAAATGAGCACAGGTCATGAGCAGAAGTGTAGTTTTGACATGCATCTCAATTTGTTTCTTTCAAGCGGCCACTCAAAACGTGCCAAAATCGGTTGGTTTAAGGGGTACCGTTTTTCCATAGATCTTAACCCCTGAATAATCAAATGTTATGTGCTTATTTGGGTTTCATGTTAATTATGTGATACTGAACTAAATGTTTACCAAGAACAAACCAATTTGCCTAAGCATTTTTTGTGGTACAAGCCAGAATGCAAATGGTATTGGACTTCTGCGTTTTATGATTTTCAGTTTTAAGGGGTGCCTTCTTGGAAGCTATCTCAATCCCTAATAATCGAATTTTACGTGCTTAATCTGTTTCCATGTTAATAATGAGATGTTGAATTAAATGTTCATCAAAAATTAACCAATTTGCTTCAAGGGGGGTTTGTGGTACATGCCACAGTGAAAGCGGCCCTTACCTTAAGTTGAGTATTGTATATACTCTATCTGTTTTTGTTTGTCTGTTTTTCTTGTCTGTTTTTATTATTATTTACTAATAATGACTAATCATGTGACTGTTTGCAATGCTGTCGGTGCAGAAATGCTGATAGTAGAATGTGTCAGTAATGGGTAACAGAAAGTGACGAGGGAAAGAACGATGACTTAAGGAGGGACGTTTGAATGCGCACAAAACTGGCACTTGAGTATTTTTCTTCACTTCTGTAAGGACAGCAATAAATGACTGCATTTAGAGTCATCGCTGCGCTTTTATATTGTTAAACCCAATGCTACAAAGGGATAAACACTCGCTTTTTTCTTGTGTATGCGTAAGGTTGTGTGGGAGGGTTGTTGGGTTGTGTGCATGCGCGCATGCATCCCTGTGTGTGTGCGTGCGTTTGTGTCTGTGTCAATGTACATATACAAGTATATAGTGTAATGTCGATTAGTACCCTGTTGTGATGTTTAAGCATTTCAATGGTAACTCTTGTTTGTTATCAGAAATGTGGTCCGGGCCAGCGGTGTGTTCTTCAAGATGTGGTCTGTGTCAAAGCACCCTGCTACCCCCTGCCTTTCTGTGTGGACAGTGAGTGGAATGTGTCTCATTGTGTATCATTCATGCGCTGTGTGCAAGCATTGGGTGAATTGCTCCTGAGTTTGAACACTCACATTTGGTGTGAAGTATATAACACGTTTTACAGCCACCAAAAAGCACAGGCAAAACCTAATGATAAAGTAACCAACATGTCATACACAGTCAGTATCAGCCACTCTCCAGTTTGACAAATAAAATATAAAAAACCTTTCTCCAAGCAATACAAGCAAGACCAATTATTCATTATTGTGTTCTGATATAATTGATTTTGATCGTTCTTGGTTAAACTTATAAATAATGATAATAAAGTAACCAGCATGTTATATATGAAATTCTGATCGCTTCTCGGCCTTTTGGCTGGGACAGTGATTCAGGAACATAAATTTTTGTTTATACCATGGTTGGATTGTTCAGCCCGTCGTACATGGCGAAAGCCGATACGCGACGTTAAACTGAACTTCCATCCAGCATGTTATACACTGTCAGTATCAGCAACTCGCCAGTTTGGTTTAAAAAACCTTTCTCCAAGCAATACAAACATGACCAATTATTCATTATTGTTTTCTGATATCATTGATTTTGATCGTTCTTGGTTGAACTTATCCACCCATCTTAAATTTTATAAATCGGCAACTCTACAGTTACACAAAGTCAGTTTGGAGCAACAACTGCATAATGAATTTTCAATTGTAGTTGTACTATACCTATGCAATAAACATTAACCCTTTCGCCGCCAATGCTGCATTTATGCACCACAATACCATTGGTTTAACACCTGTCACTAAAAGGCATCAAATCAGGGCCTGTTATCTGAAGACTATTTTCTTATTTGTTGGAGGTAAGGATATGTGTAATGTTATATGTCACAGAAGAATTCCCAATATTGCAAACACGATTTTTCTCTCTACCCAGTTAGTTTAATGGTATTTTTGGCTGAAAAATGGCTGGCGGCGAAAGGGTTAAGAAAGATGGTTCGTGATATGGTAAAAGGTGAACTGCATAAACCTGAACAACGCAAAGACAAAATTGCAAATCTGGGTACCAAGACCATTCAAGGACTCGTGTTTCGACAGATTCTGATGAAATGCTTTGGCTTTGTATTGTCTGTGTCAGCTAAGCCAGGCCGGTGCCCCCATTCAAGGACTCGTGTCTTGACAGATTCTGATGAAATGCTTTGGCTTTGCATTATCTGTGTCAGCTAAACCAGACCGGTGCCCCCATTCAAGGACTCGTGTCTTGACAGATTCTGATGAAATGCTTTGGCTTTGCATTATCTGTGTCAGCTAAGCCAGGCCGGTGCCCCCATTCAAGGACTCGTGTCTTGACAGATTCTGATGAAATGCTTTGGCTTTGCATTATCTGTGTCAGCTAAACCAGACCGGTGCCCCCATTCAAGGACTCGTGTCTTGACAGATTCTGATGAAATGCTTTGGCTTTGCATTATCTGTGTCAGCTAAGCCAGGCCGGTGCCCCCATTCAAGGACTCGTGTCTTGACAGATTCTGATGAAATGCTTTGGCTTTGCATTATCTGTGTCAGCTAAGCCAGGCCGGTGCCCCCATTCAAGGACTCGTGTCTTGACAGATTCTGATGAAATGCTTTGGCTTTGCATTGTCTGTGTCAGCTAAGCCAGGCCGGTGCCCCCATTCAAGGACTCGTGTTTTGACAGATTCTGATGAAATGCTTTGGCTTTGCATTGTCTGTGTCAGCTAAGCCAGGCCGGTGCCCCCATTCAAGGACTCGTGTCTTGACAGATTCTGATGAAATGCTTTGGCTTTGTATTGTCTGTGTCAGCTAAGCCAGGCAAGTGCCCCCAAGCGGCCCGGCTTCTGCGGCAGAACCGGTGCCCCCATTCGCCCGCGACAGCGACTGCGTGTGCTTGTGGCTCCACCTCCTGCCAGAGACCCGAACTGCCCACCACACCTACCTGTGATAATGTGGTAAGAGATCCTATGGTCCGTGTCATGGTCCAACAGATGTGGCTCCACCTCCTGCCAGAGACCCGAACTGCCCACCAGACCTACCTGTGATAATGTGGTAAGAGATCCTATGGTCCGTGTCATGGTCCAACAGATGTGGCTCCACCTCCTGCCAGAGACCCGAACTGCCCACCATGACCTACCTGTGATAATGTGGTAAGAGATCCTATGGTCCGTGTCATGGTCCAACAGATGTGGCTCCACCTCCTGCCAGAGACCCGAACTGCCCACCAGACCTACCTGTGATAATGTGGTAAGAGATCCTATGGTCCGTGTCATGGTCCAACAGATGTGGCTCCACCTCCTGCCAGAGACCCGAACTGCCCACCATTCCTACCTGTGACTCGTGGTAAGAGATCCTATGGTCTGTCATGGTCCAACAGATGTGGCTCCACCTCCTGCCAGAGACCCGAACTGCCCACCAGACCTACCTGTGAACAGTGGTAAGAGATCCTATGGTCCGTGTCATGGTCCAACAGATGTGGCTCCACCTCCTGCCAGAGACCCGAACTGCCCACCAGACCTACCTGTGATAATGTGGTAAGAGATCCTATGGTCCGTGTCATGGTCCAACAGATGTGGCTCCACCTCCTGCCAGAGACCCGAACTGCCCACCAGACCTACCTGTGATAATGTGGTAAGAGATCCTATGGTCCGTGTCATGGTCCAACAGATGTGGCTCCACCTCCTGCCAGAGATCCGAACTGCCCACCAGACCTACCTGTGAACATGTGGTAAGAGATCCTATGGTCCGTGTCATGGTCCAACAGATGTGGCTCGAACCAGACCTACCTGTGAACATGTGGTAAGAGATCCTATGGTCCATGTCATCTAGCAAACAAGTTAAGACCGAGACAGACGTCATATTTCAACTTATAGAAGGATTTCAGCCTTTTGTTATGGCCCCAGGGATAAACATTTTTAATATAAATGTAACTCCTTTGAAAACATTGGGGGTGGGGGTAGGCTTTGTGATAAAGCAATTTTGATCAAATGTTTGCATGAACTACGCTCAAGGAATTTAGGAATATGGTAGCCTTCCTGTAAAAGAGGCTGATTTTCACAGGTTAAAAAGGGGCCTACAGCGGCCCCCCAGACCCCCACCATTTTATTTCTCCTTTTTTTGTTCAGTACGAGTTTCATCTCTGCAAGAACTTAACACCACTTTCATTAACATATAGGGAATAAGTTTACTAGTCTAACATTCAGAACATTCTCCCAGTTCCGTTCAGACGACAGCCTTTATAGGCTTCCTAAACGTATTGAATCCATATACAGACCCAGAAGTGTTGGAATTGTGACTACTGTGTGTACAACCATTACATCATCGTTGTGAATCTAAATTGCACTGACACAAAGCAGAGCTATACCTACAGCAGCAACTCTATTTTTTATTGACTGAAACCCTCTTGAAGCAGACACAGAGAGCATGGACAGGGAGACAATTCAGGCCCACTTGCATCCCATTGCTTTTGTGGCCTTAGAGTGATTGGGGCTGTTAAAATAACAATGTATTAAAAGAAAGTGTCATGAGGAACAAAACAAAAGGGAACGCTTTGAAAAAAGACATCTAACCAAACTCACATTAGGAAATTCACTTACGTCCCAAGTTCCTCCTATTCCTACATGTTGGAAGAATGGCTCAGTTGTTTAGAAATTTGTGAAGGTCTTTTTTTTTAGTTGTTTTAACGTTTGTTTGTGTTTTATGATTTATTGTGGTTACGGTTTTTGTTTTGTTTTTTTATGGGTTTTTTGACGTGTGTTGATGTTTAATGATGCATTGTTTCATTTTCTTTATGCAGCTTAATATGGTACATTTTTGGGGGGAAGAGCGTCGTTGGCGTTATTCTCACAGAAACTATGTGAACATTGCAACGCTGTCCTGTGTTTTACAGAGGTGTGGGTATGGTCAGAGGTGTGTGCTGGAGCAGGTCTTCTGCATCCGAGCTCCCTGCGAACCCCCCCAGCCCGTGTGTGTAGACATCATCAAGCCCGTTAGACCTTCCTGTGCCAATGTGGTAGGTAGATCTTTATTTAGTTTTTTTCAGTTTGTTAGTTAAAAAGTGAACCATTTTATGTTTACTCTCTCTCTCTCTCTCTCTCTCTCTCTCTCTCTCTCTCTCTCTCTCTCTCTCTCTCTCTCTCTCTCTCTCTCTCTCTCTCTCTCTCTCTCTCTCTCTCTCTCTCTCTCTCTCTCTCTCTCTCTCTCTCTCTCTCTCTCTCTCTCTCTCTCTCTCTCTCTCTCTCTCTACTGTACAAAAAGACAGAACTCTGTACATATATGTGGAAATTATATATTAACCCTTTCACCGCCAGCCATATTTCAGCCAAACATTTCCATTAAATTTACCTGGGTAGAGAACAAAATCCATCTGCAGTATCGGGGATTCTTCTATGACATATATAAAATAAGGTCTATTCTTACTTCCCAAAACTAAGACAAAAGGGTCTTTGGATAATAGACCCCAATTTGATGCCTTTTAGTGACACAGAAGTTAAATCACTGTGGTGCTAAAATGCGACTTTGGCGATGAAAGGGTTAATGGATTATAATATAATAGGTTATATTATAGCTTATGCTTGTCTTTTCGGTATTCGGGCAATGTCAGCAAATCGCGTAATTGTAAGGAAAACATGCGAACCAAAATAAAGGTGATACGCTAATACTATAACTGATAACTGACGCATGAGAATAAAAGTTATTGTCCTTAGCAATAGTCTCTTGCATTCCCGGACATAATTCAGAACTTATGTTCTGATTTTGTATGTGGGTTTTTTAACATCTGTTGACGTTTTAAGACTTTTATCAACAGAGAATGTCTTGTTTCATCTATGTTATAAAGCTTGTTATTTATCTTTTATTTCAAAGAGAAATGTCCGTGTTCTCACGGAAACAATGTGAACATTGTGATGTGTTTGTGTGTTAAACAGAGGTGTCGGTATGGTCAGAAGTGTGTGCTGAAGCAGGTCTTCTGTATCCGAGCTCCCTGTTATCCTCAGCCCACGTGTGTGGACATCATCAAGCCCGTTGAGCCTTCCTGTGCCACGGTGGTACGTGGGTCATGTCATCTTGTAACACAATCAAATGCAATGTAACGAGATAGGTAGGCAAGTTGTTCATCGGTCCAAAACCACTTCGTCTTGAGGGTGTGGTGTGAGCACCTTTATGCTCTCTCTGTCTCTGTGTCTTTGTATGTGTTATCTCTCTCTCTCTCTCTCTCTCTCTCTCTCTCTCTCTCTCTCTCTCTCTCTCTCTCTCTCTCTCTCTCTCTCTCTCTCTCTCTCTCTCTCTCTCTCTCTCTCCCCCTCTCTCTCTCTCTCTCTCTCTCTCTCTCCCTCTCTCTCTCTCTCTCTCTCTCTCTCTCTCTTTCTTTCTCTCTCTTTTGAACATGCAAATCAAAGTATTTAGCAAAAACATACAAAAAGGCAAAACAAACAGATGTGAACATTATTTGATGAAGTTTGAATAACCCCTTCTGGTTGGGGGCAATATCAGCAATTCGCATATTTGTGAGATAAACTTAAAATTTAAGCATGTGTGAAACATCATGCGTTGATGCCATAAATGATAACTGATGCATTTACAAAATCTTATTGCCTTTCGCATGTTTGTTAAATAGTCTGGCGCAAAACATACAAAGTCTGGATAATCCCAAAACAATCAGACGATGGTTAATCATGCTTTGACAAATTGCACGACGTTTGAGCTAAACGCATTAAGGCAATGTTTTATGCCAGTGTCATTCCAGAACAGTTGAAATAGTTCGCCAAGTTTTCACCAATGTCACTAGGTTTTAGCTACTAAGCAAACAAGAAATCTACCCAGATTAAAAACACAACTCATGGTTATTGGCTAATGCGAAGCTTCCATTCTTTTCGACAAATATTTTCAGTAAGACAGAAGAAAGAAGTCACAAAAGTCCAGCTAAGTAAATGAAATGTAGTACAGTGGAACCTCCCTTATAAGGGAGGGGTCTTATAAAGGAGGTAATATTAATATTTACAAAGAAGGGCAATGTCTCAGAGAAGGGAGGGAGTCTTATAATGAGAGGTCTTATAAGGGAGGTTCCGCTATACAGTGTACTTGAAGGATTCGTGCAAAGGGTAAATCATTAGTCATTGATAAATGTCAGTAATGCTGTAATATTAGCAAACTTCGTTCTTCCAGAGATGCGGTCCAGGAGAGACGTGTGTCATGAGGGTCATCCAGTGTATCGTCGCTCCCTGCCCCAGCCCTACGCCTGAGTGTGTGCCCCGAAACAGTGAGTTGAAAGAAGACACTGTTGTCTTTTGTTTTCATCGTCATCTCTATATGTTGCCAATGATTGCGGCGAAAGAGCTATGTTACCACTGCAGCTCTTATTTGGGTTTTTTTGAGCCATTCAATTATTTTTCTAGTGTCTATCCTGATTCTGCCTGTCTGTCTCTATTAATCTTGGCTGTCTGTTTGTCTATGTCTCTCTGTCTCTTTCTGTCTGTCTATCTGTTTGTCTGTCTGTCTCTCTCTCTCTGTCTGTCTGTCTCTCTCTCTCTCTCTCTCTCTCTCTCTCTCTCTCTCTCTCTCTCTCTCTCTCTCTCTCACACACACACACACACACACACACACACACACACACACACACACACACACACACACACACACACACACACACACATACATACAAACAACACACACACATACATGCTTACCTACACTCCCTCTCCCTCTCCCCTTATCTCCCTTTCCTCTCCCTCTTCCTGTCTCCCTCTCCAAACCATCACCTGATTACCCCTTTCCCCTATCACCACGCATGCTTCTTCTTCTTCTTCTGTGGTGGTGACCAACTTCTTTATACAGAAGTAATTGTACACACATGTCGTGTTAATGTTCCCACCAATATTCAATCACTTTTATCTCGTTAAAAAAAAAATCCTCCCATAACTGGCCTTATCATTCACGTCTGTCTCAGAGCCAGGAGTGTGCCCCAAGCCCTCGTTCTCGTTCCGCCGGAGCATCCGCTACTGTCGCACCCAGTGCCGCTCCGATGCCCATTGCCCAGGCAGCCAGAAGTGCTGCAGGACACGGTGCGGGGCCCGCTGCCAGCAACCGCAGCCCTCTTTGACCTGTGCTAATGTGGTAAGTTCCGTTGTTCTATTTACGCCTCTTTTGTTTATACTGGAGATGGGTATACGGGTATTTTTTTCGATGTACCGATAGTTGTATATACCGGCTGGGTTGCTGGTAATGCATTAACATTTTAATGACACACAAAACAGCTACCCCACAAAGTCCAGCGGGTAGATGTAGCTTAGAATCCCTGTCTTCTTCTTCTTCTGCGTTTCCAGGCCATATGGCCATAATGGGTAAGGTACGTATGTGTCCGGTTTTCAGTTTTCACTGGTCTCCCCGCTGCGTACAGCCAACACATTCCGATTTCGGAGGAGCTCAAAGGAGAAAAATTATTTGGAAGATTTTTTCGGAACAAAAGCAGGAGAATGGGCCAATAAGTTAAAAAGATAGTAGATGATAGAAAGCAAAGGGAAAAGGCAGAGTCAATGAGAGTGGCAGATTAGAGGAAGTTACAAGCACAGGACTTCCAGAAGGTGGGGGAACTGGTTTTTTAAGAAAGACCCTCCGGTATCCCCACGAGGAGAATCCCTGTCTAAATAACCGTATGCTCTCTCTCTTTCTCTCTCTAACACTATCACATATATATATATAGATGCATCATCCTCGAACAGGTCTTTGTCCAGAGCAAGGAGTCCAGACTCCGTCGTGAAAAGTTCTGGATGGACAAGCTGAAGACCATGGCTCCGCTGGGTTTGAACTCTCTCTAATGAATTGTCTGAGAGGGCAGTTATTTCTCCATCGAGCTGTGTTATTTGTTTATAGTGGAGATGCTTTACCCAGGATCCACTCTCTTGACCTGTTCCTAGGGGAGATGCTTTATTTGTTTATAGTGGAGACGCTTGGCCCAGGTAACACACTCACTCTCTTGGCATTATCATAGTGGAGATGCTGAATTTGTTTATAATGAAGATGCTTTACCCATGATACATGCCCACTCTCTTAACTAAAGGGTCTTAAGACATCTGGCGTTAGTTCTACATAGTTTGGAAGTGATAACTACAAAGATGGACAGAGCGGACATGGATATGAGAGAGAGAGTGAGAGTGAGAGAGAGGGAGAGAGAGAGAGAGAGAGTGAGAAAGAGAGAAAGAGAGAGAGAGAGAGAGAGAGAGAGAGAGAGAGAGAGAGAGAGAGAGAGAGAGAGAGAGAGAGAGAGAGATATAGGAGACTGTACTGGGGGATTCTTTCTTTTACTATTATTTTTTAATTTTTTTATTATGTGGACTCAATAGTCCAAACGAATTATCAAACACACACACACACACACACACACACACACACACACACACACACACACACTAACTGCAACACAATCTAATTATACACACATAATGTGGGTCACAACAATGACGTCAAGAAAAGCTACGTGTTGTATTTGTTACGTCAAGTTTGTTCTACTGTCTGTCCCGCGTCCAAGGCCAAAAGCCGAAATATTGGGAATAGTCTACATTCTTTCTTGTTAGTTTTCATTCTCTTTTTTTTGTTCTGCTATATATATATATATATATATATATATATATATCACAAAAATAAAGAAAACTACAACAAATCCGTGGTCGTTCCAATTTTAATTCAAGCTTTCGAGAGGGTGTCCTCTCTTCTTCAGGAATGACACACACTGGTCACACTGGTGTATATATATATATATATATATATATATATATATATATACACGCATAGGCCTACACACGCGCGCGTGCATGCACACACACACCCATGCGCATACGCACACACAAACATACATACATACATTCACACAGTCACACACACAACCCACACACAGACACCTCCAGAAGTTTCTTCTCTGCTGGAGAACATCAGTATAAGCATAGAGAAAAAAACCCACGTAACTTTTAATATGAGAACACAAAAATTAATGTCTCTTTTTTTCTCTCAAATGACTTTTAGTCATTGATTAACATTAGCCTCCAGCATGGGCAAATAGTAAACTACAGTCATTTGAGAAAAAAGACATTAATTTTTGTGTTCTCATATTAAATGTTTAAGAATGTATGGAAAATATATCACTTTCTATGCAATGTTGACAACATGTATCTCCCTTATCTACTTCGGTACGTACCGGTACGCTACAACCGTATCGGTATACTGTACCGTTTTTAACTCATACCGGTGTTTTCGGTATTACCGGTTCGTACAACCAGCTCTACTTTTTTTTTACCCCCCCCCTTTCTCTCTCTCTCTCTCTCTCTCTCTCTCTCTCTCTCTCTCTCTCTCTCTCTCTCTCTCTCTCTCTCTCTCTCTCTCTCTCTCTCTCTCTCTCTCTCTCTCTCTCTCTCTCTCTCTCTCTCTCTCTCTCTCTCTCTCTCTCTCTCTCTCTCTCTCTCTCTCTCTCTCTCTCTCTCTCTCTCCTGTGGCTAAAGCTACTGAAAAAAGGTGACAGCAGATTAGGCCTACTATCCAACATCCAGAAGCCATGTCCTTGATGTGGCCTGGTGCCCTGTGGGCGTAGGACATTCAGAGCTTAAAGGGGCACCCTGACGGATGAGTTTTTGCAAGAAACACGTCGAGATTACCAGGATTACCAGGAAAACAACCTTTACAGAGATCACAACACTCACTTTGCTCTGGTTTCCTAGAAATCAAACCGTCAAACCAGCGATTCCTCCTTGGCAGAGGTGCTGGAAGTCAGATTATTTCAGTGAAAGAGAAGGCATGTGCCTAATGGCCGCCCGAGTCGCTTAGACCAAATCACGAAATGTCCACAATACAAGCCTTTTTATTTACAGTTTACCAAAAGGAGTTTCCCTCACAACAAAGGAAATAGCTCCCTTTTTGTTTTACTGCACTACAAAGAACAAAAAGTTTCAACCACTTGAATGGCCTCCTAATAACAACCCTGTCCAAAATAGCTTCTCTATCCGGCAACTCCGCCAAGGAGGAATCGCCGTTTTGACGGTTTGATTTCTAGGAAACCAGAGCAACGTGAGTGTTCTGATCCTTGAAAAGGCTGTCTTTCTGGTGATCTCGGCCTGTTTCTCGCAAAAACTCATCCGTCAGGGTGCCCCTTTAAAGACGTCTTCCTTAAGGCCTTTGAGAATGAGGGGGTGGGTTCTCTATATAAAAAAACAACTGTATAATCCAGCACTCGGCAGAGTTTTTTGTTTGTTTGTTTGTTTGTGTTTGTTTGTTGTATTTTTTTAAATGAGAGTTGCCCTTTAGTCCAGACTTCTTTACGAAATGAGCATTGAATTCAAAAGAAGTTAACGCAATAATGTCGTCGTCGGAGCAAAAGCCAATGGGTACTTTCACCCTCCATTCCTCCTATGATAATAGTACTTTTTGGCTTTCACCCCACGGATACTTTTTGTACGATGTTATACTAAAGGTTTACTGTCATTGTTTGCAGCTCTGTGCCCCTGACCACACGTGTGTTATGAAGAAGGAGTGTAATACGCTGGGTTGTTCTCTGCGCCCTGTCTGTGGTCAGTACACTTATCATTCCTATGTGTTGAATCTCACAATCTCAAATTATAGCCACCCGTTGAAAGTCTAGCCTACACAAAATCGTTACATGAGAGCAATATCTTATTGCCTTTCTTACGAAACATTAAGCTGTATTTTATGAACCTATTCAGCTAATTATCTTTGTTGAATAATTAATTGTAGTCATGATAAAGGCCATTATCTAATAGGACCCCCCCCCCCCTATGTAGTGCAGTACACACAACAGCCGCGGAGCATTTGTCACAGTCCTGGTTCATTGCGTTTTTCTGTCTTGCATTTATCTTCTACTATTATTGAATGCATGTGTTTAATTATGTAAATGGATGAAAATTAGTGTTAAATATAGCAAACGATAGAGGATGAAGTACTCAATCTGCAGTAAGAAAGACAAGACTGAAAAACTGACCGAGAAATGGAGGAGGGGGGGGGGGGCGCCGGGCGCATCTTTATCTTTACCACTATTTTTGCAAAAGTCGGTCTTGAATGAGAGTAAGTATTCTGTCAATTTATCATCAGTTTTAATTGAAGGCTGAATTCTGCTTGCTATGTTGATGAAGTTGCAAAAGAAGCGCGTTCGTTTATACAGCAGTTTTTGAGTTGACCAAATCTCGAATCTGCAATTTACTGACTGGAAAATAATTTCTCGTGATCTTGGTATAGGATACTATGCCAGAACGATGTTACTGTTGAAATGACTTTTCGTTAAACTCATATGATGTGAAACTAGACCTACTTTCCTTTTATGCTTGATGAAGTTACAGAAGAAGCATGTTTGCCTTTACAGCAGTTTTGAGTGGATAAAATCTCGAATGTGGATATACCGATGTAAAAAAAAGAGGAAAAAAAAAAAGATCGATTCTCATATTAGTGGTAGGCCTATGGGAGGAAAACACCACTTGAACTGTTTAATTAACTGTCGAAATTACATTTCATAAACCCGATTTCATGTGAAACCCCGTTGTTGTTGTTGTTGTTGACGTATCATGGCTAAAAGACTCCAGGTATCAGAGAGAGAGAGAGAGAGAGAGAGAGAGAGAGAGAACAACAATGACAACACTATGGTACAAATGCATCAGCCAGTGATGGAAACATTACGTGTGTGACCGTTTTTGATCACCCCGCCACATGTAAAATGATACTTTCGGGTTCCAAAACAAAGTTTATTCACTGAATTAACGCGTTTGCTTCTTCGTGTGCAGAGCCGGTGAATAGGTGCCCGTTCTACCCTGCCTGGGTCAACCCGTCCTGTGTACGGAGGGACACCTGTTCTGAGAACGACCCCCAGGCCTGCCCCTCTGGAACCATATGCTGTACCACAGACTGCGGCCGCCACTGTGTCCGACCCATGGCAGTGAAATGAACTAACAATTTTTGTTGGGGGAGTGGCGTAAGATGTAACAAGAAGTAGGGATATTTTCCTTTCCATAAGAACGAGGCTTTAAGTTTAAAAGGAGTCACAGGGTGTTGTTGGGCGCGGAAATGAGGTGAGGTGAGGGGGGGGGGGGGTGTTTGTTAACGGATAATGAACATTGCTGTTAGGGTGTACTGATTTTTGGAAATGGACAGGGTTTTGTTTCTGTTTATTGTTTATTTATTTATTTTTACCTTTTTGTCTGTTTTAAGTTGTATCTGCAGCATTTCTGTTTCAATTTTTGTTTGTTTGTCTTTATTTCGTTGTCGTTGTTTTTTGTGTTTTTTGTTCTAGATACGATGTGCAAAAGAAATATATGCAAATGTAATGAAACGTTCGCTCACATACACACACGCGCGCGTTTTCTTATTCATTAATACAATTATAGTAAAGAATACCGCGTTTTTATTCAGTTACAGTCAGTCAGCATTAAGATTGCGCATTTGGTTGTTTGTGTGTGCGCAAGCTGGCACGCGCGCACTGACACGCGCGCGCGTGTGTGTGTGTGTGTGTGTGTGTGTGTGTGTGTGTGTGTGTGTGTGTGTGTGTGTGAGAGAGATAGATAACAATAACGATAACGATGCTTTATTGAAGTAAAGGTCATAGCCCCATTTGATGGGGATAATACACAAAACAAAGTAAACAAAACGAGAGAGAGACAGACAGACAGAGACAGAGACAAAGACAGAGAAAGAGAGAGAGAAAAAGTTGAATCGTGCAGTATTTCTGATATTGCTTTAACCCGATACTTACCTTATGTATACACAAAAATTATATTGATTTTCCTTAAAGGTGGACCCCGACGGATGAGTTTTTTGCAAGGGACATGTCGAGATCACCAGAAAGACAGCCTTTTCAAGGATCGGAACACTCACTTTGCTCTGGTTTCCTAGAAAATAAACAGTCAAAACGGCGATTCTTCCTTGGCGGAGATGCCGGAGAGAGTAGCCATTTTGGATGGGGTGGGTGAAGGTCACTCATTGTGGTTGAAGCATTTACTTTTTTTGTAGTGCAGTTTAAACAAAATTGGAGCTATTTCTTTGGTTGTGAGCGAACCTCCTTGGATAAACTGTACAAAAAATTTTAACAATAAAAAGGCTTGTATTGCGAACATTTCGTGCAAACTATTTGGTCTAAACGCAGGTGGCCATTAGAAAGGCACACGCCTTCTCTTTGGATGAAAGAATTTGACTTCCAGCACCTCCGCCAAGGAGGAATCGCCGATTTGACGGTTTGATTTCTAGGAAACCAGAGCAAAGTGAGTGCTGCAATATCTGTAAAGGGTGTTTTCCTGGTGATCTCGACGTGTTTCTTACAAAAACTCATCCGTCAGGGTGCCCCTTTAAGCTCATACAAATAACGCCCTGTAGGGAATTGTCTGCAACACAATGTTAACCCTTTCACCGCCAGACATCTTTGAGCCAAAAGTTCCGTTAAACTTACTTGCCTACATCAAAGATTTTGTCTGTAATATTTTGGGATTTCTCTGTGACTCATTGAGAATGGGGTCAATCCTTACTGCCCAAATTGAGGAACACACTATCATTGAATAACAGACCCTGATTTCAAGAGTTTTAGTAACATGGGTGTTAAATCATTGTGGTGCAAAAATGCGACATTGGCGGCGAAAGGGTTAAGTGGTTTTTTTTAGATCCCTATAAGCACACACAAAGCTGAAAGTTGGGGAAGGCAAACACCGGTAGCTTTGTTCATCGAACAAGAGAAGGTGTCCTTGGAAATCCGTGAGATGTGGTTATAACAGGATCCAGTGTTGATGTCAAATGTGGCAACAATTTAGTTTGTTCCATGACGTGTCCTGCGGTGTGCCTTATATTAGTTATATATTTGAAATGTTTGTCCAGCTGATGGCTATTGTGTAATAATGTCTGATGTTAAATGTGGGTAGATTTTTGTTAGCCACAGAAACCTTTGTTATCCGTATAGTAGGCTATAGGGGAAACTCCATTTTGACAAACGTGGACATTTTTTTTTTTGGGGGGGGAGGGGGGGTTACAGTACAAATATTTCATGTTGATGTATTTGAAAGATACATTATTTGAACTTACGGTCATCCATTTTATTTTCTGTTCAGTCAGTGTGTGTGTGTTTGTGTGTGCGTGCAAGCGCGTGTGCGTGCGCGTGTATGTGCATATGATATTTTGCGTGTAAATAACTGTTTAAAAACAATATCATTGGTACTGCCAGTTTCGGTTGGGTTTTGTTTTTTTACTTGACATGTAAAAATGCATTATGCTGTCACCCGATGAGATCTTATTGCGTGTCGGCTTGATTGCGTGTCGGCTTATGATAGCGGGTAAACTAGCAAGTAAATAATATTCTTTAACCTTTTCACCGCCAATGTCGCATTTATGCAACAGTGATTTAACACCCATGTCACTAAAAAAGGCATCAAATCATGGACTGTAATCCAAAGACCCTTATTTTCTTAATTTTGTGAGGCAAGGATAGGCCTAATATTACACATGCCACAAAGGAAATCCCCCCCCCCCCCCCCCCCCCCCCCCCCCCCCCATCTAAATTTTAAAGTAATG
>CM065690.1:34571834-34576834 GCA_017654935.2 Phymorhynchus buccinoides
GTTGTCGTCGTCATCATCATCGTCATCATTGTTATCATCATCATCATCATCATCATCATCATCTTCATCACCTTTGCTGTTGTCGTCATCATCATCTTCATCGTCGTCGTCGTTGTCATCATCATCATCATCATCATTATCATGGTTGTCATTGTTGTCATTGATGTCGTCGTCATCATCATCGTCATCATCATCATCATCATCATTATCATCGTCTTTGTTGTTGGCGTCGTCATGATCATCATCATCATTAGCATCGTCTTTGTTGTTGTCGTCATCATCATCATCATCATCATCATCATCATCATCATCATCATCGTCGCCTTTGTTGTCATCATCATCATCATCATCATCATCATCATCGTCGTCGTCGTCATCAAACTCCCAAAACGATTGGCTGTTTAGTCTAATTTACATACTACTACCCGTGTTTACTGTCCAAGGCGCACTCATCAGTACCATCACTGAAAGGCCTATGACTCTTCGCAATAAACAGGGCTTTACACAAGACACACGAATTATAAAACCATATGTTTTTTAAAAAATTATTTGGTCTCTGTTTTCAGACCCTGAAAGACAACACCTGTGACGTCATCTTTGGCTCAGTAGGAAACACCGCTATTGCCGTGAGAGAAAACTGCGGGTAATAAAACAACAGAAAATCTTCCTTTTACCAAGCATAAAAAGTCATATTCGATCTCCCCTCTTCCCCTCTTCCCTCTCTCCCTTCCTCCCTGCACCCTCCCCTCCCTTCTCTCTGTGTGTCTGTTTCCTTTTCCTCTCTCTGTCCCCCCCCCCCCCCCCTCTCTCTCTATCTGTCCCTCTTTCTCTCTCTCTCTCCCCCCCCCCTCTCTCTCTGTCCCTATTTCTCTCTCTCTCTCTCTCTCTCTCTCTCTCTCTCTCTTTATCTCTCTCTCTCTCTCTCTCCCTCTCTCTCTCTCACTCTCTCTCTCTCTCTCTCTCTCTCTCTCTCTCTCTCTCTCTCTCTCTCATCTGTTTCCTTTTATTATTCTCTTGACTTTTACCCCCATTTTTAAAGATCATAATTAATATCTATGATGACGGTAATGACGACGATGGCAATCTGGTTCTGATGCTGCTGCTGCTGCTGCTGATGACGATGATAATGATGACACAGAAGACGATAGCGATGATGATCACGACCATATTATTGTTGAAAATGATTATGACAATGCATTCTGACACACACGCGCAGACACAAACTATCACCTTTTTGACCCCCCCCCCCCCTCTCTCTCTCTTTCTCCTTGTCACACACGCCCACGCGCACCGATACACATATGCCCGCGCGAGCGAGCTCACAGACATATGCACACAGTGTTGCTGAAGGAGCAGGTGCTGCTGGACGTCCTCTCCTTAGTTTAATGTAGTTATTGAACACTATGTTGTTGTTGGTTTTATCAATTTTGTTTCAGTGTCACTATGTATATGAGTTCTATTTTCTGTATTTAATAATTAGTTATTAAACACTATGGGTTTTTTGTTAATCAATTCTGTTTCTTAAACACTATGGGGGTTATCTTATCAGTTATGTTTCAGAGTGTCATTATGCATGTGAGTTCTGTTTTCTGTATTTGATAATTATGTTTTTTTGTTTTGTTTTTATCAATTTTGTGTTTCAGAGTGTCACTATGTATATGAGTTCTATTTTCTGTATTTGATAATTGGTTATTAAACACTATGGTGGTTTTTATCAATTTTGTGTTTCAGAGTGTCACTATGTATATGAGTTCTATTTTCTGTATTTGATAATTGGTTATTAAACACTATGGTGGTTTTTTTCAATTTTGTGTTTCAGAGTGTCACTATGTATATGAGTTCTATTTTCTGTATTTGATAATTGGTTATTAAACACTATGGTGGTTTTTTTCAATTTTGTGTTTCAGAGTGTCACTATGTATATGAGTTCTATTTTCTGTATTTGATAATTGGTTATTAAACACTATGGTGGTTTTTATCAATTTTGTGTTTCAGAGTGTCACTATGTATATGAGTTCTATTTTCTGTATTTGATAATTGGTTATTAAACACTATGGTGGTTTTTTTCAATTTTGTGTTTCAGAGTGTCACTATGTATATGAGTTCTATTTTCTGTATTTGATAATTGGTTATTAAACACTATGGTGGTTTTTATCAATTTTGTGTTTCAGAGTGTCACTATGTATATGAGTTCTATTTTCTGTATTTGATAATTGGTTATTAAACACTATGGTGGGTTTTTTCAATTTTGTGTTTCAGAGTGTCACTATGTATATGAGTTCTATTTTCTGTATTTGATAATTGGTTATTAAACACTATGGTGGTTTTTTTCAATTTTGTGTTTCAGAGTGTCACTATGTATATGAGTTCTATTTTCTGTATTTGATAATTGGTTATTAAACACTATGGTGGTTTTTTTCAATTTTGTGTTTCAGAGTGTCACTATGTATATGAGTTCTATTTTCTGTATTTGATAATTGGTTATTAAACACTATGGTGGGTTTTTTCAATTTTGTGTTTCAGAGTGTCACTATGTATATGAGTTCTATTTTCTGTATTTGATAATTGGTTATTAAACACTATGGTGGTTTTTTTCAATTTTGTGTTTCAGAGTGTCACTATGTATATGAGTTCTATTTTCTGTATTTGATAATTGGTTATTAAACACTATGGTGGTTTTTTTCAATTTTGTGTTTCAGAGTGTCACTATGTATATGAGTTCTATTTTCTGTATTTGATAATTGGTTATTAAACACTATGGTGGGTTTTTTCAATTTTGTGTTTCAGAGTGTCACTATGTATATGAGTTCTATTTTCTGTATTTGATAATTGGTTATTAAACACTATGGTGGTTTTTTTCAATTTTGTGTTTCAGAGTGTCACTATGTATATGAGTTCTATTTTCTGTATTTGATAATTGGTTATTAAACACTATGGTGGTTTTTATCAATTTTGTGTTTCAGAGTGTCACTATGTATATGAGTTATATTTTCTGTATTTGATAATTGGTTATTAAACACTATGGTGGTTTTTTTCAATTTTGTGTTTCAGAGTGTCACTATGTATATGAGTTCTATTTTCTGTATTTGATAATTGGTTATTAAACACTATGGTGGGTTTTATCAATTTTGTGTTTCAGAGTGTCACTATGTATATGAGTTCTATTTTCTGTATTTGATAATTGGTTATTAAACACTATGGTGGGTTTTATCAATTTTGTGTTTCAGAGTGTCACTATGTATATGAGTTCTATTTTCTGTATTTGATAATTGGTTATTAAACACTATGGTGGTTTTTATCAATTTTGTGTTTCAGAGTGTCACTATGTATATGAGTTCTATTTTCTGTATTTGATAATTGGTTATTAAACACTATGGTGGTTTTTATCAATTTTGTTTCAGTGTCATTATGCATGTGAGTTCTATTTTCTGTATTTGATAATTAGTTATTAAGCACTATGTTTTGAATCAATTTTGTTTCAGAGTGCTATTATGTATGTGAGTTTTGTTTTCTGAATTAAGATAATTAGTTATTAAACATATGTTTGTAATCAATTTTGTTTCAGAGTGATAATGATGTTGGTTTATTTCATCGACAAAGTTGATTTTGAGTGGTAAATATGTCTATCCCATATGTGACCCAGCACCACGAAAGGGACATTAAGTCGCTGTTCTAGTTTCTCATAACAGGCTTGCAAAGTCAAAAATATCTGGTTTTGTCGATTTTGAGCTATGAGTATTGTCGTGCTCTTCAACATCTCATCTTTCGTGTTTATAAAGGATAATCTTTATTATGGTTTCAAATTACTCCACAAAGTGCTTGAAATGAGAAGGTTGATGTATTTTCTTCAGCTAGGCTAAACCTTAACTGTGGTTTCTCAAAATGGCCGACTGTCACCCTACCAACTTATGACAATGATGATAATGACAACGACGACGACGACGACCTTGATGATGATGATGATGATGATGATGATGATGATGATGATGATGATGATGATGATGATGATGATGATGATGATGATGCTGACGATGACGACTATCCATGGGCTGCTATTCTCTGGTGATGGTGCCTGGCATCTCTCTGAACGATGTAACGCCTCTCTCTTTCTTAATGGACTGAATGATGATGATGATGATGATGATGATGATGATGATGACGACTATCCAGGGGCTGCTATTCTCTGGTGATGGTGTCTGGCATCTCTCTCAGCGTGGTAACGCCTCTCTCTTTCTGGATGGACTGGACACAGCCCTCGGTGCTCAAGGTAACTATACCGAGGTTAAATGCCAGAAGGTGATATCCGCCATTTCCGTGAAAGCTAAAAGATCATAATTATGACAAATAATAAGAAGGTTAACAAGAATGATAGTACCTTCTGTCTTTTATCCCTATATTTTATGCTTCTTGCCTGCAACGTGCCTTTTAAAAAAACCATTATGTGTGTCTGTCTGTGAGTTTGTTTGTTTGTTTATTTTACTAAGAAAAGTGTGACAAGATCAGCCATAAAAGTCTGTCCATGCATCGCGGTTGATGTTGACGACGACCACGACGATGATGATGTTAATGATGATGATGATTATGAAGATGATAATGTTCATGATGATGATGATGATGATTTCCCTAGGTCGGCCAGGGCACGTCTGTGGGGGACTCGGAACTGTTCACCTACACGTGGACCGTACAGTTCGAAGTCAATTATGTGACTGCAACAAGCTACTATGGTAATGAGGGACAGTGGGCGTTTACCATCGGTGAGTCTCTCTCTCTCTCTCTGTCTGTCTGTCTGTCTGTCTGTCTCTCTGTCTGTCTGTCTGTCTCTCTCTCTCTCTGATCTCTCTCTCTCTCTCTCTCTCTCTCTCTCTCTCTCTCTCTCTCTCTCTCTCTCTCTCTCTCTCTCTCTCTCTCTCTCTCTCTCTCCCCCCCCCTCTCTCTCTCTCTCTCTCTCTCTCTCTCTCTCTCTCTCTCTCTCTCTCTCTCTCTCTCTCTCTCTCTCTCTC
>CM065690.1:34579334-34586834 GCA_017654935.2 Phymorhynchus buccinoides
AACCATAGGTTAGAATTTATTAGCGGTCTCCATAACAATTGCCAAAAAAATGACTATTTCTTGTAGAATGGTGTGGGTTTGACGTTTGGTTGTAGATTTATGAAAGAAGTTGCTGGTCATAAACATGTTTTCTGTATGCGTTGGTAAATAGGTAGGTGGGTGGGTGGAAGTGTGCATGGAAATATATATCATTTGTGTGAGTACAACAATATAGATATAAAAAAGTATGGCATTGATACAGAATAGTGTTAAGAGCAACAACGAAGCATAATAACAAGAAATCAGCAATATTATAATTACAGATGAATTCAGCTGGCCTAAACTAGCAAAGGCTGAAACGGAAACATTAAATTTTGAAAAAAAATCAATAGTTGTTTTCTCCTGAATATGAGCAGCATTTCTGTTTAGCTCAATGACAGAATAAGCCAGAGATCTCTGTTAATTAAGATTTGTCTTTCTTTTTAAGAAACCCTTTAAAAATAACGTGTGGATTTAAAAAGAAAAAACAGGAAAAATATATTGTGAAACTGAAATCAGAAACCACTGGCCTTTCTGAAGATACTGAACATCGTTTTCAGGCACCCCAGTGCTGACGTTGAATGTGAGTGACGCAGACTCTGACGTCAACGGTAACGTCACTCTGACACTGCTGACGTCACAGGTCCCTGGAGTGGAGCTTCAAGGAGAGGCTTTGCACGTCAACGTCAGTCACATGATGTTGACGTGGTCTGCGCCTGCGCAGTGGAGCTCTTCTTTGGGGATGGGGTTGGTGGTGGTTCTGGCGATGGACGGGACAATGGACAGTGTGGTCAGACAAACGGCTGTGGCTGTTGTGCACGTGCAAGTAAGTGGACGCGCGGGTACGTGTGTGCGTCAAAGTCAAGTCAAAATCATCTTTATTGAGGGTTAAGGAATTAGCTGACAGAATGTGCGTGTCACTCTGTGTGTGTGTGTGTGTGTGTGTGTGTGCGTGCGCGTGTGTGTATATGTGTGTGCGCGTATGCGCGTGTCTGAGTGTGTGTTGAAAAGGGTAAAGTCTGTGCTGGTACATGATGTTATAATTATGTTTTTTTTGGTCTATACGCGTTTGTGTTTCTTCGTGAGAAGTTGATTTTAAAAATAGGCTAACAAATTACATGTAGGCCCTACGTCTAAAAAGAAAACGAGTAGATAAATAAATACATGAATCATAAATAAATAAATGAATGAAGGAAGGAATAAATAAATGAATGAATGAAGGAATGAATGAAGGAATGAATGAATGAATGAATGAAGGAATGAATGAAGGAATGAATGAAGGAATGAATGAATGAAGGAATGAATAAGGAAATAAATACATAAATAAATAAAGGAATTATTAAATCCATAAATAAATTTGCACATCACCTTAACTGTTCACTAACCTTCAAACCCCCTACGAACCTACGAACACACACACACACACGCACGCACGCACGCACACGCACACACACGCACACGCACAAAGACACACACAGAGTATAGAGTGGCACAGTGGTAGCGCGTTCGCTTCGTGTCAAGTAAACCCGAGTTCTAACCTGGGTACAGGGGATTTTTCCTCTCACTTTGCACTAGGCTTTGCTGTCTGGACGTGGAGTCTTTCGGATGAGACGATAAACTGAGGTCCCGTGTGCTCATGCGCTTAGCACACGTTAAACCCAGTGGCAATGAAAAAGTTGTCATTTGGTCAAAATTTATCCCCCCCCCCTTCCTTCCTCATCAGTCACACAAAAATCGCATGCAAATTTTTTTTTTAAAAAATTGGGTGGCGCGCCTCTGGCTGTGACGCGCCCTCCAGGTGGGAGCAACCCGAATTTCACAGAGACGCCTCTGTGACTATAATGTACCTAACCTAACCTAACACACACACACACCAAAACTAACCATCAAAACAAAGCTTCCAATCATGACTACAATTGACCATAGAACAGTCCCCCAACACCCGCCACCCACCTCATGCATCCTTTCCCGAACAGCCAACTTTCCTACTAATTTCCCCTAATACATTTACAATCCACGTTTGCCAGTTGGAGACCGGTAATGCCCACTGCCCACAGTGGGTCAGCCCTGTCCCAGACGTTGATGGGTGGATGCCAGCACTGACCATCAGGGAGGACGTGGCTCTCTCCTCTCAGATCGTCTGCCTCACGGCCCAGGATGACGACGACAATCTGGGACAGTTGGGTGACGTCATCTACCTTATGAAGTCAGCAATGACAGGTGGGTTTTTAAATTGCACCTGGTGTTTTATCACCATCGTCATCATCATCATCGTAATCATCATCATCATCATCATCATCATCATCATCATCATCATCATCAATAATAATAACAATAAAGACAACCTTGTCGAGATTTTGTTTTCACCCAGAGCTTTTTTTTAATTCTCTCTTTGCTCCCCCTGTCTCTCTCTCTCTCTCTCTCTCTCTCTCTCTCTCTCTCTCTCTCTCTCTCTCTCTCTCTCTCTCTCTCTCTCTCTCTCTCTCTCTCTCTCTCTCTCTCTCTCTCTCTCTCTCTCTCTCTCTCTCTCTCTCTCTCTCTCCTTAGTTTAGAAACCTTACTTCTATAGTTCTACTATAATACTTCTACTTTAAGGTCTCGATCACATTCACTTGCTGTGTAACCATTATCACCAAGGCACAGTTACGCAAATGACCGTAGTCGTTTTCTGATCCATTTCTTTGTGGGTTTTTTTTCTTTAGATCAAGGAGTAAACGTGTCAGGCAAATTCTTTCTGGACCCTTCTTCAGGATGCATACACACAGCCAGTACTCTTGACTTTGACGCTGACACGGGAGGTACAACCTACTATGCGCTAACCTTCGCCGCCCTTGACACGGGGTCAAGGTCAACAGAGGCCAAGCTGAATGTGACCTTGACGGACGTCAATGACAACGCTCCGCTGTTCAGTCAGGCCGTGTATTCTGTGACACTATCCTGTGACGTGATGATCGGTACTGTCATCGTTTCTTTGTCAGCCACTGATGACGACTCCACCGCAAATCTGACCTTCAGTTTTAAAGACGGTGATTCGAACCACTTTAACCTGGATGGCGTCACTGGTGACGTCACTACCGAAACTAGCGTAAGCGCGATGGCCGAGGTGTCGACGAGTCACGTGGTGAATGTTGAGGTCAGTGACGGAGGCGTTCCGGAAATGACGTCAGTGGCAGCAGTGGTGGTTGGGATTACAGGGTGCTCGTCAGCATCCGAAGAATCAGGTCCGTGTTTTCTAAGTTTTGATTTGTGGGTGGTTTTTATGCATGTGCGTACGTATTTCTGTTTATGTGTAGGTGAAGACGGGGTAAAAAGCCCATGGGTGGGTAAGAATCCCATGCCAATTATCTCATGAAATGAAGCAAATTTCAGTCAAATTGTGCCCATGAGACGAACGCTAAACATTAACACTCATCTCATGGGCAAAATTTAACACTCATCTCATGGGCAAAATTTGACTTAAATTTGCTTCATTTCATGAGATAATTGGCATGGGCTTCTTACCCGCCCATGGGCTTTTTACCCCGTCTTACCCTACACATGTATGCGTATGTTCATGTCTGTGTATGTATGTCTGTGTGTGTGTCTGTATTTGTACAGTGGGCAAAAATTGTGTAGGCCTATATTATGGAGTATGTTTGCTCTTTGATTTGAATAAGGGAGAAGAACATCCAATTAACGTCCTCCTGCCTGGAACAGGCACATATAGGACACCAATAGATATAAAGATGGTGGGACGATCCTGGAGGTACTGCAATACCAGGAAAGTCCCGAATTTTTAAACAATAAAAGATACATGGTATATATGCATGATTTGAATAAGGGAAGACACAAGCTGACTTTTTATTTGTTGAGGGATGTTAACATCCATGTCCTTAGAATCGTGCCGTACGCAGGTAAGAAAGTTTCTCATACTGTACTTAAAGTAGTGTTTAAACTCTCTTTTTATGTAAGGTCATGTACACATTTACAAAAAATTCCATACGGAAATTCATCCACAATAAGCCCCTCCCAAAAAAATATGTAAGTAAGAAATATGAAAGAGTGTGTATACATATACACGTGGAAACTCATCCGCTTATTTCTTGTATAAGTGAATGGGGTTTCCGTACGCAACTTGCGGATTGCGGATCTAATGTTCACAAGGCCTAATACAGACACATGTCTATCATCAAAACAAAACAAAAATATATAGGTGAAGATGGGGTAAAAAGCCCATGGGCGGGTAAGAAGCCCATGCCAATTATCTCATGAAATAAAGCAAATTTCAGTCAAATTTGCCCATGAGACGAATGCTAAACATTAACACTCGTCTCATGGGCAAAATGTGACTGAAATTTGCGTTATTTCGTGAGATAATTGGCATGGGCTTCTTTCCCGCCCATGGGCTTTTTACCCCGTCTTACCAAGGATTGGTGTTTTGGGTTTTGTTTTTTTTAGTGTGTAGCGTTTCTTTTTTACCCTATAGACGCATTGCGCTGTATGTATGACACATTGCGCTGTATGTATGACACATTGCCAGGCTGTATGTATGACACATTGCGCTGTATGTATGACACATTGCGCTGTATGTATGACACATTGCGCTGTATGTATGACACATTGCGCTGTATGTATGACACATTGCGCTGTATGTATGACACATTGCGCTGTATGTATGACACATTGCGCTGTATGTATGACACATTGCGCTGTATGTATGACACATTGCGCTGTATGTATGACACATTGCGCTGTATGTATGACACATTGCGCTGTATGTATGACACATTGCGCTGTATGTATGACACATTGCGCTGTATGTATGACACATTGCGCTGTATGTATGACACATTGCGCTGTATGTATGACACATTGCGCTGTATGTATGACACATTGCGCTGTATGTATGGCTGTATGCCCGCCAGTCGTTTCCGACTGTGACAGATTCAAACAAGAGAGGACAATGTGTTCAGCATCAAATCCGCAAGCACATATTGTACTATTGGAGAGATGTCGAAGGAATAAATCATCTTTTAAGGGACCAGCAGCTGAGATGCATTGCCCAGGGTGCATCCCCACTCTCTCTCTCTCTCTCTCTCTCTCTCTCTCTCTCTCTCTCTCTCTCTCTCGGTCAAACGGATTCCAGCCGAAAAAACCCACAGACATTTTCTCAATTAACCCTTTCACCGCCAAAGTCGCAATTTAGCACCACAGTGATTTAACGCCTATGTCACTGAAAGGCATCGAATTGGGGTCTATTATCCAAAGACCCTATTGTCTTAGTTTTGGGAAGTAAGGATAGACCTTATTTTATATCTGTCACAGGAGAATCCCCAATACTGCAGATGGATTTTGTTCTCTACCCAGGTAAATTTAATGGAGATTTTTGGCTGAAATATGGCTGGCGGTGAAAGGGTTAAAGCTGTAACCATTTAAACAAACGATTAAAAATACAGAAAAAAGAAAAGCAGAAGAAAGGAGACCATTCAAAGACACGGGCAAAGTAGTATTTAAATAAAACCCATAGATTTGTAAGAAAATAAAGAAAAAAACCGTTATTGCTCAAATTTGAAATGTAGATGTCACGGGGAAATTTTGGATCCTGGAAAATTCGGAATCTTCCCGGGGGAAATCGAAATTTCAATATTTCCCGGGAAGATTCCGAATTTTCCCGGATTCCAAAATTTCCTGTGACCTAGACAAGCAGGTGGCTAACTTTGGTCCAATGCTTTTTTTGACAGGGACATCAGACGAAGTGGAGACAACCACTGTCATCCTCATGGCGGTTTGTGGGGTGCTAGGAGTTGCCGTTCTTACCACCTCCCTGCTGCTTGTTTTCCCCCGGGCCACACACCAGTAAAATAAATTTAGTATTGATGTGTTATGTTTTATGTGGTCACGCACACACGCGCATGAGAGCGCGCGGAAGCATGTGCACACATTTTTGGACAAACACACGTATTTACGCACAGCATGCAAGCATAGCGTACACATTCGTAGGCCTACATGCATTCGTGCATATACGCGAGCATAGCCCTACATACAAGAACATACATACAGAGAGACAGAGAGAAAACAGATAAACGAGTGAAAAGACAGACAGAGAGAGAAAGAGAGACTGTAAAGCAACGGATGTGTTGGATCGAAGCATCGTTTTTTTGTTCTTCTTAAAGCTGAAGTGGAACAAAGCTAACAGCAAATACAGTGTACATGTATTTCTATATTAACTAAGAAAACAAAAATAGCGTAACAACGGGTTGTTGTGTTTTCAGGACTGCAGTAAAACCTTTGACGAGCAAATCAGTCAATTCAAATGGAAGACAAGAAAGTGAGTTGGATTTCTTACTCTTTTGTCTGTCTGTCTCTGTCTCTCTCGCTTGGTTTGTTTGTGTCTGTCTTCATCTGCCCCCTGGACACCCCTTTAAATCTCTCTCTCTCTCTCTCTCTCTCTCTCTCTCTCTCTCTCTCTCTCAATTCGTACATGCATCTCTCTCTCTCTCACTCGCTCACTGACCCTTTAAGATTACGTGCCTGCCTGTCACCATTCATTTCTCCCCCCTCCCCAGTGAGAAGAATGCTGGTATTTAGTATTTGGTACTTTATAGTCACAAAAATGCATCTCTGTGAAATTCGAGACCACAATGCTCCTACCTGGAGAGCGCGTCGCAGACAGAGGAGCGCCACAACATTTTTTTAGAGACAAAAAAGATATACTAAAGAGACAGACTGGCAAAGTCACGGATGTGTTTTTTATTTAAGTGTTTGATAGAAAACGAATGCATCGATTGTTTTCTCTTAAAACTGAAGTGGAACAGAGCTAACGCAAAAACCAGCAAATACAGTGTACATGTATTTCTATGGCTACCCATTGTCGTCACCGGCCAAATGAGCGTGCCATATTTCGGAGCCATCTTAGTCAGTAACTTTGTTTGAAAAAATGCCAGATCGATGCTGTTTGACATGATGGCGACACTTCCGTTGGAAGGGTCGCGATGCGCACGTTTATCCATCTTAACTAAGAAAACACAAATACATGTAGCGTAACAACGGGTTCTTGTGTTTTCAGGACTGCAGTAAAACCTTTGACGAGCAAATCAGTCACCCAAATGGAAGACAAGAAAGTGAGTTGGATTTCTTGCTCTTTCGTCTGCTGTCGCTCTCTCGCTTAGTTTGTTTGTGTCTGTCTTCATCTGCCCCCCTGTGGCCCTTCTCTCTCTCACCTCTGTCACATACAGACACAAACGCACCCTGCACATTTTAGATGCCTGCGGACTGTCACTCACCTTTCATTTCTACCCCCCCTATCTCTCTCTCTCACTGTCACATACATACACACACGTACGCGCGCGCGTGCACGCACACACACACACACTAACGTCCACGCGTGTATATGCATAACACGCACACATGCGCGTGCTTGCGTGCTCGCCACAATATTATCCTTTGTCTGTCCATCATTCAGATGTCCTGAAACCCTTTTGGCCAAGAAAGTGGGGATGTACC
>CM065690.1:34589334-34619334 GCA_017654935.2 Phymorhynchus buccinoides
TACTAATTCTTGGTGTTAAACTGTCTTTTTGTTGTTTGGATTTTCTTGGGCAGCTTAATAAATATTTTGCAAACTTTGATTCTTTTGTTTCTTTGCTTATTCACTTTTTGGGCGCGCGCGCGCGCGTGCGTGTGTGTATGTTTGTGTGCGCGCGTACGTAATTTGAAATAAACACACACTCATACACACATGTACGCAACCACACACAAACACATGCGAGCACACACACTCACGTGCACAAAGAGAGACAGACAGATAAACAGACAGAGCTAGAGAAGGAACACAAACATTTTGACACTAGGCTACAGACGGACAGACAGAGAAGCAACACAAACATTGTCACACTAGGCTACAGATGGACAGACAGAAAAGGAACACAAACATTGTCACACTAGGATACAGATGGACAGACAGAGAAGCAACACAAACCTTGTCACACGAGGCTACAGATGGACAGACAGAGAAGGAACACAAACATTGTCACACTAGGCTACAGATGGACAGACAGAGAAGCAACACAAACATTGTCACACTAGGCTACAGATGGACAGACAGAAAAGGAACACAAACATTGTCACACTAGGATACAGATGGACAGACAGAGAAGCAACACAAACCTTGTCACACGAGGCTACAGATGGACAGACAGAGAAGGAACACAAACATTGTCACACGAGGCTACAGATGGACAGACAGAGAAGCAACACAAACCTTGTCACACGAGGCTACAGATGGACAGACAGAGAAGGAACACAAACATTGTCACACTAGGCTACAGATGGACAGACAGAGAAGCAACACAAACATTGTCACACTAGGCTACAGATGGACAGACAGAGAAGGAACACAAACATTGTCACACGAGGCTACAGATGGACAGACAGAGAAGCAACACAAACATTGTCACACTAGGCTACAGATGGACAGACAGAGAAGGAACACAAACATTGTCACACTAGGCTACAGATGGACAGACAGAGAAGGAACACAAACATTGTCACACTAGGCTACAGATGGACAGACAGAGAAGGAACACAAACATTGTCACACTAGGCTACAGATGGACAGACAGAGAAGCAACACAAACATTGTCACACTAGGCTACAGATGGACAGACAGAGAAGGAACACAAACATTGTCACACTAGGCTACAGATGGACAGACAGAGAAGGAACACAAACATTGTCACACTAGGCTACAGATGGATAGACAGAGAAGCAACACAAACATTGTCACACTAGGCTACAGATGGACAGACAGAAAAGGAACACAAACATTGTCACACTAGGCTACAGATGGACAGACAGAGAAGCAACACAAATATTTTCACACGAGGCTACAGATGGACAGACGGGTTCGCGGAATGAGTAAACACTTTATGTCTTACAATGTATATATTATTATTATTTCAAATAAGAAAAGAAAAAAACAACAAGCAAACAAAATAAACCGAAACATACACAAATCAAAACAACCCCACATAATCACAACAGCGTTATTTGTTCAAAAACTACAGCCCTCCTTCATAAAACAAATACGCACACTTACAACAACAACTACCTCAATAATAGGATACAAGCCACACAGCCATAGCCCTATTAAGGGATCTGATCTTAGTACAGTAAAGACATGGGCTTATAAAACACACAAATCATATCACGCTAAGATAAGTCTTTTTTCATCAAAAAGCGCCAAAACAAACATAATAAAGAACTCAAAAGCGAAAGGTAACATAATTTTGACAATATATATATACTATAAACAAATACAGGCCAAGCTAGCCGGAATAGCATCTGCCCGCTCTGTTATCCGGCAGTCATGGTTGGAAACGACTGACTGGCGCGCTAGGTAAAGGTCAACACCGCGATTTGTCACAGTTGTGGTTCGTTGCGTTTTTCCGTCTTATAGGGTGGGGGGGTAGGGTTAGGGTTAGGGCTAGGGTTAGGGATAGGGTTAGTATTCCAGAAAGGTTATTAGCTAAAAAAATTCGTAAAATACAGCTTTATGTATGGTAGGAAAGGCAAAAACGGAAAAATACAATTTACCGAGAAATGCACCTTTGGGCTATATTCATGGTTGAACTGGAATAGCGGACACATTTCTCACATGCCTTAGCATAGGGATATATATCAGTTTCCATTCCTATCAATTAGTTAGATCTGAGGTTGGTATTAATTGGAAAACATCTTAAAATCACATGGACATACGCTCGCACATGCACACACATATGTGTGGCGCGCCTCTGGCTGCGACGCGCTCTCCAGGTGGGAGCAACCCGAATTTCACAGAGACGCCTCTGTGACTAATAATACATAATACATATACACGGAGGTATATGGTATATCTTAACAGTTTATGAGCACAGGCGAGCTTTGTGCTTCCTATTAATTTAGATGCAACAGAATATCATAACTGGCATTCCCAGTGCAGACTCTCAATACAAACAGTTCCAGTTTTTAAAAATGCGAAGAAGATATGTCACAATTTCCTCATCTAGGCCTATCTTGAAATCAAATGTCTCATACCCTAGCACATCAATCTTTGAATGAAAAACAAGAAAATAAATCATATTTGCCCACGTTTCCCCCTCGCCTCAATGGTCTAGAAAACGAGATTTTTCAAATTCGTTTTAATTCTTTTAGATGGCCAGACATCCCCACGTGGCATTGGCAGTATGAAGTTTAAGAATTGTTATTGTAAGGCCTCGTACACAGTTCATGCAGAAATCCCATCTTCTTCTGGGAGTTTAAAGTCCCTACCACGCTTTCGCGTATCTGGGGACTGGCGATAAAACAATTAATAGATTTTATAATAGAGATTACATAAAAGGGTGAGGGTGAGGGTGGGGGCATTCGGTCGGTTAAAATAGTATATATTTATTGTGCATGTTTAAAACTAAATCCCATGCTCAATCTGTAAACAAGTAAAAGAAAGAAGGGTAACAATGTACGGATTAGGGGAAACACGGACACGTGCGCAAATCTTTTCCCGCGGACACGTGCGCAAATCTTTTCCCTTCTTTCTTTTACTTATTTACGGATTTCGCACGGGTTTCCGCACAGAATCTCCGCGTGTATGTGTACGCACCCTAAGAGATCGCCTCTATCATCCTGATCAATAAGAAAGCATCTTTAAACGGTTATATCTTCATATTGAGGTAATCTCTTACCATAATACTTCTTAAACATCATACTACCAATTACCACGTACACATTTCTGGTCATCTAAAATAATGTTTAAAAAATCTCATTTTCTAGACCATTTAGAGACGGCTTCCTTCTGGATTAATCGCCTTCTGAAGGGAACACGATATTACGCTACAAATACATCAGAGAAGGCTACAATTTGCTTGCCTCCTCTGATTATCTCTCTTATTCCCCGGTTATATCAACTTCCCCATACCTTTCTTGCACTCTCATAACCTCATTATCATGAAAATGATAAGTCATTGGACTCCGACCACTATGAAATTGTTCTACAATTAACTTTATGTGTCTGATCCAGTTTCGACCTTTCTCAGAACCTCTTCATCTTTATTCCCCTGTTTCTAAATTCACCCCAAATTCATTGTATTATTTCCACACTTTATATTGTAATCGGAAAAAGAAGAAGAAAGAAACCAGCGAGTGCAGACCTCCACGGGTTCATCAGAAATCGTTTGCATTCTAGAGTATTATTACGTACTGAACATTCAGAAAATATTCCGTCTGTATTAGTATCTGCCATGTCATTCTGTATGTAGACAAACTAAAACAAGTCACCATGTGTTTGGCAATACGGTAACAACAGTGACATTATTACAGATGCTCCGAAAGGACTGGGGCCCACACGCGTATAAACCTTGAGACTCCGTTGCTAAATTGTCTCTTTCAGCAGTAAACTTAGTAGGGTATGGCGATGAGCTTGTCTCCATGGTCACACTCGGCCTGCTTTCTCACCTCCACTTCCAACTTAATTTCAGTGCTGGAGTAGACAACCTAGCGACGGGGTCTCGAGGTTCATGCACATCTGGTCTCCCGCCACGCCGTCACCCAAACACGACCCTTCAGCCCCATCCCCGGGAGGCGCAGCGGCAGTTCTGCATCCAGAGGTTGCAGCTGCAGATGAGTCTCTGCGAAGGGCAGCAGGCCTGGTGAGAGTGCCTGGTCCAGGGCACGCAGGGAGACCTCCACTGCCGACACGACCTGCCGTCACTACTACCCCTGCTGCTGCTGCTGCTGCTCCCTGTCCCTCCCGGGGGGTGGTGGAGTCTGGCCCGTTTCCTTGCTGCTGATGCCAGTGAAGGGGTGGCGGACTTCGTGGACTTAACACTGGTGGTGTGTTTTGATGAAGGGCACGGCTCTTCTTCTTCTTCTTCTTCTTGTTCTTCTTCTTCTTCGTGGTGGTGATGATGTTGTGTTCTCTCCAGCTGGGCCTGAGTCCACACCCGCCTGGTGAACCCATTGTTTTTACAAAAGAATCCATTAATAAAACAAGCGCGAAATCGCAATAGTTAGTGGCACACGGTCTATTTTTACCACTCCAATCATGAGTCACCTCCCCTGGCTTTTCAATAATTTTAATCTGTAAACCAGAATGTTATCTCTGCACCATTTCGTAACTTTTTATATCTTTTGGAAAACATTTAAAACTATTTATCCTACATACTCATCGCACCGCATACTCGTCGTGTCTGTTGTAGTGTCTGTATTACCCTTTTAAAATACATGGCCTTGTAGCCTCGATTTGAAGTGCGACAAAAATGTGCGACATCCGATGAATACAGACCGACAAAGTGAGTTATAGGTTTGTGGCTTGAGCCACAAACAATAAACGTACTGAAATAGTAACGGGTTTACTTTGGCAATGCGGCCAGAACAGTAACATAGGGGTGCTCAGACAGTTGCTACCACGTTTTATTAACAACAGACAAAATGTAGCCAATGACCAATCAATCAATAATTTATTGTCTTTAAAAGATAAAAGAAAATATTTGTCTGGCATACACATAAAAACACAAAACGTGTAAGCCGATACCTTATTTGGATTGTCATTTGGACCTAGGCTTTCATTATTCATTTCTATTTATATAGTTTCACAACTAGGGCTAAGTTGTTCAAGCTTCTCTGAAAGGATTTGTGTTCATAAATGACTGTGGACTATTTTGGATATACATTTCAAACACATCAACATTGAGAGTTGCTGTCGTCGTCATGGATGGAAGGATTCCGAATATAAGACAAATACAGGGTTTCAAATGTTTTACTCTGCGCGTAAGCTTACAGACAAACCAACGAACAAAGTAACTCCAGACGACTTCTGCTTTTGCGCGGGCCACTGGCATCACCATTACAAATTGATCGAAAAAGATAAACAAAATAACTTAATTGGCGAATGAACAACTGAAGGGATTGCCATATAAATTCACTTGCGCTAAACTTGGTGGTACAGTGGCTCAGAGGAAATGCGTTCACCCTGTAAACAACAACTCCGGATCCCAGGAACTGTTTTCTCCGAAAAAGCCTTTGGAAGTGTAATGATAAATGTCTACATTATTGTTATTATTATTATTATTATTATTAGAACATTTAGCACGCCTAATCAATTTAATGCCCTAGGCGTTTACAATATAAAAATATAATATACACATATAACACCACATATATTTAACATATAGCATAAAGAATGGGAAATAAAAATTATACAAACACCCAAAGACGGTCAGACAAACAGACACAGAATGACACACATACACGTGCGCAAGCGCGCGCCACACTCACGTACATACACACGCGGACACACACTCATACAGATAATTATATGCGCTCACCAAGCGCAGACGTTCATGCTCAGACATGCACACACCAAGTCATGAAAGAAGGGATTAATAGTTATTTAGGAAACAGATGAGTTTTGAGATGGCGTTTGAATGTGGGCAGAGAGGATGAGTATCTGAGAGAGAGAGGCAACTGATTCCAAGTACATGTAACAGGAGCTTGATAGGAGAAAGAGCGTTGACCATAGGTTTTAGTGCGGACAGTGGGGATACAACAGAGACGGGTGTCAGATGAGGAACACAGAGCTCGAGACGGTGTGTAGAGATGCAACAGATCAGTGATGTATTCAGGACAGGAAGACTCGATAGATTTGTAGCAGAGAGAGGCAATCTACATCACACGGGTACGCACGCAGTCACCTTTAAATGTATTACACTGGCGGGTGTTTTGTCCACGTGAACGGGGTCGGACTATGAAAAACAAGAGAGGATCAATGAATAAAAGATAAAATGGCAGAATGGAGAGAAAAAAAGATATTCTATCTGCATTGACTTCACTTTAGTATCTTGCCTGCACAATGCATGGGAATCAATTTATACCAGAGAGCGAACAAAAAGTGAACTGATGAATAATTCAATTTGTATTTTTCAGAAGCGTGGGAGGTGTAGGAAGGGTGTTTTTGTGTGTGTGTTTGTGAGGGTGCGGGGGTCGGAATGTACTTTTGTTCCTAAAATAGTTCGCTGTTTTTGTAGCAGCAGCAACAACAACATACACATGTGCGCGCGCAGAAGCGCACTCACACACACACATGCGCGCGCGCACACACACACACTCAGACGCGCACGCACACACACAAACACACATGCATACACACATACACAAAGCGAGCGCGCACACACACGCACGCACGCACACGCACGCACACACACACACACACACACACACTCAACATACAGAAGCTGTTTATTCTGATGAAGATGCATATTATTCTGTACTGACATACAATGTGACTGGTTTGAGCTCACGTTGTGTCTTTGCATGTTAAATAAGTTTTAGATAGGGCTCAATCTAAGGGCAAACTCTTGCAAGCTTTACCACCCCTGAATAAAACAACAGGCTGGCATACCAGAATAGGGCCGCTGAGGCTTATCAGGATATCTGATTACTCGTTTGTCATGTCGATTATCCATAAGTATAAGACTCCTTTCCCAATTGGCTTTTATCATTGGTTGACATATTCCTCAAGTTTGGTCCAGTACTAAAGTGAGAATGAGAGCTGTATGACAAATTGGTCTTCTTCAGCAATATAAAACCAGTTTACAGCTTTGTTTTTTTGTGAATAACTGTGACTGGGGACATCCCGCTATCGGTACGTATCGATAACACTGCCAAGATAAATCAGTACGGCTATCACTGTACGTATCGATGACACTATTGGGCTAAATCACTACACCAAAAAAGGGTTAGGGTTAAAATAGGGTTAAACTTAGGAATGGGGTTAGATTAGGAAAAGGGTTCGGGTTAGGGTTAGGAAAAGGGTTCGGGTTAGGGTTAGGAAAAAGGTTAGAGTTAGTCTGTCGGAATTCAATCTGACAGATTGGCACAGTCATCATTACATTTTTCTCTATGGGTCGTAGTGGTAACAACGGGTAGGTATTTCGATTCGTAGTGAAAGCGCTACGCCCCCCTGTGACTCTGCCAGTTTTTAGCGCTGCTGCCCTAAGTTACTGTTTGACCTTTGGGGGCCATTCCCAACGCCAGTGTCCTAAAACCCTCATGGCAGAGAGAATGGAGATGTACCTTGTGGTAGGCCACTCCACTGGCAACACATTCCGGAACATTTTTTCCAGATTAGCGGTTGCCTCCTCTTCTGCTGTCTGTTGGTTATCAGGGGCGGACCAAATGATTCGCAAGGGAGGGGGTTGGGTCCCCCCCCCCCCCCCCCCCCCCCCCTTTTTGCAATTTAGTGATTGTTAAGGCAAAAATCGAGTCATTTTCTTACTCTTCACCCTTGTATAAAGTACATCTTGGGGTAGAGTGGGGGGTGGGGGGTCTGGAAACCAAGAAAACCCCTCAGATCCGCCCCCGTTTAGTGTCGGACACTACTGACTAGCACACGTCAATCAGTATGGCAAACCTATCACTGATATCGCGTTTTTGACCACCTTGCCTTTATTCATGTCAGAGAGGGGAGAGGGAATGACAGGGAGATGGGGAAGTTCAGAGAGAGAGGGGGATGAAGAGTGAGAGCGAGAGAGCGCCGGGGTGGGGGTGGGGGGGGTTGTAGGGAGGGGTAGAGAGAGGGAGGGAGAGAGAGAGAGAAAGAGAAAGACAGAGAGAAAGAAGTGGAATGACAGTCTTAACAATAAGGAAAGAAACTGTCAATGGAACATTTTCCATACCTCTTGATAGCTTTCAGCAGTTTCAGATTGTCATGCTCTGTCCTCACGTCTCGCCAGTCATCTGCAATGACATATTAATGTATGTCAATGTCTTTTCAAACGTCGTATATCAGGGAAACGGTAACACCCACACGCTTGGAGACACGCACAGAGACACGGTAACACCCACAGACACACACACGCTTGGAGACACGCTTGGAGACACGCATGCGCGTTCATACACACAGGCGCGAGCACTGGTCCCTGAAGAACGGTAATCTCCGATGGCACAACAAAGGTTATAAGAGAACCGTGAAACAATGACCGGACATTTGTGTATGAGTGGACGATGATGATACAAGTGAAAATAGTTTTTAGATAGAGGCAAAACCATGAGAAGAAGAATCAAACTAATTTCTGCCTCCCGTGGGGATACCGGAGAATCTTTCACTACAAATAGTTCCCCAACCTTCTGGAAGTTATGTGCTGGGAACTTCCTTTAATCAATCTCTTTGACTCTGGCTTTTTCTTTTCTTACTGCCATCCTTACTAAAACAAATTCTGCCACCTGCCTTTCCCCCCAACCCCCCCCCACCAAAATCTTCCAAATGATTTTCTCCTTTGAGCTCCTCCGAAATCGGAATGTGTTGGCTGAATGAAGCAAGATGATCAGCAAAAACTAAAAACCGGACGTATAATACGTATTTCACACGTTATGGCCATAGGGCCCAGAATCGCAGAGGAAGAAAAAACAATTACACAAATTTCTCTCATTCAAAGCACAACTGTTCCCTGAAAAAAAAAATACCCGTAACATTTGAGGGCATTGTTCAACTAGACCGATATGCACAGTAAAGCTGAAATGCTTTCATTGACAGGAGAGAATGCAGGGGGGGGGGGGGGGGGGGGGGACCGACCGACAGACAGACATACAGATACATACGATGATACACATACGATGGAACTCCCATTACCTGTGCTGTGATAAGACACTGTCACGACCAATAGTAGGAGAAAGACGACCGAGACGCACACTTCTGCCTTCATCATAAGAGCTTCTCCACCGCTCCTGAAAGAGACAGCAAAGCTAATATTATGGAATATCACTGCACGATTTATTTTAACCTTATTGCTCAAAGAATACGCGAGCGCGCGCACAAACACACACACACACACACACACACACACACACACACACACACACACACACACACACACACACATTCAATCGGCAACAGACAAAAAAAAGAACGAAAGAACGAAAAAAAGATACAAACAGAAAACTGGAAATAATCAGAGTAAGATATCTGTCTGTCTGTTTGTGGCAATGAAATGCATTTGAATTTGAATATCTCTCTCCCACTGTTTATGCGTGTGCACATATGTGCGAGTGCACGCGTACGTGCGCGCGCGTGCGTATATGCGTGCGCGCGTGTGTGTAGGCTGGGTGGGAGACAGTGTTCAAACAGAAGAACTTCAAGAAGCCACCATCATCTAATCGATTCTCTCTCTAAGTCCTTTCAGCCAGATCAACCAATTTTGCAGATGGGGATACCTCACGCATTCCTGCCAATGCCTAAAGACGCGGCAAATCCTCTCTGGAAAAGGCTTCCCCTGCATAAAGTACAATGGGCTGCTTAGGCGGAGTTGTCGCCCTTAGCTCTTGACACCAGATGGCGTTCCATTTAAAGTTGTTGTTTCTTTAGGAACGCGAAACTCTCTCTCACTCTCTCGTTCGCGAGAGCGAGTTTGTTTAAAGACACACTGACGCACCACGATTAAGACCCTTGGATTTTTTCTGGGTAGATGTGACCCACATACAAATGTCAACTTCAAATTGAGGCTGCTCTTTAAAATAATGTTTCATTTTCAATTTGGGGAGTCAAACCAGGTCAAAACAAGATTTCTTACCAGCTATGAGGGAAAACACGTGAAACCCGTGATTTTGACACGTGATCTGGTGGGCCTTTAACGCCCTCCGGCCTGGAACAGGCACACGTGGGACATTGATAGATACAAAGATGGTGGGACGATCCTGGAGGTACTGCAATACCAGGAAAGTCCCGATGTTTTTGAAGTATTAAGATGCTTTCGATCCGGTTCGCGAGCAGCAAAATGATATTTTGCCTCTTATTTGACAAATTGAACTACATAAGAAGGGAGAGGGACCTCCGGTAGGGCGGCCAGAAACGCTCATTAGATTAGCTGCAACACGATGACAGGTATTCTTAGTGCTTGCCTTGACATAAAAACGCAAATGGTGAAAGTACAACTAAATGGCTTTTACTCGTCAAAATAAGCATAAAGTTTCTTCTCTTACCTCGAGAGTTTGGGAGTAACATACTCCAGGGTGTGGATGTCCACACGTACTAATATATTAATCAATGAATATTTATTATCCCCATTAAAATGAACAAGGACATTTTGTTTATATGTTAGCGTTTTTGCGCGAGCACATACATACACACATACACACGCGCATGCACACACACATATATATATGCATAATCGAAACAAAAACAAGCGACAGACAGACAGATAAACAGTTTAGCACACACACATACACACGCACAGAGAGAGAGAGAGAGAGAGAGAGAGAGAGAGAGAGAGAGAGAGAGAGAGAGAGAGAGAGAGAGAGAGAGAGAGAGAGAGAGAGAGAGAGAGAGAGAGTCTTTATCAATATTGGAAAAAATAATAAGGGAAACATGGAGTCACGTTATATGAAATCCTTTAAGCCTTGAAATCTGCTTCTCAAGTGTCGAAAGACTGGTTTCTGTTTGCTTGTTTGTTTTTGTATTTTATAAACAACATAATTATGGTTCATGCCTTCTAGCTTTTCGTCAAGCACTTTAAAGACACACTGACGCACCACGATAAGTTCCTTGGTTTTTTTTAGGTAGCTGTGACCCACATACAAATGTCCCCAACTTCAAATTGAGGCTGCTCTTTAAAATGATGTTTCGGTTTGAATTTGGGGGCATTTATATGGGAGTCAAACCTGGTCAAAACAAGATTTCATACCAGCTATAAGAGGGAAAACACGTGAAACCCGTGATTTTTGACACGTGATCTGGTGGGTCTTAAGTTTATCTCGTCTCGTCTCGTTTTGTCCTTAGCGCTGCATATATTATGACAATACAGTTTTGTTGTTTTTCTCCCAAGGAACATCGCATAATTCAACAAATACAGAGTTTGAGACATGGTAATACGACAGCAACATATCAATAAACAATAATGTATACATTGTATATTCCTCAACATATAAATAGAATGTTGCTTTAACCAAGGAATATTAAGAAACAGTATATGAATATGAATATATGAAATTATTAATGAAAGAGAAACCTCAGTAAACAAATAATTAAGGCAGAGAACATATAGGTTTGTCACAGAAGAAAAAAAAATATATTCCCAAACATTTCCCCCCAGAAAAGGAGCAAAGAAGCAGTTTTGTTTGATATTAACTATAAATCCATTAATGGCAGATATAACCGCCACTTCTCAGAGAACGCTTGGTATTCCATATTCATATATGCAATATATTTTTCAATTTGATATATTTTCTTTAAATAATTCAGAAAACTGCATACATTTGGAAGCTTTTGTCCATATTTGCATTGATAAATAAAAAAACTTAGCAAGTATCAGAATAAAATCAAAAACTGCATCTGACTTAAAATGTTCGGTATATCCAAATATTACTAACGGTAGTGAGAATCTAAGTGCCACAACATGTTCACATTTGTCTTTCAAAAGAATTTCGAGTTGTCTCCAGAAAAGTATAGAATGTTCACAAAACCAGATTAAGTGTTCAATGCTCTCTCTTTCAGCGTGGCAAAAACTGCATAATTCATCATTGCTAACATTCATTTTACATAAAACAATATTTGTACCCAAAATCCGATGTAGGATTTTAATTTGGAACCATTTCATCTTGATTTCTTTTAATTTTTGTACCTTTTGGAAAATATTTTTCCAATCTAATTCTAGTGTTAATTTATCATTCCACTTCGTACAATAAAGCGGGGTTACTTTTGAAAACGTATGTACAGAATAAATTAGTTTCCATGTTTTGGAGGTTTTTACTGTATTATTTTGTATCGTGACTGCAGTTTTCCGAATGAACATTTTAACAGCATTTATCATTCTTGTACATAAGATTAAATCAATTCTTGCATTATACTTAATTCTAAGCTCTTCATATGACAGAAAAGTTCCATCGTCTCTCATTAAATGTCCAATGGCATGAATATCTTTTTTTTTTTAAACTATTATAAAATATGTTTGCGCCATTTACTTTTATGTTTTCATTGTAGAATATGTTTTCCGATACAATTTCTTCTGATGTACATGGCAGAGTTTTTAGTCCAAATAATCTATAGCTTTCAAGCACATTCTTCCAAAACTTATTTGACAATCGATTACAATACATGGAAACTCAGAACCCAGTTTTTCAAGAAAAAGGACCTTTGTACATATACTATAAATAGTATTTTTCCATCTGTGTGAACAAATAGATACTCTTCTAATCCATGCTAGTTTTAATGCAATGATATATTCTTTAATTTTAGGAATACCAATACCACCATTTAAAACGTTTTTCGCTGCAGTGTTTCTGTTAATTTTATCGCGCTTCTTGTTCCACACAAACAAAAATACTGATGTTTGAATTGCTTCAATTTCATCATCCGGAGGGTTAGGGAGTAAAATCCACAAAAATATTAGTTTGGACAAGATCAAGGACTTCAATATAGCCACTCTGCCAAGCGGTGTTAAATACCTTCTAAGCCATATTTTATATCAATTTCTAATTTCAGAGAAAACTGCTTCAGTGTTAATCTTGGTACATTCAGTAAGGTCAATTGTGAACCACACACCCAAAACTTTGAATAGTTTCGGATTCCAGTCCATGTGTAAGTGTGGCATAAAACGAATTTTAGAATGTTTGTGACTGCCGAGCCATATAGCACTTGATTTACCTGTATTCAGCTCTAACCCCGACTTTTCCCCAAACTTATTGACTGTTTGTATTGCTTCTTCAAATGAATTTCTATCCCCATCAAGCATAAGTTCACTGTCATCAGCATATTGCGAAATTTTATGTATTGTGTCATTTATACGAATACCTTTAATATTATCATTTTGCCTTATAGAGCAAGAATTTCTACACATGAAATAAAAATGTAAGGCGAAATCGGGTCACCTTGTCTACATCCACGGTTTATACTGAACCAGTTTGAAGCCTGCCCATTAACCAGTACTGTTGATTTTATATTTGTATAAAACGTACTTATCCATTGCTGGATATCGGGACCAAATCCTAATGCTGACAAAACTTTGTACATAAAAATCCAATCTAACGAATCAAAAGCTTTTTCAAAATCTAAGCATAATAAGAGGCCTGGTAATTTATTTGAGTCTAAATAACTTATCAAATCATATATCAGCCTAATATTATCACCAATATACCGATTTGCCATAAAGCCCGTCTGATCTTCGTTAATTAAAAATGGGAGAACGTGTTTTAATCTGTTTGCGATGCATACAGTATTGTTTTATTTAGCGGCCATTAATATCAATTATAATCATAGTTTTAGTAAATAAATACACGCAAGCAACATGCACAAGCATGAATGACAAGTTCAGCGGGGGGGAAATTGAGCGGAAGGCAAGTAACCTAATGAATTGTTTAGTAAATGCAAATAGGAAAAAGTGATGCAGCCTGTTGCTAGTACGATGTCTATGTGTTGAGTACTTTTATAAGCCTCGGCTTGTTGTACTCTTGTCTACATATATATTGTGTTGTTGCAAAAGTGTGTCAATAAAACATTTGTTTAAACCAATAGGAAAAAGTAACTTACAAGTGATCTAAAATACTAACATAGCACGACTCTACGATACGATCACGTGATCATGGATGCTACTACAAAAAACACACCTGAAAGTCCGGGGTCCAGGGGTAATGTCCCCCTGCAGCTGAAGTAAAAATTGATTTATGAAGGTATTTTAGTTGGCTTTTTCCACAATTTATACAAATGCTTATTTTAAAGTGTTTGAAAAATACAGTAGACACACAAAGATCTTGTTTGACAAATTTAAAACAGGAAGTTCCTGTTCTGGTAAAATTCAAAAACAGGAAATCCTTGTATACCAGGAAGAGTTGCACCCATGCGTGATCTCGATTCGCCAATCACATTAACATTTTGTTCTTGGAGACCACGTGCTCGAATCGTATCGTACAGTCGTGCGATTTTAGTGGCTGGCCCTTAAAGTCGCGTAACTCAATGTTTGTAAAGTGCTTATTGGGGTCTGCAACGAACACCTTTTGCAAGAGTGAATGCCCTTGGTGGGTGGGGGAAGATGGTTCAGTACTGACCAAACAGGGGGATAACTCGCCAATAACCCTATTTGATGCCACTAAATGGCTGCCTTTCGCAAGAGTGAATGCCCTTGTCAGTACTGACCAATAAGGGCATCACTCTCTGTCAAGGGAGTTAATAACCCTAGTTGCAGAGGCCTATAGATACAATATCATGCCTGTAGATGATCTTTCAACGTTTTACATGACTTTGCAAGACAAACGAAAATCATGGTGCAACTTAGTCTCTTTTAAAGGGCTATGGCCCTCTCACACTTGGAGGCATTTGGCTCTGAGTGCTACATCCTTAAAGATTAATTTGTCTTTGAGGACCACCCCCAACGCCAACTGTCCTTATTTTCGAATAACCGAGAATGGGGATGTCCCTTGGGCAAGACTTTCCAGCCCAGTTTTCCTGAGTAGCTGTTTTGGGGGGTCATTGGCAAATACGACAGGCTAATACATGTTATATTATACTAGTAGGCCCTACATTGTGCGTCTATATAAGCTATCTATCTATACATGCTAGCAATTCAGAGATGTCTCTTACTCATACTATCTGTAAATGTATGCATGTATTCATACATCTATTTATATATGCGAGTGCACATGTATGTGTGCGTGTGTCTCTCGTGTCTATAGACCCTATCTATACATCTATGTATAAATGTATGTTTGTGTATGCAGATAACTTACCAGCGCATGTCAGTCCGAACAATTGCAGCGAAAACGCACACACGCACGGACGCACGTGCACACACACGCGCGCGCGCACACACACTCTCACACAGCTACACAAAAATGGGAACCTAGTTTCGAATGTGCGATTTCCCACGCACGCGTAGGCACCTACTTAAGAACAAAAAGGGAGTGACTGGGGATCAAGTAGTGTTCTCGTCGAATTGCTATCGATCGCTGTAAATCTCCAAGTCCACCTACGAGCTTCTTAGTTTCCTTTTCTTCTACCTGAAACCCAAGAGAAATATTGCAAGGGTGTCCTGTTACACCCCCCTCACTCTGTGTGTGTGTGTGTGTGTGTGTGTGTGTGTGTGTGTGTGTGTGTGTGTGTGCGTGCGTGCGTGTGTGTGCGTGCGTGTGCGTGTGCGTGTGTGTGTGCGTGTGTGCGTGTGCGTGTGCGTGCGTGCGTGCGTGCGTGCGCGCGTGCGTTCTCTCTCCAAACCACATCTTTACTCTGTATTTTGTATATTTATCTGATTTTGAAGACGTCTGTTTTATATCGAGTTTTCCTTTTGCTGCTTGTGAAGTTCGAAAGATGCGAACGGGAGAACGCGGGGCTTGGGAACTGGAGAGGAAAAGGTTGTGTTGATAAGATCAACCGCATAACATTAGTGTAACGTGTGGTTCAAAAGTTTTCTAAAGTCAATATACTTTCTAAAAGGTGATGTTTAGTCCTTGTCCAAACAAATTAAGCGCACACGGTCGAAGTCTTAGTCTAAAAAGCCACATGCATACTGAAAATTAAAGACAAGCAAAATGAATAATTGAATGCCAAGCAAGAAGCCTGCATTGACACTTTATGTGTCCTTTTTGTGGAACCTCCAATACGTCACATTGAATGCTGTTGACATGGGTGTGTTTGTACTTGTTGGTTGAGATGGCAATGTTATTTATGGACTAAGCTTTCACTATAACATGTTTGCCTTTACGATAGGCGAACACAACTGATGATGCTTGTTATTCCTTGCCTGGCTTCCGGCCACGTTTCTTTCGTTTAGGAGAAGCCTCTTGTAGCCTAACCGACTCGTCTTGAAAACATAACACTTATCGAAAACGGTAACACCAACAGTAACGCAAATCCAAAAAAAATCAGTCACGTGATCGACGATCTGCGTTACAGCATCAAAAAGGCGGAAGTCAAGTGAACATCATTATCTCGTAAAATGAGAAATTAGACCCAGGTGCTGACAAGACACACCACAATATAAATCTTTTTATTTTAAAATGTGTTTTCGAACAACACATTTCGAAATATACACAGCATTATCGTAATAAGCAAAATAGGCACACAATTACGAACAAAGAAATACAGCATTTGTGAAAATGCGTGCAAACAAATTTTGGATCAACACGATCGACCAGATCAAAAAGCCATGACTTGAATATCGACCTCCAATCATATCGTATCGTATTGCATCATATCATATAAATCAAGAGCATAAACATAATTAGTCAAAAATATTGCAAGACCAACACTTGAAACACAATAATGTTAGTACCTCTGCCCTCTCCTCACAAACATTTCAGACGACAGAGGTGCAAATGACATTAGCCATAAGAGTGTGTGTGTGTGTGTGTGTGTGTGTGTGTGTGTGTGTGTGTGTGTTCGTGTGCGCGCGTGTGTGTTCGTGTGCGCGCGTGTACTTGTGTGTATATATACGTGCGTGTATGCGCGCGCGCGCGTGTGTGTACGCACACGTATGTTGAGTTAGTACCGGTTAACGCACATGCATGCGCACACACACGCGTGCGCGCACACAGACACACGCACACCCCAACACACACACCATGAATCACAATGATGGCACAAACAACTACATCCCAGCGACAGTGGCACGAGATGAAAGCTGTAATGAAGGAGCAGAAGGAAATGGGACGGAAATGAACAGAGGGGCCATAAAATACGGAAATGTTTCCGTGGAATGCACAACAAACGCCTATAGCATCGGCTAAATGATCAATAATTATTCCACACAGGTGACACACCCATCCTTAGCTGCTAAGAATATGCGCTTATCTTGAACTTTACGCCCCCCCCCCCCCCCCCCCCAAACAAACACAGTGTTTTGCTCAAATTGAATTTTTCACTGAGGCAACATTCTGCCATTCTCAGGAAAGGGATAGGGTTAAGATCAGCCTAGGATTATTTTCATGACACCGGCAGAAGCAGACTTGGAGAATGAGAGTCGTGAATATGCGTTCGAAAACTTCAGTCCAGTGAGTCTCCTACCCAGCTCTGCAGGACACACTTTCCTCTTCGATTTTCCCCCCCTTCGTCATCGGAATTCCCATTCCTAGTCTTAGGTTTGTCGCCATTAGTGTTCTTCCCTTCTCGCACACTCAACAACAAAGCAGTAAATAAAAAATAGAAAATTAAGCTTTGAACAGAACCCTAGTTCGAAATTCAAAATGCAAAGAAAACAAGCCTACTGCGGCCAGATTGAAAATCTCGTAGCTTTGAAAAAGTAATATATGCATGCCTAAAATATTCTACATTGAAACACAAACAAAATTGAACCTTTTCTTCTCATAACAAATGAAAGTGTCTATGATTTAATCATATCAACGCATATGCGAGCGCCTGTGCCTGTCCGTAAATGCCAAGGATTCGTTCGCGTAAGTCGTTTAATTGCCAACGCTTAGAATTCATGTTTCCCGCTTTGTTAGGCTGTATTTTTATAACAGCATAATTAACAACCCTTTCATCGCCAATGTCATTTCTTGGCACCACAGTGATTTAACACCCATGTCACTGAAAGTCATCAAATGAGGGTCAGTTAATCAATGACCTTATGTTCTTAATTTTGGGAGGTAAGGATAGGCCCTATTTTATGCATATCAGAGAGGAATCCCCAATATTGAAGACATAATCTTTTCTCTACCCAGGTAAGTTTAATAGAAAGTTTTGCCTGAAAATTGGCTGGCGTTAAAAAACAACTATTAATACTAAGCGATTTCATTCAAATTGGCGGAGGGTTAAGGAATCTTCTAAAATAATTCCTCTTAATTTTGAAATTAATCTAGAAAGTCAATCAGATGCTGGAATTCACCTGTTCGCGTTGGCCATTTAGCAAGTGCACTGTTAGATGAAAAGTTGTGGGCGATTATCATACCAGTTTAGAACTTTTTTTGGTTAATTTCTTAAGTAATATTGGTTGTCATTCTGAGCTGTCGTCAAAACGAACTGTTTATTTTTTTTTTATCTCTTTGCTTTGTTTACAATCAGATTTGTTGTAAACATTCATGAACCTATTTTCATGCAAATTTGTAGACAGTCAAGCCTCCAAACAGAAAATGCTCTATTATTTTGAGTTAATGGAATTTATCATTTTGATTCAATTATTTCTTGTGTAAATTAAGAGTTATCTTTTCCTTTCATCTACGCAATGAAAGCAATGAGATGCAACTCGGCGAATCATGCATGAATCTAGTTTGCTTTAAACAGGTTACAAATCGAATCTTCTCTCTGTGCGGAGATTTGAATGTATCGATGTTTTCTAGTTCAAAATGAATCAGGACGGGCGGTCCATTTAACAATTAATAACTTCAAAACAACACAAGCAACAGCATGATTGTTTGATTCCTGCATTATTTAACGGGGATCATTTTGTCAAGGCAGAGTCATGTTTGGTTTTCAGAAGCCTTAATCAATATAGAAGCTGTCGACTTAAATAAAGGATCAGAAAGTTGAAATAAGCTTAGCAGTAAATAAAACGACGTCGCTGTCTGCGCATCGTTCCGTCTTTTTCCTAACATCTATTGTGCATGTTAAAACCATATAATGTACATCTCAATAGCTTATGCTCTCAGTTATCTGTCATTGTTAAATAGTTATTGATTACTTATTTACTATGATTAATGTGTGTGAAAGGAATTGGGTGCATGTTGATTTATGTTTCATGTTACAGTATTCTCGTTACTTCAGCTTTCGTTGTATTTGATTGTCACATTCTTTATTTGTGAATCATTCGTATTTGTTTCTTACTTTATTGAAGTATTTTGCTTCCTTTTTTTTTAACTGACGACGTGATGAAAAAAGCAATTGTATGCTTACTCGGTTATCCTCATTAAAATAATTCAAGTTCTCTCTCTCTCTCTCTCTCTCTCTCTCTCTCTCTCTCTCTCTCTCTCTCTCTCTCTCTCTCACATACACACACGTGTGATATTGAACGCATACGCATAGACAGATGCAGCTGTGGATATATAAACCGTAACAATAGAAACAAGGGCATCGCCGAGCGGCAGCAACGCATTGTGACAATGCAAACCCGGCCAGAGTTATGTCCTCCCCCCCCCCCCCCCCCCAATAAACACACCACTTTCCACCCTTACAGAACGCATAAAATACATAGCCCAAAATTTGAAGCGATTCTGTTCAGTAGTTCACGAGATACAGCTGAACTTTTATTCAAACTTCCTTGCACCGAGTTATGTCCTCCCCCCCCCCCCCCCCCCCACTAAACACACCACTTTCCACCCTTACAGAACGCATAAAATACATAGCCCAAAATTTGAAGTGATTCTGTTCAGTAGTTCACGAGATACAGCTGAACTTTTATACAAACTTCCTTGCACCATGGTACACCACCACACAAAATTTGAAGCGATTCTGTTCACTAGTTCATGAAATAAAGCTGGGGGGGAAATTACATACTGTAGCCCAAAGAAGGAAATTTCGGTTTTCAAGGTCAAACTTCAAGGTCAAGGTCAGCACGGTGTTGATTAACGAAAGGACGCTTCCTTTTCAAGCTGTCTACCCCTCTGCCAATTTTAATCAAAGTCCAAACAGTAGTTTTTAAGATAATCGATACACAGACACACACAAACCAATTGCAGAACCCCGGCCTCTGACCGGGTAAAAAAGAAAGAGAAAAGAAAACGTGTAGATAAACGAAGACGTTGGAAGCACACCAAAGGACAGCAGAGTTAAACCGTCACACAAAATGGCACCCATCTGCTCACTACATTCTATATTGTTGATGCGTAAAATGCATACCTAATCCAGAAAATACTAAGCCAGACAAATCAAATATGTTTGAACATTATTTCCCCAGTAAATTAAACAGTAAGTCCTGCATTTGCAAACAAAAGCAAATTTACTATTTTAAACTGGATTAATTAAAGTTATTTTCATCAACACGATTATATACGAATACGATCTCCAACATATCCCCGTCCACACAATTTTCCTATAATCTAATCTAATCCCCAACAACACAGAAACAAAATCATTCAACCCATTACTCTTTTTGCTAAGATGCTGATCTGCATACACAGAACATACTTTCCTTGAATTATGGAGGTAAAACCTATAACTTCAAGACTGCTCTTTTTTTTCCTGTTTCTCATTTTGTTCTGACAAATGTACACACACACAAATTCAGGCCTATTATAGCGTAACGGAATAAACTGCGTTTTATGGAAAAAAAATTTAACTCTCCTAATTGCACACACAAAAATCAACCCATAACTTTTTAAATTGTAAAGACTTTAATCGAAATATAAAAAATAATAAAACGAAATAAAAACATAGTTCCTTGGTAAAAATCAACAATAGCTTACAACAATAAAATGCTAAATCCTCAGCCGTTCTGCTTTCACTTCAGCTTCGTCCCGTGTTGTAAGCTGACAAATTCAGTCAAAATTTGAAACTGATGAACATTAATAAACAAAATATTTCAGAAACTATCACATTCTGTGTCACTCTTACTTCGTCATTACCTTTTTCACAACACTGACCTTAGTTTTCTGTTCCTCCAGTCTGTTCACTTTTCAAAACCAGCTATAATTTTCCTCCAATACAGCGCTACCCAAACAACCGCCTAAACCACACACACAAAAAGAAAGGTTCTTTCGAAGAATCTTGACAAAACATAATCTTCTAGGCATAGCTGGACAGTTTCACGAGATGACGTTCTGCGCTCGCAGAGCGTTAGTGCTTTAAAGGGGAACTAACACTTTACAAAACGTTTCCGGAAAAATAATAAGCTCTTGTCCGATTGGTCAAAAATAAGGTAAAGATGCAGACCCACACCCTCTCCTCGGTTCCTACCGGTAAAGATGCAGACCCACACCCTCTCCTCGGTTCCTACCGGGTTTTTTCATTCTTGCCTTTCTTACTGTAGATTGAGCACTTAAACCTTTCTATATTTAACGTTAATTTTCATCCATTTAGGCTACACAATTAAAAACAAGCATTCAATAATAGTAGAAGATAAAAGGCAAGACAACGGTCTGCGGATGTTCTGTGTATTGCGCTACACATCAAATAATGGCCTTTATTATTATTATTATTATTGCGAATAATTATAAAACAAAGATAATTTGTTCAAAATGTTGATAAAATACAGCTAATATTGCTAAGAAAGGCAAGTCAGGAAATGCGGGGAGTGCCGATAAACTGAAAGGGCGGTGTTGATCTGCACCTTTACCAAAAATAATTATATGAACCAAACCTTAATGGGCCAATCAACAAGAAATACATTAACCCTGTGCTGCCATCACCAATCTCTTTCTTGCGAGACAAAAACACAACTTGAAGAAAAAGCACAAATCATGTGATAGTTTTCAGTGTGCAAGGTCTGGAGGAGGATCTGAGCACTCGCGAAACTATCGGAAAACTAGGGCGTTTCCTATGACTTATTTTGCTACACTGCGCGAACTGTTACGAGCGCAAGATCTTGTGAAAGGCTCCCAAATGTGAGACTTCGAAACAAGCAGACGACAGCCCCAAAAATCCACCGCGCAGCCGTAGGAACGGAAATGAAAGAGTAGAGAAGATGAGGGGAAGTGGCAGGGCGAGTGTTGGTGGCTTAGCACTTAGCAGGCGGTCTCTTTCGAGCCTCAAGTCTGCTATGATCGATTTCCTTTATAGGACTGCTTTGCAAGTCCAGTGAAGGCATAAATCTTACTGTATAATTATACCCTTTGCTGTGAAAGGTGATGCGAATACTGATACATTAGCCTAATAGTTATTCCTAGCGAGTTAATCAACATTCCGGGTGTGTATTCTGCCAGATATTTTTTGTACATTTTGATTTTTTTTTAATCGGACTGTTAGCATTTCTGAAGGTTACTTTTAGTATCTGATGGTAAAAGCAAATAATGTGCATTATTTTGGATACACGTAAGTGTTTTTGTGCATTTTGGAGGTGGTGGCGAGTGGTTGTGAGACCTGTTTCCAGGTGGTTTCCACATGCGTCGGTCAGTGTATTCATTAAAGATACACTGACCCACAACTATTAAGTCCCTCGTTTTTTCTGGGTAGCTGTGACCCATATACAATTGCCCCCAACTTGAAATTGAGGCTGCTCTTTAAAATGTTTCGTTTTCAATTTGGGGGCATTTGTATGGGAGCAAAACCTGGTCAACACAAGATTTCTTACCAGCTATGGGGGAAAACACTTGAAACCCGTGATTTTGACACGTGATCTGGTGGATCTTTAAGCATAATTGACTGAAAATTATTAACGCACTAGCGCAACGCCTAGTACTGGCAATGCACCGTACTGGTAACGCTGAGTACTGGTTTCGCCGGGTCCGCGAAATATTATTACTTTTGTCTTTCTCCCTCCTTCAATCTTCTTCACTCATCCTGTTCTACTATCCCCCGCACCTTACTGAGTACAGCAAATTTGAAGCGATTCGGTTAAGAAAAAGCGGAGTTATAAGGCCCCATTTCCCATTGGTGCTGCTCTGAGAGTGATGAGCTCTCCCTAGAAACGGTAACGGTAACGCCAAGTACTGGTAACGCTGAGCATAGCAAATTTGAAGCGATTCGGTTAAGAAACGGCGAAGTTATAAGGCCCCGTTTCTCGTTGGCGCTGCTCTGAGAGTGACGCGCTCTCCCGATTCTCTTCAAATTTGCTGCCAGGCTTTGCCCGGGCCATAGCAAGCCTGATAGCAAATTTGAAGCGATTCGGTTAAGAAACGGCGGAGTTATTCGTGCAAAGGTAAAGCGGCGCATAGCGCGCGCATTTCTGCACCGATTCGCTTCCGGTTTGGCACACCGATAGGCACCGTCCCCGGTCATCTACCTGCCATGCATGGAAGGCAATCGATTCAGAAATGCCGGAGATACGGGCGCCGAGAGTCCGGCGGATAAAGCGTTTCGCGCATTTGCTAAGCTGCGCAAATGACACGGCCGCCTCGGTTGCCGTTGCCATCGCCCCGTCAGGGTTCACAGCAAATTTGAAGCGATTCGGTCAAAAAACGGCGGAGTTATAAGGCCCGTTTTGTGGGTTGTGTGTGCACGCATGTGTGTGTGTGTGTCTATGTTTGTGTGCGTGTCTGTCTGCGTGCGTACGTTTTTGTGTGAGGGTGTTTGTGTATGTGTGTTGGTGTATGTGGTCAGTCCATGCGGCTCGGTTGCTGTGGCTTACCGAATGGGGTATGAACGAGTTGGCGTCGATAAATATGTGTGTTTATGTGTGTGTGTGTGCGCGCATAAGTGTGTGTGTGTGTGTGTTAGAGAGAGAGAGTTGCTTTGTATATGCGCTGTTGCTGGTTAATGCTGTTTTTGTTGTCTGTTGATGAATCATTGATTGTAAAGCGCTTTGGGCTCATCTGAGGTAAAGCGCTATATAAATGTACAATTATTATTATTATTATTTCAGACAGACACACGGACACTTGGCTTTTTATTATATGATGATGATTTTAAAGGTAGAAAGTGGTGTGGGGAGAGGGTGTTTATATGTGTTTGCAGACGGTCCTAGCTGGTTGGATTATTTTCGGTCAACTAAGGAAGAGTGTTTACAGACGATCCTAGCTGGTTGGCTTATTTTCGGTCAACTAAACGTTGTCATTATGCATAAATGTATGGGTTTACTGCGTTTTAGTTTTGTCAGTAATGAGTCATGCTCCAGATTAGTGTAAATGAGTAATCCTGTGTGATAAGTTTTTGCAGTGTTGTAATTCGCCTAATCGGCACATTCAGCCACGATCATTAGTTCACTTTGATTACCATAGTACAGTATAACCTAAATCTGGCGGAGTTCACAATGCATTTCTAGTTGTACGGAGCAAATCAGGGTTGAGTTTCTCTAGGCGACGGTTGCCGCGCGCGTAACTGTTACGCCAAAAGGGGTATAAGAAACACTTTAGAAAACGTTTGCGGAAGAATATGACAAGCTCTTGTCCGATTGGTAAAAATAAGTATTATTTTAAACAAACTTTAATGGACCAATCAACAACAGGAAATGTATTCACCCCCTACTAGTTCCGGGTAGTTCGCCGCTTGCTCGGTGTTTGGCAAGAACAAAACGTCACGCGAACTATCGGCAGACGAAGGGTGTTTCTTAGACCGTTTTTGCCGATTTGAGCGAGTGCAACGTAACGTTAGCCCTTGTGAAACGACCCCCCGTAGAGCGAAATTATTAACATCTAAAACATGGATCGCTCATATTACTGGACAATCAGTGAAGAGGTGACCTGCCTGAAATAACGATATACATGGATGTTTATGACCTGGACTTTCCAAGTCCTTGATCACTGTTCAATTTGATAATTTTCCCGTTGTTTTGCCACGTGGAAGGCAGCTGTCATAAAATGGTATTGTTTGTCTTCCCGGGTTTAAAAGCGTGGGTTTTAATCACGTGCGAGTCTCTCACAATATAAACTAGATACATTTTGCCCCTAATCCACATTTCTCAACTGAGAAAAAGGGCGAAGTGTATCTGCAATGAAGATGAATTCAATCGTTTTTTGCATAGCCTTTTCTTAAAACGGGATGATAATGACCAACAGCAACAGCAGCAGTATCAGCAGCAGCAGCAGCAACAGTATCAGCAGCAGCAAGAACAGCAGCAGTATCAGCAGCAGCAGTATCAGCAGCAGCAGTATCAGCAATAACAGCAGCAGTATCAGCAGCATCTGCTTGATCAACAACAGCTGTTGATATATCAGCAGCAGCAACAACAGCACTTGCTTCATCAACAGCAGCAGCAGCTAATATATCAACAGCAACTACTTGATCATCATCGGCAGCGGCTGATATACCACCAGCAGCAATATCATGTGGTAGTACATCATTTCTCCCACCCTCTGTAGGTCTTTTTAAGACCTGCATTGAAAATTAGGCCCTTTTCAGGGCCACACAGCTTCGCAAGTGGGTCACTTGGATCTCGTTGCATTGGGTTTTTCTTTTTAACTCTACATACACAGACACTCCCCTTGTCCCCAATGCCCTTTGGTGTTTGTTTGTCCAACATTCAAAATAAAGTTTGAAACACAAGACACAGGCACTCCCCTTCCCTAAAACCCCTTTCGGTATTTGTTGCATACATATGCACACACACACACACACACAATGCACCACCACCCCTGTCCTGTGCTGGTCAGCATTGAACAGTACTGGTCAGTCCTAATGATCAAAAAGCCAACCTACAAAAACACTGGTCAGTCCGAATGATCAAAAAGCCTACCTACAAAAACAAACCCCCTATTAGTCATTTACAAATTATCGGTCCCGCCCGCCCGATCGCGGACACTCATCTCATGGCTTGACCACTCCAATGAGTGCCATGAGATCAATGAACGAGTGCCAATGATCGGACGGCAGGGGCCAGTCAGATTAGTACTGTTTCCTTTTTTTGTTTGTTTGTTTGTTCTTTTCTGTCTGTCCCAAGGATCTCCTGAACCGCTTGACCAAATCGCTTCAAATTTTGTGTGGTGGTGTGTCCCCATGAGAGGAAGGCATCTGTGCAAAACGTTTTGCCATCCTGACCTTGACGTTGGTGTATGACCTTGAAAACCGAAAATCGTTAAGGGGCAATAACTTCCACACCGCAGGTCCTAGGCTTGACACTTGGCATGGATGTACTTTCGCTTATGGTCGTTCTGATGATGGCGTACCAATCAAGGTCAAGGTCAAGGTCAGGGAGATTGGTATGCCTTGAAAGTGGTAGGGGTCTAATGATTGGGTTTTACTGTCCCACGCATATCTCCCGAACTGCTTTACCGAATCGTTTCCAGTTTTGTGTGGTGGCGTGTCACCATGAGAGAAGGCATCCGCGCATAAATTATCGCCGTCATGACCTTCACCTTGGCGTATGACCTTGAAAACCGAAAATTTAAGGGGCTATAACGTCCACACCGTTGGTCTTAAGGACTTCAAACTTGGCATGTAGGTACTTTGGCTTATGGTTGTTCTGATGATTGCATACCGATCAAGGTCAAGGTCAAGGTCATGGAGATCGGTAGGCCTTGAAAGTGGTAGGGGTCAAACAATTGTATTTTCAGCCACAAAAGTAAAAATATAATATTTTGCAGACCCGGCGAAACCGGTACTCAGTGGTACCGGTACTTGGTGTTACCTGTACAAGGCGTTACCGGTACTAGGCGTTACGGTACGGGGCGTTGCGCTAGTAATAAACAAATTGAAATCACGAGGAGAAATGTTGAAACTAAAAAAGTATCATCAAGGATACTTTTAAGATGTGCGTGCATCTTATCGACTCGTGGAGGCCAACACATTAATTTTGTTTAAGCAGGCTTTCTGTTTCCGAACTAAAGTTATTTTCATATCTTTATTTTATTCTAGCCCAGTTTCTGTTAGTTTAGTAGTTTAAAGACAGGAACATGTTCGGCTTCTCCACAATAAACAAATCCCATCCCAGCCCTCCATGATAGCAATCTACTCTGCAATCTAGTGATCAGTCAGACACGACAAGGCCTTACTAGCGCATACACACACGCACCACACCCAGTCTTTTTACTATAAACCACACACACACACACACACAAACACACACACACACACACACACACACACACACACAACGCACGCACGCACGCACACACGTGCAGATGCACGCACAGGCAGCAGGCAACGCATCTAATCATCAGTCCAGGGGAGGAGAAGAACAAGAACTTACAGAGCAATCCAGGGGAGAAGAAGAACACACAGGGGCAATGTCCACACTTAACTTGGTACTGGCACCAGCGAGACAAGTTGGATGGTGATGGTCCTGCATGAGAGCCCTCGTGTTGAAATGGAAGAGATGGGTGGCTAGCACACTGCAAACAAAGGCCCAGGGGGAAAAGCGTGAATGATTCGTGCATACTTTCAACGGTTTGCTTTACCTCAGTATCAGTATCAGTATCAGTATCACACACACACACACACACACACACACACACACACACACACACACACACATACACATACGCGCGCGCTCGCATACATACGCGCGCGCGCACACATACAGAGAGAGAGAAAGAGAGAGAGAATCACTTTATAAACTGAAGAACACACACACACACACACACACACACACACACACACACACACACACACACACACACACTATCTGAATCACTTTTAGTTGAAGGACGTTAAACTGAAGCACAACACACACACACACACACACACACACACACACACACACACACACACACTCACACGCGCGCCACATCAGAATTGTCTGAGGTCCAATCCTCGGAAAACCACAGTAAAAGGGCCACCAAGGCCACACAAAAGAGAGGGGCAACACTGACAGCTCCAAACATACCAAAAAGGCATGATTCATTAAGAAATTGCATTAGTTAAAATGCTCTCTGACGTCAGGATTATCCCCAAAAGCAATGGAAAAAACATGTCATCACAAACAAATTCTCTGCCAGCCATTGTTCAATCCTCTAAAATTTGCAGATCCTCTCACAATGGTGATGCCTGCACACGCACACGCACGCACACACACACACACCAGGGCCGGACCAAGTGATTCGTAAGAGGGGGGGAGTGGGGGGTCCGCCGGGTCCAAGGAGCTGTGTAGGTACCGGGTTAAGGGGTAGTGCCTTTTGGGTGTCCATGTGTCGAAGCCCCCGGAAAAGTTTGCAATTTAGTGATTACTAGCGCAACGCCTAGTACTGGCAAATCCCAGAACCGGTAACGCCTAGTACCGGTACCGCCAAGAACCGGTAATGATGAGTAGCGGTTTCGCCGGGTCCGCAAAATATTATGTTATTAGAGAGAGACAGAGAGAGAGACAGACAGACAGACAGGCAGAGAGAAAGACAGACACAGAGAGAGACAGACAGACAGAGAGACACATAGACATACAGAGACATGAGACACAGAGAGAGAGACAGACAGACAAAGGCACAGAGAGAGAGACAGACAGACAGAGAGAGAGAGAGAGAGAGAGAGAGAGATACAGCTACTCTCACGCGCGCCCCCCCCTCCCCTCCTCTGAGAGAGAGAAACAGCGACGCTCGCGCCCCTCCCCCTCCTCCCCTCCCACTCCTCCTCCCCCTGATTCGGTTAAGAAACGGCGGAGTTATTTGTGAAAAGGTGAAGCGGCGCATAGCGCGCGCGTTTCTGAACAGATTCGCTTCCGGTGTGGTACACGGATTGTCACCGTCCCCGGTCATCTTCCTGCCGAATTCGAAGGCAATCCGCCCAGAAACACCGGAGATACGGGCGCCGAAGGCCTGCGGATGCGCGTTTCGCGCATTTGCCCAGAAACACCGGAGATACGGGCGCCGAGAGGCCGGCGGATGCGCGTTTCGCGCATTTGCCGAACCGCGCAAATGACACGGCCGCCTCGGATGCCCTTGCCATTGCCCCGTTAGGGCTCACAGCAAATTTGAAGCGATTCGGTCGAAAAACGGCGGAGTTATAAGGCCCGTTTTGTGTTTCACACAGAGACACACACACACACAACTTTGCCTTTTTACTATATGATGATGATGTGAGGCAAAAATCATGCTATTTCTTACTTTTAACCCTTCTATAAGGTACATACTTGGGGTACATAAGGTACTTACTTGGGGCAGAGGGGGGTTTCCTGAAACCAGGAAACCCCTCCTACGCACACACGCACGCACGCACGCACACACTCACACAGAGAGAGACACACAGATACACACATGCTGAGAGAGAGAGAGAGAGAGAGAGAGAGAGAGAGAGAGAGAGAGAGAGAGAGAGAGAGAGAGAGAGAGAGAGAGAGAGAGAGAGAGAGAGAGAGAGAGAGAGAGAGAGAGAGAGAGAGAGAGAGAGAGAGAGAGAAGAGAAAAAAGAAAAGAACGAGAAACGAGACAGACGAAATGGTTGAATAAGGGAGGGGGCCCACTTATCAAAAAAAAGAAAAATAGAAACATAAAAGGAATAAGAATGATTATGGAGATTGGAGGTAAAACACAAAAGAGCAATTCACTTTTTGTCATAATAACCTGCCTCACTAAGAGTAGGTCTACGTTTATATGGGTTCCCTTTGAATAAACAACAAATAAAAAACAGGCATCATTGTGAAGATATTCTGTTAATTCTTATCCGATCTGACGCATTGGATTTCATGCCAGTGCGTTACAAAACGTAGCAAATTTTCACTTGACGCACATATTTAAACCCTTTGATTTCAAAGAGAGAATTTACATCGGAACGGTTCCATGGTTTAGGCTGTAACAAATGAAATGCATTGATAATGTACACATCAATAATATAATACGCTAAGGCCCGAAGTGTAGAAGAACGTAACAACTGGGATACCGCGTAAATGTCGGAGTTTTGCTTGCCATACAGTTCCAGAAGAACGCGTTGGGACGCGATTCCGCTATGTCGGGTTCAAAAAATTTTGATTTTAAAAGTTGATTTTGAGGGCAAAATATATGAAATTTCATTGACATTTTGTGTCGTTTGCGTTGCCCGAGCTGTGTCGGAAATTGCCGAATCTACCTCGGAAAACACGAAGAACGCTGAACCTGTGTTTTGTAACTTCCGCCCTTTGCTTTCCGGCTGTGTGATGTTGGCCAACTTTTTAAAAAT
>CM065690.1:34629334-34649334 GCA_017654935.2 Phymorhynchus buccinoides
CCTGTCTGTCTGTCTGTCTGTCCGTCCGCACAAAGATTGACTCACAAATGCATTGACAATCACAGTCGCATAGAAAACAGTACATGGAATCCTAAAGTTCATTATCTAAGTATACGATGAAACAAACAGGAAATCTACAATGACGTATCAAAACACGAAGGTTATGTGGTCCAGTGGTGTTACAACTTCCTTTGTTTTCAATATAGCAAAAACAATGCCGAATTTTGAAATGTGTCAGTACATATTTGGTTACGCTCACTATTTCATGTCTTGATATACTTAATTTAACAATACTGTTAGCGATTTAGACACAGTTTTCGCCATTATCTCTATGTTTTTTAAAATTTATGTAATTTACAATGTTTTCTAATATGATCATACAAAGGGCAATGAAAGTGACACAGGAGAGATAGACGAACAGATACACAGTGAAATAGAGAGACAAAGGCGGACACACAATCCGACTGGCATATATATATACACCTATGGACAGGTAAAGTGGATTGGAAACACAGTGAGAGCGAGAGAGAGAGAGAGAGAGAGAGAGAGAGAGAGAGAGAGAGAGAGAGAGAGAGAGAGAGAGAGAGAGAGAGAGAGAGTGAGAGTGAGAGAGAGAGATAGGAACGCTGGCAGAGACACACATATATACATATTTCTCCAATGAGACACTCTCTCTCTCTGTCTCTCTCTCTCTCTCACACACACACACACACACACACACACACACACACACACACACACACACACACACGCGCGCGCGCGCGCACGCACGCACGCACGCATACACAAACACACACGCACGCACACACCTTTCTCTCCTCAACGAAAAGGGCTAAGAACAAAGTACTCATCTTTAACAGATGCTGCTCTTTCCGTCAGATACAGATGACCATGACCAGCAGTTGAAGCCGTCAGTCATCTTGAACAGAAGCTGCTGCTCCTGTCAGATACAGATGACCATGACCAGCGGTTGAAGACAATGACAGCGACAATGAACCTTCATTTCACAACTGTATAGGTATACTGTAGAGTGTGAACAGTACCAGCCTCTGCAGGTCCCACCATCACTGGCATCAGTCTGTCAACAGACAATGAACCTTCATTTCACCACGGTATATTATGGAGATATCCTTTCACCCCACAGAACAGACAATGAACCTCCAAAGGTCCATTAACCACTTGAACCATGGCATCTCCTTTCACCCCAACAGACAATGAACCTCCAAACCTCCATTAACCACTTAAACCATGGATATCTCCTTTCACCCCACAGAACAGACAATGAACCTCCAAACCTCCATTAACCACTCCATGGCATCAGTCTTTCAACAGAACAGACAATGAACCTCCAAACCTTTCACCACTTGTACCATGGAGATGTCCTTTCACCCCACAGAACAGACAATGAACCTCCAAAGGTCCATTACCACTTGAACCATGGCATCTCCTTTCACCCCAAGAACAGACAATGAACCTCCAAACCTCCATTAACCACTTGTACCATGGAGATCTCCTTTCACCCCACAGAACAGACAATGAACCTCCAAACCTCCATTAACCACTTGAACCATGGCATCTCCTTTCACCCCACAGAACAGACAATGAACCTTCATTTCACCACGGTATATTATGAACCTCCATACTGTAGATGGAGATCTCCTTTCACCCCACAGAACAGACAATGAACCTCCAAACATCCACTTGAACCATGGAGATCTCCTTTCACCAGAACAGACAATGAACCTCCAAACATTTAACAACGGTACCATGGAGATATCCTTTCACCCCAGAGAACAGACAATGAACCTCCAAACCTCCATTAACCACTTGAACCATGGCATCTCCTTTCACCAAGAACAGACAATGAACCTCCAAACCTCCATTAACCACTTAACCATGGAGATCTCCTTTCACCCCACAGAACAGACAATGAACCTCCAAACCTCCATTAACCACTTAAACCATGGAGATCTCCTTTCACCCCACAGAACAGACAATGAACCGGGACGTTTTACTACTACTACTACTACTACTACTACTACTAATAATAATAATAATAATAGAGCTCATTTAGGCCGCGAGACCTAGGCTCAAAAGCTTTTCCCTACAAATACTATATTGGTGAAGGAAGGTACTGAAGCCAGGGGGGCAGGATTGCCATTAAACCAGGGGGGGGGGGGGGGGGGGGGGGGCAAAGTCAAAGGGGGCAAGTGGAGAAGAGGGGGGGGGGGGGGTCAGAAGTCAAAGGGGGCAAGTGGAGAAGGGGGGGGGGGGCAGAAGTCAAAGGGGGCAAGTGGAGAAGAGGGGGGGGGGGGGAGGGGCAGAAAAAAACAAGAGGACAGTATTTGTTTGGTCTCGTATATCTACATATACTTTAAATAACCACCATAATTTTAACATCAGAAGTTAAAGTAAATCGATGTAAGCTATTGAATAACAAAACTGGAGCCGTTAAATTAATTGAAAATTGATTGTTTATGTAATCTGATTGTAAGTTGTTATTTCATGATGTATATGTATTTCATCTATATTTAGCTAAATATGTACATGTATGTGTGTGTGTGAGTGTGTGTGTGTGTGTGTGTAGTATGTGAGTGTGTGTGTGTGTGTGTGTGTGTGTGTGTGTGTGTGTGTGTGTGTGTGTGTGTGTGTGTGTGTGAATGTGAGGGACGGGGGGCGGTATGTCTGGATGTATGTAAGGGGTTGTTTATAATATGAATCATTTTAGTGCAGTTGTAAAGTGCTTAGAAATAAAAGGCTAAGCGCTGTATACATTTACTTAAATAAACAAAATCCTTGTAAATCTCTCTCTCTTTTTTCTTCTTCTTCTTTAATTTTGGAAGGGGGGGGGGGGGGGGGGGGGGGGGGGGGGGGGGGGAGAAATACATGTCTGTCCCCCCTCCTCCTCTGAGCCAGTGTTCCTTCGAAGTGAAATTTGTCAATGAGGAAGTTTAGAGTGGTGTGGTGGGGAGGATAGCTAAACGGCATTTTGTATCTTGATGGAAAACCACGTGGCATGTGGGCCATTGTGGCATTCCAGGGTCAAGTTTCTCTAGATAACGGTCGCCGCGCGAATAACGCTTACGCCAAACGGGGCCTAACACTTTAGAAAACGTTGCGGAAGAATATTACAAGCTCTTGTCTGATTGGTCTTTTTTCTTTTCTTTTTTAACCAAACTTCTATGGACCAATCAACAACAAGAAATGTATTAATCCCATGCAAGTCACGTGATAGTTCGCCAAGAGATACTTTGCGAGTAGCCACAAAACGGTTTTGGCAAACGTCTGCGAAAGAGGTGTTTCTTAGTACCGTTTTGCCGATTTGCGCTCACGCTACGTAACGTTAGCCCTTGTGAAACGGACCCCAGTCTATGGCCAGTGCGGCGATCTTAATTAAAAAGTTATCTTTCCTTCGCAGAAAAAATGGCGGTCACTAGCACTGCAAGAATGCAGACATACCTTGAAAAACTGCATGAAGAAGCAAAAAGGAAGAGTTTTACAAAAGTTAAGAAATGCTTTATCAGAATATCATCGACATCGACACTGCTGATTCATTGTTTCTACTTGTGGTCAATCGCTGAACAAAAGATAAAGTGAAGCCAAGTGGGCAAGGATGTGTGGTTCATGGCCAAGGATTTCGATTATATCTACAAGTCAAGACCTGAGTTTACCTACAAAACCTGTGTTTCGGTGACAAAAAGAACTTGTTTTATAATATAGAAGAGTATATACATCAGTGTAATTGGTGTACGTTTTTGCAAACACCATCATGCATTCCTGACTCCCTGCATGAAATATTGTCAGATAGATCTAACCCAGTCATATCATTGAAACAAACTGCGAATAGATCTAGCGCACACAAAGATGTTTGTTCCGTCAAGGAAGTGTGTAGGGTGTGCGTGTGTGTGTGGGGGGGGGGGGGGGGGATACGCTTTTCATCCGCTACAGTACCTTGTTTGTAGTTCAGTTACAGAGTCAGAGAGGCTGCCCAGGTGAATGTGGGCTTAACAATACATGCTGCCATTTCTGTCTAGATTTGCGAACGTTATTGAATTCCAAAAATAAGTACGTACATTTCGGTCCGTACATTTACATAAGTAGAAACAGCTGTTATGCATTTTCTCTCTCTCTCTGTCTCTCTCTCTCTCTCTCTCTCTCTCTCTCTCTCTCTCTCTCTGTCTCTCTCTTTCGCGCGCGCGCTCGCGCGCGCGCGTGCGTGCACGCGCGTGTGTGTGTGTGAAAGAAGAGAAGGATCTTGCAAAATAGATTTTTTTAAAAGTTAAATGGGGCAGTGAAACAGGTTTTTTAAATAGACTTCGCAGTACATAGAACAACTTTTGTTTTCATGAAATAGGTTTCAGTATAATCCTGTAGGAAGGCTTGTGGCATAAAAATGAACTTTTGCGTGGATTAATAACTTATAAATAACTAAGAAAAATATCAATTGTACATTCTCATGGTGAGTCTTGACAAGATAGTAAGTAGAAATGCAAGCAATGCAGGCCCAGTCAATGATTGTAAGGTAACCCGATTGTAAAAGGAAATACAGTACACACTAGAGGTAAAAGAACACATGCCAGTAATCCTACATAATTGTGGTGGGACTATTGGTATGTTGGACCAAAGCTATGCATTCCCATTGGTTCCTGAACACAACCGGAAGGCCTACACGGGTAGTACTTCCAAAATCCATTGCAGTGAATCTGTAAGCACCAAAATAATGATGGTATTGAATGGTGCAGAATAGTGTCTGTAGTGGGATGCACCCCCAATCATATTAATCATAGCTATATAACTGTCCAGGGCACACACCCACTAAAACTTATCATATTGTGTCCAGGGTACATTCCCATTAACAATAGTCATATCGTGCCCACGGTACATCACCACTTATAATTGTCATATTGTGCCCAGGCCAGGTACTTCCCCACTAATATGTCACATCTGCAGAACTGTGCCCAGGGTGCATCCCCACTAATACTGGTTATAATTTTGCCCAGAATACATCCCGACTGATGCTTGTCATAGTTATACTGCACCCAGGGTGCATCCCCTTTGATACTGGGCATAGCTGTGGCCCAAGGTACATCCCCACTAATGCTTGTCATTGCTACATGTGGGCCGTTTCACAAGGGCTAACGTTACGTTGCGATCGCTCAAATCGGCAAAAGCGGTCTAAGAAATACACACAAGTCGCTGTCAGACCCATCCTGTGTATTATAAAAACAAAATAGCCTTTGGCATAGAAAGTCGTTTATACACACAACTTTGTGCCCCCCACTCCCCCAGCGTCTTAAAATGTTCTGTTGTCTCAGAGGTTTGAACAAAAAATAATGTTTAAACTATAAAGTGCGGGCGGAGGTGAGAGGGAGGGGAAGAAAGAGAGCGGGTGAGGGAGGGACACTGAACACTGAACTGTTTTAATGTCATTGGCTTACATAGCTTAGATGACATGGGGGGTGCGAATAGAACAAAATAATGGAAATAAAATAAAATCAATCAATGCATGAAAAATAAAATAAAAACAAATGTCTGTCTTGACCATCCAATCATATTCAAATTAAGTATATCAGATTCCCACACTTATATCCTAATAAATTATTCAAGACGTTCCATTATTAAGGAGTAATGTTCTGTCTATGTTGTTGGATTTGCTTTTGCTTAGTTCTAATATTCAGAGCTTCTGCAATATATTTAGCTAGGGATTTTATAGATTCATCATCATAGTCCATTTTCAAAACTCCAACTAAATCCAAATATACAGCAACACTTTTTTCAAAAACGTTACACTTCTTTCTAATCACATCATATTTTTTACAACTAAATAAAAAGTGTATATCATCTTTATAAAAACAACACATTGGGCAGGGAGCAATTACAGAGATATCATCATCATGAAACCATTGTTTATGTGCATTCAAGCCTATAGTTCTAGACCTAAACCTGGCCAGACATATTCTATGCCACCTACTGTTTACAGACGTTATGTATTTCTCAGCTTCAAACGCATCTTTAAAGCTATAATACCAGTTATATATGTCTGAACTTGCAATTCTAGAGTGCCAATGTTGCTGATATGAAGCAATAATTCTGTTTTTAAATTCCATGATAAATCCCTCCTCACTTCCCACACCCTGACATAGCCATACAATTCCAAACCCACGAGTAGTTAAATTATTTTTCAAACAATATACCCAATTTTCTTTCCCTTTCTCCTGTTCGTTCAATAGCATTTGATACGCCTGTCTACTAAGTCTGGATATAGGTAGTTTTAACAACTTGAGCCAGTATTTTATACATTTAACATAGGTTATGTGAGGGAGGGAGTGCGAGAGAGATGGGGTAGGAGGGATCAGTCAAGTTAAACGATCAGCTTTCCTTTTTTATTTTTTTGTTTTGTAGTGAGAGAGAGAGAGAGAGAGAGAGAGAGAGAGAGAGAGAGAGAGAGAGAGAGAGAGTGTGTGTGTGTGTGTGTGTGTGTGTGTGTGTGTGTGTGTGTGTGTTGCTGCTTTGTGCACATACTAATTTACAAACCCCCAGAAATTTATTTCACCAACGTAGCTCAAGTGGCTCGCTCAAGTTCTAGATCTATGTAGATCTGTTACTTCACTATGCATTTTTTCTTGACAAACAATTGCCAGAAGTTCATCATTTTTTAAAAATATCAAAGAATCACACTTGTACTAGTCCTTCAGCCCCTCAAATCAAGGGGGTCTGTACCACTCATAGTGGCAAGTGTTATCATATATTTTTTTAATCGTCTATGTCCCTAGATGTTAGAAAATCATGATAATGTTGTGAACGTGGCAGCTTTCTGCCTGTTATCACGTGATTTCTAACCCCACCTTAACGCGTCAAGAACGCGCACCGTGATCAAGCTCTGTTCTCCCAGAGCCTAAACTATTGAAGATAGAAAGACAATTATTGAACACAAAAGATGTATAATAGCATGCTAAACACCTTTTGTTCTTGTAAGTATATCAAATTATTATTCGTTCATGAAACGTAGTGGAGCTCTGAGGATTTCACGACACATTCACACAAAATTCGTCACGTTGTCTTTTGTCAAAGCTAACTCGTTAGATATAGGAAGACATTTTATGAAGCAAAACAAAGCGCAAGTGACTTGTGAACAACTTTTATTCTCATGAAAATATCAACATGTTGATCATTTCGGAACAGCAATCACTTTTGTGAGTGTCATCAATGATTACGCAACACGACAAAATCCTCAGTTCGTGTTCTGCTTTGTCTAAATGATGATCGGTGACTTCCACGAAGACGTTGGACAAGTGACATCCCAAGCTTTGCTGGACAACCCAGTTGTGCATCAGATACTTGACCTTTGGGATGAATATCTTCAACATCTGCGTCATGACAACGGGGATCTGTCAGCATTTTGGATTTCAGCCATGTTGACATGGCTGAGGATATTTTGCTGGGCCTTCTGAGATCATCTCGGGAAGGAAACTGGGACTTGCATCTACATGCAATTCGTTATGATCCCGTGGTGCTTCTCGTACGATAAACTGAACTACGCACGATTTCTTCCTGTGTACTATGCTGAAATGACCAACTTAGCAACAGACCATCCTGAGATCTATGACGAGTTTCAGAAGGGCAACTTCTCTGTGCAGCTTGCAGCAGGAAACCCATTTGGACGCATTCCTGTGGACCAGACCACTGAAGTGACGGTGAACAAGGACACACAAACTGTAGGAGGCACAGTCCGATTCAGTTTAAAGGCTGGAGCAGTGAGCCGATACTACCTCACCGCAGAATACAGAAGTGAATTCTTGACAAGGCTGAGAAACATGGTTCACTTGAGCAAGCATGGATTTGAGCATCCTGAACTTCAGAACTCTAGAATCAAGAAAGATGAACAAGCTGTCAGTGCTGTTGTTGAGACGCTTACAAGCTGGGTCAATCCCTTTGAAGCCAATGTGGACCTCATCAGCATCTCCACTGGCGCTACTGCCCCAAAAGATGTCGCTGAAGACAATAGAGGCGCACGCAAAAGGAGAACATGCCTACGCAACATTCAAGACCGAGAGACTAGAATCAAATCCACCCACAAAGACGTTTCATGCCCCAAGGAAGAAATGTCAGATCAAAACATTTGGAACAGCCACCAAAAAGAAACAAACCAAATGTATGGATGGTCGTTCTGTTATATTGAAAGCTGACAGAGCACTGTTTGGTCGCATGATCGTGATGGGCCCCGGGCAGTGCCATGATATCAACATGAAAGACATGCTGTGCCATCCACTTGGGCCTCTTCCATGGTGTCTGGCCACCCCTGATGGCAGTTTGCGAAAAACAAACAAGGCAGCACTGGCTACAAGCATCAAGAAAAACATCCCACTGGCTGACGCTGTGCCTGCCCAATCAGCAACAATCATCGATGGCATGGCCCTTGTACAACGCTTGACCCCTGTACAACGCTTGACCCCTGTACAACGCTTGACCCCTGATGCCCAGCAGACCACCTTTGATGACATCGCAGAACAGATCTTCGCCATGGTCATGAAGGAGGCTTCATTTAGCAGAAGGGTTGACATCGTGTTTGACACGTACCGAGAAAAGTCCATCAAATACGCAGAGAGAACCAACAGAGGTGCAGAACTCGGCCTGAAGGTACAAGATGTGACACCAGGACAGATGATCAAACAGTGGCAAAGGTTCTTGACGCAAGATGCAAACAAAACCAGCTTGATCAAATTTATCGCCAATGAGTGGCAAGGAGAGAAGTACAAACAGAAGCTTTCACGGATAAAGAAAGTTCTGTACGTCACTTGTGAGGATGTTTGCTTCCACATTACTGGACTCCGATGCCGTGAAGTTCTTGAGCTGCAGTGTTTCCAGGAAGAGACTGATGGTCGCCTGTTGCTGCATGCTATGCACGTTTCTGAAGAAGGATTGGAGGCTATGGTGATCAACTCTGATGACACAGACGTCTTTGTTCTGAACCTGGCCTTTGCTGAGACCATCAGGGCACGTTTGTTCCAGAAAACTGGGACACATACCCGTACTCACATGTTGGACATCAACAAGATCGCAGCCTCTCTTGGGCCGGATGTGTGTAAGGCTCTTATCAGCATGCATGCGTACACAGGCTGTGACACTGTGAGTGCTTTCGCAGGCAAAGGCAAGCTGAATGCCTTGAAAATTTTGAAAGGAGATGAAGACGTGAAGCGAGCCTTCCTTGAACTGGGTGAAAGCTGGGAGTTGACAGGAGAACTCTTTCAACGCCTAGAAAGGTTCACATGCATCTGGTATTCGACACAAGGACCAAGTGATGTGAATGATCTACGATACCACATGTATTGTGCAAAGAATGGTGAGATTGAATCTCACCAGCTTCCACTGTGCAAGGACTGCCTTCTGAAACATGCAAAGCGAGCCAACTTCCAGGCAGGACTGTGGCGACGGAGCTTGTCTCATGATCCTGGTGCTCCAGATCCAACGCAGGGTGGATGGAAGGTGGAAAACCAAAATGGAACAGACGTCTTAGTTGTGGACTGGATGGACGTCAGGCCCGCGCCTGAAGCAGTCATTGAACTTCTTGCCTGCAAATGCACAAGGGCATGCACTGCCTTGGAATGTACGTGCATTCAACATGGTCTGAAATGTTCTGACATGTGCAAACTGAAGGAGTGTGACAACCAGCCTGTGGATGATGATCTGGAGGATATGCCAGAGCTTGCAGACGATGACGACTTTGACAATGACCTGTTCTTTGATGAATAATAAATTGATGCAAGCATCTCAGCTGGAAACTGAAAGACATTTTCTTCTTTTCTGTACGTTCAGTTGGACAGGTTAGTCATGTTACAACAAGTGAGGACTAAGATAACAGCGTCATGTTTGTTCAAGCCAGTGACAAGTGGACATGTGCTGTGTGCTAAATATGTGGCAAAGCTGTGTTTTTAATGATACTTGTAATTATGATAATGCTTGCGGTGTTTCAGTAGTTACCTTTCTATTTGTACCCATTAAAGACCCCTACGTCACGTGTCACATTCCCTCTTATGCTAGGAAGATTTCTTGCCAGCTATAAGAGGAAAAACACGTGAAATCCGTGATAAATAAATGTGACCCGACACCACAAAAGGGACATTAAGTCACTGAACGTATTGTACCTTTTGATTGTTATAAAGTACATGTAATCAAAAGGTACAATACATTCCCAAACTATGAATTGTCTTTATTCGCAACTGCTTTCAAATCGAAATTCACATGATAAGATCCATTGCTTCGCTCGACACGCTGTCAACTATATAATCTATATCTAGGCTTACTATTCCCTATCGTGATCTTGCCATCGACTGGAATGTCGGGAAGAAATGGTAAATTGATTAGATCCAGTGCGTACGAAGTAATCACGAGACTCTTTAACACACACGAGACTCTTTCACAATATTCGGTGGCAATTTAACACACAAGCTTTCAATTTTCAAGATTAATTGAAGCACTCACAAAGCATGCACCAATGGAGCGGACCTGACATTGGGTCACGCCAAGGGACGTAATAGGCGTTTGACGTCATCTTAATCACGGTTCATTCCACAAATCATGCACTTGCACCTCAACATAAAACAAATGTACAAAAGTGGAACAAAACAGGCTATAAATTATAATGTGGACCTACCTTGCAAGCGGGAATGGAGATTTCAAAATGCTCACATCATTTAATGCCATCCACCACACAAATTACAGCAGTCATGTGGAGGAGCCACAAACAATCAACTGTGTGCATATGTGTGTATGTGTGTGTGTGTTCATGGAAATCGGGGGTTGTCCAGAGACAAGACAATAACATGAACGAAATAGCCATTCGCTGACCTGTGCTATGTGTGTGTGCGCGCGCGCGTGCGCGTGTGTGTGTGTGTTTTGAATCAGTGTTTAATGGTGTTTATGAATTGCTTTTCTTTTTTTAAATGTTCATGCATGCGTGAGATTATGAGGGTGTGCGTGTGCGCGCGCGTGTATGGGGTGGGTGAAGGTGGGTGGGTGTAGATGTGTGCATACATGCGTGCCGGGGTGTGTGCGTGTGTGTCACTGCATGCTTGAGCAAGTGTGTGTGTGTGTGTGTGTGTGTGCCTGCATATGTGCGTGCATGTGTGACAATTTTGTAGTTCTTAATGTACTTTTGCTTTCAATTTTGTTTTAAATCAGATACTGCTGATCATTAATTTGTTGTTTTCGTTTACTGATGAATATTATGGAATAGGGGGCGGGGAAGGGGGGGTGCAGTGTTGGACTAACGTTGGTGCAACAGTGGTGTTCATATGTTTGCTCTGTAAGTGTTTGCTTTACATGTATAAATGTATGTATGTATGTATGTATAAGTGTGTATGCATGTATGTATCTGTCTATCTATCTGTCTTTCTATCTATGTAGGCCTATCTATGTATGTTGTGTATGCATACATGTAGATATGTAATGTTGTATTATGAATGTATGCATATAGATTTAAGATATTTGTATGACTCATATTTAATTTGTGAATGCAAGTTGTATGTTTGTATGTATGTATGTATGTGTTTATATGTATAAGTTAGATGGATAAATCGTTGTATGCGTGCATGATGTGTGTGTTGTGTGTGTGTGTGTGTGTGTGTGTGTGTGTGTGTGTGTGTGTGTGTGTGTATGCGTGCGTTCGTATGTGTGTGTGTGTGTGTGTGTGTGTGTGCGTGTGCGTGTGTGAGACCAAGAATTGTATGTGCGCACAGTATTTAAAATAGTCGCATATTTCATTTTTTGTCTTTTCTGTATTCTTTTTTTATTGCTGCAAAAAGAATTTCCTGTAAAATGGACAATAAAAATATTGATATTGATTGATTGATTGATTACGTTCGCTTTCAAAATGGTCGCGCGGCCTGCGCTCTTCGCCTCGTGCTGGCATGCCCTCCTCATTGGTCAGCCCTTTGGATTGTTGACCAAAAAAAGAAGCTCAAACCTCATGGCGTGTGTCGATACTATTTTTAGAATTCTGTTAATCTCGTGATCCCGACAAAGGTAATGTAAGCCTACAGACATCTTACACAACCACCGCGACACATTCTGCTTTGTTGGAACACACACACACACACACACAGACACACACACACGCACACGCACGCACGCACGCACACACACAAACACACTTATCAACCTTCGGTTCAGCACAACAAAAAGTGTTGTTTTGTGTGAATATACGGGTGTTATAACGTACAGAGAATACCTCACAGTGGCATGGGAAAAGGGGCATCAGGGAGTGGAACGACCTGCGGCAGGACACCCTCTACACCTTTACTGCTGACGCCCCCTGTGCATCAGTGGTGCAGGACCAACAATAATCTATCAAGCGCCCCTCCCCCCTTCAGCTTTCGCTCCACCTCTGTCCCTTCAATATTAGTTAAGCAGGCATGTCCTCAGGAAAGAACAGACCGTCCCCCCCCCCCCCCCCCCCCCCCCCCCCCCCCCCCCCTCCTCCCCCCCACCCCCCCCCCCCCTCCCCCCCCCTCTCCCCCTCCCCCTCCCCCCCCCCCCCTCCCCCCCCCCCCTCCCCCCCACCCCCCCCCCCCCCCCCCCATTTTCAGTCTTTTTTCCCCAAAGGAGCCAGAATGGTCAGCATACTGACCGTGGGCCCTGAAGAGAAGAAGAAGAGAGTGGCTGCTCCACCCCCAGCTCAAACATGAGAAAAAGAAAAAGGAGAGGGTGAGGGGAAGGAAAGAGTTTCAGAAGGATTCAAGGGCTCCATTGTTTATACAATGATATATGTTTTCCAAACATTGCCCCCAAATTGCGCCGTATTTCTTATGTGGCAGTGACTACATTCAAATAGTTGATAGTTATAAATATCTTGGCGTAATATTCCACAGAAATGGAAATTTTCATGAAGCTGAAGAACATCTAGCCAAACAAGGAAACAAAGCATCATATGCTCTCAAACGATGTTTACGTGGGGATGAATTAAATATTAATGTCACAATGCGTCTATTTGACACGTTAATAGTCCCTATTGTCAACTATGGAGCTGAGGTATGGTTCCCATTTAATTATATGTCAAAGAACAAAGGGGTGGTGGATTGCTTTGAAATGCCCAATCAATTTAATTATTTTCTCTCCCTGAAATGTTCATCAGAAAACGCACATATTCGGTTCTGTAGAGGGTTGTTAGGGGTACACAAAAGGACAATGAAAATACCCGTTCTAGCAGAACTAGGAAGATTTCCAATCTCACTTAACACAATAGGACAAGTAATATCATTTTGGGTACATATAATCGAGTCAAAAGAAGACAGCTACATTAAGCAAGCTTATAATGATATGATATCAGCTGAAGTTCGAAATAAAGCACCTTGGATAACATATGTTAAATCTTTGCTTCAATCACTGGGCTTCTCACATATATGGAAAAATCAGGGCACTTTTAATATTAAAAGACTTAGATATTCATTAATTAAAAAATTGAAAGAATATTATGTAGTTTTGGAAAACCATTAAAGGCAGTGGTGCCTCAAGGCTTCAATTCTATAACATAGTCACGCAGTCTTACAATATCCAGCCATATCTAACAACATGCAAGAACGTAAAACATAAAACAGCTCTATGTCGCTTAAGATTAAGTCAACACGACCTTCACATTGAAAGGGGTCGCCATCGTAATATCCCAAGAGAAGACAGACTTTGTCAATCTTGTAGCGTTGTGGAGGATGAACTTCATTTTCTAGATGCATGTACACTGTATACCGATTTGCGGCTTGCTCTTATTAATGGTATTAACAGACAGCTGCATTCTTTATTGTTAACAGATTTTCAGTCTCCAAGTCTCATACTGAAATCAAATTCCTTTCAACCTGAAATAGCAAGATACATTTATGAATGCTTTGCTGTCCGCAGTAAATAATTAGCAAGAATATACAAATGTTGTATTCTTTTTATCTGCTGCATTTATTTTGTCACGAACTTTACTACCTTGTGTTTTTTAATTTATTTTCTTTCTTTCTTCCGTGGTATGTACTTACTACTTCTGTGTCAATAATTCCTTTGATGGTTTTACGACAAATAAAAGAGTTTGAGTTTGAGTTTATACATCGATTTATGTTGTTCTCTATAGCCTAGACTACTGCAATTCCCTTCTTGCTGGCTGCCCACAGAACCGCCTCACCAAATTGCAGAAAATTCAGAACAATGCTGCACGCCTTGTACTAAGGTCATCCAAATTCTCTCACTCTACCCCTATGCTTGAATCTCTTCACTGGCTTCCTGTCGGAAGGCGCATCGAATACAAACTCTCTCTGCTCTGTTACAAATCCCTGAACGGTCTGGCTCCTTATCTAGCTGATCTTCTAAAACTTTACACACCTCTTAGACAGTTACGCTCTTCCCCTGACACTTCTCTCCTCCAGACAACACGTTACCGCACCAGAACATTTGGCGAACTTTTCTTCTTTCCAGACCCCTTCCATTTAGAATAATATCCCTTTACCTCTCCGTTCTGCCCAACTCCCTTTCTTCATTTAAGTGTGCGCGGGTGTCTGTGTCTGTGTGGTTTTAGTGTGTGTGTGTGTGTGTGTCTAGTGTGTGTATTTAGTGTGTGTGCGTGCGCGTGTGTGTGTGTGCGCGCGCGCGCGTGTGTGTGTGCAACATTTTTGACATTCATTTGTTTCCATTGCTTGATGGTTTATTCATTTATTAATTTATTATTGTAAGCGCTCAGGGCTTATTTAAGATTAAGCGCTCGAAATGCCCATTATTATTATCATTATGTTCTCTTCATTTTGTTTCGGATATAAGAAAACTCGAATATGGTAATAAGCAAAACATGATCTCCCTTCGGTTTTCTTATAACCGAGTTTTGCTGTATTTTGATTTTATGATGTAAAACATGAGTCATAGGTCGCAAGTTTCTTTATAGTCCATTGGCATTGTACAAACGCAAATACAAAATTGTCTTCCACTGTGTAAAATGAGTTATACATCCAAATTAGAATATTGATTAAAAACAAGAAACAGAAATTTACATTTAAACAAATATGTTACTCTCACACCACACCCACTCATTCATCTGCTCTCCGCTATCTTGCTCGCTCATCATGCAACTCACACCACGTCTGCCTTCATTTCTGTTTTTAATTTTCTGTTCCGTTCTTTTTTTCCTCCTTTGTTTTGCATTTTTCCCCTTTTTTCATGCACCAAATTAGGTAAAAGCATTTTCTCTTCGTTTTATGTTTCTGTTTGTCTTTTATTTTATTTTGTCTCTTTTTCTCTTTTATTTTTTCCCTTTTTTCCCATTCAAATCGGTTATAAGAAAACAAATTCAAAATGTTTTCTTATATCCGAGTATCGGATATAAGAAAACCGGGATATAAGAAAACAAAAATGTATCTCCCTTCAATTTTCTTATAACCGGGTTTGACTGTATTCACATATGTGATTTTAGACAAGTGTGTGTGTGTGTGTGTGTGTGTGAGTGACAGATGGTGTTTAAAAAGCCACTGCATTGTCGACTGCAGTCTGTTCTTGGACCACTACAGCCAGGAAAAGATTGAGCAAGTAGAGACTGAGATAGCAGCTGTGAAAACATGGACCGAACAAGGCAATATGGATAAAATAAAAAAAGGATCCAAGCGATTATTAAACCAAATCCAGGACTGCATCTCGGATGTAGACAAGCGGCATGATATAAAACGAGATGCATCTGTCGCGCACACAAAAATGAAATTGGCGGAGGAAGAAAACAACAAATTGAAATCTGCCCTTAAAAAGTATGAAGAAGAGGTCACTGGAGCCGAATAACGCTGCCGCGCGGTTGGTGATTTAGCGTCTTAATTTTGTTTTATTTTTCTTCCTGCTGCTCCACACCACGCTGTACGATTATCCAGTTGGATAGCTCAGCGTTACGAGTCAGATTCAGAGAATATCCAATTTACCATGAAATATTATCTGAGTTAGACCTACCATATAAGTACACTTTATAAACTATTATATGTTCAGCATCCCGTCATCTATGTAAAACTACGGTTTTCGTGTTCATTTCGCCTACCTTTCATAATGTGGAGAGAACGTGGGCGGAAATTTGTTCAGTCATTCTTGCTCCGAGTCCAGTCGATAAAAGAAAGTGACACGTGCTCACACCGGTCGAACTTCGCGCTGCAAATGAGCTGATTGGTTGAAATTGCGTGCATCCCATTGGACATTTTTTGCGCATTCCCATTGGTTTTGAATGAAAAATTATGATTGGTTTTTAGGCTTGTTTAAAAAAAAAAATTTTTACTCTCTCTCTCTCTCGGATATGTTTGGACGTGCGCGCGCGCGCGTGTATGTGTGCTTGGGTTCGCGCGCGCGCGCGAGTGTGTGTGAGTATGCGCGCAAGCGCCTGTGCATGTAGTTAGAAAGAGAAAGCCTATGAAAGTTGTGCACGGACTTATCGTGTAACACTAAACGTGTTGTGTTGACATGGATAAGCTTACCTTGTTGCGGAAGTGTGTTTTTATTTTTGCTTCGGCTTCTTCTGTTTGTTCACCCCCTTGCTTGTACGGCTATATATATAGAGTTTGCTTTAATAAAACTTTTTGTGCGTCCAGTGTATGTGTTTGTGAACCTAAGAAACAAACTCAATTACTTTAACTTTAACATTACGATTTGTTTTGTGTTCTGAAAAGAAGAAAATAAAATAATGTGCTGATTTACTTTTTCTCCCAGACAATGCCTATGCAAAGACAGCTGTTTCGTCTTGTGAAAGACTCTTCAGTCTGCATATCGGCCTGCAAAGAATGTCCACAGTGAATGTTCAAGCTGAGCTAGAAGACTTTCTACAAGAGAATGGTTGTCCTCTTTGCACCAGATTGAAAGTCCACAATAAAAGCAAACCAACACTTAATTCAAAAGAAATGGTAAAAATCTTATGTAAAATAACAAAAATAATAATGTTCTAAAATTACAATCTCTCTCTCTCTCTCTCTCTCTCTCTCTCTCTCTCTCTCTCTCTCTCTCTCTCAACTACGCATTGATGGTTGTGGTGGTTGGTTGATGGTTCGTCTCGCATGTGCTCTTTGTAGCCGAGCGAACGGTAAACCTTACTTTTATTCGTGCCGCGTGCAACAGCAAGGTCTAAGGCAAGGAACTACTGTACCAATTTTCGTTACGAGGAGTTCCGTGATTACGGCGCTATGAACTGGAACACATTCTGGTCACACACTGACACACATACATACGGGCAGTAAAACGCACAGCCCTTCTTCTAATTCCAATGTACTCCTCAGGGCCGGACCTAAGTTTTAAAGGGGGGGGGGGGGGGGGGGGGGGGGGCTAATTCATCGAAGGTGTGAAGCACCAAGATTCCTAGGGGGGTCCGAGGGCATGCTCCCCCGGAAAATGTTTAAATCCGAGAAGCAAAATAGTGCAATCTGGGCATGAAATAAAGGACTAATGCCATTACTGTTCATACCCCTATTGAAACATGTTTTGAACCATTACGTACCTATCAACTGGTGGTGCTGATGAGTGCTAGGTATAACCCGCGAGGAAATGGCGACATGAATTGTGTTTTGGGTGTTATTTTAGGAAAAAGGGTGGGGGCTGCAGCCCCCTAAGCCCCCTCTGTAGGTCCGGCCCTGCTCCTGTTCTTACAGAAGATGTCTTCGTGTGCGTGTGTGACATACGAAGGGGAAGAGGAGGGTAGGGGGGCGAGGGAGACATGCATATATATGGGTTTGTGCTGGAGATGGAGGAAGAGCTGTGGTGTCTTTTGCATTGCCACAATGTGTTCGTATTCCAAGTTTCCAACTGCATCTGACAACAAGGACTCGAGAGAGAAAAGTACATAGCGGCTCTGTGTGTGTCTTGTCTGTCCTTCTGTTTGTATATTGAGTGTCTCCTTCCCCATTATCATTCTGTCAACCTTGTGACCCCTTCTGTGTTTTCTTCTACTACTCTATTACTACTACTACCACCACACCACCGCCGCCTCTGCTGTTACTATTACTGTCGCTGCTGCTGCTACTACTAGTATTGCCACTGCTGCTACTTCTTCTACTACCACCACACCACCGCCGCCTCTGCTGATACCATTAATGTCGCTGCTGCTGCTGTTACTGCTACTGGTATTGCCACTGCTGCTACTTCGTCTACTACCACCACCACCACCATCACTTCAACAACAACTACTGCTACTCCGCCGCCTCCTCCTCCTCCTCCTATTACTACTACTACTACTACTAAGCACTACTACTGCTGCTAATTGCAATGATGAAATAAGAAGACAGCTGATGTTAGAGAACGTCCCCAAAGGTCAAATAATCCTTATTGCTGCAGTACTATTAAGAGCCAGTGTAAATGCCTCCGAGTTTAGGATTCAATATAATTCACAAAAGATTACCTATTTACCATGATTTGCCATCTCAAGATTCACAATGTGACATGGAACATGGATCAAAAGTAAACCTACTTAGTTTTCAATTTAAATCATATGAGTTCACAGTAGCAACTTTAACTGAAGTTTGGATTTTGTGTGTTGTCTGTACTTTTTCATCTTCAAGGGTGTGGAAGTGGTGGGATGCTGTACGTAAGGGGAAGGGCGACAGAAGCAGAATTGGGGTGCAACTGATATTTTTTAGCAAGTCACAGGGGGCTTGAGGGGAAGGGGGGGGGGGGGGGGGGGGGCGGGTATCAGAAGATATTGATAAAGGGACAGTATTTGATAGGTCTCGTACTTGTACATTTAAGAACGGTCATAATTTCATTATCAGAATTTTTTAAAAGTCGATGTAAATTATTGTATGAAGAAATGTTGTCTTTGAATCCTCTCTCTCTCTCTCTCTCTCTCTCTCTCTCTCTCTCTCTCTCTCTCTCTCTCTCTCTCTCTTTCGATATTTTCGTTTACCACAGGGCTGGGTGTACAAAAGTATGCATACTTATCTCATTACCCTGTATAAATAAAATTTGGTTCGTTCGTTCGTTCGTTCGTTCTCCCTCTCTCCTTTTCGCTTGCTGGTTTGCTGGATTTGGTTGGGTTTTTTGGGGGGGGGGGGGGGGGGGGGGGGGGGGGGGAGGGCAGCTGCCCCCCTGCTCCTCCTGCTCCTACGCCACTGGGGAGGTAAGAATAGATGTGGGACAGCATGTCTTCATATCTCATCGGAGCTCCATTGTTGCATTGATGGTCCATTGTTTAGTGCTCAGCGCTGCGGCGCAATGCAGTCTGTTACCTTCTGCATTGCACAGCAACACATGGCACCCGCACCTCAATTCAAACTATATCATGCAAACAACCCCCGCGGGGACACCGGGGGGATCTTTCAGTACAAATTGTTCTCCAACCTGTTTTCATAAAGAGGCAAAATTAATGTAAAATGGCGTCTCCTTTGCAAACCAATAGACGATTTTCGGGGAAAAAAATAGGGGAGAGCACTTCGTGAAAATTAGAGTTCATTACCTCGACTTACTCAGTCAAAACTATAGTAACCAAAGCGGCATGGCGTCGAAGCTTGAAACCGCAGAATGCCAGTCAGCGACTTGCAAACATTGGTTTTTTTTTAGAAAAATAAGGGGTGGCCAGTGATAGAACTTGCAAACTGTGACGTAAAAATAGAAATTACATCAAATTTAGAATGACGCACTGTGTTCTACATGCTGTGTTTCTCCTCAAACACACGAAGCGAGGGCTGGGGATTTACCTGATGGTAGAGTAAACTTCCCCTGTTTGACCGATTGAATTAGGCGAGATCACTCCCATACACCATGAAATTACTCCCCTTAATTATTTCCGAACAATTCCTATTCGGAAGAAAGTAAAAGGATTATATTTTTTTTTTAAACATGTTGCCTCAGGGTGCCTGTTTCCAAACAGTTTTGTTTTTGTGTTATATTTTGAAAGCGAGAGCTTCAAAGATTAAAACAAATCAGATCGTATTTTAAAAAGAGAGCTGAGACAAAAGGCTTTTCACGAGGTTTGTGAAACATCACGGCCTAGATTTTCAAATGCACATTTACAGTCAAACTATGTACAGATATAC
>CM065690.1:34651834-34659334 GCA_017654935.2 Phymorhynchus buccinoides
GAGAGAGAGAGAGAGGGAGAGAGAGAGGGGGGAGAGAGAGAGAGAGGGAGAGAGAGAGGGAGAGAGAGAATGTGTGTGTGTGTTAATGTGTGTGTGTGTGTGCGAGAGAGAGTGAAAGAGAGAGAGAGACAGAGACAGAGACAGAGGTTGTGTCTGTATTGATGTGTGTGCGCGCGCACGTGAATGTGTGTGTGTGTGTGTGTGTGTGTGTGTGTGTGTGTGTGTGTGTGTGTGTGTGTGTGTGTGTGAGAGAGAGAACGAACGAACGAAAAAAATGTATTGAGGGAAAAAGAGTAAGCACACAATGGGCTTTTTTACATCTTGCCCTCAAACAAACATGCAAGAAAATCAATATATTCAACACAAAAATAATGAAGAAGCATGCAAAAAGTAATCATCGAAGAATTATCCATGAAGAAGAAAAAATAGATACAACAAAACCGTCTATCTACCCCCCCCCCCCCCCCCCCCCCCCCCCCCCCCCCACCCCCCACCCCACCCCACACACACAAAAGGAGAGAGAGAGAGTGAGAGAGAGAGAGAGAGAGAGAGAGAGAGAGAGAGAGAGAGAGAGAGAGAGAGAGAGAGAGAGAGAGAGAGAGAGAGAGAGAGCAAGAGAGAGAGAGAGAGAGAGAGAGAGAGAGAGAGAGAGAGAGAGAGAGAGAGAGAGAGAGAGAGAGAGAGAGAGAGAGAGAGAGAGAGAGAGAGAGAGAGAGAGAGAGGAAACACATGAAATAAGGTAAATACAAAACTTGTTAATAATTTAATAACAACAAAGTAGATAATATACATACATGTCAACATATCAAAAGTGGAAACATATTTGAAACTAAGAATGGGGTTAAACAACATTGCTTGTATGTTTCAACATAAGATACTTATGGTACTCTTTTTAAAAAAACATTAATGCCCGAGTACACATTAAAGGAAGATGAAATAGTATTCCATAAGCAGCCACCTGAATATACAAGACTAGATGTAAAAAGGTCAACTCTTGGAAGAGGTATTTTTATTTTAAAAACATTACGGACAAGGTTACTTTCAAATTTATTTTTTAATGTTGGAGGAGCACTTTCGGACATTAATCTAAACATAAATATTGCTTTGTTGTACACAAGCTTCCATTTTAGAGGTAGAATTTCTAAACGCTGATAATCAGTAAGTGTAAAGGAAGAGGATTTCAGAAGGATCAATTTCAATGCACGTCTATGCAAACTGCATAATGGTTTTACATTTTTCTCGCTTGCCAGATCCCAAATTGTAGAGGCATAGTTGATGTGTGACTGGATATAAGCATTGAAAAAAAGTTTACGACTCTCTAAATCAAGAAAATGCTTTATCCTGGAAAGTTGATAGACTTTTTTGGATACTTGCTTACTAACCATAGATATTTGATGGGACCATGAACGATTGTGATCAACAATAAGTCCTAAAATTTTATGATAGTCAACCTCTTCCATGATTTCACCATTGATATACAGGGATTGAGAACCAAGGGTAAGATTTTGACGCTTTTGTCTGGTGTGCCGGTGATAAGTAAGCATTTACATTTCTTGGGGTGTAGCTGCATGTGATTAAATTCGGACCATTCTATTAGTCTGTTAATGTTATCTTGTAAAGAAATAAAAACGTTTTCCACTTTACTGTCACAGGAGTGTACTGTAGTATCGTCTGCAAACATTTCACATAAAGTCGTTAGATATAATGGTAAGTCGTTAATATATATTGAGAATAATATAGGACCAAGGATGGAGCCTTGGGGAATACCATAGTTGACATGCATAGTAGAAGATTCGCATTCATTTAAAGAAACTCGCTGCTTTCGGTCTGATAAAAATGATGTTAGGAGTTCTATGGTATTGTTAGTAATGCCATATATTTTCAGTTTTTTTAGTAAAAGTTTACGATCGACAACATCAAAGGCTTTCATAAATTCAACAGCAAGAACACCAGTGATTTTGTCATCGTTTATGTTAATAAGCCATTGGTCTACTAGGTTAGTTAGGGCCATATGACTTGAATGGTTAGCTCTAAAACCCGATTGATTTGGATGAAACAGACCAAAAGAGTTAAAGTGATTAAGAATATGTTTATTTATGTGGTGTTCCAACGGTTTAGACAGCACCGACAGAATAGAAATGGGCCTGTAATTAGAAGGATCTTTATAGTCACCCGATTTGTGGATAGGTATAATTTTGGCTACTTTAAGTGCTTTAGGAAAACGACTTTTAGCAATACATAAATTGTAAACATAGGTCAAAGTTTCAGTTATTGCAGAAGCTGACAATTTCAATATTTTAGAATCAATTCCATCAACACCTCGAGTATTGGTCTGTTTTAAGTGATTAAGATAATTGAAAACTTCATGTACACTCAAAAACGGAATGCTAGGGCAATCATTAACATGCTTGGATTCACAAAAATTCTGCAGAATATCTAAATTGTTTTCGGACGATCTATCTGACGTTATAATTGAATTTGCAATGTTACAAAAGTGTACATTCATGTCTTTGGTAGATAGGTCTTTGGGGGATGAGATGCTGGCATTTACATTTTTTATTGGTTAATAGATTTATTGCTTTCCAAATGGATTTGCTATCTGATCTAGAAGAAATAAGATTTTTAAAGTAAGCTCTTTGTGCAGATCGTTTTAAAGAATTAACTAAGTTTCTTTGTTTTTTTAAAATCATAGTCATTCCCTGACATCAAAAGCCTCTCTCTCTTTGATGTAGCTTTGGTGTTCTAGTCTATGTCGATTGGGCTGACACAGCCTTAAAGGCGATCTGAAGCAAGGATTGGGTTGCTGACTTCCCCCAAAATAGGAAATGAAGAAACTTATGCAGTTCACTTGGGATGACATCTGACTGACGAAGAAATTCTTCAGTTGGAGGCCAGGGAAGGCTGTCTGACTTATCAAAGGCTTCAGTTATGACTGTTCGCAAGTGCAAGGCAACTTCTGTCTCCTTATCCATGGTCCCGAGTTCATAGGCAAGTGTCGCAAGTCGATCAATGCTGATTTGGGCGTCATACACAAGGTAGCTTTTGAATTTCCCGGTTTGTGGCAATTTGCAGAAGGACAGTCTGTGTTTATGCTCATCGCACTTTTCCAGCTTTGCTTTGAGCTTCTCAGCTCTGTAGTGAGGATTTGAGTGACCAGTCTCCTGCAAGACAGATACATATAGGGAACAGATCTCGGTGAGTTTCATGACCTTCTGTGCAGCTATTATTTCCCTGTCAATCAGTTCACACGTTTTGCTAAATGCTTGAGCATGTGCTTCCTCAAATTCAATTTGACTTTGCCTTTCTTCCACATTTGTACTTCTCCAGTAACTGGCATCTTTCATGTACGCATAATAACACGATCTGTGAAATTGTGCCTCGCATGCAAAAATATCATAACCCCTGATTCTAATGACAAGTGTTTCATCACATTTCTCTTCTGCTTTCGGCACAACACTCTGCCATGCATCACTTGCGAATTTGACTAAAGGCTCTGTCGTCCACATTCCTTTCCGTTTGGATGCTTTTCTTGTTTCTTTATTACAAAAGATACAGTCAGGTTTAACCCTTTCATCCCACTGTCGCCTCTTGGCACCACAATGATTTAACATCCATGTCACTAAAAGGCATCAAATGAGGGTCTGGTATCCAGTGACATTATGTTCTTAATTGTGGGAGGTAAGGATAGGCCCTATTTTATGCATGTCACAGAGGAATCCCCAATATTACAGACGAAATCGTTTCTCTACCTGGGTAAATTTAATGGTAAATTTTAGCTGAGGAATGGCTAGCGTTGAAAGGGTTTTAAACAGCTTCTGCGCATGGATGTCAGAAGAACGACCTGAGGTTCGAGTTGCAGTTGTTGAAGACAAATCCTGTCCTTGTGCTGAGGCTTTCAAACGATCCACGTTCTTTGTGAACCGCTGATAGCAGTCCCTGTGGTATCCATGTTCAGGACGAACTTCATCTGGTACTAAAGTGCAAGACTCCTCCATTCTGTAAGGAGAGTCAATGGGTTCACAACGTCTCTGGTCGCGAATTTCTTGTAACTTGCCGAGTCTGATCTCAGGACCTTTACAGTTTGAAAGAAATGTAAAATGTTCACAATTGGATCCAGAGAAATGAAGAACACAAGTCTGTTTTCTCTTCAGTTCTGACAACTCATGTCCAGGTTTTCTCTTTCTGGATGTCGATGCCATGGTCGATGCTTAGTCACATCTTCTTTCAATCTTCAACAATCTTAAGCAAAAGCAAAAGATTATATGATTAATGGTAATGATGCCATGGCTGAAAAGTTCCAATTATATGCTTCAAAGGAACAGTGTGTACTTGATACTTTTTGAAATGCCCAGAATAATGTCCTCAGTTTATATGTTATAACTCTGTTTTAACATAGTATTTGCATCAAAGCCAAAAAGGGGTAGGGGAGAGAAACCGGCGACAGTGGACGTCAGGATAGCCATATGGTAATGGGACATAGCTCAAAAGAAGCGCAAGAGACTGTTCTTTTAAACCATGGTAATGTTTGGTTTTAATGACATGCACAGTTTTGGCGAGATACAGTTTATTGCTAATATTTCAGCAAATTCACAATGTGCAGCGTTTGACAGATGGTGGGTGCGCAAGTAGCTTCACTGCGGTCCAAGTATTGTAGTTATTGTCATTCTGATTATTGTGTATCGTGCAGAATGCATTGATATCGACAAAAATGAATAGTAAATTCTTGCAAGTTAAAAAGAACCAAAGATACAGTTAGACAGTTGGACCGGCAAAAAGTGGCCCCAGCACCGGAGATGGGTACCCTTGGAAATTAAGACAGAAGGAACAGTCCGAATGCGAATTTTCTCTGGGAACATTTTGTTTCGTGATCTATACACCCTAAACTACCAGAAAATGACCATGAAATATTTATTAGGGGGGGGGGGGGGGGGGTGCATGGTAAGCAGGAATTCCTCACAGATTTAAAAAATATATAATATGTATGACTGTGATCCATCTATGGCTGGGTGGAATTTAAGTTTTCAACATAACAAATTCTCCTCGAAGACAGGACAGTTCACAGTATATCCACATAATCACTGATTAATATATATATATTTTTTTAGAAACGCTAGTGGTATGCAAAAATGATAACCCTTTCAACGCCAGCCATTTGTTTTAGCATACAATTTCATTCAAACTTACCTGGGGATAGAAAAGAAGTAATCTGCAATAAAATACTGCGCATTCCTTTATAGCATGTATATTTAGGCCAGTCCTTATCCCCCAACATTAAGAACAAAAAGGCCATTAGGTAACAGCACGTGATTAATTGCCGTTTTGTGACATGGGTGTTAAATCACTGTGGCGCCAAACGGCTACTGTGGCAAAGAAAGGGACAACACTCAACTGTGCAGGACTGCTTGAAGTGCTTTCAACTATTTTCTGGAACCTTCTGAAAGCTTATCGAATTCTTAAAAATGTTATGGAGTTGTCAAGACAGTTCTGGAATTGTTGCACATTACGTTCACACATTGTTCTAATTGAGCTTTATGTTGTTGTTATTCTTGTATCCTCTATGCCCCAAGAGGGGTCAAAGAATTAAAGCTTCTTGATTCGTGATTCTATCAGCTCTAAAAATGGCTTATCTGCAGAATAGGTTTATATTATCTGGAACATTTCATGAAATCAGGGATCGAATACAGACTAGCAATGTGGTCTCAAACTTCTATAATGGAAAGACCTTACCTTATCCCTCGTCGCTCCAGCTGGAGCATAAGGCGCCAACAAAGGTCCTCCAGTCGTGACGGTCTTGAGCAAGCCAACGGAGCTCATCCCAGGTCTTTCCCACTGCCCTCATCTCCCATTAAGGAAAGAAGTGTAAATCAAACACCTGTCAGCTTGATTTTGATGATGATGATGATTATGGTGATGATGATGATGATTGTTGTTGTTGTTGTTGTTCCAATTTTGTGTGCTTTCAACATAAAAAGAACAACCATGGCACATACAATAGAAAAGCACAACATAGGCACAGAAGAAAAAAACTTTGGAAAGACAAAGGTCAATATAACTTGTTTTTCATTTTAATCTATAAAAGTGTAAGTCAAGCACAAATTATGATACTATAAAACATGGTAAATAAATGAGCAATGATTTTAGAAAATCGCTTACAGAAAAAACATTCTCGTGATTCAATGAAAGAAATCCTAGGCTTAAGCCTATTGGTCAGGAATTTTTAAAAGGCAAGTAAATCGCCCCTTTCTTATAACCTCTTTCAGTTGTGTTTTCAGATATCACGAATTACACAAGAACCACGCAACTGACTCCCAGACACATTCTCCTTGTCTATAAACTCAATGATAAAAAAGAGTGTTGTTTAGGCGCGTGTGTTTCATTATTTTCCTGTACTCTCCAGATTTGAGTATACTAAAACAATGTCAGCAGAAACTTTCACACCGCCTTTCAGTAAAAATGAAAGCGCGGATACTGCTCGCACTAATGCATCAGAATACAGACATAGCACTTGGCCAGGAGGTGCCTCGTTGGGTGAAGGGTGCATACGGGCCGTCTTCAGCGAGATGGAGTTTGTGCCCTGGGACAACCCGGACAACATCGTCAGTGCTGAGGTGGAGGCCATCGTTCGTCTGGTGCAGTACCACCTCTTCGTCCCGCTCTTTCTGATTGGCTGTCCAGCCAACGTCATCAACATGGCCGTCTTTTACAAACAGGGTTTGAAAGATCGCGTGAACTTGTGTCTCTTCGTCCTGACTCTCAGCGACGGGATGTACTTGATGGTGTTCATGTTCCCTATCGTAGAACAGCTGTACCTGCATTACACCACGCAAGAAAATTACGGTCCCATCTTTATTTACATGACCAATTACAACCTGAACGTTCTTGTGGCGTTTGGGTTTGTTTCTCCAGTTCTATCCGCCATCATCGCCACGGAGCGATGCCTGTGTGTGTTCAACCCGCTCAAGTTTCAACGCCTGCTGCGAACACGAACCATGGCTGTCATCATCACCAGCGTCTACGTCGTCATCTTCCCTCTCTTCTTCATCGTGGCGTTCCGATACACCATCAAATGCATCTACGATCCTACAACCGGAGTGGTGGAGACCAATTACGTGGAAGGGGAATTCCACCGAGCCCATAAAGACTTTATCGATAAGTTAGAACTCGTGGTGTTCGGCGCCGCTCTCCCAGGCTTTGTTCTACCCGTGGTGACGACGACCACCATTCTGACGATCGTGAAGCTTCGTCAGATCGTCACGTGGAGATCGGACTCTTCCACCGTGACGGTGTCTGCCCGTGAAGTGGCCTTGACCAAGATGCTGGTGGGGAACTCCATCCTGTTCATCGTCTGCTTCTCCCCTGACGTCATTCAACATTTCGTCAGGTTCTTCGTGCCCGAAATGAAGTCCGGGGGCCGCTACCACAACTTCTACCTCTCTGTGCTGTGGATCGGTGACATCTTCACCTTCTTCAACGCCACCCTCAACATCTTCGTCTACTACA
>CM065690.1:34661834-34665367 GCA_017654935.2 Phymorhynchus buccinoides
ACTCTGCTTATTTTTATTAGTTATGCGCATAACGGCAGAATGACGCAACTGTGCTGTCATATAATTGACAGGAAAAGGTCTGAGCGATATTTGAATATAATAAGAAGAAGAGCTGCGTTTTTTGTGTGTGTTTTTTACATGAGCTTTTATCACATGGTTACAATTTGACCAAAACAAAAAAAACCCAAAAAAAAAAAAAAAAAAAATATATTATAATCTGTTTGGTTTCAATTCCAAAAAGAAGCAAGAAATCAAATTCGTCAACACTGTGTCAAGAGCATAAATGCTGCTTTCATATCAATTGAATAAAGAAAATAATAATTAATGTTCAAATAGCAGACAAACAAAAAAGAGGGTAAAACCAAATACGTCAGGTTGTCTGCTTTGTGGACCGACCTTGTTGCTTTGCTACCCCACCCTTTATCTCTCAACCCATAACAGATATACTGCGTGAGCGTCACACTGAACTGAAGATCACAAATGATGTGACAAACTAGTACATGATTTATTACTCAGCGCGTGTGTGTGTGCGCGCGCGCACATACACACACACACACACACACTCACACTCACGCACACACACTCACACACACACACACACACACACACACACACACACACACACACACACACACACACTCACTCCTTTCTACATCTCTGTCCCCACTTTGGGTTCGGTGGTTTGCGTTGACGAATTGATAAAAATTACAATCGTCGATCGTCACTTCACCGAGTCAGCAGTGCATCCAAAATATCACAGTGCGACCCAGGCATCTTTGTTTGTTTGTTTGTCGAAAGTATTAGAATAAATGATACGAATAGATATGCTGTCGCTAACGATAACCACGGATTCTATATTTAGGTCAATGTGTAGTGTCCATGCGATAACATAGGCCAAACGTCAAGCCGGAACTTCGGTACGCAAACGATCAGCCTGACATGCGCAGTGGAACTCAACCTCGTCATCCAGACGCATGGGCATGGATGGTTGGACGGATATATTAAATTATGCGTCGCGGACTTTGTAAATGCTGCAGAAACACTTCATAACTGTGTTGTTTTGTTACCACAATCACTAATAAAAATGTATAAATGAAAGAAAATATGTAAATTGAAAAGAGACAACAGAAGAATATAAAAAGACAACCATGTACAGGGGCGGACCAGTCAGTCATGGAAGAAGGGCGATGGGGGGAAACTGACGATCATGTGTTGTGTTTGTGCTGGTGGGAGAATAAGCTAAAACTATGGGATGAAACTGCATTTCTCCCGGTTTTTTCGTGTTTTTTAATTTTTATTTTATTTGTTTTAGGGGGGAGGCAGAACCCCTATAACCCCTACAACCCCCTCAAATCTGCCTCTGATGTAGTAAGTACCCAAGCCCAAGTCCAAAGACATGTAACAATATAAACATCTGTTTAACGTCTTCCGACCTGGAACAGGTACATGTGGGACATAATGTAGATATAAAGATAGTGGGTCGATCCTGTAGAAGTATAATCAGAAGAAGTGTACTCTGGGTAGATTTAGCTCAACAACAAGGCATCTAGTATTATCTAAAACTTCAAAATGTGTGTGCCAGTCAATCCTTAAGATAGCCTGACTTCCAGTAGCACAGGAAGCAATAAATACTATTCTGGAGGAACTGGGCTAGGTGTTATAGTGGATTCATCTTTTTCCAGGGGTATCCACCCATAGAAATGTCGCTGGTACCACATCTCTCGACCAAGCGATGCTTAGACGTGGTTGGTTAAGCCAATAAGGCTCCCAAAGGCCAAACAATCCCATTGCTGTCACACTAACACCTGTACAAATGCCTGCCTTTGAGGAAAATGAATGGACGGAAACCAAGGCTAGCCACACAGGTCCTAATGTCTAATGAGCGCTTCCAATTTTTAATACATAATTTCAATTAAGCAACATAATTTAATGTTGGGGTTTGCATGTGTCGTGAACGAAAACTTAGCTTTACGTCCTCCCGGCGTAGCCATATGGGTACAATATGTCGTCGGAATTTCCTGCTTTTATTGTGTTGAAGTGTGGAGCGAGAGTAGAATGAAGAGAGGGGTGAAGAATCAGAATCACAAAGCAAGTAGCAAGTGGAGATGTGGAGATGAGGGGGGGAGGGGAGCAGAAGAAAACAAGAGGACAGTAGTGTTTGGTCTTGTATTCTACATTTAATAACCCCATAATTATCAGAATTGAAGTAAAATCGATGTAAGCGATTGATTAAAAAAAATGGAGCCCCTGATTATTGAAAATTGATTTTTATGTAATCTGAATTGTAAGTTATTTTATGATGTATTGTGTATTTCACTATATTTAGCTACATGTGTCAAAGTCAAAGGCAAAAATACTTTATTATCACGGTAGGGTCATATTACAGTGTGTGTGTGTGTGTGCTGTGTGTGTGTGTGTATGGTGCGTGTGTGTTGTGTGTGTGTGTGTGTGTGCGTGCGTGCGTTGCGTGCGTGCGTGCGTGCGTGTGCGTGCGGTGGCAGTGCGTGCGTGCGTGTTTGTGTGTGTGTGTGTGTTGTGTGTGTTTTTTTTTTGGTGTGTGTGTGTGTGTGTGAGGGACGGAGGGCAGTACGTTGGATGTATATAAGGGGTTGTTTTTAATATTTATCATTTTTAGTGCAGTTGTAAAGTTGCTTAGAAATTAAGGTTAAGCGCTGTATTACATTTTCTTAAATAAACAAAATCCTGAAATCTTCTCCTCTCTCTCTTCTCTCTCTCTCTCTCTCTCTCTCTCTCTCTCTCTCCTCTTTCTCTGATCTTGTCTGTCTCTCTCTCCTTTTTCTTCTTCTCTGTAGTTTGGAAAGGGGGAGGGATGGCTCACCAAATACGGCATGTTTGATCCCCCTCCTACTCTGCGCCGAGCAGTGTTCATTCGGATGATAATGTTTCAATGAGAAGGTTAGAGTGGTGTGGTGGGGATAGCTAAACGGCATTTTTATCTGATGGAAAACAGTGAGGTAGCATGTACTCACTCCACGCTGGCTTGTGGACTAAGATAGTATCAATAGTATTGTCGTCAGTACGGGGGCTAGTAGGTGGTGTCATGGTATGTACAGCTCAGAACAGGCCCCACTGAACTCCACCAAATGACTCAGCAACAGTGCAGTGTGTCCTCGGTTGTTGCACTCCTGACGACCTAACATAGATTCGTTCCCCTTGGACGCTGGTTTCGGATTCTACGACCGACAGACCTTGGGTGCAAGTTCGGACTTGAATGATCGGCGTGGGATGAATGCCACGTACTGTACGGACCAGAAGATGAAACAGCAAAAAAAACAATATGGCAGAAAAACAACAACACGAAAACCACACACACACACACACACACGCACACAAACACACACGACGCCACGCACGCGCGCGCGCGCACGAACCTACACACACAACAAAGACACGAAAGAGGGTGTGTAGCGCTATTGTACGTATCGAAAGAACTACCCTTTGACTTTAAAACAGATTTCCATCGACCACAGCACCAGAACTCCCTTGTCCCTAAAGGGCCAGCCACACGTCAC
>CM065690.1:34665867-34675867 GCA_017654935.2 Phymorhynchus buccinoides
TCAAATCGGTCATTCCTCCTTGGCGAGGTGCTGGAAGTCAGATTCCTTCAGTGAATGAGAAAGCACGTGCCTTCTCGTTTCTAATGGCTGCCTGAGTCGCTTAGACTAAATCTCTAAATTTCCACAATACAAGCCTTTATATTTACAGTTTACCAAAAGGAGTTTCGCTCACAACAAAGGGAATAGCTCCCCCCCCTCTTTTTTTTTTACTGCACTACAAAGAAGAAAAAGCTTCAACCACTCATGAGTGTCCTCCACCCACCCCGTCCAAAATGGCTTTTCTCTCCGGCAACACCGCCAAGGAGGAATCGCCGTTTTGACTGTTTGATTTCTAGGAAACCAGAGCAAAGTGAGTGTTCCGATCCTTGAAAAGGCTCTCTTTCTGGTGATCTCGACGTGTTTCTAGCAAAAACTCATCTGTCAGGGTGTCCCTTTAATAGAACAAACGTTTTCATTGACCTTCTCTGCTTCTTTCCTTCCGCAAAATATCCCCTCTTGTGGAGATGTGTGGATGTGTTTCAAAACTTTATCATTAGAAGCTTATGATTTTATTGTATGAAATGGCATCGCGTTTTCCTGCATTTTCGTTTTACATGTCTGCTTGTGAAAATATTGCTGCTGCTGCTGCTGCTGCTGCTACTACTACTACTACTACTACTACTACTACTACTACTACTACTACTACTACTACTACTACTACTACTACTACTACTACTACTACTACCACCAAAGATATTCTAAAAGGGTCAGATGGATTACTTAAAAGCTCGGCGAACCGGGCTGATAGAGTTATCGTTAGTGCGGACGTGTACACTATTCACAGTGGAGGCTATCCAAAAACTCGGATTGGAACTTGAACGGATAATTCAACTGGCCTATCGATGTGTAAAATGTGTCACGTTTCAGTGTTTCTGTCCTCACTACTCATATAGGGAAAAGAGACCGGATGTTTATCTTCCCCTGTACAGTCTTTGCTACTACTACTACTACTACTACTACTACTACTACTACTACTACTACTACTACTACTACTACTACTACTACTACTACTACTACTACTACTACTTCATTTTATAGTTGTATTCTACATGTTTTATATTATCCTTTGAAATAGATTTCGTTTTTATTACGTTTAATTTTGCTTGGAACTCCAGTGTTGATTTTGTTTTTTTAACCCGCAGATTCCCTTTTTATTTGTAATGTAAGTATGTTCCCACAGAATTGTGCTGTTCTCAAAGCTTGCTAAGTGTCGAAAGACTCAATAAAATGCCTGAAAACGAACTGGAACGTGTTGTTATGAGATGTTTTGACTGCATAAAAATGTACCCTGACTATATTTTTGGCAGATTTACAATAGACAAACATACTGCTTACCAAAGCTTATTTTTATCATGGTATAATAGTTCGTTGATTAATCTTCCTTTTACAATGTTTTGTTCTTTAATCAGCTTATCGTTATTTTTTTGTTATCCTGCTTAATTCCATTTTTGTGTATTGATATTTGAGAAAAGAATATTTTTCAGGTAAAAATCAAATGAATATGCTGATTCTTATATTAAACATGGTTGAAATAGTTTATAATTAGTGTGTTTACTTTAAATAAAGGTATGATTTTCTAACACTACACTGTTCTTGATTTGTGCTCCTTTTGTGTGCATGTGCTTATATGTTATTATTTGTTCTGGATTTATTCCCCCACTGACCCTACACTAATACAAGCATAATATTAGGGGTAAGTTTGGTTGTTGGGTTTTGCTTTGTTTCTTTCTTTTTAGTAAAACTTTCCTGGTGTCATTATTTCGCAGTATCCAAAGACAAGAGGCTTGCATTATGTAGTGTCTGTGCCAGGTTTTCAACTGTATAGATTGGGTCTTCGATAATCGCAAGTGAAGGTAAACGGAATCAACCTCATGACAGACTTCAAACTTCAAATACTTTATTTTACAAGGATAAGAATTTAGGCTGGGCCTAGTCTTCCATTCTGTCCTTGGTTCTAAACATCAACGTGTAGCTATACTATAAACGAACATCGAGACACAGAAAGATCGTCAACAGAAACAACAGTAGCAGAAATTATATAGCAACGACATGGTAGGCAGAACATCACTATTATTAATAAGAACAAGCAAAACAGAAAACCAATCGACCAAATAAACACACAAACAAACAAATAAATAACAAAAACACTACTTCAACCCATTTACTTCTTTTACTATAATTACCACCCCTACTACTATTAATTCTACTACTACCATCACCACCATCGTCACCACACCACAACTGCTACTGCTACAACTACTACTACTACTACTACTACTACTACTACTACTACTACTACTACTACTACTACTACTAATAATAATAATAATAATAATAATAATAATAATAATAATAGCATCATAACACAAGTACCTTAATGTCAATCAAATAAAATTAAAAAAATCTTAAAAGCATTGTTACACAAGTAATGTCACTACTACTAATAATCACAGAGAGAGAGAGAGAGAGAGAGAAAGAAGAGAGAGAGAGAGAGAGAGAGAGAGAGAGAGAGAGAGAGAGAGAGAGAGAGAGAGAGAGAGAGAGAGAGAGAGGGTAAGAGAGAGAGAGAGAGAGAGAGAGAGAGAGAGAGAGAGAGAGAGAGAGAGAGAGAGACGCTTCAGAAACATTTTTGTATATTTATTGACAATGGCCTAATTAAGCCTTCATGTTAAGAAGGTGCACAGTACTTTGAAACAGCGCCGATTAAGCAAACATAATAACATAGAAACGAAAGCAGAGAAAACAAGGGCGTCGCCGAGCGGCAGACATGTCCGTCACCAGCAATGCCACACACTTGCAACACCCCGTAGAGTGTCACATCCTGACACAAAATTGGAAGGGATTCTGTCTTCTAGTTCACGAGATACAGCTTGAAGAAGAAACATATAGCGCAAAGAAGGAAATTTCGGTTTTCAAGGTCACACTTCAAGGTCAAGGTCATCATGGTGATAATTTATGCTCGGATGTTTTCTTCTCTAGGGTATACAGTACCACACACAATCTGAAGCGCTTCTGTCAAGTACCAATGTGGAAAATATGGCTTAAAACCCAATGTGTAGACCCCTACCACTTTCAAGGCCTACGGATCGCCCGGACCGTGACCTTGACCTTGATCGGTATGCCACCATCAGAACGGGCATAAGCCAAAGTACCTTCATGCCAAATTTGAAGACTCTAACACTAACGGTGTGGGAGTTATGGCCCCTGAAAGATGTTCGGTTTTCAAGGTCGTACGCCAAGGTCAAGGTCACGACGGCAATATGGTTTGCGCGGATGCCTTCCTCTCATGGTGACACACCAGCACACACAATTTGACGTGATTCTGTCAACCCGTTCGAAAGATATCCTTGGGACAGACAGAAGGAGAAAAAAATGACCCTCCGATTTTCAGGCTCCAGCGATCTTTTTGACCTTGACCTTGATCGGTATGCCATCATCAGAACGGGCATAAACCAAACCACCTTCATACCAAGTTTCAACATCCTATGTTGATCGGTGCCCGAGATATGGCTAAAAATAGATTTTCGGTTTTCAAGGTCGTACGTCAAGGTCAAGGTCACGACGGCAAAATGGTTTGCGCCGATCTCTTCCTATTAAGGAGGCACACCTTCACACAAAATTTGACGCGATTCGGTCAAGCGGTTCGGGAGATATCCTTGGGACAGACAGAAGGAAAAAAAAAATACAAACCAGCCCATCGCAATAGTCCGTCTTGGTGACGGACTAATCATTCAAACCTAAGATAACGTACATACACACATGCACGCGCGGGCACGCACGTACACCTCACACCCCCAAACACACGCATATTCCACACAATCAAGTTACGACGACTTGGTAGAGAGAGAGAGAGAGAGAGAGAGAGAGAGAGAGAGAGAGAGAGAGAGAGAGAGAGAGAGAGAGAGAGAGAGAGAGAGAGAGAGAGAGAGAGAGAGAGAGAGATATACGAAATACGAAATACGAATGTTTTATTGAGGGTGAAAAGGATAAGCTACAATAGCTTCTTTACACCTGGCCCTCTCACTCACACACTCACACCATGCATCAGGCAATGCAAAATTGACATAAACACAATCAAGGCAAGAAAATGAAACAAAAATTGGCACATGAAATAATCGACAGAGAATCAAATTGGGACATTAAACAGATATACAGAGAGACATAAAACATTTACAAGAATCTTGGCATAAGTTAATATTGTAGTAAAACTCATTAACATAACTGATGAACAAGATTGTCCATTATGTACTTGTGATAAGATTTGCGAAAGGAAGATACGCTAGTTTTATTTTTGAAATTATCAGGGATGTAGTTCCACAGTTTACCACCTGAGTATGTAAGGGATGCTTCATATAGATCTGTTCTGGGGCGGGGCATTATTAATTTGGTTTTGCTTCGAATTGCATGGACTTTAAATTTAGTAATAAGATATTTTGGAGAGAGAGAGAGAGAGAGAGAGAGAGAGAGAGAGAGAGAGAGAGAGAGAGAGAGAGAGAGAGAGAGAGAGGGAGAGAGAGAGATAGTTTCACTCGTTGCACGTGCTGGGGCAAAGAGTCACTTGTTGCACGTGTTTTATGAACATCTCGTGAGCAACAGCTTTGCCCAACGTTCACTTCAAATTGCAAACGTATTTGCAGCTGGTCAACATTTAGAAAGGCCTACGATTCGGGAGCAGACGTGTCTGATATCTCTTGTTCCTTCTTTAAATCGGTGTTCTTTCTGCGCTGCCCTGCCTACCTACCTGGAGCGTGCTTCAATTGTTCTAATTAGGTAAGTAAAAGCGGTGGTAATAATTATGTTCTTTCTTTCGCGTGAAAATAAATGTACGACAATTTGTTGATGAAAAAACACCACAACGAAGAATCTCTAAAATAATTATTTTCTTTCTTTCGCGTTAAAATAAATGTACGACAATTTGTTGATGAAAAAACACCACAACGAAGAATCGCTAAAATAATTATTTTCTTTCTTTCGCGTTAAAATAAATGTACGAAAATTTGTTGAAAAAACAACGGTTATCACATTTATGCCCGTCTGCTGGCGTCAAGAACGATAATTTGTAACAGAAAAGAACATGGCGATTGCTTTTTCAGTCAACAGATTATCGTTCTTGACCGGGTTGACGGGCATAAATGTGAATATAACCAACACAACACCACAACGACGAATCGCTTATATAATTTTCTTTCATTCGCGTTAAAATAAATGTACGACAATTTGTTGATGAAAAAAACACCACCACAACGAAGAATCGCTTATTTTAAATTGTTGGGTTAAAGATTTTGTACTCTATGCACTCCATTACATTTTTGCACTGAAAATGTTCTTTGAGTAGCAGCATTCTGCCATTCTCGGGAAAGGGATAGGGTTAGGATAAGGTAGGTAGGTAGGTGATGTAGGGCTATGCATAGGCCTCTCGGCCCTTCTCACGCCCCTTCTCAATGAATTTGACTTGACAAAATTTATTTAGTGGTTTGCGTCTCTTAAATCAAAAACTAATAAAAAGATAAATCTTTAAGAGAATGGCTTTTTTATATTTTTTTTTATTCATCAAAACATTAAAATTTTGTTATCAAATTTGGGTTTTCGTCCAATGCGAAAATGGAGTTTTACGTCCTCTTGGTCTGAATCAGACACATATGGGACATTTGTAAATACAAATATGGTGGGAACAATACTGGAGGCAATGCCCGTAGGCAGTGCGAAACCAGTAAAGTCCCGATTTAAAAAAAAAAATAATACAGATAGCTGTAGCGGTGACCACACCTCGGTTAAACCTCACCGGCTACGGCACCGCCACAAGTTAGTAAGATCTGCACATTGGGTTTTCGTCCAAAAGATTTTTGAATTCATTAATGCTAGGTGCATTCTTTATGTTAATTGGTAGATCATTCCACATATGAACAACACGGTTAGTATAAAAGTTTTTGCGGGTGTTAGTATTTGATCTGTTAAGAAACAATTTACCATCACTATTTCTTGTTTTGTCTACTGTACATTTTATGAAAAAGTCATTGAAATTTATATCAAGATTATGTACAATTTTATAGGTTTGAATAAGGTACCTAAGTCTTCTTCCCTTCAAAGATGGTAATTTTAGAAAATTTAAACGTTCCTCGTAACATATTTTTACATGCTTTAACTAATTTTGTGGCTCTTCTCTGAACTTTTTCAATTATTATTGATTGTCTTTTTAGGTTAGGATGCCATATACAGTTGCCATAACCGTAGGTTTATTGGTAAAATCCACATTTTGACTATTATCCACGATTTTGTACGTAAGGGAGATAAGATTATTCAAAGTGCGAAAGTCTGTTCATTCCGTCAACAGATCATCTTCCCTTAAACACGTCCACTAAAATCGCACGACTGTACGATACAATTCGATCACGTGATCTCGATGCGCCAATCGCATTTGTTGTTGGAGAGACCACGTCATCGAATCGTATCGTACAGTCGTGCGATTTTAGTGGACGTGTGGCTGGCCTTTCAGGTGCGGCATTTTCGGAACGAAACGAGCTTGCGGTGCTCGATGGCGATATTGTCGTAATCTGATGACGGAAAGAGCCACCCGTTTCGCTCTTTTCTGTTACCAAATGATCTCCCTTGCATGCGAAAATGTGGCAATAGCCGGTTTATGTTCATAACCTGAAAGAAGACAGATTGAGAGTCGTAAGCATGATGGGGGCATTCAAGGGTTAGGTTAGGTAAATGTTAGTCACAGAGGCGTCTCTGTGAAATTCGGGTTGCTCCCACCTGGAGAGCGCGTCGCAGCCAATTAAAAAATAATATTTGCATGCGATTTTTGTGTGACTGATGAAAAAGGAAGGGAGGGGGGTAATTTTTGACCAAATGACAACTTTTTCGTTGCCACTGGGTTTAACGTGTGCCAAGGGCATGGACACACGGGACCTCGATTTATCGTCTCTTCCGAAAGACCGATCGCAAGGTTCAGACCGCAAGGCCTAGTGCAAAGTGAGGAAAAATCCCATGTTCGAACTCGGGTTTACTTGACAAGAAGCGAACGCGCTACCACTGTGCCACTCTACACTATAACTTAAATGTGGATATTGCCTTCACAAAAACGGGATATCGACAGTATTTAGGGCCTATGTTTTGCTCTTTTTCTCGTCTTTGTTCTTGCGTTTTCTTTCTTCTCATAGTAGTTTTGTTCCCCTATCAAAGGTTCCTTTCTTCCATAATACATGTTGCAACAAAACAATATTCTTTTAAAGAACTAAATAACACAATGAATACTCAAATCATGCCGAATAACTATCATTATCAAATAAACAATTCAGCATTATGCATTAGCAGCAATTGAAAATAAATCTCCTCTAATGAATCCACTAGTTTATCATAAAACCAGCTTCACGGTTGTTTTTTTAAATCTATAATACAAGAACAAAGGAAAGAAAAACAAAACAAAATAGAACATAAAGCGGACATAAAAAGGTGCGCGTGTGATTTTGATCAACATGAACATTTCGAAAATAGAATTACAAAGACATGACAAAGGAAAGCAAATATCCCAATGTATGTGTCGCAGTAGAAATCGGAATCCAGTACGATTCGGAATCCTACTAGTAGAAATCGGAATTCCGATTTCTACTAGTACAAATCGGAATTCTAATTTCTACTGGCTTTTTTCTAGTACAAATCGGAATTCCGATTTCTACTAGTACAAATCGGAATTCCGATTTGTACTGACAGCCAGTAGAAATCGGAATCCAGTACAAATTGGAATCCACTTCTCCAACAATTGTAAGAGACGAGAGACAAAAGGAGGAGCGTAACTTTGATCTTTGAGAGCACTCACTGCCCGCAGACCTGCCTATCCCTACGGATTTTCCGTAGTTCCTACGGAATTTGACTATAAATTACGGAACTACGGTTGATAACCAATTTCTACGATTTTCTGTGTGACAGCGATTCAGTTTGCGAAGTTATTTCGTGTGTGTGTGTGTGTGTGTGTGTGTGTGTGTGTGTGTGTGTGTGTGTAGTGTGTAGTGTGTGTGTAGTGTGTGTGTGTAGTGTGTGTGTGTGTGTGTGTGTATGTGTGGGTTTTTTTTCTCGTGCGTGCGTTGTGTGCGTGCGTGCGTGTATGTATGGAAGGTTGTTAGAAAAGAGAAGTTGAGTCAACACGTAGGCCAAGTACACGGAATGAGAGTATGATTTCTACTTTTTCGGACTTTTCACGTGGTGTTATTTCTTTCTTTTTGTTGCATGATGATTTTTGTGTGCTTTCTATTTGTTATTTGTTATGAAGTTGATATATTTTGCCACTCCCCTTGTCATCAGACAGTTGTTTTGGTAATGACAGTACAATTGTCGAATTGTCTAAAGCTCTCTCTCTGATTTACTGTTTGTATTTTTCTTTTGTTTGTTGCTGTTGTATTATTTTGATATTCATGACTGTCTCTCCAATAGATCAAATAATAATAATACTGAACATTTATATAGCGCTTTATTCCCTTTGCAGGGAGCTCAAAGCGCTTTAAGGGCTTCGCACACTAGCGTCAAGATCTCGAGATCGCGGCGATTTTTTGCTGCAAGGCGCAGTTTGATGCGCCGCTTGTGTGTGAGAGATTCGCGGCGCAGCAGGATTTTTGATGCGTAGCTGCGCGATTTTGTGTTGCTCGAGAATAGAAGCGGCTCTAATTTTGATGCTCAAGATCGCAGAGATCGTGAAACTAGCCAATCACAACGGACGGAAGGACCATAACTCAGATTGAAGAAAACAAATACTGTTGTTTCTAGGAGGTTTGACGCTAGAGTAATCTTTCCTTGCTTTCCAAATAAGGAAGTTCGAGCGACAAGAGGCGAAGCGACAAGAGTCGTGTGTGAGAACACCACTGCCTCGCTACAATGTGTGCTGTGATGCAGGCGTCAACGCGTCAAGGCGTTGCTCTGAGAAACAATTGACGCCTGATGCTAGTGTGCGAAGCCCTTTACATAGACAATAAAACACAAATAAGCTAACATTTACACATAAGACTAACTACAATCAAATAAAATATACATAAAATAATATTATTTAAGCAAAGCCCTGTTCATAACCACAAAATTGGAAACAATATTACAATATAAGAAAAGAAACAAAATTGCAAGGGAAATCAAAGTTCATGAGCTACGTTATTGCGCAAACACACACACACTAATAACATTTATTGTTATGCCCCCTCCCTACCTCTCTCTCTTTCTCTATGATCTCCATATCCCCCACCCACCCACCCACCACCCACACCTTCCGGTTTTTTTTCTCTCTCCCACTCACTACTTCTTCTTATTCTTCTTCTTCGATCGCTCAGACAGTTTCCTGTCAATTATGAGCGCAGAGGCGTCATCAGTGCTGCCGTTATGCGCCTAACTAAGAAATAGTTAGGCCCAGCAAGTCCGACTTCGGCTGGAGGAAATGTTTTTGAAAGTGTTTCGTGAAAAAAGGCAGGAGAATGGACCGGTAAGGCAGAAAGATAAGTAGATGACAGTTAGCAAAGGGAAAAGGCAAAGTCAAAGAGAGTGACAGATTAGAGGAAGTTACAAGCACAGAACTTCCAGAAGGTGGGGAACTATTTATGCAAACACCCCCTGGTATCCCCACGGGGAGCACTCACTACTGACAAGCATTTCGTCCAAAAAGGAATACAATTTATTCTTCTGATCCTCCATCTTTGCTTCGTTGAATTTAGTTGTAAATACTGCCACTGGTGTACTCTCTCTGTCAAAATTGAAGTACCAATTGACTGAACTAATTTGTCGCAGCGGAGCTGCAAACTTGATTTACTTGATTACAATTCACACAATGGAAAATCTTAAACAATGATCAACAATTTCTTCCTTCTTAGTACTCAGTGATCACTGCTCGTATCAATATTATGCCCTGTCTTTTGTTTTTCTTCTTCTTTTACAATTGCTAAAATATGTAGATTCTAATTTGTACTGAATTCCATTTCCTACTAGC
>CM065690.1:34680867-34695867 GCA_017654935.2 Phymorhynchus buccinoides
ATCAAGCTGACCAGGAACAATGGGTGACACTGACCACCTGAACTACCTGACCATCATGAAACCCAGTGTCTTCAGGCATCTGTTCAAGTTTGCCAATAGCAAATTAATGCACGAAGTACAAAAATCCTATAACCTGTCCCACGACCACCAGACATGCCTAGATGAGGGCACCAAGAAAGACTGTGGAGACTTCCAAGGCTGTGTCCGTGACGATATTACCTGGGAAAGCGCAACGTATGAAACGAACCATTTTGTTGATTCAGATGGTCGCTCTATAGCATATTTTTCGGCTGAGCAAATAACGGAAATTAGGTCTCATAAGAGACATATTCGACACCTTCACATCCTCACCCATCAGTATCTGATGAACAGATTATCGTACAAGTTTCTGCTGAAACAACTGATTGAGGAAAATGAAATGTTGAAATCGCTTAATGTGTTGCTTCGAGAGGAAGGTGAAGAAATGAGCAAATGTTTGAAGTTGCACCCTTCCGTTCACAGCCAGGCTTACTCCCGGCAGCCATCGTGGTCCCTGTTTCTGGCAACATTGATGGAAAAAAAGAACATAACTGCTACCTTGGAACTTGTTGTCTTCTATAGCAAAGAGAGTCTGCCTCGAATCTGCGAGCTCTTCAACCTGCCTAAAGATGATCATTTGTGCCAACTACTTGTTGATTTGAACTTATTAAAATCTGAACTCATTCCTGGGGAAAATTACTTGTTTCGACAGAAACCTGAGTTGACACCTTTCCCCACAGCGTTCTTTCTGGCTAAGCTTCCAGTACTGCAGCACATTATGATCAGCGCTTTCAACCTAAGCACCTCCCTCCTACAGGAGTTTGTCAGGAGGGGGCAAACTGGAACGTCTCCCCCATTGAGGACTCTGCTCATTCATGCCCACCTGAAATATGAAGGGACAGCTTCGTATGGTCTAGTACCTGAATTGAGTGAAGCCACCTGGCAATCGCTGGTCAATACTTACCCCCTACTACAGCTGACCCTCTCTCTTGACCCTAGCCCTTCAGGGTCGTCCAGAGATTGTGGACGGTATGACTGGATAAAAGAGATTCAGCAAGCAGCGATTGCAAGCGTTAAATTGGGCAATGATCCATTCGAAGCCATGTCTATGTATGAAGCTTTCAGCATGGAAGAAGAGGATGACAGTGAAGAAGAAATAGAGGGCTTGTGCTTTTACGCAGCGCCTCAAACAGCTATTGGCGGCAAGATGATGAGGCTTCTTAAGCCAAGCGCACCTCTGGTCCATCTGCAATTGCACGTACCTACTGTGGAGGATTTCATCGAGGTAGCCAGAAAATCTCGAATCTTCAACAAGACGTTAAGAATGATGACGGTATTTACCTCACATGCGGACGACCGTTTTGTCTTCCGTTTGTTCACCTCACGCAGGTTTGCTATGAGAACATCCCGAAGAAGGGTCTATACATTAGGAGTCAGGAACTCGGTGCTACGCGTAATTTATGACAGCTTTTAAATGATACTCTACCTTCTTGGATATACTCATTTCCAGTGAACAACCGCAGCAAACTTACGTCATCATTTTTGTGTATGAGGTCTTTAACAAACGTCGAATAGTTCAATCTGCAACAGCAGGAGACGTTTGTGTTGTAGATTTAAGTCGGATGCTTTAGGTAACAGTTCGGTTGTTTTGGAACTATTACAATAAGGCTGATTTTAGAGCTGAATAATTTCTAAATATCTAGATATTGCATTAATGGTTCCAGTCATCAATGAGTTTAACAGAAATGAAAGCCAGTAAGTTTCTGAATGCAAATCACGCCGAGAAGAAGCCTGGAACTATACTTTGCCATGACATGGATTAATTCTATCAGTTAAAGGTGGCTGCTGTGATGCAAATTGTTTTCGTGTGTTTTTATATGTCGATTTTATATTGTATTTTTGCGTGTGTCGAATGATTAAGCTTACGCGTGAACGGTGTGTTAAATTTTCAAAATATTACTGTACAATCTGCGGCTTTAAATCTGAAGAAGGTTTGATGTATACACCAGTCAGCGTTTTGTTCTGTACCGGTCCCATTGAACTCTTATGATTGGATTGGGTTTTTTTCATAAAGTATTTAACTTTTTTTGAAGACGCCATCATTGTTTTTACATTTTTAGGATGAATGGAGTGGGATCCGGTGATACAGTACAGGCTTGATATGATAGACTTAAGTATCATATGCACTAGATGTAGCAAATAATGTTGACAAGTCGATTTTATCTAAGCATTTTTATCCTTATTATGGGCTTTATAGGCATATCATATAAATTGGAGCTTCTATGAAACGAAATGATTTTCACCCGTGCATCAAATATTGAGAATAGAAACGTAGGCTACGTCCAAAAGATTGTACAGATGTATACTCAAAATCATTTAAAAAATACTTGAGAAAGAAAAGAATTGGATGAAGCAATAGCTTAAAGGAGCAATAATAGAAATGAGTTTGAGAGCAGATATCAAAACCAATGTCAATTTTATTTCGTGGGTGCAATGTTTATGATAGTGTTGGAAGACTTTAACATTGTCTTTTGCAACGCTGGGACATCTTTTTGCGAGATGTACAAATAATTTGAAATAAAAGGAGATAAAAATTAGTTTTGTGCGTATGCAAGTACAAATTCTAACAGGGTGGAATTACTTATATTTATGAATTCACAATAACAATGGCAAATGAAGAAGCATTCAAATAGGAACGACAAGATATTCATTATACATGAATTAATTTCTTAAATATACTTGACCTTATTGTCTTTCTTTTGATAAATTCTACAATGTACACGTTTGATACCCAAATCAATGCCCAGCGTACAAAATATATTTAATAGATGCTTCATTTTGATTCATACGGCTTATCCAACAATTCTGTTATATACATGTAGTAAACATGGTGAATGGAGAACTCCACTCGTTAAATCAACAGACCTATTGTCTGTATTTTTTTGTCGTCAATGGGCTGCAGGTGAAATGAACAGCCTTCAATATTTAAAAGAAAGACCAGGAAATCTGTACCTAACTTGTCCAGCCTAGCCCAGTATTTACTCTTTATTTTATTACAACACATGCCGGTTTTAACTTTTTTAAGCATGTATTCATGTGTTTATTAGCGCGCTCGCGTGTTTGTGTGTGTGTGTGTGTGTGCGCGTGCGCGTGCGTGCGTGTGTGTTTGTGTGTGTGCGTGTGTGTGTGCGCGCGCATGTGTGTCTGAGCGATTTTTTCCCCATATCATTGCATTTGTTCTTTATAGTCCATGCGATTGTATTTAAATGTTGATCTGAGGATTTCAACATTACTGTTTTTGTCAGAAAATAAAATGTCTTCAACCGAAGTTTGTTTTGCTCTGTGTCTGGAAATGAATGGTAGAAAGGGCCAAACTTTGAGAGTGAATGCATAGAAAAAAAGTCAAGCGAATTCTTTCTTTTCTTCTTTCTGCCCGTATTTTTCTCTTTGAAACTTCACATGGACGCACTGTGTGTGTGCGTGCCGCATTCTGTAGAAGTAGGCCTACTTTCTCACGCATGAACAGATTGAATTATCGGTGTAGCGTGTATGTTTGTATTTAAACCACCATAGCAACAACAAAACAAAAATCAACAATCAAACGCCTCATTTCAAGAATGAAAAATGTGGCTTAAATATAAGTTAAATCTTGCTACCAGGACCTTGTCATAGTATTGTTATACTGAATAATGCCTAATTATTAAACACTAAATATTTGTTTAATAAATATTTGCATATTAAGAAAAAGTGACTGGCATTATATCACTTAAAGGGGCACCCTGACGGATCAGTTTTTGTAAGAAACTCATTTTGCTCTGGTTTCCTCGAAATCAGTCAAATCGGCGATTCCGCCTTGTCGGAGGTGCTGGAAGTCAAATTCTTTCACCCAAAGGGAAGTCGTGTGCCGTCTTTTTTCTAATGGCCGCCTGCGTTTAGACCAAATCGTTTGCACAAAATGTTCGCAATACAAGCATTTTTCTTCTTTAAAACAAATGTTTATACAGTTTATGTAAAGGAGTTTCGGTCACAACAAAGGAAACAGCTCCATTTGTTTTTACTGCACTACAAAAAAAAAGAAAACGCTTCAACCACAATGAGTGACCTTCACCCACCCCATCCAAAATGGCTACTCTCTCCGGCATCTCCCCCAAGGAGGAATGGCCGTTTTGACGGTTTGATTTCCAGGAAACCAGAGCAAAGTGAGTGTTCCGATCTTTGAAAAGGCTGTCTTTCTGGTGATCTCGACGTGTTTCTTGCAAAAACTCATCCGTCCACCTTTAAAGCTTTGTTCACAGCCTTTAAATCAATTTAGTTACGGTTTTTATTTTTGCAACGCCATTTACATATAAGTCAATAAGTTCATTTTCTCATTTTTATGCGAAGGCTTTTATTGCGAAAATTTAGTGCAAACGATTTGGTATAAACGCAGGACTCGATTTGAGTGTCGAAAAGTTTCCTAAATAAAGACGTCGAAATTTAGTGTTCTTAAAGAAAGTAAAATCTGCACGACGCCTTTATTCACTCTTTTTGGGTAATAAGTCTCAGAAAGGTCTCAGATAGGTCTCAAATGTTTCACCCCAACTTAAAATTTCGTTGTGAATCAATCCTTAAGACTTAGGGGAAGACGGGGTAAAAAGCGCATGGGCGGGTAAGAAGCCCACCCCAATTATCTCATGAAATAAAGAATTTGAATTTGAATTAGAATTTGTTTATGATCTACCATATTCAATTTATAACATTTTAGTTTGTGTGGATTCAAAATCAGTTTTACAAACTCTAAACCAAAGTAACAGTAAAACTCGTAACGACATTGTCTTTGAAATTAAACAGTTGATTCATTGTATTGTTGCAAAAGGTATTGGTATTGATTTTTGCTGGGTGCCATCTCATTGTGGACTCTTTTGGAATGAAGTTGCTGATAGAGCTGCCAAAAGAGGGGCTTTTAATAACTCTAACTTGGTTTCTAATGAGAAACTGCCATTATCAACACATGAAATCTACTGTTTATTGGAAAAAGCTACTTATATCAACTCATCTGACTTTAGATCTAACATTTTTATGCACAGTAGACCGATAGTTAGCTTAGTGTACAAGATACGACTCAATTCATGGAAAACTAAATACTTGGATACTAACTGTCTTTGTAGTGATAAATTATCAATTCATCACTTACTATTAGAATGCCCAGTATTGATCTCTAAATATCGAATGATCAATATGGACTTTTTTTCGTAAGTATGATAATACCAAGGATATTTTAAATGACGCAGAAATTGACATTACTGTAATTGCAAAAGCAATGCTGTCCTCAACTATTGGAAGACTACTGTAGAGGTTTTCTTTACTTTTTTTTTTTTTTTTTTTTAATATGTCGTTCTTATGCATGTTATTTTACCTGTTTGTTTTTTTGTTTTTTGGTGCATGCTGTCTAAAATCACGATCTATGTGAAAAGACATTAAATTAAAGATTCATTCATTCATGAAATAAAGAAAATTTCAGTCAAATTTGCCCATGAGACGAATGGGCAAAATGAGACTGAAATTTGCTTCATTTCATGAGATAATTGGGGTGGGCTTCTTACCCGCCCATGCGCTTTTTACCCCGTCTTCCCCTATAATCATTTGTAACCAGAGAGAGAGAGAGAGAGAGAGAGAGAGAGAGAATGCGAATGCGAATGCGAATGCGAATGCGAAAGTTTATTCAGTTCAGGCCTAGGCCCCCCAGTGAAGGGGTGTCAAGTAATACAATGCATGTTGATATAAATACACAAACAACCATAATCACGAAGCATTGAATTAATTACTTGTACAAACATAAAACAGAAGACAATTCAAGCCTATTAAGAAATCATTAACTGCAGCCTTTTCTGGGCTTTGTAGACATACATAGCCAAGTTCACAATAGTTTTCTCATTCTGACATGCCATTAAGAGATTCAAACAAAAAAGAGAAGGGTTATTGTAATACTTTGCTTGAATTAGTTAAGAGAGTGCAAGAGAGAGAGAGAGAGAGAGAGAGAGAGAGAGAGAGAGAGAGAGAGAGAGAGAGAGAGAGAGAGAGAGAGAGGGAGAGAGAGAGAGAGAGAGAGAGAGAGAGGGAGAGGGAGAGAGAGCGAGAGAGAGAGAGAGAGAGAGAGAGAGAGAGAGAGAGAGAGAGAGAGAGAGAGAGAGAGAGAGAGAGAGAGAGAGAGAGAGAGAGAGAGTCACTCGTTGCACGTGCTGCTGTAATCAGCCACGAACGATCACTTCTACAACTACCAATTCTCTCGGTGATCACCTGTTACATAGGCCCTACATTTCAGCTCAACCATTCGTGTGGCGTTGTTGCATCTTCTTTTAGCCTGTTCGTTCTTTTCAGTGTTGCTGGGAGAGTGAGTCTTTACCTACGATTGTTTTAAGGTACGATTTACATTTCCCCTCTTACGATAGGCTAATGATAGATGCTGACGAGAAGCATGACTTGATTTGCTCTTTTTTTTGGTCATTAGTTTATTTCTCTTGTATGTTACAGTTTGTATTTCTTGTCTTTCGTATCGTCTTTGCTCTTGCTCTTAGGTTAGGTTAGGATGTAGGGACTAAATATAGCCGTGAGGCTTTCAAAGGTCCCATCTTTGATTGTATCATTTATTATGTACAAAGGTTATTATGCACTCAGGTTTTAGATACTCATTCATCATATTCGTATTTCAACTTGTCATAATATTCGCAATCATGGTAGGTAGGTAGGTAGGTAGGTAGGTAGGTAGGGACAGGCTTCATCAGCCTAGGCCTCGCGGCCTATCAATCGTCCCCTCAATATCAAATGACTTATGATTTGTTTTCAATTGGTCTGAGCAAGTTTTTGGAAAATCAAATCAATCAAAATCACACAAAAATGTCTGAAATTTAGGAAGATTGTCTAGAAGATTTTTAAAAGTATTAATATTTTGTGCAAACTTAATGTTAGTGTCAAGATCATTCCAGTAAACAGCAACTCTGTTTGTAAAGTAACATTTTCTTTTGTTAGTATTGCAATGTTTAACAAAAATTTTGCCATCAGATTTTCTAGTGCTAGTAATTTGTGGGGCTGAAAAGAAAGTATCAACATGAACGTCATCAATGTTGTTGAAAATTTTATAGGTTTGAATTAAACTTCCTCGAAGCCTTCTGCCTTTTAGAGAATGTAAATTAAGATATTTTAACCTCTCTGGATAGGTCATGTTTTTACACTCTTTTAACAATTTAGTTGCACGCCTTTGAACCTTCTCAATTTGACTTGACTGTCGTTTTAAAAAAGGACACCATATAACATTTGCATATTCCAGATGTGGTCTAACAAATGATTTATATAATTTTAAAAATATGTCTTTATTAATAAATGAGAAACTACGCTTTATCATTCCCAACATTTGATTAGCCTTGCTGACCGGCACATCAAAAGATAAATTTTTGTCAAAGTAAACACCCAAATCTTTTTCCTCTGTAATAGCGGCTACTGGCTGGACACCATCATTTAGTCTCATTTCATAGTCACATTCAGGATTGTTCTTACCCACATGCAAAACACCACATTTAGATACATTAAAATACAAATTCCACTTATCGGACCAATCTTGCAATTTAACAATGTCATTTTGTAGAGAAGTAGAACAAGATGATTTATTATAGATTTTGGTATCATCCGCAAAGATCTTACAGGCACTGTCAATATTATTAGGTAGGTCATTAATAAATATTGTAAAGAGAACAGGTCCCAGGATACTACCTTGAGGAATACCACTACGAACAGAAGATTCTTTTGATTTGTTAAGACCCACTCTAACACGTTGTGACCTGTCTTTCAAAAAGTTATTTATCCAATTTAGTACATTATCACATATTCCATAGGCAGCTAACTTTATCAATAATCTTTCATGTGGTACAGTGTCAAACGCTTTTTTGAAATCAAAGTATATGATATCAACATCATAGCCCTGATCAACAAGAGATGTTAAATCCTCCATAACTTCTAACAATTGTGTCACGCAAGATCTTTTTTTTTTTTTTTTTTTTTTCGGAATCCATGTTGACAGTTAACATACAAGTTATTATCACTAAAATGGGACACAATAGTATCCCTAACTATACTTTCTAAAACTTTACACACAATACAAGTCAAACTTATAGGACGATAATTGCCAGGGTCTGATTTTGATCCTTTTTTGAATATAGCAGTTACTTCCGCTGTCCTCCAATCTTTGGGTAAATCACCAGACTCTAATGATTTATTAAACAGAGCAGAAAGGGGAACAGATAATACATCACTCAACTCTTTCAGAACTCTTGGTGGTATTAAGTCTGGGCCTTGGGATTTATTTGGGTCAAGTTCTTCTAATTTGGTTTTCACTGCCAAGGGAGTTACTCTAACATCGGTAACTGCAATACCATTAGAAAAAGAACATTTGTCAATATTTGGTAGATTTGAAACATCCTCCTGAGTAAAGACAGATGAAAAGAAATTATTAAGGGCGTCAGCTTTATCTAAATTAGTAACAGCCATGTTGCCCTCCTTTGTTTTTAGTGCAGTTATCCCAGTGTTAATCTTCAATCTATCCTGGACATATTTCCAGAACTTTTTTGGATTAGATTTAGCCTCACTAGCAACTTGTTTCTCATACTCTTTTCGATTTTTTCTTATTATCTTATTACATTTGTCCCTTTCTTTTATATACTTTAGGTAAGCACGTTTACGGCCAGATTTAGTACAGAGATATGTGAAGAATAATTTGGATTTTTTATTCACGCTTTTTAAAGTTTTCTTGTTCATCCACACTGGTGTTTGATTACAATCAGTCTTTTTTTTAACTTTAGGAATACACTCCTCCATACCTTTATGCAGCACATCTTTCATACAATTCCATGACTCTTCCACACTCAGCTCAGATAATCCCTCCCAGTTATACTCCCTCACAATGCCCCTTAATTTAGTGTAGTTACCATTACTCAATTTATATACATACTGAACGTGTTGTTCAACTTTATCTTTAGAAATATTTAACTGAAAAGATAAGACATCGTGGTCACTTTTACCGACTGGATCCAAGTGAACAATGTCAGACACTAATTTACTGTCACTAACAAGCACCCAATTATCTAGGGTTGGGTTTTGATTAATTCTACGTCTTGTTGGATGTTTTACTTTTTGGATCAAAAAAGCATCTTGAATATGTTGTAAAATTTTATTGTTTTTCTCACCAGTCCACCCCCCATCCCAACGCACATATGGAAAGTTAAAATCACCCAGCACACACACTTTGTTATACTGCATTACCTTTTCTGATTTAAGCATTTGGAAGAGATTATCGTCATTGTTAGAGGAACTTGTATTTGGACTGCGGTACAGACAGCCAACTAATATTTTACCATCGCTCACTGTGTCAAATGTGCACCATACACCTTCTTGGAAATCATAACACTCAAAATCATGACATTCTCGCGCATTCAAAGATTTATGAACATACAAAGCAACACCTCTATGATGGTATTTGTTGATAAACATATCATAAAAAGGAATAGCGTATTCAGAATCACAAAACGTTAGAGCATTTTTAGGTTTGATTTCTGATAAAGCAATAATAGGTTTCATATCAATTCGTGTCAGAAACTCATCTTTCTTATTTAGGAAACCATCAACATTAGAGTACAAAACATTACAATCTTCAACATCATGCACACAATTGGTCACTTTCTCTCTCTTTCCAGAACTATTTACACTATGTACATTCTGTCCGTGAAGTCACTGCCTGTCAGATGAAGCACCTGGAGAGGCAGAAGCACCTCCACCAGACTGCTGCTTGCCCTCTGGTCCCATGCCTGTTTTTAGAGCCACAACTTTGCCCTTCCGTATGACAAGGTTTTGTTCCCCACTCTTTGTTCTCCTGTATTTCTCTTCTCGCAAAGCCTTGTTTTGATCTCTCTGTTTCTGTGTGAAGTCATGATTTATGTATATTTTGTTCTCCTGGCTAGTCTTGGTTTTGTTCAGTTCAGGAGCTTTCCAGACAATGCCCCTTTTCTTCTCCTCTCTTTTAACCGTTACCCTCAACATCCTCGGCCTGTTTCCCCCCACCTTTCCCAATCTAACAGGTTCACTCAACTCATCCTCCTCTATCTCAACCAGCTTGCTAATCAAGCTTTTGGCGGCCGCCAGATCATCTTTTCTCTTCTCTTCAATTTCTGTTTTGGTGCTCTCTTTAAGGTTTACAATGATCAGATTTTTCTTCCTTTTTTCAATTTCCAACTTCTCGTCCAACATTTCCTCAAGCTTCCTATCAACAACTTCTTCTATTTTCTCTTCCAACTTCACTCCCATTCCCTTTTTCAGCCCTTCCAAACGTTCCTCTACAGAGCGCGCCATTGGGATCAAGGCAAGCAGCTTTGTCAGACAGTTCTCTTGTGTTGTCGTTATTTCTTTTTTCCCATCCAGACAAGGCTGCCAAACCCACTGCATGTTGTGGTTGCTTCGAATTCTCAAGGTTGAGAAGGCATCAGACGTCAGATTTGTGCATTTATGGTGTGCCCAGTTTTTGCAAACGAAACATTCAACACTCTTCCCCTCATCAACAGCATCATTACAATAAATACATTGCCATGCAGACATCACCTTCATTTTGTCCACTGGTTGTCCCTTAGCCTTACCAGGGGAGCCAGACGTATCATCAAACACATTTTTGAAAATGTTCGTATTTGGTGCTTTTTTTAGTACGTTAGTTAGCTACTTGTTCCACAAAGGTGCAGTTCTGTTAGTGAAACAATATTTCCTAAGATTAGTCAGGACTGCTATATTCGATAAATATTTTGTCAACGCTGTTTCTAGTTTTGTCAACATTTGATAATGTAAAAAAAGCTTATAAGTTTAGGTCTTCTTGTTGCTATTGTTTTATTTGTTGGATTTTGTTATTGTTGTTATTAGTTATATGTGGATGTGGGTGTTTTTCTTGTCGGTCAACTTCTCTCTCTCTCTCTCTCTCTCTCTCTCTCTCTCTCTCTCTCTCTCTCTCTCTCTCTCTCTCGTCTCTCTCTCTCTCTCTCTCTCTCTCTCTCTCTCTCTCTCTCTCTCTCTCTCTCTCTCTCTCTCTCTCTCTCTCTCTCTCTCTCTCTCTCTCTCTCTCTCTCTCTCTCTCTCTCTGATATTTCCACTGGATATGTTGATGATGTATGTGCTTTGTGCTTTCATTTGTTTCATATAATACATTGTGTATGTATGTGTGCGTGCGTGCTTGCCTGTGTGTGTGTGTGTGTGTGTGTGTGTGTGTGTGTGTGTATGCATGTGTGTGTGTGCTTGCGTGCGTGTGGGTGCGTGCGTGCGTGTGGGTGCGTGCGTGCGCGCATATGTGCGTGCGTGTGTTTGCGTGTGCATGCATAGCTGCGTTTTGTGTGTTTGTTTATAGGTGAGCGCGGCGCGTGCGCGTGTATGTGTGTGTGCGAGCGTGCGCGCGCGCGCGCGTGCGTGTTTTGACAAATTCTTATCATGATGATTATATGCATGGTTTTGGTCTGCACGTATGAAGTTCATGTTTTGCATTTTTTATGTGTTTTTTGTTATGTTGTTGACAAGATGAAAAGAAGCGTGTAATATGCTTATTCTTTGCCAGCAATAAAAATGTTTTCGTTCGTTCGTTCGTTCTCTCTCTCCTTTTCTGACATACATATAGGGGGAAGACGGGGTAAAAAGCGCATGGGCGGGTAAGAAGCCCACCCCAATTATCTCATGAAATAAAGAAAATTTCAGTCAAATTTGCCCATGAGACGAATGCTAGACATTAACGCTCGTCTCATGGGCAAAATGAGACTGACATTTGCTTCATTTCATGACATATTTGGGGTGGGCTTCTTACCCGCCCATGCGCTTTTTACCCCGTCTTCCTATAAGCTTACAAGAGAGTAATAAACTATAAGAAAGTGGAAGTAAACGGAATTTGTTTTTAATAGGCGTGATACATTTAAGGTAAGAGTCGGTGGCTGGTAATCGTGCATTTTCTTTGGTGCGTTTCGTCTATAGAACAAAAAAACATGCATATTGATGAAGAACAGGCTTTACATATTATCATAGAACATTCGTCGGAAACAGAAACTTTCCTTGGGCAAATTCCAGGTAGTGTCTGGAGTCGTATAGGTCGTAGCCTATTTGCCTCACCTGTCCTTGGAGTGGGGCTGTTAATGCATGCAGGGTTTATGAGTGCTGATGTCTTTCCTCGAAGAGCTCTAAAATCATAAAAAAAACCAGGCTGGTACACCCCTGGGGACACTTCCACAAGGACTCCTCTTCGTTGTTTCTGATGGACACCGACTCGAGAGCAGTTACGTACCCGAGTCTTGTGTGTGCCCATGTCCTAGGCCTTGTAGGCTAGCGCAAAACAGTCTTCCAGAGTGGCTTAGGGGATGCTCTCGTGTTGGTATGGTAGGTGTGGCTCTGGGTTCCGTCAGCACTTTCTGGCATTTTTGTCAATTTCTCTTGGCCGCTGCGGGAAGATCAGAATGACCAACATATTGATCGTGGGCCTTGAAGGGTGAAGTTAATTTCATTCCATTATCTATATTTGCTTAGGTCATGGCACGTGGGAAAGCAGGGCGCGCGCGCGTATGTATGTGTTTGTCTGTCAGTATGGGTATGCGTGATGGTGTTTATGACTATGCATGCCTCTTTGTACATAACATAAATTGCATGCATGTCTACAGAGAATAATTTCAATGGTATTTCGTACACAGCAACGATCCCTTATTATTCCAAGAACCGCAATTCAGGAAGAATCGGCAGAATTTGTGTGGGAATCCCCCTTCTCTGGAGAGCCAGCTGGCCACCACTTCTCTGAAAGACGCAATGGACAACAGTGACCACCTGAACTACCTGACCATCCTGGAACCCAGTGTCTTCAGGCATCTGTTCAAGGTGATCAACAGCAAAGTTGTGCACGAAGTGGAAAGAGCCTATGCTTTGTCCCACGACCACCAACAGTATCAAGATGGAAGCATCAACAAACACTGTGAAGGTTTCCATAGCTGTGTCACTGACGAGGTTGTCTGGGAGTGCGCCGAGTTTGAAACGGTTTGGGATTCAGGTTATTCAAATAATTACAAGGTTGCTTCTTTGACGGATGAGCAAAAGGAAGAGATGACGCTGTTTAAGAAACATATTCAACACCTTCGTATCATCACCCGTCAGTATCTGATAAGCGAATCCTTGTTCAATTTTCTGGTGGAAAGTCTTATTGAGGACAATCAAAGTTTGAAATCGCTTCACGTGTTCCTGGATGAAGACAAAACTGTGGATCATTCGGACTTGCACCCTTCCATTCATAGCGAAGCTTACTGCCAGCGTCCATCGTGGTCCCTGTTTCTGGCAAGATTGAAGACTAGAGAAGGAATAACTGTCACTCTGAAAGCATGTATCAATTCTGACGGAAGCTTGTCTCGGATCTACCAGCTCTTTAGTTTACCCGAAGATGACCCTTATTGCCAACGTCTTGCGGAACTGCAATTTCAAGACCACGCCTGGTTTCCTTTAGAAACGCATATTTTCGCACGCAAACCAGAGTTAACGCCAGACCCCACAGCATTCTTTCTAGCTAAATGTCCATTGCTTCAGCACCTTGAGATCAGCGCTTACAACCTGAGCACATCTCTTCTAGAGGAGTTTGTCAGGAGGGGCCAAACCGGAACGTTTCCTCCTTTGAGGACTTTATTCATAGTCGCAGACTTAACACGCGAAAGTCCAATACTTGACACACTGCCTGAACTGAGTTACGCCACATGGCAACATTTGGCCAAGGCTTACCCTACACTGCAGTTGGGCCTGACGATTGCCACTGCTGGTGAGTTTGCAAGGTTTAAAACTCATGATCAGAAAGCAGTAGCTAGAAAAGCTGCTGTCGCAGAATCGGAATTGGGCATTACCATTGACAGACCGATCACAAACGGACTGGGATCACTGAAAAGTATAAATCATGGTGATGATGATGAAGAAGTGAGTGTCACCGAGGAGGGGTGTAGTGACAGTGACGAGTGGAGTGACACTGACGAGTGGAGTCACCTTATTGAGGAGAGTGATGACGATGAACCGGAGCCCCCATCTACTGCTGGCTTCGTATTTCTCACCGTGCTTAAGCGAAGTGCACCTCTGGTCAATCTACAGTTGCACGGGATCACACCGGAAGAATTCAAAGACGTTTCCAGGCGATGTCGATTATTCTGCAAGACCTTGAGAACGGTGTGTCTCTCTGGCCTCATAGGAGAGGAGAACGACTTTCACCTCCGAACGCTCACCTCAAGAGGATTTGCCATGAGAGTGGTAGAAAGAGAAGAAGTCACCGTAACAGACACGAATCCGCCAGAAAAACGCGTTGATCATTACATTTTCTGAACGAAACCCCAATCTCTTTGAAATAAATTGAATGAATTGAGCAGCTGACCCAGTAGGCTGAAATGTCTGGTGGCTTTGCCAGGAATACCAACAAACGCTTAATATCACTGTAGATCACATAAAGATCCACTAGCTTTATTCTAGCTGTGCAGGTGTTGCTAGAAGTTACATTTTAATAGCTAGCCTCCAGAGATCGCTTTGAAATTTATTATCTAATGGAGATGACATAAATTAGAAAACAAGACCTATATTCGTCCTTACTGAAATGTACATTACTCCCTTCATAATGATAAATGAGGGCTTAGTTTGTGTAAAGTCAAAGGTGTTTGCATCCCTTCTGATATTGTTGTGTGTTTTGTTGCGAGAAAAGCAAACCCAGAATCTTCATTAAAAGAAAGAGTTATTTTGGTTGCAAAATTTGGATTTTATATTTGCGTTCTAAAATCTCTGAGATTGTTGAAAGGCTTAAGCTAAAGGACTTATGGCAAAAGGCAACATAGGATGAAAATAAAGAGATTGAAAGCCGACCTGCATACATTTGAAGGTTATAGAAAAGCATGAACATTTCATTATATTTTATCTGAAGTAGCAATCGATTTGTTTCACTAT
>CM065690.1:34705623-34713123 GCA_017654935.2 Phymorhynchus buccinoides
ATGAAAGTACAGTAGGTGGTGAAGAGAACATGGGGATAAACCCCAAAAAAGCATGGCATTGAATTCTGTTTTTGTTTATCTGTCTTTTGACTCTTTGTTTATCTGTAGGGGCCTAGCTGTCCCCCCCCCCCCCCCTTTTTTATTATTTATAAGGTATGGTACATAATTGTTAATTTGCTAGTTAACGCGCACGTGCACCAAGAGAGAGAGAGAGTGTGCGTGTGTGTATGTATATGTGTGTGTGCGTGAGTGTGTGTGTGTGTGTGCGCGCGCGCGTGCGTGTGTGACATCGAGGGATTTTAAGTACATTTACACTATAAGAGAGCATCGACCTCTGTGAACCATCTAACCTTCGCTTCTCAAACACTGTCATGGGTGAACGAGCATAATGCGAGCTAGGCCTACCTACCATACAGGCCTACAAGGGTGAAAGAAAGAAAGACCAAACAAAACCCCCAACCCCCCAAAAAAAAACAAAGAAAGGAAGAAAAGAAGATTGGTGGGCTTGTACAGGGGGGTAAGACAGAATGCAAAGAGACGAGATGGGGGGGAAAAAAGACTGAGAGAAGAGACATAAAACAAAAAGAGAAAAACGGGGTGGATTAGAGAGCATTGTAGGCTAGAAGCATAAGGGTGACTTGTCAACCCACCCAAGTTTGCTTCGAAGGACATACGCTTGTGTGCTGTGTAGGCTATATAGGCCTATAGGGGAAGACGGGGTAAAAAGCGCATGGGCGGGTAAGAAGCCCACCCCAATTATCTCATGAAATAAAGAAAATTTCAGTCAAATTTGCCCATGAGACGAATGCTAAACATTAACGCTCGTCTCATGGGCAAAATGAGACTGAAATTTTTGCTTCATTTCATGAGATAATTGGGGTGGGCTTCTTACCCGCCCATGCGCTTTTTACCCCGTCTTCCCCTATATACATTACATTTGTTTTCTCTTTTCAGCAGCTTTAATGTTGTATGGTTCCCTGTCCCTCGGTATCTTGCAAGAATATACAATGCAGCTAATATATGACTTACCGGTTCTCACTGGACGTAACTATAGTTATTGTCGCCTTCTCGCGGTTCTCTTCTGCTTCACTGCATCTGCCTGTCTGTCTTGCATTGTTTGTCTCGATTTGTCTCTCATCTCTCTCTCTCCTCCTGGACTCCACCTCTGCTCTCTCTGCGCGCGCATGTGTGTGTGTGTGCGTGTGCGTGTGCATGCGCGCGCGCGCGCGCGCGTGTGTGTGTATGTGTGTGTCTCTGTGTGTGTGTCAGTGTGTGTGTGTGTGTGTGAGTGTGAGTGAAAAGTATATTTCTAGCATCAAAAATCGTCTATGCTTTTTTTAATTTTATAGTACAGTAATATACAAATCCATGCTTGCATAATAACTACATAAATACTGAATGTGTTATTATTGGGATTTTATGTTATGTTGGAACTGTAAACGTTTGCTTCCAAGAAACAACGATTGTTTATGCTTTTTATAGTACGGCACTCTACCAATCCATGCTTGCATAATAACTACAGAAATACTGAATGTGTTATTGAGATTTTATGTTATGTTGGAACTGTAAATGTTTGTTTCTAAGAAACAACATCATATGAATATAATGCACTCAGATCAGACTTTCTATGCTATGAATAAAATGCTGCTGATATTTACAAGCATTGATATCTGTTTATGTGTCTGCTTGTGGAGTCGTAATACTGAATGATTCAGCAACATGTGTGTGTGTGTGTGTGTGTGTGTGTGTGTGTGTGTGTTTGTGTATGCATGCGTGCGTGTGTGTGAGAGAGAGAGGGAGTGTGTGTGTGTGTGTGTGTGTGCGTGCGTGTGCGTGCGTGCGTGTGTGCGTGCGTGCGTGTGTGTGTGTGTGTGTGTGTGTGTACTGGGCAATGGGAAGGAGTATATTAAGCTTGTTGCCTTCCTCTGTGTGTGCGTGCGTGCGTGTGTGTGGGTGGGTGGGTGGGTGTAGGTACGTGTGTGGGTGGGGGTCCGGATATCTTGCGATATCTTGTGAACCACTGGACAGAATCGCTTCACGTTATGTGTGGTGGTGTTTCACCAAGAGCAGGAGACTTTCGTGGATAAGTTAAAGAATCGCGCTGACCTTGAAGTTTGACATTTAAAACCGAAATGTTAGTGGTAGGGATAGGAAGAGACAGGCAAAGTATAACACGTACCAAGGGAAACAACTTATTTTCGCTCTTTTTGATCTGCTGTACACTACAGATTGTTTCCCTTAGACCACATGCCAACGATTTTGAAACGTTTATTTCCCTTTCACTACATGTCATAAAAGGCATTTATTTTCCACTGTAAACAAATTCAAGCCCAGTCCACTAGAATAGCATCTGCCCCCTCTGCTATCTGACAGTCATGGTCGGAAACGACAGACTGGCATACATTGTCGTAGCGAGGGATAAACGTGTGTGCCACGTGTGTGTGTGTGTGTGTGTGTGCGTGCGTGCGTGTGTGTGTGTGCGTGTGCGTGCGTGTGTGTGCGTGTCGGGCGACTGTGTTTGTACATCCTGTGTGCGTGAGAGAGAGAGAGAGAGAGAGAGAGAGAGAGAGAGAGGAGAGAGAGAGAGAGAGAGAGAGAGAGAGAGAGAGAGAGAGAAAGAGAGAGAGAGAGAGAGAGAGAGAGAGAGAGAGAGAGAGAGAGAGAGAGAGAGAGAGAGAGAGAGAGAGATAGAATAGATGTTTTCATGCATGATTGAATAGAACATAAAGTGACAGGTGGTAAGGGAGAGAAGTGTGGAAGGGGAACTAGGATCTTCCTCTGTGTTCCACTCTGAAGCACTCGTCGTGAATATTGGCTTTATTTCGGTGCATACCTCACCCCAACATACTTTAACTTACTAGATCGTTTTTGTTGTTCGATGTTTTCTTTCAATGTTACGAATATTTTTTTCTTGTTACCCTTTCTTGCTATTCTTTTTGTTTTTCTAGTTGTTCTTTATTTTCGTTTTTTTAATTTTATTACATTTTAATTATTGATTCCTTTTGAGTATTGCAACAGTCTGCGTTGAACCGTTATGAATTAAATCGGTAGTATTTTTGTACGTATTATATGCTATTATGGCACATCAGCTAATAATAGGAAACATAAAGATATAATTCAAATAGATACAGATACACACAGGCACGGTACTAAGTAGTCGGTGAAGTGGACTTGAAGACAAGAAAAGCGTCTAAGTTTGTTCATAGTTTCGATGCAAAGCAGTTCCCATCTTTTTGTGTGTGAACTTTGGTTCTAATTTCTGAAAGAATGGTTCAGATATAAAATAGTACCATTCTGGAAGAATTTAGGACCAATTATGTCTTTCCAAATTGATATGGCATGAGGCAAGTAATTCAAAATACATGTGGTATCACCTAGTCAGTTGGGATGGATGTGATACAAAGTTCGCAATTATGTATTATGCAATCCTACGTACCAGCTTGAATGGTTTTGCTATAATGTGGATTTGTTTCAAACAAACTGCTAAAGATTGCAAGTGAAAACCCCCAAAAACAAACAAACGATCTTACTTTCTTTGTCTACGTAAATCAAATTTCAAAATGTCTCAGATCGTGAGTACTTTGGCGTGTCAACGTTTACATTTTGACTGGTTCCTGTATAGGTTTTATTTCATGAAGTAGTTTGGTTTCTTTCAGTTGTCTCTCGCTATTAGCGTTGTTGTGCTTTAATCCTATGCCTATGTCCGACGAACTTGCAAACAGATAGACTCTGTGCCATTCTACCTGTCAGTTATTTGGCTATGAATCGGACATGGTTCAAGTAGTCCTGGACTGGATTCTCTGCTCCTTTTCCTTTGTTTCTTTCTTTAAAAAAAAAAAATCACCAGAACTCATTACCGTTAATGGTAACGTCATTTGCCAAATAAGTGAACGTTCTTGATGCGAAGTGTCATGCTGCTATTGACATCCCCGCCCCCCCCCTCACAGAAATCACCTCATTATCCCATACTAATTCATTTCTTACTTATAGGTATAGTTTGCCATTTAGTTACTTGCAACATAACCATTCTGACGCACTGGGCTCCTTGGCTTAGTTCGAGAAAATCAAATCTCGGTGGAGGTTTTGGGGACATCGTTATTTCTAAATCATAGTCCTTCATACACCGTCTTTAGCTTACACCACAAATGTAATGTGATCTCATGTTCTATCAACAAAGCCTGTCAGTAACATTCAGATAACTGCGAAGATTGATATTGATCGTGACGCACTTGCATGGTTCTTTAAACTAGGTAGGGGAAGACGGGGTAAAAAGCGCATGGGCGGGTAAGAAGCCCACCCCAGTTATCTCATGAAATGAAGCAAATTTCAGTCTCATTTTGCCCATGAGACGAGCGTTAATGTCTAGCATTCGTCTCATGGGCAAATTTGACTGAAATTTTCTTTATTAACGCTCGTCTCATGGGCAAAATGAGACTGAAATTTGCTTCATTTCATGAGATAATTGGGGTGGGCTTCTTAACCGCCCATGCGCTTTTTACCCCGTCTTCCCCTAAGGGGGACATCTTCAAGGAAGGTTTGGTTACTTCCTCGTTCTGAATCATCACAGCATTTTACAAATCATCTTGATATCACACAGCTGAGCTCATTATTTGTACTACTAAACCGTCTCTTTTTTTTTTACTTGGCATTTAGATGTAGTGATGTCATAATTCTAGGTATCTTAATTGCTATTTACTTGGTATTTGGTACTTTATAGTCACAGAGGCGTCTCTGTGAAATTCGGGTTGCTCCCACCTGGAGAACGCGTCGCAGCCAGAGGCGCGCAACCCCCTTTTTATTATTTTAAATTTGCATGCGATTTTTGTGTGACTGATGAGGAAAGAAAGGGGGGGGTGGGAGGGGGGATTTTGACCAAATGACAACTTCTTCTGACGCACTAACATATCATTTCGGTCATTTAGATTTCGGTAGAGTTAGCTGAAATGTTGCCGCGCTTCGTTCCTGGGCGCCTTGCCAGTGAAGGGCGAGGGTCGAGCAGCGCAGGGGTCAGGGTCTCTACAGCCGGCCCATTTGCGGGCCAGCGCTCTGCTGTCCAGTACCAGGGTGTCACGAACGCCGCTGGACGCCAGTGCCGTGACCACCTTGCCCACCAGATCGTGACCCAACGCCCGGTCGTCACGAACGATCATCTCATCGTCAAGCTGCAACGCGCGAACACACACAAATGAGCGCATGGATAAACAAAGAACGAGCAATACAGTGGGGACCTCCCTTATAAGACCTTCAAAATAATCCGAAATGAGGTCTTATAAGGGAGGAGTCTTACAAGGGAGGGGTCTTATAAGGGAGGAGTCTTATAAGGGAGGAGTCTTATAAGGGAGGGGTCTTATAAGGGAGGTAATTTTAATACTTACAAAGAAGGGCAATGTCTCGGAGAAGTAGGTCTTATGTGAGAGGGAGTCACTTATAATGGGAGGTCTTGTAAGGGAGGTTCCACTGTACTTTGGATTGGATACACACATCCCTGGATGCACATGAACACATGAATACATGCATTCTATTTTCTTTATCTTTCTTCATTTCTTCCTTCGTTCACTCCAAACTTTTTTCGTGACCACACACTTGAGACGCAGCTCACCAACAGCCATTGTTGTGTTCTGGCAGCAGAGTTTTCGTGCCCCATCCACCAACCCCCTTCTCTCTCTCTCTCTCTCTCTCTCTCTCTCTCTCTCTCTCCTCTCTCTCTCTCTCTCTCTCTCTCTCTCTCTCTCTGTGCCCTGCCGACCTTTCTGTGGACCAGACACTTGAGACGCAGCTCACCAACAGCCACTGGTGTGTTCTGGCAGCAGAGTTATCGTGCCCCATCCACCAAACCCCTTCTCTCTCTCTCTCTCTCTCTCTCTCTCTCTCTCTCTCTCTCTCTCTCTCTCTCTCTCTCTCTCTCTCTCTCTCTCTCTCTCTCTCTCTCTCTCTCTCTCTCTCTCTCTCTCTCTCTCTCTGTGCCCTGCCGACCTTTCTGTGGACCAGACACTTGAGGCGCAGCTCGCTGACGGCCACAGGGGTGGTCAGGCACCTCAGCCGCGCCCCATCCACCAAGCCCTTGACCGTGCCAGAGGCCACCGCCTGCAGGGAATTGGTGGGGGGCTCCTCCACACTGGACAGAGGGTACCCCGTTACTACAGTGTAGGTGCTGCCTGCAAACAGGGGCATCATTGTAGTTTAGACGCCTACCATCACACACATTTTCGCAAGTGAAAAAGGTTCACTGAGAAGCAGCAGCATTCTGCCGTTTTTAGGGAAAATGGATGGGGTTAGGATCCAGCCTAGGGTTGTTGTCATGACACTGAAAGTGTGTGCAACAACACGACAGAGATAGGCGCGCACGCGCACACGCACGCGCGCGCACACACACACATACACACACACTCACACACACACACACACACACACACACACACACACACGCACACACACACACACACAGTGACACACACACACACACACACACACACACACACGCACGCACACGCACGCACGCACACACACGACACACACACACACACACACACACACACACACACACACACACACACACACACACACACTAAACGAAGTAGCTGTGTGTTATCTCTCTCTCTCTCTCTCTCTCTCTCTCTCTCTCTCTCTCTCTCTCATTGTCTAGTCTCTCTCTCTCTCTCTCTCTCTCTCTCTCTCTCTCTCTCTCTCTCTCTCTCTCTCTCTCTCCCTCTCTCTCTGTTTTAAATGTGCACATTTCTAAGTTGATGTAATGAATGTTAATGATAATTATTTGGTTGGCATAATTTAGTTTCACACGATCTCTGTCATGTTGTTGCACCTAACCCGAATTTCTCTTTTAAAGATATTAAAAGTATGCTTGAACTTGAACTTGAACTTGAAAAAGCCAGAGTTTGAGTCGTAAACATGAGAGGGGTGCTAAAATACAACTAAGCCCCCCAAAGGATCAGCATGCTTGGAATGCCAGCTTGATTAGAAAAGCAGTCATTAAAAAAGAGACAAGAGCGCAGGCATGGGCGTAAGCACACATACACGCAATTACGCACGCACTCACACGCACGTGCATGTGCGCGCAATAGTGCATGCACACAGCTCGACACGCGCACACATAACGTCCTCGAGGGATGATCCTGGTGAAATGCAACTGTCCAAATGAGTCTGACGAAATCCTACTGCTAGTTTCGTTCTCTCTATTCCAGCAGACCTCAACGCACGAATCTGATACAGATACTCTATCAGATCCGTGTATGGTCATCTGCAAATAATAATGGTGAACAAAACGAGTAGGGTTTCATCGGATTCATTTAGACTTCAGGCCGACAGTAATGTGTTGTCTGGAAGCGTTTCTGTAATCTAAAGGCCGAGATCCACACGCCCGACTACAGTCTTACGACTATCCAACTGTGACATTTTGTGAGGCGTGGATAAGATTATCAAAACTCGGGATTAACCCTTTCACCGCCAAAGTCGCATTTTAGTGATGTAAGACCTATGCCATTACAC
>CM065690.1:34718123-34725623 GCA_017654935.2 Phymorhynchus buccinoides
GTAGTAGTAGTATACAACTGCTACAACTACTGCTACCAATAAGATGAGGAGGAGGTGGAGGGAATAGACTTATAGCAAAAGAAGAAGAGAGGAAGGAGAAAAAGAAGAAAGACGGACAGACTGACATAAATAATTAAAGAAAGAACGAAAATGAAAGAAAAAAATAGAAAGAACGAAAGAAAAAGAACGCATCCAAAACGTTTGTGGGATTAAAAGAAATAGAACCAGGAAGGATGCAGTGGACAAGGTAAAGAAATAATTAAGAGAAAAGGGAGCCAAGGAAGAAGTAAAGGAAAGTGAAAAGCAGACAGAAGAAAAAAACGAAAGGCGGAGAATAGAACGAGAAAAGGAAGGGGGAAAAATTTTTAAAAAAAAAAAAAAAAAAATTAGCCCTCTCTCTTCTACCCATTACCACCACAACACCACCCCCCCCCCCCCCCACACACACACACAAAAAAAAACAACAACAACAAACAAAGTAACTAAATGCGCCTTAACTAGAAATGATAGTAAGAAGGATAGATACCAAGCATTTCGCGTGTTTTGGTCTTTTTTTGTGCAAGCAATTGTGTGATTGAAACATTGCCTTTTGAAAAGAAAACATTTTGTCTCAAGTTGCAGTAAGGCAGAAGTACACGTATGAGAGACATATAATCTGCCCCCATCCCCCTCCCCCCCCCCCCCCCCCCCCCCCCCCCCCCCCCCCCCCCCCCCCCCCCCCCACACACGCACTCCCAACATTACTCCCATAAACAACAACAAACAAAAAAACTGGAGCGCTAAGACGCTATATCACCAGCAGCGTGACACGTTTTCCACATTTTCTGCCCCAGTGAGCATGAACTTTGACCAATGACCCTAATTTTCGAACTTGGCCTAAAATTAATTTCTCACCTACCTATGCGCAAGCAAAATTGTAGCTCTCCTATGCCCCTCCGTTCGAACGATATCGTTTTAATTAACATACATACATAGCCAGCCAGCCAGGAAAGAAAGAGACACACGTCACAGAAAACATTACCAGCTTCGCTTACGCGGCTGGTAGATATTCCATAAAATACTTTTTCTTCTTCTTCTTCTTCGTTCGCTCAGACAGTTTCCTGTCATATGAGCATAGTAGATGCGTCATGCTGCCGCTATGCGCCTAACCAAGAAATAGTTAGGCCCAGCATGTCCGACTTCGGCTGAAGAAATCTTTGTAAGAATGTATAGAAAAAAGGCAGGAGAATGGACCAGTTAAGATAGAAAGACAGCAGATGACAGTAAGCCAAGGGAAAAGGCAGAGTCAAAGAGAGTGATGGATTAGAGGAAGCTACAAACACAGAACTTCCACAAGGTGGGGGAACTATTTGTATGAAAGACGCCCCGTGGGGGGGGGGGCGCATAAAATACTAATGCACGTTACGCACCTTGGCTCCTTGTTTGAGGGCAGAGATCGTGACCCCTGACCCTACGACACCCGTGCCGCCCGCCACCAGCATCCGGACCCCTGCCACACCACCAAGAAAAACATCATGGGCTGTGGGCCACCACAAGATTATCTCATTCTTCTTGGGCAAAAGCCAAACTATTCTTACCCGGCCAGAGGCCGGGGTTTTGCGATTGGTTGTTGTGTGTGTGTGTGTGTGTCTGTGTGTGTGTGTGTGTGTCTGTGTATCGAGTATCTTAAAAACTACTGTTTGGACTTTGATTAACATTGGCAGAGGGGTAGACAGCTTGAAAAGGAAGATTCCTTTCGTTAAGCAACACCGTGCTGACCTTGACCTTGAAGTTTGACCTTGAAAACCGAAATTTCCTTCTTTGGGCTATGTAATTTCCCCCCAGCTTTATTTCGTGAACTAGTGAACAGAATCGCTTCAAATTTGGTGTGATGGTGTACCATGGTGCAAGGAAGTTTGTATAAAAGTTTATTGGGGGGGAGAGGATATAACTCGGTGCAAGGAAGTTTGTATAAAAGTTCAGCTGTATCTCGTGAACTACTGAACAGAATCGCTTCAAATTTTGGGCTATGTATTTTATGCGTTCTGTAAGGGTGGAAAGTGGTGTTGGGGGGGGGGGGGGGAGGACATAACTCTGGCCGGGTTTGTCATTGTCACAATGCGTTGCTGCCGCTCGACGATGCCCTTGTTTCACTTTTGTTATAGACACACTGACCCCTTGTTGTTTTATTCTGGGTAGCTGTGACCCACATACAAATGTCCCCAACTTCAAATTGAGGCTGCTCTTTAAAGATACACTGACGCACCACGATTAAGTCCCTTGTTTTTTTCTATGCAGCTGTGACACACATACAAATGTCCCCAACTACAAATTGAGGCTGCTCTTTAAAATGATATAAAGTTTTCAAGTTGAGGGTATTTGTATGGGAGTCAAACCTGGTCAAAACAAGTTTTCTTACCAGCTATTATAAGAGGGAAAACACGTGAAACCCGTGATTTTGACACGTGATCTGGTGGGCCTTTAACTCCTTTTATACGGCGAAAAAAAGAAAAGAAGGTAGACAAAAAAGTACCTAGTGAAGTGGGAATGGTCAAAGATATTCTAAAAGGGTAAGATGGATTACTTAAAAGCTCGGCGAACCGGGCTGATAGAGTTATCGTTAGTGCGGACGTGTACACTATTCACAGTGGAGGCTATCCAAAAACTCGGACTGCAACTTGAACGGAGAATTCAACTGGCCTATCGATGTGTAAAATGTGTCACGTTTCAAAGGGACATAACCAGTGTTTCTGTCCTCACTACTCATAAAGGGAAAAGAGACCGGATGTTTATCTTCCCCTGTACAGTCTTTGGAATGGTAAGGTGGGGAAAAAAGGGCATTACAAAAACAAAATGTCTCTTGCGTGCGAAAGATTCTTTCAAATGTTAAACGGTTAGGCTACGCTGTACTGTGGCTGTGTCTCTTTCGTTTACATTTAATGCATGTCTGTAGGTTTAAACAGAAGAGACAAATGATGTCTTGCTGGGGGTGGGGTGGGGTGGGGGGTTGCCCCACGTTACCATGGGGGGGGGGGGGGGGGGCCTCACCTTACCATACTCTTTTCTACCTTCTATATTTTTTCATCTTTTATTAAAGGTATACTACATCAGTCAGCACTTATCCGCTAAAAACAATCCCTAAGAAGATTGATAGACTAGTAGCTTCTGTCCCAGTCCCAGTCCATGGCGAATGGAGATGTATAATAATAATGGTCACCATGCATGGTCTCTTCAATGAATAGTCTAGAACTATCGTGATCTCAGGCGTTTTGGTCACACATACTTCACACACACACGCGCGCCCGCATACACGCACACACACACACACACATACATACACACGCACACACAAACACACAGAGAGAGAGAGAGAGAGAGAGAGAGAGAGAGAGAGAGAGAGAGAGAGAGAGAGAGAGAGAGAGAGAGAGAGAGAGAGAGAGAGAGAGAGAGAGGTCTGAAGTCTGCAATATTTTAATTTGTTAGGCCACAGGCCCATACAATTGAGAGAGAGAGAGAGAGAGAGAGAGAGAGAGAGAGAGAGAGAGAGAGAGAGAGAGAGAGAGAGAGAGAGAGAGAGAGAGAGAGAGAGAGAGAGAGAGAGAGAGAGAGACCCCACACACATGGTTAATCAAATTTAAATGCCACGAAATGAACTAGTAGGCCTACTACATTAAACTACATATTAAGTATCTTATAAAAATCATAGAACTAGTGAGATGCATGATGAGAATAAATTAATTGTGGACACTCAAGACAGAAGTACAATGGCCTCATTGTGTTTGTTTGTTGTTTGTGTGTGTGTGTGTGTGTGTGTGTGTGTGTGTGTGTGTGTGTGTGTGTGTGTGTGTGTGTGTTGTTTTCTGCTGTTGTATATTATTGTATGTTGAGGGCGTGGTGAAAACAATATTCAAGCTTACCCCCTTATTCTCATTTTGAATACAAATTTAGAGCTTTGGAAATGTTATAATGCCCCAAATGGCCCTTTGGCCCAGAAGGCGTAAAATCTCTATTTTTCTCTCATGAGTTTTTGTTACAATGGAATCTGACGACAAACCGTCAACCGCCGATTATTACATCCCTTTTCGTCTCCTTAATAGGGGAAGACGGGGTAAAAAGCGCATGGGCGGGTAAGAAGCCCACCCCAATTATCTCTTGAAATGAAGCAAATTTCAGTCTCATTTTGCCCATGAGACGAGCGTTAATGTATAGCATTCGTCTCATGGGCAAATTTGACTGAAATTTTCTTTTATTTCATGAGATAATTGGGGTGGGCTTCTTACCCGCCCATGCGCTTTTTACCCCGTCTTCCCCTACATGTATAAATATATGATGTTATCACAAAGAACAATATCCTCGGAGATCGCGTTTCATTCAATTGGTAGCCTAATTCGCCAGCCTGTTGAGGCGGGGACCTTGGGCACCTTTGTGTCACAGGTCTCCAAATATGAAATCACACTACCTGCACCCCCTTTCTCTCTCTTTTTTTCCTAATGACGCGGCATCAGGTTGGGGCCCGATTAGCGGGACCTGGCTGGCCGGGTCATTCTCTTGTTTGGCACGGCATCACATTTAATTGGGGCCCGACCAGCGGGGACTTGGCTGGCTGGGCCATGCTTTCTGTCTTCTTTTTTTCTTCCTTCTTCTTTATTTCTGCACCATTTTGCACATTTCCGTAGATCCTCCTAAAGTTTTACAGCGGTAGGGGAAGACGGGGTAAAAAGCGCATGGGCGGGTAAGAAGCCCACCCCAATTATCTCTTGAAATGAAGCAAATTTCAGTCTCATTTTGCCCATGAGACGAGCGTTAATGTCTAGCATTCGTCTTATGGGCAAATTTGACTGAAATTTTCTTTATTTCATGAGATAATTGGGGTGGGCTTCTTACCCGCCCATGCGCTTTTTACCCCGTCTTCCCCTAGAAATAGTCGGCAATGACTGGTCGCTATATAGTATAGTGAAGGAAGGAGGACAGACCACAACTAACTAACTAAAGGAGAAGAACAAAATGATCAAATGTGTATGGCAGAGGCTCGGGGTACGGGCCCGTATCTCACATCCTCCAGGCTACGGCGCTCAATCACGGGACGAATAAATTGTGCGCAGATGTCTTCAAAAATATTAACCATAACCATAACCATAACCTTATCCCTAACTTACCTTACCAAGATGCGTTAAGTATATGAAATAAGAAAATGCATTATTTTGTTGACGAAAAAATCGACTAGTTAGGCCGGGTTCACATTAGACGCGTAAGTTCCGTACGGTGGGAAATTCGGACACGTGCGCACATCTTTTTCCTTCTTTGTTTCACTTATATATTATTTATGGATTGTGCACGGGTTTCCGCATGGAATTTCCGCTTATGTGTGTACACGGTCGAAGAGTTACTATCCCGGAACATGGTCTGAATGTTGCAACATTGACCTACACGCGGCCACTGTGAATGTGGATTTTAAAAAAACAAGCACGCCCTTAGGCCGTGAACACACATTAACGGATATTCCATGCGGAAACCCGCGAGCAATCCATACATAAGTGAAACAAAGAAGGGAAAAGATTTGCGCACGTGTCCGAATGTTCCATATAATTATAAGCGTAAACTTTTATTCTTCTTTCTTCCACTTATTTAGGATTTTCTGTACGGAACTTACGCGTCTAATGTGAACCCGGCCTTACCTGGACCCAGACCCAGCAGGGCTGGAAAGACGGAGCACATGGCGTGGGTATCTGTAGAATCAGGTGAGAGAGGATCTGTGCTGTAGTGGGTTTAGGGGTGGGAGACGGACGGAGGGGAGTCTGGACAGTTCAGTGATTCATGGTTCGAATGTTTTACGTCATTTCACTGTCTGATGGCGTCATTTTGGCCTGGCCAGCCTTGCAGTGACGCACTTTTACTTTGTCTTGGAATAAAGTAAGGGGAGTTCTTTCAAATTGGGCTCTTTTTTTAAAATTTGAGTTTCGGATGCATTTGCGATCCCATTAATTTTATTTTGAACTTATATCTATACCAAATTTAGTGTCTCACAAACACACACGCGCACGCACGCACACACACGCACGCACACGCACGCACGCACACGCACGCACGCACACGCACACACACACACACACACACACACACACACACACACACACACACACACACACAGACGCACGCACGCGCACACATATACGTACATACACGTACATACACACACACACTTTAGTATCACACATACACACACACAGTGACAGTGACACACACACACGCACACACGCACACACACTCACACACACACACACACACACACACACACACACACACACACACACACACACACACACACACACACACACACACACACACACATACACACAAATACACGAAAGCCGCAAATGTACCCAACAGTTCAAAGTACAATACACTGGGAAATAAAAGGGGAGAATCACGTTGCGTTAAGCCCTGTAATGAATAAGTATTCAGTGCGATGACAGAAGCGCTTGTCAACAGCATCCAAATCGAAATAGTTGACACCTATGCCTGTCATTGTTGACTGGAGTCGTCGGTGCAAGGGTCGGTAAACTGTTACTTATAATTATATTTATTAAAGTATGAAACATTTTGTTTGTTTGTTACATTTTGGCTTTATACTTTCGTTTTCGTTTATCTGGTGGTGACAGATAGAACACGTAGGTAAGCCAGATGGCGATGGTGAAGATTTCTGTCTGCCTGTCTGTATGCCTAGCTCTGTCTCTGTCTCTGTCACTGTCTATGTTTCTGTCTCTGTCTTTCTGTTTGTCTGTCTGTCTGTCTGTCTGTTTCTCTCTCTCTCTCTCTCTCTCTCTCTCTCTCTCTCTCTCTCTCTCTCTCTCTCTCTCTCTCTCTCTCTCTCTCTCTCTCTCTCTTCATAGACGGGCATTAAAGTTAGTTCTTCTTAAATCTTTTGCATTAACAGCTAATGATTACAAAGCCTTGGACATACTACCTTTCAAGTTAAAACTAAAATTCAACAAAGCTGTTTTCATGTTCAAAATTTTATCAGGCAATGCCCCACCATCACTTACCAATAGGTTTGTTGTCAATGATCAACGCCATGTTCACAAACTCATGCTGCCTTTGCCTAGAATCGACCTTTTCAAAACATGTTTAGCTTATTCTGGCGGGGCCTTGTGGAATGCCATATTGGGCAATCTCGCAATTGAAACAAGCTTTAATTCTTTCAAAAAAACCTATCGAACATTTGTAATGACCGAATTTTATAATTCAATTCTATAACATGTTGTTCATATTATTAAACCTTCTCCCAGATTCCACCACCTGTTTCCTCAAGATACCCGATGTGAATGTAACTTTGCTTTTGTCCCTTTTACTTCTTGACAGGAATTTGCGCGCACGCGCGCTTAGCTTTTTTTTTTGCACCGCGCGCGCGCGCGTGTGTATGTGTGTAAAAGTTTGGGCCTTCGTTGTGTGTGGTCTGTGTCTGGTCTGTGTAAAATCTTGCTCCGTGTCTGGTACGTTTTAAATATTTTTTTTTTTTTTATT
>CM065690.1:34728123-34733123 GCA_017654935.2 Phymorhynchus buccinoides
GAACTTTGTGGCTATCTACTTGTTCAATGTTATTGCCATTAATTTGAAGAGACTGTAAATTTGAATTGAGGTTTTGACGCTTTTGTCTCGTTGTTATGAGCATAAATTTTGTCTTTTGGGGATGCAAACTCATGTGATTAAATTCAGACCATTTAACAAGTTCATCAGCACTAGTTTGTAAAGTATGCAAAACTTGGTCATAACGAGTGTGACTGGTGTGTAATGTAGTGTCGTCAGCGAATAATGCACTCAGGGAACTCAGGATTAGTGGTAGGTCGTTTATGTATATAGTAAACAGTATGGGTCCCAGAACAGAACCTTGCGGTATGCCATACTTAGTTGGTAGACAGGATGAGACAGATCCGTTCGTATTCACTACCTGTTTTCTATCAACTAAAAATGATGACATTAGTTTTATTGTATCATTAGATAGACCATACATTTTAAGTTTTCTGAGAAGGAGTGAGTGATCTATTAGATCGAAAGCCTTGGCAAAATCTACAATAAGGACGCAGGTCAATTCGTTGTTGTTTATATTTGAGAGCCATTTGTCAACGAGAGAAGTGAGAGCTGTATGGCATGAGTGTTTAGGTCTAAAACCAGACTGGCATGGGTGAAATAGTTTAAATCGATCAAAGTGGCCAAGAATGTGTTTTTTTTATATGATTTTCTAAAGGTTTGCATAATATAGACACAATTGAAATTGGTCTGTAGTTGGATGGATCAGAACGATCCCCTGATTTAAATATAGGAGTCACTTTAGCAACTTTAAATGCCTTAGGAAATTGACTTTTTGATATACATAAATTATAAACATAAGTTAACGTTTCCGAAATGACAGGGGATGCAAGTTTTAAGATTTTACCGTCAATGCCATCAAGTCCAGTGGTACTGGTTTGCTTCAGTTGCTTAAGTGATGTATAAACCTCATAAGTGGTTAACAGGGGTATGTCTAACTTAGCTGAAATTTCTTTGTTTAAACAATATTCCTCTAAACACTTGAGGTCATTTTCTGCAGATTTGTCAGAATTGATAATGGAACTAGCTATATTGGAAAAATGAGTATTTAGAGTGTCAGGAGATAAATCTTTTATAACAGCATTATTTGCATTTCCATTTCTATTCGTTAGTTGGTTTATAGCTGACCAGATGGATTTACTATCAGCTTTGGAGGAAACTAGGTCTTTGAAATAATGCTTTTTAGATGCTCTTTTTAATGTGGTAACAATATTTCTTTGTAAGCGAGCATCTTCCACTTTTCCTTTATCAAAAAGAGAATCTCTTTCATCCATAGCATGCTGTATATTTTTTGTTAGCCAGGGTTGTTTTGGACTATCTTTAACTCGTTTAGTTTTAAAGGGTGCGTGCTTATCATATACATTTAAGAAACTATGATAAAATATTTCGAAGGCTTCGTCAGGGTTAGAAAATTGATACACATGCGAAATACATGAATTGCTAAGGTCTAACAGAAATAAATCAAGATCAAATTTTGAAAAGTTCCTATATTGGGGATTTTAACACCTTTTTTAAACCAAGTAAAACAGACAGGAAGATGGTCACTACAGTAGAAGGCTGGGGAGACATATTTCTATTAATTGATCTGGACGGGAAGTGTATATATGGTCAATTAATGTCTGTGAAGTTGGTGTTCGTCTAGTTGGCTTGTCAATTACCTGAGTGAGAAGATACGATTCATATGAGGAAGTCCAAGACTTGTTAGGCTTTAGTAGGTCAATATTAAAGTCACCCAGAAGAAATATTTCATTAGACATTAATGAAATTTCGTCCATTAGTAAAGTAAAATTGTTGATCCAGCTTACATGTTCTGCGGGATTTCTGTAAATGAAACCTAGTGTTATGTGTGAAGATTGTTTAAAATTAACTTTTACAAATATGCATTCAATGCTATGTTTGTTAGATGGCACAATGTGACTAATACTAATGCTTTTGTGTACATATAGAATTAACCCAGTTTCCTTTGGTTGCTTCGGATCAATACGAATAAAATTATAACCAGGCATTTCAATATCTGAATCAGAAATACACTCAGTCAAACGTGATTCAGCAAAACAAAAAGCATGAAAATATTTACCCGAATTAGATCAGATTTGTATAACATCATCACGCTTGCCATATAAATGATTAATATTTAATTAAAAAAACACCTAAAACCTTCCTTAGAAGGCCAAGAGTCTTGAGTAACGGGCATTATATGATTATTTGGCAATGATTAAATACAATCGCAAAAAGCAACAAAACGACAAATATACCAAAAGTTCAAACCTCAACCAAGAGCAGTTAACAAAGTAAAGATGTTATAGATAATCATGCAAAAGGACGAAAAAGGAAAACTACCAAATTATCAAAGTGTGCACAGTTGCAAACAATATTCAGATATCCGAATCAAAATCAATATTCAATAAACAATTCCACATGGAAAACTTCAAGCAACAACGTAAACAACACCTGACAATCCAATCGTAGAGTGTCCCGTGTCCAAGTTGAGTCAGGCATCAATGAGATCCCACATTGTTCAGGGAAAACAAAAGCATATACATACGAATGATTTATGCATGTTATTGTTTCTATTATATTATACATGCCCCAACAATGCAGAGCAAGAAACAATACCAGTACATACATTTAAACACAGTATGCTTACTTCAGGAGAAGCATGGGTAAGCACAGCTCATTAGTGTATTATTGCACCCAATTTGAAGAGGGCACAGGCTGGTCACGTTGTGTTCCCAGCTGTGATGCAAGGGCCATTAGTTGTTGAGCACATTGGCCAAGAGAGAGAGAGAGAGAGAGAGTGTGTGTGTGTGTGGTGTGTGTGTGTGTGTGTGTGTGTGTGTGTGTGTGTGTGAGTGTGAGTGTGTGTGCATGCGTACGCGCACGTGCGCGCACGTGCATGTGTGCGTATAATTATGTATGCTGCACCCCCCCCCCTCCACATACACACACACTCGTGAGCGCGCGCAAGACGATCACGTGATAGCGAAGCCAATCAGTGCAAACCAGACCTGAAGACTTAGTAGGCCTCCCTTGCAGCATGCACTGATAAACTGGACAGGACATCGCTCGTTCGGTGTGCATTCTGTGGCACTGAGGGGGCACACAACACTCCACGATGGTAAGCTGATCTGTACCTTCTCTGATATTGTAGTATGCTAAGCTTCATTATCATGGCTACATCAACGATTAATTGTCGCCAATCAACATCCAAAACATCAATCAATATATCGATAGATAAATAGATAGATAGATAGATATTTTTGGAGGCTTTGCACCGAGGAAGAGACTTGGTCTCGAAATATTTGCAATTGTAATAATTGTAATTGTAAATTGTTGTGTTTTCATTATTTTTTCTGCTATTAGATAGATATATAGATAGATAGATAGATTATACTACCATTCTGGATAACGATGTATTTGTATTACTTTCTTGTATCTATTTGTTAATTTGTTTGTTTGTTTGTTCGTTTCTTGTTGATTGTTAATACATCTATTGTTGCACCAAAAAAAGCACACAAACTTTGTTAATAAATCGGACTCATCCTTTCATCCTTGTTATCTCCAACACACCAGTTCCACGTCCTCTTCTCTACCCTATTTTCTTCAACAAAATACTTTCTTTAAAATCAACTCAAGTTTCAAGTTTCAAGTTTGGTTTATTCCAAAAATAACCCCCTGGGGGCATTTTTTGGAAATAAATATAAGTAACAAAAATGCTATAAACAACATATTTAATTAAGAAAAGGAAACAACAATGCACATAAAGCAGCTAAACACGGTACATAGAGCGACAAAAATCACGTCGAAGTCGATCAACCAGATCAGCGAGATTGGAATAGGTATTAGGTAACTTTATAGTCACAGAGGTGTGGGTTCACATGAAAATCTGGGACTTGTGTCGGCTGTGCGCAAATCTTGTGTGTATGTGTGGAGACCAGTGCCGAAAACTGAAATCCTGAGCACATACTGAAAAAATTATGTACTTATCCAGTATGGCCATATGGCCTGGGAACGCAGAAGAAGAAGAAGAAGAAAAAACTGTGAGATGTGTATGCATACCTCCACTCAACCTACCTGTTACCAACCAACCTAAGAAGGCATCGTTTTTTTTCCCGTTTTTGGTTATAATGGTTCTCTGTTTTGTCTGTGTTGCAGAGATCTCTCTGCTTGATTTTAGCCTTGGCACCAGTTTGGGTTTTGGCTCTTCCTACCGGCAGTGGAAGTGAGTGCCTGCATGTTGATAATGGAGATTTGAAACTTGCTAGTCTTTTAGTTACCCTCCCCCCCCCCCCCCCATCTCCCCTTCTCCCTGTCTGCCCCTCCACCCACCTCTCTCTCTCTCTCTCTCTCTCTCTCTCTCTCTCTCTCTCTCTCTCTCTCTCTCTCTCTCTCTCTCTCTCTCTCTCTCTCTCTCTCTCTCTCTCTCTCTCTCTCTCTCTCTCTCTCTCTCTCTCTCTCTGTGGGGGCTCTCGAAGGCCCCTCTCTCTCTCTCACTCTCTCTCTCTCTCCCACTCACCTCTCTCTCTCTCTCTCTCACCACTCTCTCTCTAACACCTCTCTCTCTCTCTCATCTCTCTCTCTCTATTATCTCTCTCTCTCTCTCTCTCTCTCTTTGGAAAGTAAGGACAGACCTTATTTTGTATATGTCACTGTGAATCCCCAATACTGCAGATGGATTTTGTTCTCTCCCCGGTAAATATTAATGGACATTTTGAAATATGGCTAGTGAAATTATTAAAGCCAAAATTGAGCCATTTCCATACTTTGTACCCATGTATAAGGTGCATGATTGGGACAAATGGGGGGTTTCCGGAAACCATGGAACCCCCTCTCAGATCCGCCCCTGAATTATTACACATGTTGAAACACTAATGCTTTTATGAATTCATGTAGTTTTTTTTTATCAACTTGAATTTCTGTTTGTTGACTTATCTAGTTGTTAGACGTTTGGTTATTTTTATTTTTGTTCTGCTCCAACTTTG
>CM065690.1:34743123-34785623 GCA_017654935.2 Phymorhynchus buccinoides
TGTGTGTGTGTGTGTGTGTGTGTGTGTGTGTGCGTTCGCGTGTGCGTGCGTGTGCGTGGGGAAGGAATGCAAGATGCATATGATGGCGTGGAACCTGAGGGGGAATCTCTGTCTGAGTCTGATGACGTCAGTGTTGACAAGTCTGACGATGACGACAAGGGTGAGTTACAGATCAATGTCAAGGTCAGAGAGAATTATTTCTGTCTGTCTGCCTCCCTGTCTTTCTTTCTCACGCACACAATTTCTACTACCATCACCACCACCCCGCACGTCCTCAACAACTTCGTTTTCTGTAATATTCCATCTTTACAACGAAAGAACGAAAAACGATGCAAGGATAACACAGGGAGCCAAATAAAAACACAAGGGGGATAGTGATGTATAAAAATGATCATTTAATGGCCCTACTGTTTTCTCTCTCTCTCTCTCTCTCTCTCTCTCTCTCTCTCTCTCTCTCTCTCTCTCTCTCTCTCTCTCTCTCTCTCTCTCTCTCTCTCTCTCATACTACACACACGTCCACATCACGCCCCTCCCCTCGCCCTCAACAACCTCGTTTTCTGTAATATTCCAAATGGTCCCACTGTTTCCAGGCGGACACCACCTCCTCCCTGCCTACAACAGGCCCTCCCCGGCACAAGGGACCTACAACCGCATGGACACCGTGGTGAACGTCTTCCACGGAACACAGCACTCACAAGGCAACGAACGAAGAGGCCTTCCCTCGCACGGCGAATCTCCTGCCAACATCCCTAGGGGCAGAGGCACAGGCGAGCACCGAAGAACATTCAGAAAGGACGTGCTGAAACATTCTGGGCAACACAGAGAAAATGAAGGGTTTGACAACTTTCATCCGTTCGGTATGCCCCCCTTCCCGATCTTTGGCATGAACTTTCGTTCAAAGTTCCAACCTGGTTCTGAAGAGAGTAACGAAGAAGGTAGCTACGCTAGTCTTTTACCAGAACATGCTCATAAATCCCGGGCCAAACAGGCTCAACACGGTGCTTCGTCATCGTCGGTTGTTGATGATGAGGAAAAGCAGTCCTCTGAGCATGAGAAGAGTGTCAATCCTTGGTTGTCCGACTCAGACAGTTCTCTCAATGTCGGGTCCTTTGAAAACTATCTAGAAAATGCCATGAACCGTTACTCCGCTCTTGTTCAGTCAGTTACCTCTGAGCCAGAGATTTCTGCCGATGAGTTGGTAACAGAGGCTCTGGACGATCTGGAAGAAATGATAGATTCGCAAAGCGATTCTGAAATCCGCTTCACGAAATCTGAAGCGAGAGGCATCATTACAGCTCTGTTTTCGAAGTACTTTTGGCCGGCTATGCAAAGAATGTCCGATTCCATTTGAGTTCTCCTATAATGTTTATAAACTGGTTGATTTGGAACATTATTCTAAATCCACGATTGAAAAACAAGGTAAGGAAAGAACCTAGAAAAGTTAGAGACACACCAGAGTTTGGTTCTTTCAGTTTCGTTTCGGTTTCGAGCTCATGCAGTTTCTGAAGTCTTTCAAATGCATGCACTGGCAGATATTTGCCAATTACAAATACGTGATAATTATCATTGTTGTTCTACAAACTTAAAAGGATTCTATGTCAAATGTTCACAGCTTGAACATCTATCAGATGAAGCTAATGCCGATATCATGTGTGTAGTAATTCATTTTCAAGCACAATTGAAACACTCATTTTATATTCATCTTATAAAATGCAAACAAACTGGTACATATATAAAATAAGTTGGGATTTAACTAGTTCTATTTTTTTTTTTCTAAACCAAACATTATGTCACTCTAGTCTTATTTTTGTGCCTAACCTTGTTTTATATATCATTTCTCATTGCTTTGTTTTTTATATTCCTTATGTTATGTCCCTTTAAAACTGTGCTGTTTTATTTATTTTTCTTCAAAACGCCCTCTTTTTTGCTTTGTTTGTTAAGCTTTTTTAAAATGTTCTTTTATTATTTCTTTTAGATTCCATTATAGTTTTGGTTTCTTTGAACATGCTTTCTATTCATATAGTATGTCTCCATAATGATGTTGTTATCTAATTGAGATGTGTAGTAAATATCGTATGATATGTTTTGTTCCAGATGTGCGTTTATTTTTATTTTTCATAACTGTGTTTGTTTTTTTATTTTTCAAGATGCAGGACTTTTTTGGGGTAAAATGTGCTTTTACATTTAGTATTATTAAAATATATTAAAAAAATATATTTCCTTTTAAACATGCTTCCATTTGTTTTGTTTTCACATTCTAGATTATTCAGAAAAAAACCTCTTTTTGCGTGGATATTTTTTGCATACTTTTTCCTTTTCGTTTAAATATTTGTTTTTTGTTGTTGTTGCAAAAAATATGAAAGTTATTTCTCTGAACTGAAGAAATGTTTTCTCTCTCTCTCTCTCTCTCTCTCTCTCTCTCTCTCTCTCTCTCTCTCTCTCTCTCTCTCTCTCTCTCTCTCTCTCTCTCTCTCTCTCTCTCTCTCTCTCTCTCTCTCTCTCTCTCTCTCTCTCTCTCTCTCTCTCTCTCTCTCTCTCTCTCTCTCTCTCTCTCTCTCTCTCTCTCTCTCTCTCTCTCTCTCTCTCTCTCTCTCTAGCTAATAACGTCTTTCCTTAGCGACAGAAGACAGGCAGTTACTCAAGATTCATCGTGGTCTTCTCTGTCTCCAATCAAATATGGTATTCCTCAAGGCTCTGTTTTAGGCACAATATTGTTTTCAATATATATTAACGATCTACCGCTGCATGTTAAGTCTTCCTGCGAACTTTTCGCAGACGACACAAGTATACACAACAACAATAAAAATAATGACGTTTTATGTGCTTCCTTACAACAAGATATTGATAAATTGGTTTCTTGGACGGAGTTGAATCATATGGCTATTCATCCACAGAAATCCAAATTTATGTTGGTTACAACTAGGCAAAAGCGCCAAAATATAAAGACTAATTTATGTAAGTTAAATATATTAAATAAGGAATTGGAAGAAGTAAATTTCTATAAGCTGTTAGGTCTTACTATTGATAATAATCTCTCGTGGTCAAAGCATGTTTCACTTCTGTCCAAGAAACTATCACAAAAAACATTTCAATTGAATCGAATTAAACACTTTCTAGACCAGCATTCCCGGACTCTCTTTTTTCATGCATATATTCAATCAGACATGTCAACATGTTGGGACTTAGCAAGTGAAAATTATTTAAAACCACTTCACAGTATTTATAGACGTTCCCTTAAACTTATTCTATTAAAATCCTCTTCCCTTGATTCATGTGACTATAAGAAATTAGATATTCTGCCTTTTCATCTCAAATGTAAGCATAACAAAGCTGTGTTTATGTTTAAAATTATGAATAAATTAACACCATATTATCTGCAAAAACATTTCCCAGTATATAACATTCGTGGGAAGTCGATTATTCGTACCCCTCGACCTAGAACAAATCTATTCATGTCCTCATTAGTCCACTCAGGAGCAAAATTGTGGAACGATATGCCTAACCACATAAAACAGAAACCGAGCTTGTCATCTTTCAGAAAGGCATATCATAAATACTTGATGGACCAATTATAAATCTGTTTAGTCTTATTTTACCTTACGAATTACAATACATATGTTCACAATACACGTTTAATTATGTTTATATATACATTCAAATGATATTACAAGGTGTAGAGAACATTTAAGATTTTATGTGAACTGATATACATGTACATGTACATAATATAAGAATTTGTATGCATGTATGTATGTGTGCATAGGTTTGTGGGGGTGGGGTATGTGGGGGGTGCTTGTGGGAGTGAGTGCGGGGGGGAGGGGGTAGAGACTGGGAGGTGTTTTTTGTTGTTGTTTCTTGGTGTGTTTTTTGTGGGGTGGGGTGGGGGTCTTTAATTTTGAATTGCTGTTGTGTGGCCATTTTTGCCTTGTTGTATTATATTACATGTATATTTTTGCCACTATTGTTGCCAGTTTTGTTGTTGTTGTTTTTACGTTTCTGTTAATCATTTTCTTCATTAATTGTTTATTTGCTTGAGGGCAATAGTGTAAAAAAGCTACCCAGCTTATCTGTTTTACCCTCAATAAAAACATTCGTATTCGTATTCGTATTCTCTCTCTGTCTCTGTCACTCTCTCTCTCTCTCTCTCTCTCTCTCTCTCTCCCCCCTCTCTCTCTCTCTCTCTCTCTGTCTCTCTCGATGTCTGTCTGTCTCTCTCTCTCTCTCTGATAATTGTCTTAACATATTTGTGTATCCAGCCCCACTGACATGGGCCAACGGCCTATTCTTTAAACGTTTTCATTGTCCAGTGTCCCCACCCCTCTCTCTCCCGCTACCTCTTTCTTATTCGTTAACCAGTGAGATCAGATTTAGTTTATTTGTTACCGGGCCCCTGAACAAAACATCCCACGTTTTTCTTTCTTTCTTTCTTTCTTTCTGTCTGTCTGTCTGCCTTTTCTATAAAGTTTTAAGTTACTTTTACGATGTATGTTTCTATGTTAGAGAGATACGGTGACAATGCTCAACATTTAACGTAGCAAAAGGTGTTTCAGGTTGACGTGTGTTTGAGTCAGTGGCAATTCACGATCATTGCCCTCTTTATTTAGTAGTTTTTCTTTCTTTCTTTCTTATTATTTTTAAAGAAGGTTAGTGCTCTTACCCCTCTCCCTATTTTCTAGTTCAAATAATTGTACAAAGTGTTCTTGACGTGGTTATTTACTTGTTTTTGTTAGCGGAGGGTCGTGTTATCTCTTCATAACTACTCCTTTTCATGTTACACTTTTTTCCTTTTTTTTCTATCTTCCCAGCTCATTATTATTTTAGTAGTTTGTTCCATCCATAGTATGTGTTATTAGTTCATGAATGAGAGATAAAGTGTCGTCATATCATAGTTATATCAAATAAACAGATTTTGTTCTTTGCATTTGCGTGTTTGTGTGCAAGTGTGTAAGTGGGCATGCGCGCGTGTGTATATTTGTGTGGCGCGCACATGCGTTTGTGTGTATATTTATGAGTGAAATCAACAAAATTAATATAAAAATACACGCATGTACATACACACGCACGTTCACTTGCGCGCACATATGCACGCACAAACTCTCTCTCGTGCGCATGCTCACACGTTATGTACATAATACTTACATAATCAAATTGTGTCGTTTCGTGTTTTTCCTCATTACATCCGTTTTTGCTACCTAAATGTGACAGTGATAAACAGCTGTAAAGTAGGAATATAAACAATTCAATTCTGCAGCCTTCACTATCCCCCTTGTGTCTTTATTTGGTTCCCTGTGTTGTCCTTGCAACCTTGTTTGTTCTTTTGTTGTATGGATGGATTTCAGACATCCAGCCCTTAGCTCCGCTTGGGAAAAAGCGATCACGACCTTCTATATTTTGAGCTGGACATTCCAAAATGTGATCATTTCAACGAAACAGTATATAAATATGACTTAAAAAGAGGTAACTATGCAGAAATGTGGAATGTACTGCAAGAAGTAAATTAGTCAAATATAAACATTGCTAATGCCGATGAGACTTGGGACACTATTAAAACCACTATTGAAAGCGCTATGGATAAACACATACCTAAAATAAACACTAATGTTCAAGAACGTTACAGACCATTATGGCTAAATAAGAAAGGATTGAGAGCTATTAAGAAAAAGTACAATGCTTGTCAAAGGTATTTACATAATGAATCAGCACTAAACTATTTAAAATATATTGAAGCAAGGAACAAATGTAATAAAGAAATTGGAAAAGCTAAAAACGATTATGAGAAAACAACAACCTCAAAACAGTTTTGGAAATATGTACAAGAGAAATTGAAAATATCATCAGAAACTGCACTAAAAAAGGAAAATGGTGATATGGCCAGTAGAGATGAGGAAAAAGCTAGCATTTTAATAACTTTTTCTCTAGTGTATTTACAAGAGACGATACCACAACACTCCCTAATATTGAAAATAGATTCAAATCAAAAGGAAATTCACTAAATGATATTAATACATGTATAAATATAAACATTAAAAAAAGGAACTAAAATATATAGATGCTTCCAAAGCTCAAGGACCTGATAAAATACCTTCCAGAGTATTAAAATAACTAACAAATGAGATAAGCATACCCTTAGCTATAACTTAACTATTTAATAAAACAATGGAAAATGGTGAAATCCCAAGTGATTGGGAGAAAGCGGAAGTAAACTCAAGGGCAAAAGAAACGCAACGGAAACACGAAAATTTCAAATTCTGTTTTCAGTGCTTAACCTAATTATTTATAAACTTTGTGATGAAATAATATAATAAAGTACCACGCACAGCATTACAAATGCGCCGATGGGAGATCGTTTAAGACGGTACGTGATGTTTGAGTGAAATCGAATTCAGTGACTTCTTTGTCAAGAATACAACAGATAACACAAGAAATAGTATGGACCAGTTGTTTTAAGACGTTCAAATACTAACGAACGAAAATGTTTCTTCTCTAACAGGATTGTTCAACATCAGAATAACTTACCAACTAACATCAAACAGGCACCTAATATTAACACTTTTAAAAATCTTCTGGACCAAGATCCTAATAATTATGATAAGTGCTTTCAAATCTTTTGAAGATTAAAAATGAAAGTCCATTCTATACATGTTTCTGAGGAGAGAGAGAGAGAGAGAGAGAGAGAGAGAGAGAGAGAGAGAGAGAGAGAGAGAGAGAGAGAGAGAGAGAGAGAGAGAGAGAGAGAGAGAGAGAGAGAGAGAGAGAGAGAGAGAGAGAGAGTCATTGGTACATACACATTCTCTTCTTTGTTCACAATTTGTCAACATGAATGAAGCAGACCAGACATCTTTTTTTTGGTTTCCGATGCAATAGATAGTTTAATACAGTCATCAACAATACATAACAGTACAACAGGTTCACAGGAAATACCATTCAGTTCATGCGAAACAGTTCTTCCCAAAGCAATTCATCATGCTTTCATCTGCCCAAAAATAACAGAAAACGTGAACCCTGTATATCTTGAAAAGCTCATTTTTTGATTATTCGAAATGAATCAAAATGATGAAGTAGATAGGCTCTACAAGACACAGGAATTTGTTAACCTACAAAGTAAGCTATAATCTTTGGCTTTGAGAGAAAGTTTGATCAAACTCTTCTTCGTTTCACCTTATTTTCAGTTATGTCCATCTCCAAGGCATCTTCCCAAGGCATCTTCGTTATAAACAAATTCTGACCCGGCCCTATGGAATAGTAGCCGTCTCCTCTGTTATCCGGTATTCATAGTTGGATATGACCGATTGGATAAACACACAACGATCATACTAATAGTCCATTATGAGGAAGGTATTTCTACACGAAACATTTTTTATTGAGAATGTGGTTTGCGCAAGACGAGCCGAGCAATTTCAGGATGCTTGCTCAATGTAGACCTATAGCGATTGGGGTGGAGATATACTAAAAATCGAATGCCATATCAAAATGGGTGGAGATAGTCTTAAAATCGAATGCCATATCAAAGTGATGGGGGGGGGGGGGGGGGGGGGGGGGTGTAAATCTACAAAGCTGGGAAGACTGATATAGTTTGGATCACTCTTTGGGCAAAATTATCATTTATTAAATTAGAATGGAACTCGGATGGAATAGGTAAAAGTACGCTACAGGCGTTCAATGCATTAATAGCAAATCCGCAGGACACGTTTTCTCTCATTTTTGACCAAGGAACCAGGGCCTGTATTCATGTTGAGATAGCATGAGACTTAGCATGATGCTAACTTAGAAGCTCTTCCAATGTCCTATAGGATTTAATAGGACTTTTGGAAGAGCTTCTAAGTTAGCATGATGCTAAGTATCATGCTATCTCAACGTGAATACAGGCCCTGAAAAGCAACTCCAAACTTTAAGAAATTGTATCTTTCTCATTGTCCTTGCACATTGATATCAATCCTTTGTCAATATTATATACTTACAGCAAAATATAAAAAAATCCTTTCGCATACTAAATATCCGAAATTGTAACATACAAAAAGGAAATAACAATGTCAAGTCAGTTTCCTCAAATGTGCTCTAAATTAGAAAATAATATCTTAAGTCTTATTTCTTAGTATTTGATTGGTTGAGCTCACACAATCAAACACCCTTTTATTTAAAGCACTACCGTTGCATCACAAAAGTCGAATTTCCTAATGGTACGGAAAATATCACGTTGAGCATGTTGAAACTAATCAAACCAGATATAAAATAACAAAAACAATGTAAGTCAGTTCGGATGAGAACCAGACCATTCTAGCATAATAAGGGTCTTTTGATAATTGTATTAAAATAAAACTGCCCATGCTTCTGATCACCACAATTAAAAGCAGAACGTTGAGCTCAAAGTCTCCTTTCAACATAGTCGTTCTTCAGCACACCGAAGTTAACAACACTTAAAAAACAGAATTCGAACTGATTAATCAAAGAGAAGGAACACAATTTTAAATACAGAATCGACAACGATGAATACACGAAGAAAAAATAAAACTATTTCTGAACACATAGATATATCACACCCACTGAAAAACACTCCAAAGACAACCATATCTGTCTTGTAGGACGAAACCAGTTAATAACACAGGGCCTGTATTCACATTGAGATAGCATGAGACTTAGCATCATGCTAACTTAGAAGCTCTTCCAATGTCCTATAGGATTTAATAGGACTTTTGGAAGAGCTTCTAAGTTAGCATGATGCTAAGTCTCATGCTATCTCAACGTGAATACAGGCCCAGGGCGATAGGGTGATAGGGTCATAATGGAAGACAAAACGTGCTGTGTAAAACAGACCCCCAAGAGAAATGGGCTAGAAAAGGTTAAGAGAGAGAGAGAGAGAGAGAGAGAGAGAGAGAGAGAGAGAGAGAGAGAGAGAGAGAGAGAGAGAGAGAGAGAGAGAGAGAGAGAGAGAGAGAGAGAGAGAGCAAATTTGAAAAAAACTTGAATTTGCGTCTCTTTTTTTTTTAAAGAGAGAGAACTAAATCCACATCCACGTCACGGCAGCTTTCTTGTCGTTGTCGTTCTAGGTTTCCGTGACGAAACCTGAAGTTTTGAATCCATGCAAATGGAAACTGCAGGCGCCTTTTCTGTTTGAAAGAGATGGTACCCTACCTATCCAAACACTACCTTGACCGAAATCCTCCCCTTTCCATAGCTGACGGAGGCATTTTTCTTCTCAGATTGCATGGTGCCGTCCCTATTTCGTGGACGGCAACGGCAGAATTCGCCACATGCTCCGAAAACTCCTGCCGTGCCGGTGCCGTCGACGGTGCCGGTGACTTGCCGTTTCCGTTTCGTGTCTTCTGGATTCAATCAGTAGAACTTTAGTTTGAGCGATTTAACACGACATTATTAATATTTACCTTTGTTGTTGCCGTCGCCGTGCCGTTTTCGTCGATCTGGATTTCCAGCTATAACAAAATCAGCAAGACGGAAAATGTCACCGAATGCCTAAACGAGCAATTCAATCTTTCGTTCAAGATTATCACCGTTGATAGACTAAAACAGAAATGTATTCACAGAAATGTTTCAGAGACAACTTTAAGAGACACTGTATTGTAAAAACAAATTGACAGATCACTGGACCGTCCAAACAAAGCAACCCTGAGGTATAGAAGAAATCATCACAGACATCTTGTACCTTCTTCCTAGGAGGATGTCAGGGGAAGAGAAATGTTAGGCATTTATGAGAGAGAGAGAGAGAGAGAGAGAGAGAGAGAGAGAGAGAGAGAGAGAGAGAGAGAGAGAGAGAGAGAGAGAGAGAGAGAGAGAGAGAGAGAGAGAGAGAGAGAGAGAGAGAGAGAGAGAGAGAGTGCTTGTATTTGGAGGCCAAATTTGAATAAACTCGAATAAGGTTTTTAAGATAGATAGACAGAAGAGAAAGAGAGAAAAAGAGAGAGAGAGAGAGAGAGAGAGAGAGAGAGAGAGAGAGAGAGAGAGAGAGAGAGAGAGAGAGAGAGAGAGAGAGAGAGAGAGAGAGAGAGAGAGCTTGTATTTGGAGGCCAAATTTGAATAAACTCGAATAAGGTTTTTAAGATAGATAGACAGATAGAAAGAGAAAAAGAGAGAAATATTTCGCTGAGAGCAACATTGAATAAGATTTTGAAGTAGTTCTCTAAAAGAGAGAGAGAGAGAGAGAGAGAGAGAGAGAGAGAGAGAGAGAGAGAGAGAGAGAGAGAGAGAGAGAGAGAGAGAGAGAGAGAGGAGAGAGAGAGAGAGAGAGAGAGAGAGAGAGAGAGAGAGAGAGAGAGAGAGAGAGAGAGAAAAATTAAATGTTTGATTAAGCATTAATTTTGTTTTAATCCACAGAGAGAAAGAGACAGACAGACATACAGACAGACGGAAAACAAACATGGTACGTGCTTATTTTGTGTTGGAATTTCTTTTGTTAAGAATAATTATTATCTAGTCATGTATATCATTCAGCAGGCTTAAGGAAACATGCTGACGTCATGACTGTAAGCTGCGACGAGCTTAATTTACACCCTTATCAACAACAACAAATAAACACAACAAGCTACCAAAAAAACAGGTGCTGACAGACACTGTAATAACTGTACGTTAGGATGAACTGTGTATACCCTTAAAACACGAACGAACACGGACATAAAAAAGGGTGCTGACAGACACTGAGATATGACATGACAGCGAACAGTGACACCGGTCACCTCACTACACGTAGCGCACACAGTGGAAATATTGCATCTTTCGTGGAATGTTTTTTTCTTTTAGCTCTGGTTTTTTTTTAACATTGTGAGGCCCACACAACATAAAACATTTCCACAACACCTCCTCCGCCCCTACCCCTTTCTTTCCCTCTCCCCATTTTCTCTTTGTTGTTGTTTTTTCTTCTGGCAATTTCCTGACTTATTTACCCCCTAAGAAAAGATAACCCATAGACAGGCTGCCCTTAAACGCACAGCCGGCATACATAAAGCTTTCACGCGAGGCGCGCGTCATCATTTCAATCGCTGCTCGCGACAGAGACGGTTCAACCGTTCTTTTGCCCCTGTTGCCCGAGCCACTGCGAGGCAGAACTTCGCAGCGACTAGCCTAGCAGTCTAGACCCGATTCCTGGGATCGGTTGTTATGCCTTTAACTGTTTCCAGGGACGAATTTCCCCCAAAGGAGCCACCACTCTGCATATAAGACTCGATCCAACTACGATCCAACTGTGATATTTGTGAGGCATGATTGACGTGAAATCCTACTGTCTAAAAAACTCTGATGAAATCCTACTAGTTACGTTCACTATATTTGTGGTCCCCAGTACACGAATCCCAATAAAATACGAGAGAGAGAGAGAGAGAGAGAGAGAGAGAGAGAGAGAGAGAGAGAGAGAGAGAGAGAGAGAGAGAGAGAGAGAGAGAGAGAGAGAGAGAGAGAGAGAGAGAGAGAGAGAGAGAGAGAGAGAGAGAGAGAGAGAGAGAGAGAGAGAGAGAGAGAGAGAGAGAGAGAGAGAGAGAGAGAGAGAGAGAGAGAGACAGAGAGAGAGAGAGAGAGAGAGAGAGAGAGAGAGAGACAGAGAGAGAGAGAGAGAGAGAGAGAGAGAGAGACAGAGAGAGAGAGAGAGAGAGAGAGAGAGAGAGAGAGAGAGAGAGAGAGAGAGAGAGAGAGAGAGAGAGAGAGAGAGAGAGAGAGAGAGAGAGAGAGAGAGAGAGAGAGAGAGAGAGAGAGAGAGAGTTGAGTGTAAGTATCGTGAGCATTTCATTTTCTAGCGAATTATTTTTTGTTTGCCTTTAACTTTTTGTTCTCGTTCGTGTGAGAAAGGGTGCTATATAAATTCACATTATTATATTATTTCATCACCACCATCTAATTTTATGAAGTATTTATTTAAACTGACCTTACAACCCTACATGCTAGCCCCGCCCCCCAACTCCATCCCCTGTCCCCATATCCCTACTATCTTCTGTCCCAAACAAACAAATAAAATCAATCCCAAAACATAATAACATAACACAACAACATCAAAATCAACTCTAAATTTAATACCAATATAACAAGGAAACATGTATGACTTAACCGACAAAGCATTTTAGTGAAAGCGGAACGGGTGATATTGAAAGCGGTGCAAACATGCATATACCGATAGAAATCATGAATAAAATAAAATGGGGGAAAAGAAGTAACATACACGCTAATAATGAAAATAGATCGAACAAAACTGCAGAACACAGAACATGAAACTGATTTTTAAATCACTTCTGCAGGAGGCAAAATCCACAAAACCGTAAAAACACATCCTTACTCTGTTGGGCCTGGCTACACGAGCTTGAGAGAATACCAGGAGAAAATGAACCATCTTCTTCCCTGAACGTCCAAGAGTAACGTTGGCCCATGCCATACTTTTCAACCACACCGTCACTGCCGAGTCAATGAACAATGAAAACTGGTAATGAACACAAATGCCTCCACCACCTCCGAGTCGATACCTGGTCTGATTAGAAAGATAAATGAATCCGACATTTCACCATATGTCTTTTTACCCTTCTATTCTCTCTTTCCTCATCACCACTCTCCTTGTGTACAATAACACACAGATACGTAAGAGACAAACACACACAACGATTCGCAAACACACACATTGATGACCGAGCTATGAACGACACGAGATATCCAAGGGCCTAGATTATTGTGCGACCAACGACGAGCAGACAATGACACGCACGACATAGCGAGACTATCCACAGTTTGGGGTTGACATGCCAACATGTATTATCATTCTATTCGGGTGAAAGCCAGAATGTACCCTCAACCTACAGTCGTTTTGTTATAGTACCTTCTCACTTTCACCTGAGAAGATTGACTGTACAGTTTGGCATATACCCCTCCATTTATCTGGTTCAAAAGACGATAATCAATTCACAGGAAAAACCCTTCTTTCCGTCCACATTTCATTTTCTTTTACAAGAATACATGAGCTGACGAAACATTTTGAACAAGATTCTAGTTTAACATTGACAACCCACAAGGAATGCCCACAGGACGTAATAGTCTTCTCTCCAAGGCACTTCAGAGCACAACAGCGACCAAAACATCGAAATCCGTGTGAGTGAGTTTAGTGCGGAACTTTCCTGGAATTCTTTGCGAATGTTGCGCAGCATCTGCGTTCATCCCGTGATTGAAAGCGTGAAAATAATCAATGTACAGGTGTAATAATAATAACAAGTATAATAGCATAGATTAAGTAAGACGTAAAGGATATTGTCGTTTATAGTAATTCGAAATGATTGTATTATTCTAAATTAGAGAAAAATACATAAACAGGATACCAGCGCAGGTAAAATAAGACGTTAAGGATATTGTCATTTACGGTCATTCCAAATGGTTGTATTATTTAAAAATAAGAAGAAATTGCATTCAGTTGTTCGCATAATATAATAAAGAGTAAGAGTCAAATTAAATAATGGAACGGTCCATGAGAAAACCCCACATAAGTCGCTCAGCATATTTCGTTTTAAAAAAACTCTCCAATACCAAAAAGATAATTCATTTTTTGATCAACCTAGCACAAAATATTTTACATAGTTCAGTAGGATACTTCTTATAACAGGTTTCGGATTGCATGCTAGTATTAGTAGTTTTTTCTGGTTGTTTATTTCTCTGTGTGTGGGTTTTTTTTCTTCGTTTTTGTTGAAGTGAACGCACGTTAAATAAAATATTCATTCATATTTCTTGTTAGCAAGAGCACAAAATATCCAAGAACCCAAAAAATATCAACTTCATGTTGACAAACTGGTCTTTATAAAAGAGCCTATTTTTAAATAACCAAAAGAGCCTATTTTTAAATAACCAAAACAGCCTATTTTTAAATAACCAAAAGAGCCTATTTTTAAATACCCAAAAGAGCATATTTTTGGCAACAAAGTATTCTACCAATAACCAAACTATTTAATGTAAAGAAAATGAATGATTTTTTTGTTTATCTCATCATTCTAAAAACCCAATCGATAGAAACAAAGTGCCCAAACTCTCTCTTCTTTGTTAGATTTCTACACACGATGTATCCTGAATGCTAAACTTCGAAATGAGAAGCAGGTGTAGTTCAAATTGTTTTATACGTGTGTTTTTATTTTACCATTTGAAGAATCACACAGTACCCTTCCATTATTTGAGAAAAAACATGATACTGACAAAAGAATAATGCTTTCATAGTCTATTTGCACAAAAATCAAACGGGAGCAAACGGGATATAGCAACTCAAAGTCCGTGAAAATAAAAACCAGAGGCATCAAACCAAAAGTTGTGTTTCACTTCGATTTCATTGTAAAAATCGTTTGTATTATATAAAACGAATTGAAAACTATGGGACTTACTCATGAAAACAAATGCAACAACAACAAAATAATATAAAAACAACCACACAAACAGTTATACGGTATCGGAACTAGTAAATAGGCCTAACAATCCTTAAAAGTGAAAATAAATCCACCGACGCCATGGTATCATCGGTGAAAAACATTACAAACTAGCGCATTCAATAATTTAGTCCATAAAAGTGTCAGAGAAGGAAAAAAAAAGGAAAAGAAAATGATGAGAAAATGTCATGACAATATGATTCTCCCTGATACCTACACATTTTCAACACTTTCATACTGTACCAGCACATACACACATGCATAAAAATAAACCCACAATAACCTCCCCCCCCCCTCCCAGCAAAATCACCAAACATAATGGATCACAATCGCATAGAGATCTGTGTAATAATCATTGTTTTATGTACAATGGTCCAAGACACTTTACGTGAAAGGAACCAGGCGTCCATACTGAATATGTGCGGTACATAAGAATACATACATAGTCAATGAATATGGACAAGACAATAGATAGTGAAAGGTACAACCACTTAGAGTGTTAAAACAATCAACTTGAATGAGCCTCAGTATCACAGAGAGAGAGAGAGAGAGAGAGAGGGAGAGAGAGAGAGAGAGAGAGAGAGAGAGAGAGAGAGAGAGAGAGAGAGAGAGAGAGAGAGAGAGAGAGAGAGAGAGAGAGAGAGAGAGAGAGAGATGGGCATGCTGCATGTATGTATGTTTGTGCAAGCGTGCTTTGGTGTGTTTGCATACGTGTGTGTATCCATGTGTAAGAGCATGCATGCGTGCATCATCACGTGCTTGTAATATCTGAGTAGCATTTACGTTCATGTGTGCGAGACAGAGAGCGCTGAGACTTTAAATAAACAGACTGTAAATTTCAATGGCTTTCGAGACATCATTTTTGAAAGGCGCTGGCTGGTGCCACCCCAAAAAAATAACATAAAAAAGGAAAAGAAAAAAAGGACATGAAATAAAACGGAGAAAAAAAGAAGAAGAAAACCCAGACCAAGGAACAACAAAACATAAACAAGCAGTTACAAATCACACAATATTCTATGAAGAATGAAATAACTATATCAACCTATTTAACAAACTTAAAAAAATATATGTATATCAAAAATCATGATTCCACAGTTGTGAAGTTTAACAATAATGAAGAATTATCTGGATTAAAAATTGGGGACTGCGAGAGAGAGAGAGAGAGAGAGAGAGAGAGAGAGAGAGAGAGAGAGAGAGAGAGAGAGAGAGAGAGAGAGAGAGAGAGAGAGAGAGAGAGAGAGAGAGAGAGAGAGAGAGAGAGAGAGAGAGAGAGAGAGAAGTCATGGTCAAAGTCAAACAAAAAGTTTAATTGTTAGGGCCCATAACAATAGAGTTCGCAAAATTATAATAGACAAACAACAATTTACATCATGCATAATATCATGGACATTCATACATTATTTTTTTAAGGAAAGAGCTTTGTGGACAACTAGTGACAGTTTGATTATATGAGAGAGAGAGAGAGAGAGAGAGAGAGAGAGAGAGAGAGAGAGAGAGAGAGAGAGAGAGAGAGAGAGAGAGCGAGAGAGAGAGAGAGAGAAAGAGAGAGAGAGAGAGAGAGAGAGAGAGAGAGAGAGAGAGAGAGAGAGAGAGAGAGAGAGAGAGAGAGAGAGAGAGAGAGAGAGAGAGAGAGAGAGAGAGAGAGAGAGAGAGGGGGGCATACAATATCATGGAGAAAGAAAGTCTGAGGAACAGACATATCTGTAGAATTAATAACAATCAGGATAAGACAAGGAGACACAGACACATTCATGCAAAGAGATCGAAAAGTAGAGAAAAACATACAATACGTTTTACCATTTTTTTCTGATCAAATCCTAACAAACATCTGAGCAGTTAGAAATATCAACATTGGAAGTAAAGAAAGGGAGAACGAGATGTCTTTGGGAGAGACAGAAAACCCCCCACAATAACAACAACAAAAACCCAACCAAACCGAGACAAACTTCTACTCCTTTGCTGATAATAGATCAGGTAAAGGACAAAAAAAAGAATTATAAATAAAATCAACAACTAGCTATCACTCGAGCACCAAAGAGTAAAAGACAAGGAAAGCCATAGGAGCTTAACCTCCAAAACGGCTCTAACAGGCTTGAAACAAGGAGTAGTTTGTTGCACACATTATTTTGTCTAATACCGTTAAGTGCTTAAAGACAGAAACTTCTTAATTAACTCACGGAAGCAGGATTTGTCTTCAAATGACTTAAAGCAAACAAACAAACAACAACAACAACAACAGCAACAGAAACTAAACAAAACACAGACCAAAAGAACTGATAATGGTTGAAACAAATATGCAAGCATGGCGTTCAACAAATAAAAAGTGTATATTCCAGATGCACAGATATGCCATTGTGTACCTGCGACAAATGGAAAAACAAAAACAGCTACAAGAAAGAGTAATATTCGTGTCACAAATGTCAACAACAAAAACAAAAATAAATCTGTGATTTTTTGGTGTTTTATATTAATCAAAGGTTCATCTGGGTCAGGTTTTTTTTAAACAGAAAAAGTAAAAAAAAAAAATGTAAATTAAAACATTAAAAACAAAAAAATTAATAAAAGGTTTATATGGACAAATGGACCATGACGTTATGAAAACGCTGTCAAACGCAAGAAACAAAGGCAACCCAATGGTATGTAATTACATGTAACTGTTAGAAATAAAAATACCCCCTCCCCCCAACCTCCGTAAAATCAAAGCAAAAACAAATTAAACACCTTGCTATCAGCATCACAATAAAAAAAAGAAAGAAAAAAATGTTTCACTTGATCCTGTTATTTTGTTTTGTTTTTTTTACCACAAAAGAGCAACAGAAAAAAATTGTTTCCATTTGATAAAGATCCAGTTGTAAATAAAGAATGAAAATAAGTTTCACTTGTTCTTTATATAACATTATATCAACAAGAGACCCCCCCACCCCTGCCCCTCAAAAAATAAAAAAAAATAAGGAAAAAAATTACTAAAGCTTTTCACCACCACTTCCAAAAAAAGAATAAAACCCCGCAAAAAACTTTCACTTTGTTTGTGACACTGAAACAAATAAAACAAACAAACAATTGCACAAAAAACACAAGAAAAACAAGTTAGTCTTTTCTGACGTGTAAAGCGCAACGGTACCTTAAATTTCTGGGCAATAGGAGAAAGCATCTGGCAACGCAACGAGAACAAAAATTGCTATTGGTATTTTGTATTTAAATATAAAGCAGTCATGGCATGGGTAATTGATATCTCGGTAATAAATAGTTATCAACAAGTTTATCCAATTCAAACACAAAAGATAGAGACAGTTATAGAAACAGGCGCGCGTGTACACACACACATGCGTACGCGCGGGCGCGCACGCACACACACACACACACACACACACGTACATGCACACACACACGCACACGTACACAGTAACACACACACGCGCACACGCACACACACACAACGTGCACACAAAGATGTAGCCGAACAGACGCCTTTAAAACGTACTTAAAAATATACTTCCATGCTCCTAAAAAAAAAAAAATCCCCCCCAGCACCCCCATCTCTTCCCCAATTCCTCACCCCCTACACACTCTATTATCCTATAACTCTATTATGTGAAACACATGACGTAATAGCTAACAAGAACATAAAATTAAAAACAAATCACTAAACCTTCTCACCACCACACCCATACCCAAAAGCCAATCCAACAGTATTAATTAAAATGGTTCGTTTATCTCAAAAGGTTTATCTCCAAAGTATTTGCCACAATTTGTTAAAGTTACAGATCGAAGCACAAAACAATATAGTGACAGATAATTATATTGGTCATCAAACGAATACATCTGGGGGAAAAAAGATTAGAAAAAGAGACGACATAGACCACCCATAGAGATGTTTAAAAAAAAGGTGATTTAACACCATAGACATCAACCCCAATCACACCCACCCACCCCCCAAAAACAATATTGTACTGGATGAATCTGTCACATGCATTTGTGAAAACTGCAGATAGTAGGTGAAACTAAACAATCTGTCACAAACAATTTCAGTTAACAAATTGCAAGTAGATGAGTGTAACGAGACAATCTGCTACAATCAATATCAATTACAAATTGCATCGCGCTTGTGCATGCTGTAAGCACGGAAAAAAAAAGTACCTCGAATATTAACACCAATGTCATGAAATATATACTTCTCTGTATTGGTAGAAAGCCAGGTAAAAATATGGCAAATAATGAATATTAAATAAAGAGTAATAGTGTACTGGATAGTCAAGAAATAGTCAACACCTTTAATTCAACACACCGAATGATCCTTTTCTGTCCTTAGTAAAATGAGTGATTATCTTTTGCCCACATGAAACTGTGTTTCCATCAAACTCGACACGCGCCACTCTTGTGCATTCCAGCAATGCACGCATGCACACACGCATGTGCGCACGCACACACATACACACAAACAACACCACCACACATGAACAAACAACAACAGCACACGCACACGCACATACCCACAACAACAACAGCACACACACAAACACACACTCATTCACATACATTTTCACTTTCACACAAACAGGTATTCCCACATTCACACACACGTATGTGTGACCTTGTAATTTGTGTGTGACACACACACACACACCTACACCTACACACACACACACACACGGATACACACCCACACACCAGGACATTCATTAAGTTAAGAGAAACTGCGGTGTGTTTATCATTCATATTATTTAATTATCATATCAACCGTATGCTAATTTCCACCCTCAGCTCAACACATACTTTGAAACCAACTTGTGTGTGTTTAAACAGTCGGTTTCAGGTACTGGATCTACAGTGATGGTTACACCACTGGGCATTCAACAAAATCATCAGAATAAGGCTAAAGGCTTGATTTCACGTGCTGATTGTGTATGTTTCCTGATTCTAAATAACGCGACGAGTCGCGAATGTGTCAAACGAAATATTCAAGCTCAGAAGAAAAAAACAAATGTGAAAAATAAAATAATAATTTTGGTCTCATAGTTATGTATAAAGGATCTCTTTCAGCATTGTTGTTTGAGGAGCAGTGGGGAATAGTTCAAGAACAAACAAAGGAAAGGTAAATCCACTGTATATGACATGGCGTGTTTAACAACTCAATAAGTTCAGAACAATGAAAAACAACCATACATTAGATATTAATACATATGTCACTGATGTGGCGCACCATGATTCCGATGCAATATGTAGTAGCAATGCTTTTTTTTCTTTTATAAACATATTATTACAGAGCTTTGTGTAAGGTTTTCTTAAACATTCTTTGCATCTTACTGTAACGCACCAGTCAACAAAGGACAAACAAAACAATTCAAGCTCAGAGCAGTATGAGCAAGTTTTGTAACATCGTCAATTCTTTGTTTTTAGTTGTTTATCCTTTCTTTTATTTGTTGTTCCTATGATAGAGTCATGTTTTCAGTTATTTATTTGATTCTCTTAAAAAAAGCATTTCTGCTCTCTTCTGCAGTTAATACACCCGCCTCTACTATATTAAGACCCACGTTTTTTTTTTCATATTTCACAACTTTGTATACACGTTTCCAACAGAACTGTTTCTATAGGACATGCTTACCCGTTATTGTGATTGTGGCAGATTCTCTTCGTTTATTGGATAAAACCTGATCAAAATAATTGCTTTCCACTAGTGTGAATAACATTTCCAACTGCAGCAGAAATGAAAATGACTTATTCCTTCGGAGGAAAATTGAATTTTTGTGATAACATCCAAATACAAAACAACAAAGAAGAATGCATGGACTCGCGACCAAATATTCTAAACAAGTACCATGCATGGAGAACATTTTTAATTTTTAATATTGTACTGATATGTTTCCTGATACGTCAGCAAAAAGTGATTCAACATCACAACCGTGTTTGCGTTAAGTTTAGTTTGTACGGTTTCCTATATGTTGTGTTAATAACAGTTTCCTTATCTATCTCTCTTATTGTCACAAACACATACACATACACACAGACACGCGCACACACCACACACTCACATGTACACACACACACACACAAACTTTCACAAAGTCACAGACACACATACACTCACACACACACCTAAGTATAAAGTCACAAATACAAGTGCAGATTACATTTGCAGGCATCATCATCTTTATATCATGCACATACCTGAAAAGAAACCCAAGAAAATAAATATGTGTAGATATAAAAAGCCTTTAAAATACTTCAAACTGTGAATATGGTGCTGCGGGTGTTCTTAATCTTGACTTTATCTTAAATCACAAATTGTGAAGCCATGTCAAACAACGAGTTGGGCACAATATGAATATACCCCACAACTGAAGCATGTCGACATCATTAATCTCCAATTACGCATATCAAAGCGATATCACTAACCCATATTTGTTACAGTTTTCAACTTGATCGAAAACAGTCTTTTACCTTCTGATCTGGAAAATAAAATAAAGAGAAAAGAAGAAAGAAACCCAAAAGTAAGCAACAACTTTGTTTGTACACAGTGTGTGAGTGGTTCCACAAGTATCAGAGTACATTGGTCAAGAATGCGACTTTAAAGTGTGTCAATGTAATTCAATATGAAAGGAAATCCTTGACTTGCATCCCAGATTGCACAAGCATGCAAACACAGACAGATACACACACATCGAATCATACAAGCACATACATAATTTACATAAACATCTGGCCCAACTTTTGGCAAAAGATAAAACAAACAAAGGCGGCACTTTCTTTAACATAGATATGTAAAAATAACAGTTGAGTGAATTATTGGCATCTGATCAAATTTCAGCGTCCACTAAAATAGAACAAAATACAGGTAGTTTCCACACCCATTACAAAAATAAAAGAAGGGTTTACAATAATAATTACAAAAAAAATGTTTCAGTCTTCTCTGACACTGCAGATACAGAGAGCAAATCAGCACGTAAACATACTTCGCCAGTAAAAGAAAAAAAAAGCAAAGGCCCATATCGTTTGTATCAGTCTTGATGGCAAAACAGTGACGGAAATAACATTCTGCATATCCTTAAGTGAACTGCATGCAACAAACAATGGAACACATTGCACACACAGACATGTTGAATACGATCAACCCAGGTTTATTATTGACAAGCTAAGACCTTAACCTTTGTTGTTGTATGAATATTCTCAGAGCTAGCAGACTGAAATAGAAAATAAAGAATCAGCTGAACACAAAGAGAAACAACTTTATGTAACGGTAGAGGATCAAAAATAATTCTTTTGTAGACATTTTTTATGAGTGCTGTTTTCTCAATTGTATTCTCTGTATAACGTTTGAAAAAGTTGATATACTTTTATTATCAGTTCATCAGTTCAATTGCTAAAGAAAAAATTGTTTTGTTTAGTAAAATATAAAAACAGTAATGCTTATTAACAGAGTTATTCTTAGTCTCATTTCGGTAAAGGTCAAGATGTGCCACCCCCCCTGCATTTCTCAGTTAATTCCATTTTCACGTTTTTGCCTTTCTTACCAAACATGTATTTTATGAACCTTTTTAGCTAATAACCTTTTTGGAATACTAACCCTATCCCTAACCCTAGGCCATTATCTAATAGGACCCCCCCCCCCCCCCCCCCCCCCATGTATTGCAGTACACGGCGCCATTTGTCACAGTCGTGGTTCATTGCGTTTTCCCGTCTTATGGGGGGGGGGGGGGGGTAGGGTTAGGGATAGGGTTAATATTCCAAAAAGGTTATTAGCTAAAAAGGTTAATAAAATACAGCTTTATGTTTGGTAAGAAAGGCAAAAAGGGAAAATTGCAATTAACCGAGAAATGCAGGGGGGGGGCACATCTTTACCTTTACCCTTATTTCATTATAACAAACACTGAATGAACAAAGTGGCCAGCCAGTCCATATAGTTAATGATGAACGCTTCTGTTGGGAGTCACAGAGGCAGATATAATGTTTCCACTTTTATCCTTTAGAACAAAAGTGATGATGCAATGAGAAATACAATTAAATCAACTAAAATGCTAGGCATACATTTTTCACTGGGCATCATTTGAACAGTTCAGTCACATTTTGATGTAAATCTGGTTCCTTATCGCTTCGATTGAATAATAATCAATGTACGTGTTTACACACCCCATTTAACTTGATATGAACCACTGAAATGTTTCTGAGCGGTTTAACTCATTCCGGACGAATTCTGAGTATACTCGGAACAGAATGCCAGTCAGGGCCTAATTGCGAATGTTCTCGGAACAGCGATTTTTTAATCTAAAACTTGTCTAAATCCATGGGTGTTTTTTTCCATCCAAATCACGTGTTTTGAGTTACTTCGCTTCATCACATTTCGTGTCAAGTGTGTTTGACACTTCTATTTCAATTTTTAATGTTACAAATGACAAAATGCGACTGCCATAGACAAGCCTCATCAAATACTCCAATCATATATTTTCACTAACAGTAATAGTAATAAGGAGAATAATGATTCTGATTTAAATGCAAGTAACCACGATTTGAAAGCGAAAAATAAACTTGGATCAACCACTGAACCGGTAATGTTGTCAAAACTGAATCATTGACAATGTGACGTTTGTTGCGCTTCTTATTTGTTAAAATTGTTTTTTGAGGCAGCCCCAGGCCAGTAATGAAGTTTGTGTAAGGCGGTGATGTCCTGAAGGGGTTAAAAGGGATTCTATAAATTTCAAGAAACAACAAAACCAGGCAGGCAAAATACCAATGTATGGCATCACTTCCAAGAGAGGTAATTAAGTTATATTTGGTACTGTACTACCTACTGATTCCAAAGGTAATATCATCAACTTTCCCATATATAAAACGTCATAGTACATGTAACTATGTAACGATAATTTTGATAGCAAAACAATCTGCTTTTGCCATGATTTTGATACCATAGCAATGTGATGTCAACGAACGACGAAAACGTTGCCATGGATTACTAGAAATGGTTCATGTATATCTGAACTGGTTCATTTAACAAGTGAAGCGTTGACATGTCTGTGTTGTGAATTGTCTTGTATGAAAACAATTCGACTTTCACCAAACAATGATTTAATAAAAACGATTAAAACCAGGACATAAAGCGGTAGTAAAAAAACCCAAACAATTACGGCGGTATGTGTAACAGTCAAAGGCATCGTTTATGGTTTGCTCTCTGACAGGCTAAATAATGTAGCTAAGAAACAAAATAAAGCCAATTCAAGTAATGTATAACTTAAACGAATGTGAACATTGTACATAACATCATCATGCATAATGAAACATTTAATTACATTTACCATGACATTTGAAAGACTAAAAAAGAAAGTACACAGAAACGATCTTTACCAAAAACAATTCGAGCTTTTATAGTGTCTCATTAGGAGAGGAAAAAAATGTCAAAAATATAAAACTGAAAAAAATTAAAGCATTCGAGTCATAAAAATAACAGTCACATATGCAAAACCTGAAAACACTGGAGAGGCAAATATGAATATCTTCATTCAGTGTATGAAGAAGTATTCTCGGCTTGAGTTCTCAAAACCTGAATGTTTCCACAATAAAAAAAAGTTTACCTATTACAAAAAAAACCCCCACCAAACTTGGTCAACTATAAATATATGCCTAAAGAACTTCACTTAAAGACAGCAAAGGCAGTTATCAGCAAGATAGTTTCGAGGATTAATAATAAAAAGGTGTCTTAAGAATGTTGTTCTTCCACGTCACGGCAGTACCACAAGTACTGTGCCCACACAAAGAAAAAACAACAACACAGAATCAAACAAATCACAGCGTAAATAATCGATCTTTGAATAATATTCATCTCCCCTTCTCTCCTTTCACTTTTCGTTATGTGGGTGTGCATGTACACTTGCCCACAAACACGAACAACACACACGCACACACACACGCACACGCATGCGCGCACACACACACACACACGCACATGCACACACACACAATGAGACCATTGGAATATTATTTATAAAGACAAGGGCACTTTTTTCACATTTCTATATAATTTTATCGAAGCACAATTTCATTTTTTGGTGCGTTGTCCACATCCTTGCACTCACGCAACCCATATGACAAACAAGGATCAGCATACATATCTTAATGTAACACGTGTGCTTGCATGCACACAAGCGAATGCATACACATGCACACACATACGTCAAACACGTATGCACACACAGATAATGGGTTCACACACACACACACACACACACACACACACACACACACACACACACACACACACACACACACACACACACACACACATCCAAACACGCCATACTAAAGGTTCTCAGAGGGGGAAAATATTCGCGAAAAGTCATGAGAGTGTACATTATTATATATATATATATATATATATATATATATATATATATATATATATATATATATATATAAATAAACAAATCAGGACTCATCAAGGGTTCTCGCCACTGTTACCTCACGCCACAACCCACCAAAGCATCTGTAAAACACACCCTCCCCGGGGAAAAAAAAAACAACAACCAAACCTTTTACCCACCATTTTTCTCACATCATCCCTACTATCGACAAAGCTGGTTCTCATTTCCCTACAACCCCACCCAACCCCCACCCACCCTCCCATCTCCATTTCCACTTCCCTTTTCTCCACCCCCCCCCCCCCCCCCCCCCCCCCCCCCAATCATTCACCCCCCAAAAAACCCCCAGGCCGTTCTCATCTCTTCTTGTTAGCTTCGTCACCACCCCTCTCTACACTAACAGTTGCCCCTACTCCTCCGACTCTGGCAGAGCCGTCAGGGGAAGTAGCAGCGTTGCTGTTGGCGCCACTGCCACTGCTAGAGTACGAAGCGGAGGATGAGGAGGAGGATGCCCTGAGGTTGCGGAGCTTGAGGAGGTTGTCCCTGGTGATGGAGTCGTCTGGCTTGAGGTGCAGGGCCATCAGGTAGCTGGCCTCCGCCTCCTCCAGCTTGTTGTTCATGTGCAGCATGGCTCCCAGGTTCATGTGCGTGGTGGGCTCCTGCACACGACAAACCACGCCTGGTTTTTAGTAGCACTCTATGCTGTCGGTGTCCATTCCTTTCGGTCTGATTCACTTTTTTATTCTTTGCATTCCCTTTTCTTGCTCTCTCCCATCCCCCTCGCTCTGGATGTGTGTGTATATGCGCGCGCGCGCGCGCGCGCGTGCGCGTGTGTGTGAGTGTATGTGTGTTTACGTAAGTGGGCGCGCGTGTGTATTTTTGTGCGCATGTGTGTTAGTCTCTCTCTCCCTCTGTGTGTGTGTGTGTGTGTGTGTGTGTGTGTGTGTGTGTGTGTGTGTGCGTGCGTGTGTGCGTGTGCGTGCGCGTGCGCGTGTGCGTGTGTGCGCGTGTGAGAGAGATTGAGAGAGAGAGAGAGTGTATGTGTGTGTGTTTATGTGTCCATGTATGTCTCTGTAATATATGTGTGTGTGGCTACTTATCAAGAAAGTTTCCACAGCGCTTATCCTTTAAGCACTAAGCGCTTGACAAACAACAAAAACCCCAACAACAACACACAATAGAAGCATACACACTTTGGGTTTCAGCTCAACTGCCCGACGATACAGCTGCTCCGCCATTTCCTTGTCGTTGATTTGTCTGCAACCGAAAAATGAACCATCATTATTACATGGAAAAACAATTATATTTGGTATATTTGGTATTTGGTATATTCTAGTCACAGAGACTTATCTCTGTGAAATTCGGGCTGCTCTCCCCCGGAGAGCGCGTTGCCGCAAGTGCAGCGCCTACCCATTTGTTTTTTTTGGGGGAGGGGGAGCACATGCACAGGGTGAGGAGGGGGTGTGGAAACACTTGGAAAACCTAGCTATCAATTTTGCCATACCAGGCAGCGGGAATTCTCCCTGCTCTTACCGACTTTCAACTGCCGTGGGATTTTTACGTGCGCAAAGCGCACGGGTCAGACTAGCTTTAAGTCCCCATCCGAAGGACTCGACGTTCAGTTCGATTTTCCTGTCAAACTAGAAAGAAAGCGTGAGGCAGGGATTCGAACACGGGTCACTCACGCTGCAGTCACGCATTACCTTTGCCAGGCGAACGTCTTAACCACTCTGACACCTTTCTCCCTTTCAATACAGCTCCAAATAAAACCTGCATACACATGTTACAGCCCCCCCCCCCCCCACCCCCCTATCTGCTCAAACAATTTTAAACAGAATACTTTAACATAAAATTAAACTCTATCCTGATAGAGAGAGATTTTCTTAGATTTAAGGAATACAATAATGAAACATTTAGCTTTAGGGCGCGTGTGCATGTAGCCTACGTGGAAGCCGTATAAGCATATCCCATCCGCAAACATAGTAAAAGAAAGTTGGAAATAAGCGGATAGGATAGGCAGACGGGTTTCCGCATTACGTGCTCACTCCATATTTCTTGCTTCCTGTTTTTTTCTCGGATTGATGATGGGTTTCCTTCCGGGATTTGCACGTAGATTTAGTATGTATAAGTGCACACGGCCTTAGACTGATTGGCAATGATTTTCAGGACAGCAAGACAAGAAATGAATGAGGCTAATTTCAAGTATGTGGTGTGTATGTGTGTGCGCGCGCGTGCATGTGTGTGTTCGTCTTTCAACACCTGTGCGTGCGTGCGTGCATGCTTGTGTGTGTGCGTGCGTGTGCGCGCGTGCATGTGTGTGTTCGTCTGTCAATACCTGTGCCTGCGTGCGTGCGTGCATGCTTGTGTGTGTGTGTGTGTGCGTGTGTGCGGGCGCGCGTTGTCTGTGACTGTGTATGTGTGTGTGTGTTCCGCTTTCAATAATACTTGAACGCTAAAAAAAAGCAGCTAACAAGCAAGAACATGGTAACGGACCGAAAAACACTGGCGGCGTGGAAGACGATGTCGAAGTCGTTGGGCTCCTTGCGCAGAGCCACCTTGAACATCTCCGCTGCCTCCTGGGCCATGTCCCGTGACGCCAGCAGCTGGGCTGTCAACCAACAACCACCACAAAGCAAGTCGCACCATCAATGACTGATCAAGATTAGAACTTTTACATGAGCACTGACGGATATGAAATGGGGGCCATTGGAACAGTACAAGGTGGTAGCTGCATTGGTGTGGGCGCAACATCTGTATGTTTGCAAGGCACAAGGGTGGGCACCGGGTGAGCGATGTGCCACTGTGGGGCTGGTGTTTGCAACTTTGGCCATTTTGAAGAAGGTGTAGTGGCGCAGAAGGATATTCTTGATGAAGATATTGTGAGGGTGGTAGGTGAGAGACAGAATGGGGTGGTCGTTAGTTTCTGGTTTGTCAACAACAGCAAGGGCTCGGTGTCTGGTGATCGATACATTGTACAGCTCTCAGTTTATATTAGCCTCTACTAGGCTAATTGCAACCACTGAGCAAAGCCACTTGAGTAAGGAGCCTGAAATGCTTCACACTACTGCTTCTGTAAAACTACCTAACTGCCATCGCCAAAAAGCCCTGTGCTTATTAGGCTTTCACCATTTATCGACATTAACCTAACAGTTTGGGCCAACAGTAAAGCAAGATCGAGAGTCGTGTCATAAATGATGTTCTACAGCAACGGAAAAACAACAGAACTTTCTTGGTCTTATTGTAAACTAGTTTCTAAAGAATATTGGCTCCTAGTCCTAAAGCTGCTACCTAAGGGATTTGTGGCTTTGAGGGAACATCCTCAACACGAACTGAGATGACATCCACATGGCCGAGTGGGGGTGTGCCCTAGGCAAACATGTAGAAGTTGATAGACATGGATCCAATACAGGCAAGGTGTGGAACCGCGTGTTGTTTTGTTCCCCGAGGCCCTGTTTGTTTGCTTGCTGTCTGATCGATAGAAGCTGCTCGCTCGCAATGCGCCAATACTCGGTTAGCAGGGACATGCATGCGTGAACGAACAAAGACAATTTCATGCTTGCACGAACATCACAACACCCAGAGCACACAGAAAGAGGGGTGGAATAAACACACAGATGTACACCCACTTATACAGAGATTGAGAGAGAGAGACACACACACATGCATACATACAGACAAACGCGTACAGGGTTAGCAAAAGCATTCGCACATAGAATCACATGCATAGAAACAAACACAGCGCACATACTGACACACACACACATACACACACACACACACACACTCACAACACGCATCTCAACATATTTATTCAGGAAGCAGGGTGAACCATATTCATCACATGATTCATCTCCTGATGACAGACACACACACACACACACATACACGCGCGCGCACGCACACACACACATACACACACACCACACACAGAGGCGCGCACATGCATAGAAACACATAGAAACACGCGCTTACACACACTTATAAACACCCACACACACGCGCGCGCGCATTTTCCACGTTGCAGCGAAACTAATAACATATTCTGGTATCCGATTACGATTTGTAGAACACTGTTGTCAGAGGTAATTGCAGTTTCAATGAAAACTGAGAACACTGGTGCATGTGTGTGTTTGTGTGGGGGGGGGGGGTACAAAGAGAATAAGGAGAGAGAGAGAATGAGAGAGAGAGAGAGAGAGAGAGAGAGAGAGAGAGAGAGAGAGAGAGAGAGAGAGAGAGAGAGAGAGAGAGAGAGAGAGAGAGAGAGAGAGTGAGAGAGAGAAGAGAGAGAGAGAGAGAGTGAGAGAGAGAGAGAGTGAGAGAGAGAGAGAGAAGAGAGAGACAGACAGATAAAAAGAGACAGATGGACAACAAATAGATAAGAGAAAAGCAGGGACTGACCGTGATGGAGGTCTATGGTGCCATCGTTGGGGTCCAGTGCTCGGGCTTTCTCGAACCACAACTCAGCATCCTTGTATTGATTCTGACACACACACACACACACACACACACACACACACACACACACACACACACACACACACACACACACACACACACACACACACACACATACTTGGACACGTTAACACGTGGGCACACAAATACACACACGCGCGCGCGCACGCACTCACGCATACACACACAGCCAGTCAAAAGACTTGATCAACGATTCACCAACACCCCTTTGAAAGCACATATATTTTCGATTTTAATATATTTTTCAACAACATCTCTAAACATTGCAGCAATTATCACACGCATTCACCCATGCTCACCCACCCACCCAGACAGTCAAAATGACTCAATTGACTCAATGACTCAAACTAATGTTTAATGACGAAAGCCAAATAAGCTCATATCATCACAGTCTCGAAAAGCGCAACACGCACAAATGCATGCACGTAATAACACTGGCCTACGGCCCAATCCGAACAAATAAAATAAGGGGCAAGTTAACATTGGGATGGAATATGTAGATAATACAGGTGTAAAGTGAACCTATACAGGCAATGCAATAAACACGAAGCAAAATATATAAACCTGATAATAGGCATAATTTGCATAATCACACAGTACTTTAAATATCAAGCATAGATACATAAAACATCCAAAATCGCGCATGCGCGCAGGCACCTGCAAACAGTCAAAAGGAGAGACCGAGAGAGACTGAACTGACAGGAGCATTTCACAAGTAAGCCTTTTTTCCCCAATTCAATCAAAGTGCAGAACCCTTCTCTTCGTTGACCAAAACTCACTATAAAAAAATAAAACCAACAATAAATGCACTTCTATTACATTATGAATTTATTGTTATGTACTGGTTTTGCTTGTTTGAATAAAATGTTGATTGGTTTGAAATCGATTCTCTATACCAATGTTGCAGAGTACTGTGCGGTTGAGGGTCATAATAATATGGACAAAGCTGACACTTCCTTTTTTTTATGATGTTGGGTTTGCTCCCCTTTGGCTCTTAAAGACCCACCAGGTCATGTGTCAAAATCACGGGGTTCACGTGTTTTCCCTCTTATAAGCTGGTAAGAAATCTTGTTTTGACCAGGGGGGCCGTTTCACAAGCGCTAAGTAACGTTACTAGCGTGAGCGCAAATCGGCAAAACGGTACTAAGAAACACCTCTATCGCCGACGTTTGCCAAAACCGTTTGGTGGCTACTCCCAAAGTATCTCGTGGCGAACTATCACTATCTCTGGGGGGAATACATTTCTTGTTGTTGATTGGTCCATTAAAGTTTGGTTAAAATAATAATTTTTTTTACCAACTGCAAACGTTTTCTAAAGTGTTTCTTAGGCCCCGCCCCGCCCCGTTTGGCGTAAGCGTTATTCGCGCGGCGATCGCTATCTAGAGAAACTAGACCCAGGCTTGACTCCCATACAAATGTCCCCAAATTGAAACCGAAACATCATTTTAAAGAGCAGCCTCAATTTGAAGCTGGGGACATTTGTATGTGGGTCACAGATACCTAGAAAAAAACCAAGGGATTTAAAAATCGTGGTGTGTCAGTGTCTTTAACCATGCGGTGCCAGGCGTGGGTTATCATCATGAGCAGCTTTGGTAGAGGGGAGCTGATTAACGGAGAGTTTCCTCCCATTGTGCATTTCCACTACTATCTGTTTTCATTTCGTCTTACCTTCTGCTGGTGGAGCCTGGCCAGGGTGAGGTGGGCGGGGATGTGGTCTGGCTTGGAGCGAAGGGCCTCCCGGTACCAGTGCTCCGCCTGATCAAACTGGTTCAGCTTCATGTACAGCTCGCCTGGGACACAGAAATAAATAGACAAAAAAAAGAAGATAAAACTAAATGACAAGTCATATAACTGTACTCTAAGACAGTCTGATATACTTAATAGGATTTAATGGATTTTATGGATCCCGCCCCCCCTCCCCACGGGGTGGGGGTTCGTTCATCTGCATAAAAACTTTAATTTTGTGCCTTTCCAATTTTGTATCTAAGACTAGGACGTATTTAAGTCGCCCCCCTCACGTTAACGACCCTTTATCTCAAAGTCTGCATTTTGTTTTAGTTTTATGGAAACATTCAAGGCTGATCCTATTTATTTATTTAATAAAATGTATATAGCGCTTCACCTTTAACCCTTTCGCCGCCAAAGTCGCATTTTAGCACCACAATGATTTAACACCTACGTCACTAAAAGGCATCAAATTGGGGTCTCTTATCCAAAGACCCTATTGTCTTAGTTTTGGGAAGTAAGGATAGACCTTATTTTATATATGTCACAGAAGAATCCCCAAATACTGCAGATGGATTTTGTTCTCTACCCAGGTCAATTTAATGGACATTTTTGGCTGAAATGTGACCGGCGGTGAAAGGGTTAAGCTCTAATCTCTATCCCTTTCCCTTTCCCCCAAAAATGGCAGAATGTAGCTTCTCAGTGGAAATGGTCAATGCAAAGAGTTGATGGGGAGGTCGAGGGGAAGGTGCGGTTACTAAAGTAAGTATAAAATAGTCAAAATGAGTACACATCGGTGCACGCACGCAACGCGTGAAACTACAATTTGCATCGTAAGTTACACCATTGAGGAGGAAGAGATAGACCCAGGTAGTAGACCCTGTTATGCTGCTCCTTTTCCAATGCCTCATCTTGGAAGAGAGAGAGAGAGAGAGAGAGAGAGAGAGAGAGAGAGAGAGAGAGAGAGAGAGAGAGAGAGAGAGAGAGAGAGAGAGAGAGAGAGAGAGAGAGAGAGAGAGAGAGAACTTGTTGATGAATAATTGATTGTAAAGCGCTTTGGGCTCATTTGAGGCAAAGCGCTATATAAATGTACTATTACTTACTTATCTTGCCTGTGGCAGCCAAGTCAAGTCAAGTCAAGAGTCAAGTCAAGAATACTTTGTTATCTCTCGTGGAGATATTTGGTTGCAGGTGCAATACACATCAACAAACACAACAAGACAATGAAATATTAAGCATCACAAACGTGGGGGAAGAGCATACAATTTAGACATTGTTAGAACATAGGCTATTAATTAAATACCAAGATATAATTAATTAGATGAAATACCAAGATCACACAAAAAGAGAATAAGTTATTCATAGCATCATGCAATGGGATGTGTTAGAGTACCTTGCATAAGCTTCTAGCTTGCTGTACTCAACTCGTTTAACACCTATGTCACTAACAGGCATCAAATTGGGGTCTATTATCCAAAGACCCTATTCAGGGTTCCCAGGGCTTTCAGCCATCCCCAAGTAAGGACCTTGTAAGGACCTGTAGGCCTAAGGATAATCTCCATCTTTTACTTTAGCCAACGATCTTGAAAGGAACACTTTCCCAGCATTGTGAACAAAGTCTAAGCCGATAGAAAAACTATGGCTGACACAGATATACGTGTTTTCTCGCAAAACGACACAAGGATAAAGAACGAGATTTCAGTCCAATTTCTCTTGACAACTCACGGTGCATCGTTCGTCTGCTAAGCGGTCAGTTGAAACGGGAAAGTTGGGGGAGGGGGTAAGGTGAAGTAGGTGCTGAGCGATGTTTCTGAAAAGTAAAATCGCTGCTTCTGCAATCTATTTTGAGTATGGTCTTGCTGCTCAGGGCAGTTTTTGGCAGCTGTCATGACTTGTAAGGACCTTGAAGTGAATATAAGCACTTGGAAGGCCTTACTTGGAGATTTCAATTTGCCAAGACTTATAAGGACTGGTAAGGCCCCTATGAACCCTGCTATTGTCTTAGTTTTGGGAATTAAGGATAGACCTTATTTTATATAAATCACAGAAGAACCCCCAATACTGCAGATGGATTTTGTTCTCTATCCAGGTAAATGTAATGGACATGTTTCGTTGAAATATGGTTGGCGGTGAAAGGGTTAATATTGTGCTGCTGCTTTGATGTGCGTCCATGTTTTGAGATGATTTGTTGTTTTCAAACCCAATCAGGTAGGTACCTACCCAGCATGTTCTGGATGCTCTGCGGGGCATAGTAGCTAGGTCTCCTCTTCAGCGCTTCCAGGTACGTGTCCTCCGCCTCCTGCAACAGACAGAAGGGTGACCAGGAGAAACTGAAGTGTATGCAGCATGCAGAGAATAGCGTGCAAAAATGACATTGACAGGCAGGAATAGGCATTCATACACACAATTCATATATTATGCAAGTCTTAAGGGTGAACGTGCATGGCTTCGTGTGTGTGTGTGTGTGTGTGTGTGTGTGTGTGTGTGTGTGTGTGTGTGTGTGTGTGTGCGTGCGTGCGCGTGTGCGTGTGCGTGTGCGTGCGTGCGTGCGTGTGCGCGCGTGCGCGTGTGCGTGCGCGTGCGCGTGCGCGTGGAGAGAGTATAATATTTATCGTGCATATTTAATTATGAGCATTATATGTGCATGTGTGTATCTGTCCGTGTAAACTATGACTGACTGCATGTATATAACCCACCCAATACCTAATGCGTGTGCATGCACGTTTATAGGATGAATAGGATTTGTGACACACTGACCTTGAAATGGTCGTGGTCAGCGAACAGGCGGGCCAGATTGTACAGACAGGAGATCTTGGTGGCATTGCGCATATAATTTGTTTGAATGTGCATGTTTAGTTATGGCCAATCATGTCTATAATTGATGTGACATACTACCCTTGAGGAGGTCATGGTCGGCAAACAGGCGGGCCAGGTTATGCAGACATGAAATCTTTGGGGTCTTGTACATAAAATGTTTGAATGGACCGCGTGACCGGAAGTAAGGGGAGAGCTAGCCTACGTCCGGGAAAGGAGAGTCGCGGCCCTTTGCTACTTTCGTTTTCTTATGAGCTATGGCATGGGTTCCAAATTGGAGTGTTAATGCTATTGTTTTGAGTGTTGGTCAGTATGGTTAGAATAGATTGTGCATGCTTAGTTATGATCAAGCATGTCTATAATTGACGTGACAGACTGACCTTGAGGTGGTCGTGGTCAGCGAACAGGCGGGCCAGGTTGTAGAGGCAGGAGATCTTGGTGGTCTCGTGCAGGCGGGGATCCTTCAGGCCTGAGGTATCCAGGTCCGCACAGTGCCGGTAGATCTGGCAGCACACAGGTGCGTATAAAAACGTGCTAGAAAGTCCTGACACAGTACAAACATCCGTCAGAGAGGAGCTTAACTATATGCTACAATCCCGCCAACAACTAGATAAAACCAAAATTTAATTTAAATTTGGCGCGATAGACCTGAAAGAAGAATCCAAATTCACCTCAATGAAGAACAATCGACAGAGAGACAGACACAAAGAGGAACCATTACCTCCTCGTTGGAGGTTATTACTAAAAGGCCCAGCAACAAGCAGACCGTTGAGAAGCAGATAATTGTAACTGAGGTAACTGATAATTGTAACTCATATACAGCAAGAGCCCCATCTCTTAAAACTTGGTATAACTGCGGACATAATTATTGTGACCAAAAATGTTAGTTCGTAATTGTGTATCTGACCTAAGCCTCCAAATTAACCCACATTTCAGACGGATAATTTGTTTTATCACGTGAAGTTTTGATTTTCCTAAAAGTAAATGGAAGAGTAAATATGTAATACTGTTCAAACAATCCTGCCAGAATTAATAATAAATAAACGACGAATAAACAAAAACAATCCCGTTTCCGAATGCTCATCCCAATGAACTGAAATACATTTTTTTAAAGCTGTTAGACTATGCACTAATTCAAAGTCTAATGAATAAAACACAGCCATGTTGTTCAAAGGTTAAGCTAATGCTGTTTAAATACAGACAAACAATCCAACAGACACATACACAGGCACATAGTGTACATGTACACACACCAACCTTGGCAGCGGTGGTCAGATCGCCTGCCTGGGCCGTCAGAATTCCTAGGTTCAAGTGAGCCACTGGAAAACAAACCACACTCACGGGTTACAGGCTGTTTGAAAAACAAACCACACTCACGGGTTACAGGCTGTTTGAAAAACAAACCACACTCACGGGTTACAGGCTGTTTGAAAAACAAACCACACTCACGGGTTACAGGCTGTTTGAAAAACAAACCACACTCACGGGTTACAGGCTGTTTGAAAAACAAACCACACTCACGGGTTACAGGCTGTTTGAAAAACAAACAGGCAAACAAAGGCATAGTCATAATACAAAACATGTCTCGACCGTATGTTTCCTGACAATCATGTACTGTAAGTTATACATCCAGATTGTGTAGTCTTGTTTAGTGATTTAATATTTTCATGGCACCCTTTGCTGCGACTAACCTTGTTGTATCTGTATATTCACTTTTCTCCTGTTTTCATTTGTGATAACTTCATTCCAGTCGGATATATTGAATTCATTATTGCTTACTTGGAGTACGTCTCGTAGTGTTACCTTTCTTGTGCTCAAATGACATTGGGTATGACTACGAAAATACTTTACCAACAACAACAAAAATGTTCAAATTCAACAAAAAAAACTTTGCAGGTACTGCATGCAACAAGATCATTTGTTTATTACCTCTTTCATGTTTACTTACGTTGTTATTAGTCCTATTCGTTTTCAGAAAACCCCATTAATGCATGCTTACTTCCATGCTGATGAGAAATGTCTGTTTTAGGGGCCTTTAGCGTATCTTTTCTCAATTCATTTACAGTATACACGTGAAATCTATAAAACCGCACCATAATACTTCCCTTCTCTCTCTTTTAATAACAAATCTGTCTCTCTCGCTCGCTCTCGCTCTCTCTCTCTCTCTCTCTCTCTCTCTCTCTCTCTCTCTCTCTCTCTCTCGTCTATTAAAGTATTCAATTCCAATGATTCTATTCATTCAGTATTACAAAGGAAAAAACCCCCATAAAGCACAGGCACAGGCACAAACACACAGAGACACACTCACATAGCCACACACCCCCCCACCCCCCCCCCCCCCCCCCCACCCCCCCCACGTTCACACCTATCTTACCTGTTAACTTAGGTCTGTAACTGATCGCTCGTTTGTAGCTCTCCACCGCTTCGTCGGTTCTTCCTTGATTCTGTAGCAGTATTCCCCTGAAAGCACAATGAAAAAGAAAAATGATCAATACAAATTTGGACTGAAAAAAAATCAATGAAAGACAGGGCCGGATCCAGGGGGGGAGGGGGGGGGGGGGGGTACCTGGGTTCCGTACCTGGGTTTTGGGACCTTCACCAGCACCAATGTCCCCAGGGATCATTAAAGTTATTGATTGATTGATTGATTGATTGAGTACGGATATCCTTAGGGCAAGGTATCTCCACTTATAAAAAAAGAAAGAAAGAATCCAGCCCAAATGTCCGCAATAGCAGTTGCTCCCTTAGCCACGTGGTGTTCAGAGTCAGACGTGAAAGATTACCAATTCAGATTACTTAACAACTAATGACATTGAAAGTTCATCAAAAACCATTAAAAAAATTGAACTAAAACAATTTCGCTAGAGGAGATTCGCACTGTGTACACTGTTTCCATTTTCCCATGTTTTTCATGTTTTCTATTTTCTAGTCTTATTTTTTATTTCATCTTTGTATGACAGGCAATTCTTTATTGTTTGCATCCGATCTGCGACAGCTTGCGAGAATGACGACGAAGACAAAGTAAGCTCACGCTCAGCTTTATGTAATTACATTTTTTTGCTATAGGGCAATTCGTTATTGTTGTTGCGTAGGCTGTTGTCGTTGAGTTGATTAATAACGCGCGATGACAACAAAAACACTTTACGAGAAGATTTTTTTTTAAACACATTTTACTGGGTGCAACAGGTGATTACGAAGTCTGGGCATGGCATGACACAGTACAAGTTAACGCACAGCGCGCGCGCGCGCGCGCGCGCGCGCGCGCGCGAGAGAGAGAGAGAGAGAGAGAGAGAGAGAGAGAGAGAGAGAGAGAGAGAGAGAGAGAGAGAGAGAGAGAGAGAGAGAGAGAGATGGAGAGAGAGACACACAGACTGGACCCTTTTAATGTTATTAATACGAGAGACAGAGAGAAAGAGAGAGAGACAGAGACAGAGAGAGAGTTTGTCTTTCAGATCAAATGTGAAATGTGGCATCAATTCTCGCACTCTATACCCTTGAAGCGTTTTTGGCACCTCAAAAGGTTTGAACGCAAGTTGTCTCTCTCCTGAGTTTATTTTTGATCTCTGGTTTCATTGCAATTAAATCGTTTTACACTGGCCACCACCTCTCTTCGTCACCATCCAAAAGCAATTTTCTCTCGCACATCTCACACTACATCTCATAATACACGCATCAGCTCTTCATTTCTCCTCCAATAGCACGCGATTCATTATTCCTCCGTCTCCATCAGCCTGAGTGCAAGGACATTGGGATCGTTCGTGTCTATGTGTTCCTTGTTGGGTGTTTTGTCTCTCAGTCTGCGTAGCCTAGTATCTTGTGAACCCCATTCACAGAATCGCTTGAAACCTGTTTTCCCCTTCTTTTTTCTGCTGTCCCATCTTCTGGGCTGTACAGTGGCGTTGCTCCCACGCCGCTCGTTCCGAATCCCAATTCGCAGCCACACCCCGGTTTGTTCAAGTCGCAGAATTCGAGACCAGCAGTCCAAGGGGAGCGAATCTATGTTAGGCCGTCAGGAGGCAACCAACCGAGGAGACACTGCACTGCTGCTGAGTCACTTCGGTGGAGTTCAGTGGAGCCTGAAATCGCTTCAAACTTTGTCCAGTGGTATATTGTTTGAAGATGATGTCCGCGTTGAGTAACTGAGGAGTGTGGGTGAAGGGCTTGGTGCCGTGCTCGGAGACACCTCTGTTTTGTTTGGTATTTATCATTCTGCAACAGCTTATGATAACAATGTGATATAATTTAGCATCACATCTGGCTTCGTTGAATCGCTCATACTGTGTGCTTGTATGCGTACGTGCATGCGTGCGTGCGCGCGTGCGCGTGTGGTGCGTACATGCGTTCGTGCGTGTGCTGCATGCGTGCGTGTGTGTGAGCGCGTATGCGCCCGTACGCTGTGTGTGCGCGCGCATGCGTGTGTGTGTGAATTCGTTCATTAGGCCTAACAACACCTGATAATGAATTACTTCAAGTAGTACATTCGCTTGTTTGTAAATGTATGGTGCAACAGGTCGTCATGAGAACTTGAAGGGCTCAGGTTCGTATTAATCATATTACAGCGAAATGGATTAATGCACACAAAGAGAGTGAGAGCAGGAGTAGGGGAGGGAGAGAGAGAGAGAGAGAGAGAGAGAGAGAGAGAGAGAGAGAGAGAGAGAGAGAGAGAGAGAGAGAGAGAGAGAGAGAGAGAGAGAGAGAGAGAGAGAGAGAGAGAGAGAGAGAGAGAGAGAGAGAGAGAGAGAGAGAGAGAGAGAGAGAGAGAGAGAGTATCTCCTATTTCCATGTCCAAAAGCTTGTCAACAGTTCACAGTTTCTATTTTAAACACAATGCACATGGGAACATGGTTTTCCCATTTTCAATCAACATCACCCACAACCGCCTTCCAACCGTCTTCACATCAATTTATTGTTCCTCCAGTGTACGCAGACAAGAGAGAGAGAGAGAGAGAGAGAGAGAGAGAGAGAGAGAGGAGGGGGGGGGAGAAATGGAGAGAGGAGGCCAGGGGGGGGGGGAGTGCGAGAGAGAAATAAAGAGAGACAGACAGCTAGACAGAGAGACAGGCACAGAGAAAGAGAAGCAGACAGACAGACAGACAGTGACCGAGAGTTATACAGAGTTACACAGAGATAAACGGAAATTTGCTGAATAAGGAAGACAGATTAATGACAGATTGTCATTCATTGTTTTGTAATGAGCAGTTGAAGACTGCAAAGAGGAGCATGCAGAATTTCGAAAATAATCCCGTGAAAAAGTTGTATTCTAGACCCCCACCCAAACCTCATGTCTCCGACTCTCAATGTCTGCTCCTTTCAGTTTCATGAACATAATCCTAGGCTGATCCTGCCCCTACCCCTTTCCCGACAATGGCAGAATGTTGCTTATCAGTTTCAATGAGGAGGGGGGGGGGGGGGGGGGGGGGGGGGGCGTAAGTCAGTTGATCATGCAATAGTAAAGGTCTGTGTACACGTAAGCATTATTCACAATATTTTTTTAATTTCCCCATGGCAACACAGTGAGTTGTAAGTCATATTATGAGTTACCTATCGCTGTGTTGCCAAGGGGAAATAACATATTTTGTGAATAATGTTAACGCGTACACAGACCTTAAAGGGAAATATACAACTGGACAGGATAGGTCATTGGTCAGTCCAAGAACTCGACAGAAAGCAACAATAAATGCTACTAGATAAACCCGTGCTCCGCACGGCAGCATGAAGCATCTGCGTTCATAATTGATAGGAACCTGTCTGAGCGATCAAAGAAGAAAAAGAAGAACTGGTTAGATGTAAATAATGAAGAAAAGAGACCAAAACATATGTGGTGGTGCCCCCTCCCTTCTGCCCACTCCCGTCTCCTTTAAAAAAGATGATGACCCCCCCCCCCCCCAAAAAAAAAAAAAAAAATGCGAACCCGCGACCACGGACGTGTGTAGAGGTGCGTGCCGCGACCTACTGATTTGCGGACGCGCCGCTTTACCTATTGAGCTATCAAGGCTTCTTAGACAGTCGATGTAAAAAAATTATTATAAGAGGAAGAAGGGAAAGCAGTCAAGTCGGACACCTGACCCAGCTTCATGAAAGCAATTGCAAGCCTCGCACAGAACAGACTTAGGTTTTGTCACTTTGAGAAAAGTAGGTGCCTAAATGTTGTGAAAACACACACGCACACGCACGCACGCACGCACACGCACACGCACACACACACACACTGTAGTAGACAGCACACACTTAATCATTGCTTGCTCGGTTTCCTGTCAATTCATGAGCGCAGATGCGTTGTTCTCCGTTATGCACCTTTCAAAACAAATATGGTTAGACCAAACACCAAACTTCCAGAACGTAGAGGAGTTATTTGTAAAAAAGCCCTACTCGCCTCCCTCTTCTCCTTCCTAGCCACCCCTCCCCCTCTTCCTCCTTCTTCTAACCAAAGCAACCATAGAAGTTTCTAGGTGCAGTGAGTTAGGCCTAGCCTCGGCTTTTTGTTATCACACGCACAGTCTAAAAATGAACCGTTTTTAGCAGACGACACATTCTGCTACTCAGGCTATTGCAGCATCGTGTTTGCGCCCGCGCCCCCACTCAGGCCCCCCCCCCGCCCCCCCCCCCCCCCCCCCCCCCCCCCCCCCCTCGGTATGTACGAAGGGGCCCGATTAAGGATTAATCCACTATTGTTTTTGAAAACATTTTGGCAGTTTGAGTGTTTTTACCTGGTGATTGTTGTTGGGGGCCTCCGACATAAAGGTCATACAGGGATCACGGCTGTTCCCTCAAGCACAAAAAATCTAAGTTTCGCGTAAAGGATATGACGTCACGGCTATTCCACTGTCACGGCTATTCCGTGAAACTGTCTTTCTTGAAAATCACTCCCTTCGTTAAGCAAATTTTATGTGAAATCCCGGCTTTAAACGACGACTTGGCGAATTTCACTTGGAAGAACTGTTAAGCACCTACACGTGCCCCTATATTTCACAGTTGAAGGCAAAAATCGCCGCGACTTAGGAGAACATAGAGATTAAAAATTCTTATCGGCACGCGTATTATAATATAGATGATGTTAAAAACACACTGACCCACCACGATTAAGTCCCTTGGGTTTTTTTCTGGGTAGCTGTGACCCATATACAAATGCCCCCAACTTGAAATTGAGGCTGCTCTTTAAAATGATGTTTCGTTTTCAATTTTGGGGGCATTTGTATGGGAGCTAAACCTGGTCAAAACAAGATTTCGTACCAGCTATAAGAAGGAAAACCCGTGAAACCCGTGATTTTGACACGTGATCTGGTGGGTCTTTAAGGAAAATATACAACTGGACAGGATAGATCATTGGTCAGACCAAGAACTCGACAGAAAGCAAAAAGAAGTGCTATGGTGTTAAGATGTTATCGGAATGATGGCATATTTGATGATCGATATCATAGGTCTTTGTTCTGCCAAAATGGTATCTCACCTCCAGACATCTCAACACAGCAAAGGAAGCAACTGCTATGATAGAAACCCGGGCTGAAACTTTTTTTTAATTAAATTGAAATGACTTAGAATCTTCGAATAGCAAGCTATTTTAGAAGACAAACCACCTCAACATAGATACTTCGGAAGTTTATTTTTATTTTTCCAGCTACAACGTCAGCATACTATTTGATTGACCCCCCCCCCCCCCCCCCCCCACCCACCCATAGATTATTACTACTCTCTCATAAGCCACGCCCTTCCTGTCTGCGCTATCGCTATCCTCTAATTTAATAAACGATTTTATCAATCAAAATGATCAATCAAATCATACATTATCAACAAAAGCTAACCTACATGATTAAATCAAACGGGGTCCTGACTAAAACACTTCAAGTGTATACTAATAGCAATCTTCTTCTTCTTTTTCTTCGATCGCTCAATTTCCTGACATATGAGCGCAGATGCATCATGCTGTCGTTATGCGCCTAAGAAATAGGCCCAGTATGCTCGCCTTCGGCTGGGGGAAATCTTTATGTTTCTTGAAGAAGAAGAAAAAAGGCAGGAGATTGGACCAATAAGGCAGAAAGATAGTAGATGACAGTAAGCAAATGGAAAAGGCAGAGTCAAAGAGAGTGACAGGTTAGAGGAAGTCGCAAGCACAGAACTTCCAGAAGGTGGGCGAACTATTTTCACAAAAGACACCCACCCCCAACCCCTACACACCGGATCCGCACAGGGGGGGGGGGGGGGGGTTAGCAATCTAAAACCATTAAAAAACACTGGAAACCCTGTTGATATCAATCTAAAGCGACGAAACAATGGACGTACACGATAGCAATCTAACACAACCAAAAACAATTATTGACGTTCATTATAATAATGGCAGTCTCCAACACTCTCCAAACACATAATATATTGTTTAGTGTCTTTTTTGGTTGTTTTAGATAGTCAGATTTTCAAAGAGACGGCACACTATAATATTGAACAGATTTCGATCACAGTCGTTTGTGCAGCGCGCTGAACGGTACTTCAGCATGTTGGATCAAAGAGAAAGGGCGGTCTCTTTGATCTGTGACTATCAAGCGAGAGTGGACTGTAAATATAAATAAGGTTGTCAAAGCAGGGCTAGAAACAACGTGGAAAAAGGCGTTACCTGCCATGTTCGTGAATGTGTGTGCGTGCGTGTGCGTGTGCGTGAGTGCGTGCGTGCGTGCGCGCGCGCGCGCGCGCGTGTGTGTGTGTGTGTGTAAATTTGGTATTTTGGTATTTGGTATATTCACAGAGACTTATCTCTGTGAAATTCGGGCTGCTCTCC
>CM065690.1:34793123-34798123 GCA_017654935.2 Phymorhynchus buccinoides
TACTGTTAGTAGAAAAAAGAACAGCCAACAGTGAAAATTCTCAACACACTTTACTGTTAGAAAAAAGAACAGCCAACAGTGACCATTCTCAGCACACTGTACTGTTAGAAAAAAGAACAGCCAACAGTGACCATTCTCAGCACACTGTACTGTTAGAAAAAAGAACAGCCAACAGTGACCATTCTCAGCACACTTTACTGTTAGTAAGAAAAAGAACAGCCAACAGTGACCATTCTCAACACACTTTACTGTTAGTAAGAAAAAGAACAGCCAACAGTGACCATTCTCAACACACTTTACTGTTAGTAGAAAAAAGAACAACCAACAGTGACCATTCTCAACACACTTTACTGTTTAGAAAAAATAACAGCCAACAGTGACCATTCTCAGCACACTTTAGTGTTAGTAAGAAAAAGAACAACCAACAGTGACCGTTCTCAACAGCAAAGGAGCAAAGTCCTTGACATTAATTTGAATAATGAATTTTGATCAACAAAGCTATGATAGCCAAGACGATCAGAGCACTCCATTCTCCTACGAAATTCGTCTTTTGGGAATAAAATGTTACTTGCAAAATTGCGGTGAAGCAGGCAAGCTGACGATGAACATATTATTCCCCTGCTACCACTAATCACCACAAGAAAGACAGTTGCCTTTGTTTTGCACGGCTTCTATGTGATTCCAGTTTGAGTTTGTCTATTCATTCCTTTTTAAAAATTGTTTTTTAATTAATGTATTTATTATTCATTTATGCATTTATTTGCTGGTGTTCAATTACGCGTTTTAAATACACGATGAAAATATATACACACAAGTTGTGAAACTAATCATAAAGCCTATGCCAATCGTGAGATCCGAACATTTTCACGAAAAGGGGCATGAGTTCTCACATCCAAATGTAACAAAAAATGTGGAAGGTCCTACACGAAAAGGAGGCTTCGAATATGACTTGGAAGGCAAGGTTTTGCCTAACTTTAATAGTACTAGTATGCGTCATCCATTCACTACCGTCATTGTTAAGTTTAGTGTATTGTATTCACCTCGTCAAAGTCTTTTTAAAGACGAAAATTTGGTTTTATTCGCCGTGTTTATTGTTTATTTCACTTTCATGTGCTTGTGTGAGTGTAGCGTTTTGATGTTTTTTAGTTCAATTGTAACTTTGATATTCACACATAACAGAGCATAGATCATCATTTGTTCTACAGGTATTACAGTCGTGGACACGCCAGCAACTCATAAAGGTACATTTACTTACACACAGAAAGGTTATCAAATGAAGATTCAGTTACCAAGACTATATCTATATTATTGGTTTAAACGGGGTTTTTTATTCAACAATTTCAACATATAAACAATAATGAGGTAACAGGGTAACAACAAGCATATAGCTTATAGCGTACCCGTACACAATGCATTACATATGATTCAATAGACGGAAGGTGTGTTCTCAACAATTAGACAATATTATTTTCAATATTTATATTATTCAGTATGGGAAGAGAGAGAGAGAGGGGATGTGGGCAGAGAGAGAGAGAGAGAGAGAGAGAGAGAGAGAGAGAGAGAGATGAGAGAGAAGAGATGGGGGGGGATGGGGCACAGAGAGAGAGAGAGAGAGAGAGAGAGAGAGAGAGAGAGAGAGAGAGAGAGAGAGAGAGAGAAGAGAGAGAGAGAGAGGAGAGAGAGAGAGAGAGAGAGAGAGAGAATATATCAGAACATTATATTCTGATTTTAGCTTGTAAAGACTAAAAGGACAATAATTATAATGCATCTTGTGAAACACAAGAAAAACGTGGGTGTTCAGACAGGAAACTGCAGGTCTAAATCAAAATGAGGTTTTTACGGGCAGTTACATTTAATTTATTCACTGTGAACAAGTAATTCGGAATATCGTACACCTGGTGAAAAGTAGAATAAAAAAGAAAACGATCTTTCTGTTCCATTTCGGCATGACAGAGAGTGAGAGAGAGAGAGAGAGAGAGAGAGAGAGAGAGAGAGAGAGAGAGAGAGAGAGAGGGAGGGAGGGAGGGAGGGAGGGAGGGAGAGATATGGAGAGGGAGGGTGGAGAGAGAGACAGAGAGAGAGAGGGACGGAGGGAGGGGGGGGGACGGAGGGAGAGACTCTGGACACTGGAAATATTGGGACAAGGATAAAGTTTTCCAGAGAGAGAGAGAGAGAGAGACTCTGAGAGAGAGAGAGAGAGAGAGAGGAGAAAGAGAGAGAGAGAGAGAGAGAGAGAGAGAGAAGAGAGAGAGAGAGAGAGAGAGAGAGAGAGAGAGAGAGAGAGAGAGAGAGAGAGAGAGAGAGAGAGAGAGAGAGAGAGAGAGAGAGAGAGAGAGAGAGAGAGAGAGAGAGAGTGTGTGTAAGGCAGAACATGGAAACTTTCTTTTAACAAGTAACAAGTCAAACATAAAACACACAATCAAACAAACAGCGAACTGACAACCCCAGCTAAACAAAATGGAATGAAATCTGCATTCAACAGCAGACATGCAAACAAAAGAGAATAGCAAGACCAGGAATGACCGACAATATAATACACATAAACAAGACAGCCAAGAAAACAAACAAACAAACAAACAAAAACCACTGACAAAATAATACAATCGATCCATTTTCCAACTACATGATATTAATTCAAGTCATGCAGCTGGGCCAAAAGACTTTATTTGGGGATGCCATTCAGAAATGGATTTTCCAAAAAGGGAACAAAACTTCTGAAAGATTCAAAGACAGCAGAGGTACAAACAAAAGCAGAAAAAAACGAATGTACAATACAAACACGGATCGTCAGCAAACAAGGAAGAGAGGGGGAGAAAAGCACAACAATAATAGCAACAGCGGCAAACGTTAAGAATAGCCCCCTCCCTTGCCCCTTCCATTCATTTCATTTGGCTTCAGTTAGGGTTAGGGTTAAGAATAGGGTTTGGGATTAGGGTTAGGGATAGGCTTAGGGTCAGTTAAGTGTCCATCTCATAACATACCGTCAATGTTTATTTTATTTGTGTGGATTAGACGGTTTCAGGTTTGGGTTAGGGTTAGAAATAGGGTTTGGTATAGGGTTAGGGACAGGTTTAGGATCAGTTTAGTGTCAAATACACACAACATAAAAGTTGATGATTAAGCGGACCCTAAACCTATCCCTACCCCTTATTCCTAACCCTAACCCTAACCTGAAACCGTCTGAAATGAATGGAATGGGCAGAGGAGGGGGTTATTCTTAACATTTGCCGCAACAGCAAAAAAACACCCCAAAGACAGCAAAAGTTGTATCCTTCATTTCCAGTTTCCTCAAATTCGCTCCGTTCCTCTTTTTGGACGAAAAGGGTTTTTTTGTGCAATGAACATTACTGAAAATCCTTTCTTAAAGGCCCACGTTGACTACTACTGTGAACACAAACACAAACACACATACACACACACGCGCGCGCGCATGCACACACACACACACACATATAGACAGACAGACAGACAGAAACACACACACACATAAAGACAGACAGACAGACATAAGGACACACACACACACACGCGCGTGCGCGCAAATACACACACACACACACGCGTGCGCGCACACACACACATACACACACTATAATACACAACGCGCGCGCGCGAATGTGCCCACATTGTACGCAAGAACACGCAACACCCTTGAAAACAATTGAGCAATTACAAAAAGCTTATAAAAAGCTGTAATGTAATTGCCACATTAAAGCCACGATTCTGACAACAACTATAATGGTACAATGTAACAGTATTAAAAAAATAATGATACAAACGCATTAAAAACCACGAAGTGTTATTTACCTATAGAAAACATGAAAATAACTTCCAGTTAAATTTCCAATACAAAAAAGTCACACACCCTTTGACATGAACAGACACAGACAGACAGACAGACACACACATACAGACATACACACACACACGCGCGAGCGCACACACACACACGCGCGAGCGCACACACACAAACACACACACGTCTGTGTGAGAACATAGAAATACACAAAACACACACACACACACACACACACACACACACACACACACACACGCACGCACGCACGCACGCGCACACGCACACGCACACGCACACGCACACACACATGTATATTCATCATTAAATTTCTTATCACCATTTATTTTCCATATTTTCCTCCTCCTTCTCTTTCCCAACTTCCTCCACCTCTTTCTTCTTCGTCTGAGACTTTTTCTCTTCAGACTTTTCATTTTCTTCACTTTATTCAAACTGTTCTTCTTCTTCTTCTTCTTCTCCTCCTCTTCCTCCTCCTCCGCCTCTATCTTCTTCCTCGTCGTCTTCTTCTTCTTCCTCTTCTTCTCTTCAGATGTTCCTTTTTCTTCTTCCTCCTCCTTTCAGACTTTCCCCCCCAATACAAAACAAACAGCTGTTTATTTTTTATGTGAAGCTTGTTGACCCAGTCGGTCGCAGTGACCGAAAGGATCGATCACATGATTTTGAGCAGGATTCCTCCCTTTTACAAATCCACCCATCTCCGAAATTTCCCATCGGACCCCAAGTCTCTATGATTACGATGGACAACCAGTTTGTTATGCCAAGATTATAAAGCTGTCAGCCAATACGCCAAACGGGGAGATATTTTTTGACACGTCGTCAGTAGGATTGGATTGCATGTCCGAAAACGTGCATGTACGCACGCACGCGCTCGCACACGCGCGCTCTCACACATACACACACACACACTCACGCATACACGCACGCATACGCGCACGCACGCGCGCGCGCGCACACACACACACGCGCGCACACACACACACACACACACACACACACACACACAAACACACACACGCGCGCGCGCGCGCGCGTAAACACAGAGACTGAGCGGGCGGGGAACCAAAAACACACTCCGGTCGTTCCTTCTTCGTGGACAACAACAACAACAACAACAGCAACAACAACAACAACAACAACAACAACAACAACAACAACAACAACAACAACAGCAAAAAAACGATGG
>CM065690.1:34803123-34818123 GCA_017654935.2 Phymorhynchus buccinoides
GGGGGGGGGGGGGAAGCAAGAAAGAAGGGGAACACGGAGAGTAATAAAGAAAAAAGCAAAGAAAGATAAGTAAGGAACAGAAAGAAACAAGGAAAGAACAGAACAAAAGACGAAAGAAAGAAAGAACAGAAAAAGACGAAAGAAAGAAAGAAAGGAAGGAAGAAAGGAAGAAAGTGAGAAGGAAGGAAGGATTGAAGGAAGGAAGATGTCGATTGTCCACTGGGAGTAATCAGCTCGAACGGTGCTACCCCAAACTCCTACAATATTGATGACCAGCTTAGTTCGAAAGCTAGTTTTAAGAAGCTGGCTCGGCCCGACCTGACCCTTAAAATGAAACTTAAATGGCAAACCATTCAAACGTACTCCTCAGTTCGTGTAAATAATAATGTAAGAATACGTTGATTTATATGGCTCGCTATCTGGGTGAATTGTGATTAAAAAAACACACACACACAAAAGCATTATTGTCGACGCATCGGGGGGGGGAATTACGATTTGTGTGTATACTATTATAGAATGAATTTCAAAAACTCGTGACAAAATAGGCCTACACAGATTTAGCTTGGTGAGGACCAAAAAATACACCAACAACCTTTTGAACTCATATTATGTACTATTGAAGTTGCTTGGGTGTGTGTGTCAAGTCTAGTCAAGTCAAATCAAAATCATCTTTATTGAGGGCTAAAGAATAAGCTGACAAAGCTTTTTTTCATCCTGCGCTCGCTCGATTTGTGTCTGCGTGCGTGTGTGTGTGTATGTATGTGTGCGTGCGTGCATGTCTGTGTGCGCGTGTGCGTGCGCGTGCGTGCATGCATGCGTGTGTGTGCATGTGTGTGTCTGTGCGCTGTGTGTGTGCGCACGCGCGTATATGTGCGCATGCGCATGTAAAATAAGATCACTTTAAATCGCATTTTAGAGAACCTTTCGATCAAACTGCTCCCGTGTCGTCAGCCGACTGTTACTTTACTCCGCGTTACGTAACAACACCGGTCTGACAGCGGGACGTGAGAGCGCATGCCCCTCCCAAGATCAGGCCTACGACTCAAACCACTTTTTGTAAGCCCCCAGCCCCCATATATATGTTTTTGTAACCCGCCCAACCCTTTCTCCTCCTCCTCCCCCCACCCTCCTCCTCCTTCTTCTTGATCTTTTTTATTTTTTTTTTATTTTTTTTTTTACCTTCTTCTTGATCTAACCGTCTAGACGTGCAGACTGATGTGGTTGTGTCAAATGCACACAACGACTAAAATGAAGAAGTAGAGGAAGAGGAGGAGGACGAGGGCGAGGAAGAGGAAGAATGTAGAGAATGTGGAGAAAAAGAAGAGGAAGAACAACACGAAGAAGGTGTAAGGTAACTGGAGAAGTAGAAGAAGATGCTTGTCTAAAAAAAAATCCAAAACCCTCATTGCGAATGTAGAATGAATGTAACTATAGACAAGGTTTTAACCAAAATCGACGTAAGACGTCAACCGAGGTACGAACTTTCTTCTTCTTCTTCTTCGGTCGCTCTAACAGTTTGGTTTAAACAAACCTTTATTCATTCGGAAACGATCAAACATGAAAGACAATTAGAGCAACAACAAGCTCGAAGCTTATATCGTGCTCCTTAAATTAACAGTTTCCTGTCAATCATGAGCGCAGATGCGTCATGCTGCCGTTATGCGCCTAACTAATAAATAGTTAGGCCCAGCAAGTCCGACTTCGGCTGGGCACGAACTTTCAGAGCGGTTGGATTGAGAAAAGGGAGGAACAGTTGTGAGCTTCTACCCGGTACCCCCACCTCCTCTCTCTCTCTTTCTTTATTTTTCGAGCACTCTCTAATTGTCAAACCCGCTGATAAGCAGATTATAACCCCACCTATATTCACATTTTCTCTCTTTCTTCTTGTTGTATTTTCTTTCCCATGGCACCAGTCATCCGTGAAATTGTATGCCAAATAGATCCTAAGTCAATGCTTGTGCATAGGCCTATTCATTACAAAAACGATTCATTAAAAACATTATTTATTGTCCTGGGGAAATAATTCGATTATCGTTTGGAGAGACGTTGTAAGTTTTAAAGGTGTTTCCAACACCGACGAGTGAAATAAAAAAACCGTTGTTTTATCAAGTAAAATAGTAACAATAAAAAATACAGAGAGAGAGAGAGAGAGAGAGAGAGAGAGAGAGAGAGAGAGAGAGAGAGAGAGAGAGAGAGAGAGAGAGAGAGAGAGAGAGAGAGAGAGAGAGAGAGTGCAACGACTATTAGGAACTATCAATAAATGCAAGCATTTGGTCACATAAAACTTAACAACATTAGATAGATATCTATTTGCCTTGCATATTACTCGTCCCATCAAAAACGTATGCAAAAACATATGATAAGGTCCTTTTAAGAAACGATATGTGTGTATATATATAGAAAAGAGATGACTGAAATATGAATGATTGTTTACGAAAGAGATAGCTTTTACTGGCCAGGAATGTGTAGCGACGTTCGCCGGCACTGCCAGTCGTGTACTCGGTACCAGTGCACCAGGGGCGAGAGTGATTGAGGGCCATTTACTCCGGGGCAAATTATCTGTTTACGAAAGAATAAAAAGGCATGCCATTTACAGGCAACAAAGCCTCCAGTGTTTCACCCCAGATCTTATCGACGTGCCATACCTACCACCAAATTGTTCTGTTGGTTATTGGTCATGAATCAGGAATGACCTTGCCGCGTGGTGCTAACCAGTTACGCCAGAAGACAGCTGGAGGGAGCAACAAACAGAGGGAGAGGTGACACGGCAGGTCAGATGATAACTTGATGTTAATTTGGTGATACAGTGGGTATAGGTTGACATGGTGGTGGGTCTTATGCGTGTTTGAAAGCGAAGGCAAGAAAAGAAAATGCCTTTATTTCTTTGGGTTGTCACGTGGATTTTTATTTAAAGACACCGAACATAATGTGGTGATTCATCCTTATAAAGCGACATAATACAAGAAAGTCCATGACCATGCTCTTACTATCAGGATAGTATGCATCGCTGCATTCAGAATACATTGAGGAGGCTTCATGAAGGATTGTGGAATGCGCGTGCGTGCGCGCGAGTGTGTGAATGCAAACTCTCAAATGAATTCCTAAAGGGTAGCCTAAAAAGATGTATTTAAAAGACATTGAATGCGCATAGCAATCAGCCACATAATATCCACCCCTTTTTCATCGCCTCGTTGATCCACTTAATACTTGGTACCCCCGCCCTTTCAAATTTAACACCCTAGAAAAGGAAAATACGGCTAAACAGAATACGTTTTACGCATATCTTGTCAAGTTTGAAGTGGGTCCTTAAACCGCCAAAGGCTTTTCATGTGGGTGTCATAAGGAACCCTTTGGACCCTTAAAAGACTGGGAAGACACAAAACACGATTGTCGTGTGAGAGGGCACTTGAAGAATGATGAAAAGGATCTTCGATATTTTGCAACAATACACCATCAGTCACTGTGTGACAGCAGATTGAAAATGAACAGGTCCGAGCTATCGGCGTTTCGTTTTGTGTTCGCGCACGCACACACACACACACACACACACAGAGAGAGAGAGAGAGAGAGAGAGAGAGAGAGAGACGGAGAGAGAGAGAGAGAGAGAGAGAGAGAGAGAGAGAGAGAGAGAGAGAGAATGAGAGAAGAGAGAGAGAGAGAGAGAGAGAGAGAGATGAGGAGGGAGGGAGGGAGACAGGGGGTAAGTGAAAAGATAAGCACAAAGACAGAAGCACAGCTGCGCTAATTCAAGGATTGATGTGCCAGGCAAGGAAAAAACAACGAGAATAGCAATTCTCAAAAGTTCTGATCATAATATAACGAATTCTCCGTACTGGAGATGAAACGTTATAAATATATGTATATATATATGAATAATATATATAATGAATAATGAATAATATTTATATGGCGCAATATCCTGATAAATACAGCTCAAAGCGCCTTACAATAACACATTACAATCAATAGATGAACATTGCGATCAATTCACATTACTATCATTACTCACAAACTATTACATTCTATCGAAAAGTGTCCAAATGCACTAATGCAGTAGGCCTAGTGGCTAATTGGGCGAATTACAATTTATAGGGCTAAGATAATGTAACCTACTGAAAAACAACACCCTCTGACCTATGGCTAAAGTAGGCGTCACCTTAGAAGAAAACAAACACCCACATAAAACCAACAACAACACCAACAACAACAACAACAACGGAACTTATGCATAAATCGATCAAAGAAAATCTGCACCCATCTCTTTGACCAACTTTCTACAAATAATAAAATCAGTGATGCGAGAAAGCACGCGAGTTAGTTCCAAAGATTGGCCACGGAGATTACAAACAAAGGCAAAAGAAACCGTTTAAGAATTCTGTGAGCCCCACCCACCCCCCTAGAAAGGCAACAGGCGTCACGCAGAGCGTGTGCTCGTGACAACTCCTCAGCCCACGTGACGCCAAGTCTGGGAGTCAATATTTCAGGACTAGAAGAGTCCGTTTCCGAAGACGTCCTTAATTTCTGCTGAAGCCTCTCGTCACTTCCGTCTAATCCCCAGAGCATGTTTAATTGAATCACTCCTCGTCTTGCGTGCGTCCACATACATGCTCTCTCTCTCTCTCTCTCTCTCTCTCTCTCTCTCTCTCTCTCTCTCTCTCTCTCTCTCTCTTCTCTCTCTCTCTCTCTCTCTCTCTCTCTCTCTCTCTCTCTCTCCCTCCCTCCCTCTCTCCCATGATGGTTTATCGATAACGAGAGTTAACTAATGGTAAGAATGTATGAGTGAACTAAAATCATCAAACATGCTACACACTAACACAACTATCTCTCTCTCTCTCTCTCTCTCTCTCTCTCTCTCTCTCTCTCTCTCTCTCTCTCTCTCTCTCTCTCTCTCTCTCTCTCTCTCTCGTATACACACGCAACGCGCGAGTGCTTATGCGCACGCATTCAAAACACACACACACACACACACACACACACACACACACACACACACACACACACACACACACACACACACCCAAACTTAGCAATACTTCAACAGTTTCTCTCATATTGTCTTGCCTCTTTTTCCAGTTTCACAATGGGAAAACTCAAAATAAGAAAAAGAAAAAAAGAACCAATAAAGGTGCAGGGGAGTGGTAAAGTTAAAAAAAAAAAGCAGAAGATCCCCCCACCCCCTCCCTTTCCCAAAAGAGAGTGAAAGTTACACAGTTGAAATGAAAGAAAGAAAAGGAACAAAAACAAAAACAAAAACAGGTTACAAAAAAAAGACAAAAAAGCGTAATGGCAAAAAAAAAAGACGAAGAGGAAAACCCCCAAAACAAACGAGTGAAACAAGAATAAAAGACAACGGAAAACAAAACAAGTGCAACGCCGAGCGGCTGCAAAGTCCCCTCGCAGCATCGCCGAGGTACTCCGAAATCGGAATGTGTCGGCTGTACACATACATAAAAACGCATCAAAACAGCACGTAACTACATAAAAACGCATCAAAACAGCACGTAACTGAATAGTTTTTGATATATAGCCTTGGGGTTCGGACCCGTGATTTGAGCGCGCGCGATCATGCGCACACGCGCCCACAGAACAATTCATGACAACTGTGCTATAGACCATTCATCAAGAAATGTTGTGACAAAAACTGCATTAAAATACATGCAAAACTTCGCGAGATATTAGCGATTATGTGTTTCGGGGTTTGAACCCCGTAACTGGCGCGACCTTGACCTTAATGTAAAACTAAATACATCAGTGGATAGCTTGCATCTTGGCAAACTAGTATACCAAATGTGATGATGATAGACTGAATAGTTTTTGAGAAAAACGGACGAATAGCCGGACGGACGGAGGCACGCCGGACGGACGGACACGGACGGACGGACGGACCAGACAAAAACAATAGCTCCCCGAACCTTCGGCTCGGGGACTAAAAAAAATAAATGGACAGACTTCATATCGTTTGTGTCGCTGGGTTCCAAGCAATCAAGGCCCATGCGAGGTGCTGCGAATGGCTGCAATATTCATGGCCAGCTTGCTGCCACGCGTTAGCTCCAAGCTCAGGCAGCCGTAAAACGCCACGCCATCAGCAAGCAAAGAAAGCACCTGGGCGTAAACACGTGCAACGCGTATCTATCTACTACGCTGCACACACGACGCTTCCAGAGTGATACGCCACGAGGGATGCGCGGACAAAAGCCCACTGGACAAAAGACCACCAGACGTAAGACCATCGGACAAAAGCCCAACCTTGTTCTCTGAAAACAAACCAAACAACGGACAAAACCCAGTTCATGGGTGAAGGCAGACACGAATGTCTCTCTGTAGTTCTCTTTTCAGGCAAAGGGACAGACAGATGTTCATTCATTCATAAGAAAGAGAACCCAGAATATCTTGGAGAGAGACAGATATAGACGGAGAGAGAGAGAGCGAGAGAGAGAGAGAGAGAGAGAGAGAGAGAGAGAGAGAGAGAGAGAGAGAGAGAGAGAGAGAGAGAGAGAGAGAGAGAGAGAGAGAGAGAGAGAGAGAGAGAGAGAGAGAGAGCGAGTAAGTGAGTGAGTCACATCAAATAAAAATCAAATTTAAATGTCACACACAACAGGTATTTCACAAGGCAACAGGCAAGTCGACCTAATTCATTTTAAAAATAGGGTAACCTACTATATGTGTAACACACGCACTCAAGTGGCACAGTGGTAGCGCGTTCGCCTCGTGTCAAGTAAACCCGAGTTCGAACCTGGGGGGTATAGGGGATTGTTTCTCTCACTTTACACTAGGCCTTACTGTCTGAACGTTTAGTCTTTCGGATGAGACGATAATCCGAGGTCCTGTGTGCCCATGCACTTAGCACACGTTAAACCCAGTGGCAACGAAATTTTTTTTATTTGGTCAAAATTTACCTTTTGCTCCCTCTTCGGTCACACAAAAATCGCATGTAGAAAAAATGGTCTGGCTGCGACGCGCTCTCCAGGTGGGAGCAACCCGAATTTCACAGAGACGCCTCTGTGACTATAAAATACCTAATACCTAATACCAAAGCGGTGCAAAGGAGCTTCATATTATAATTCTGGTCTTTGTGAAATATAATCTACTTCTCGAAGATTACAGGTTTTGCTACTTTGTTGGTTGAAAATGGGAAATGAAAACATTTGGAGACATACACCTTAGAAGAACAATCCAAACATTTGATGTAGGGGGTGTAACGGTTGATACCTTTCGATATTGTCTACACCGTGACACTCTTCGTGCGCGTTACGAGCGTAAAAACACACTCCATGAATAATGAGGGATATTTAAACCGGTATCAAAAGTCACATGTCCCCCAAGACACGGCCATTTAAAGAGAAACAAATAACCTTATTCAAAGAAAGTCGCATATCCCCCAAGACACGGCCATTTAAAGAGAAACCAATAACCTTATTCAAAGAAAGTCACATATCCCCCAAGACACGGCCATTTAAAGAGAAACCAATAACCTTATTCAAAGAAAGTCACATATCCCCCAAGACACGGCCATTTAAAGATAAACCAATAACCTTATTCAAAGAAAGACACATATCCCCCAAGACACGGCCATTTAAAGAGAAACAAATAACTTTATTCAAAGAAAGTCACATATCCCCAAACAAACGGTCATTAAAAAAAAAAGAACGTTATTCAAAGAAAGTCACATATCCCTCAAGAAAACGGACATCTTAAAAAGAAAAGAACCTTATTCAAAGAGAATGACCTTTCTGAAATAGTAAGTGGCGAACATTTGTTTTTCACGTTAGGTGCTTTCCTGTGATTTTGTTTCTAGACTACCGCATTGTCACATCAAACACACAGAGGAGAGGCGAACCTGTTTTGGTTTAATGTGTATTCCTCTAATCGCTCTCAATACATTTCTTTCTTCCTATGTCTGCTTCTCATACGGAACTGGAGAAGCTTGGGGGTTCGGGTGGGCAAAAGGGCATGGGGATAATTAAAGCAAAATAACATTTCTTTAATCGCAATAAGCTTCTAACATTTTGTTTGTGTTCTTTGTAATAGTGCCCTCTCTCTCTCTCTCTCTCTCTTCTCTCTCTCTCTCTCTCTCTCTCTCTCTCTCTCTCTCTCTCTCTCTCTCTCTCTCTCTCTCTCTCTCTCTCTCTCTCTCTCTCTCTCATATGCGCACCCTCAATGTTATAGGCCGGAGGTCTGACATTAAAACATTTTTGAGTTTGAGTTTCTCTCTCTCTCTCTCTCTCTCTCTCTTTCCTCTCTCTCTCTCTCTCTCCCTCTCCCTCCCTCCCTCCCTCTCTCTCTCTCTCTCTCTCTCTCTCTCTCTCTCTCTCTCTCTCTCTCTCTCTCTCTCTCTCATATGCGCACCCTCAATGTTATAGGCCGGAGGTCTGACATTAAAACATTTTTGGGTTTGAGTCTCTCTCTCTCTCTCTCTCTCTCTCTCTCTATCTCTCTCTCTCTCTCTCTCTCTCCTCTCTCTCTCTCTCTCTCTCGCTCTCTGTGTGAGATACAGAAAGCTCTCTCTCTCTCTCTCTCTCTCTCTCTCTCTCTCTCTCTCTCTCTCTCTCTCTCTCTCTCTCTGATTATTTATTGCTTGGTTGTTTCTTTGTTTCTTCGCTTTGCGTTTATGTTTTTTCCCGTGTATTTATTTGTTTATTCATTATTTCTTTGCACGTTTGTTTGTGTTCACTTTTTTCAATGATGGAATACTCTGACATCAATGTCATTATGCTTCATTTACCCCCCCCCCCCCCCCCCCCCCCACCCACACACACCTTACCACATGATACTGGCAGAAAGGCCTATTCATTAAAATGTTCGATTTCGACTTCTCTCTCTCCCTCTCTCTCTCTCTCTATCTCTCTCTCTCTCTCTCTCTCTCTCTCTCTCTCTCTCTCTCTCTCTCTCTCTCTCTCTCTCTCTCTCTCTCTCTCTCTCTCTCTCTCTCTCTCTCTCTCTCTCTCTCTCGCTCTGTGCGCAATGATCATAATGCCTCCCCCCCCCAGCATATTTTCATATCCCACCCCCCCCCCCTTCCATTTTATTTCATTTCTCTCCATCAATCCATCCATCTGTCTTCTTCGTGTCTTCCACAACTCTCGCTCGCGGGTAACACCAATCTGGCATTGTCATCTACAACCCAGGGGTAAATTAATTAGCAATAGCACACAAACAGGTGTGGCATGTCGATCAGGGCTGTGATGAAAGGTACATCATGTTTGTCACCTGCTGATTTCGTCACGGGGGCTTGTTAAAATTGCCCTGTCTGTCTGTCTGTCTGTCTGTCTGTCTCTCTCTGTCTCTCTCTCTCTCCCTCTCTCTCTCTCTCTCTCTCTCTCCCCCCCCTACCCATCCACATTTCACCACCTCATGACACATATGCACACCACTACTTCTATCATTAGTTCACCCCCTCCCCCCCCCCCCCAACTATTCTCTTCATTTCAATATCATATTTTTGTTATTTTTCCGTTTTCTTATTTCTATCTAACCCTCACCCCTCTACCTCTCTTACGCATTCTTTTATGTCCACATAACTCATGTTTTGCTGTTGTAGCGTACTTTTGTTTCTTCTTCTTCTTCTTCCACCGAATCGTACACCTGACATTGTCATCAATAAACGCATGAGCGGCAACGGGCACGTCAGTGGTAAGTGTGGCATGTCAATCAGGCCGGTGATGAAAGACTCGGGGGTTTATGTACGTGATGTCTGCCTGCCTGTCTGTCTGCGTGCGTGTCTGTCTGTCTGTCTGCCTGTTGATGCTGATTTCATCGGGCTCACTTGTCAAAACCGGCCTATCCATGCGTTGTGTTGTTTTGATATCGTTTTCACATCAGCGGTTTGCAGCCTTGCACGTGATTGATATGTTGATATGTTATGTGTGGGTTTAGGGAGGGTAGCGAAGAGGGGTGGGTGTGTCTGAAAGACCAGTGGGAAAGGGCTGCGAAGGGAGGGGAGGGGGTAATGAATGGGAGGAGGGAGTGTAGGTGCTCTGGTGGGTGTCACATCATCAGCGTAATGTCTTTGATGTAAGGGAGGGAGGTGGATAGAGAGAGAGAGAGAGAGAGAGAGAGAGAGAGAGAGAGAGAGAGAGAGAGAGAGAGAGAGAGAGAGAGAGAGAGAGAGAGAGAGAGAGAGAGAGAGAGAGAGAGAGAGACAGAGAGACAGAGAGACAGATATATCAAAATTAAAGTTCCACGAAACCCCTGTCGCATCTATAATAAATCGAGGGGTGCCTGCCAGAACGGTCTATCTCAAAATGAATAAAGAGCACAGATGGGTAGTTCTGGCATTCACCCCTCGAAATGATCTTGTGAAACCCTCCACAATTGTCTTCATGTTCTTCAAAGGGGCGTTTCAAGCAATGTATCACTATGTAAACTTTGAAAGGATTCTGTGGTTTAAAAGATATTACCCAGAGAATTAGCAAGGAAAATGGATTGGTGGTGGTGGTGGTGGAGGGGGGGGGGGGGGGGTGCTAAAAACTAAGCGCAATTTAAAAAAAGGGAAATACCAACAATAAAAAGCAAACCAGTATTTTAAAAGTATTAACATACAAAGGAAAATGAACTCTGTTACAAACGTTCTAGAAACCCACAGTCAAGAATGCAATGAACCAAACATTATTGCTGCAAGCACATAACAATATTGACCATCTGCCGTATTTATATTCCCTGTTGGAGACACCCTTTTCACATTCTACACAATGTTACCTATTTCGTCCCTTCTTTCTTTCTGAATGTTTTATGCGACCCTAATTAATCTTACTCTGTTTGGAGGTAAACCTGCTTTATCACCTTCCCCATTTTGTATATCTGAATGTATACTTTGCTGGACAGTCATGGACAGAATGCTCACAATACTGTCCACAATAAACATCAATTTTTGTTGAAGGCCACGAAAAGGATCAAGGCGACGAAATCAACTCAAGTCCTTGCCAAAGCATAATATTGTTACTTCTAGAACTCCCAGTTTATCCTCCAAAGCAAAACGTTTACGGGGTGGGAGAAAAGGGTGTAGAGAGGGGGCGGGGTGGGCGCTCGATAATGTTCTAAGCAGAGAGCTAATCTCATTCAAAACGATTAACCAGAATCTTTGAAACACACGAAAATGTGGTCCGCATTAAACTTTAGAACTCTCCTGACTTTCACGTTAGAGCTTTACCTTTTTCTCAGTTCAACACTGTCACGTTACAGGGAGGGTGGAATTCCTCCGGTGGCAATGCTAATGAAAAACAAACACCCGAAGCTAAAGAGAACTGAACCACCTTTTGGCGTAATCAATTATCAAACGGTCAACCGATTCTCTTTCTGTCTCCGCCCCCTTGTGATAAAGTTCGAAGATTAGGTAGAAAAGGAGAGAATGAGGATGAGGCGAAAGCGATGAAGAATTCATCGAACTACACCCACAAACCTCGACACACGTCAGTAGAAAGAGATAGACCTGAGACGAGACCTGAGTGATTCTCTGATTCCATAATTCATACTATCAGGTATCAACCCTTTCTTTAATCGGGATCGTTTTTGTTTTCGATTTGCGTTGTTGTGTTTTACTATATTCTTAAATGTCCTGTCTCTCAGACTCTGTCTTTGTCTCTCTTCTCTTTCTCTCACCATATATCCCTTCCTCTATGTCTCTATGTCTCTCTCTCTCTCTCTCTCTCTCTCTCTCTCTCTCTCTCTCTCTCTCTCTCTCTCTCTCTCTCTCTCTCTGTATATCTGTGCCTGAGTCTCTATTCGGTCGCTTCTCTGTCTCTAGTAACATGTCTGTCTATGTTTCTTCAAGTAGTTTAAGGAAAGATAACACAGTTTCGAAACAGTTTAATAACCGCAAACTGTTCACCAAATAATACAATAACGTTGGGCACGTGAATGCACGAGTATGTGTTTGTTTGCCTTCTCTCTCTCTCTCTCTCTCTCTCTCTCTCTCGTCTCCTCTCTCTCTCTCTCTCTCTCTCTCTCTCTCTCTCCCTCTCTCTCTCTCTCTCTCTCTCTCTCTCTCTCTCTCTCTCTCTCTCTCTCTCTCTCTCTCTCTCTCTCTCTCTCTCTCTCTCTCTCTCTCTCTCTGTGAGTGCATGTGAATGGAAGCGAGAGAGAGAGAGAGAGAGAGAGAGAGAGAGAGAGAGAGAGAGAGAGAGAGAGAGAGAGAGAGAGAGAGAGAGAGAGAGAGAGAGAGCAAACAGAGAAAGAGAGAGAGATAGAGAGCGAAAGAGAGAAAACTTGAAGACTTGAACACTTGAACTTTATTTTTGAAGGATAAAGATTTTAGGCAACGCCTAGTCTTCCAATCTGTCCTTGGTACATATACGAACATAGAATACAAACATGGCAAGGCATAATATTACACATACAGATTTGAACATAAAAGGTAGCAAAGCAGGTGATATTATGATAAAGATAGTTTGAAATATGGATTTATAAACATACATACGCACATGCATAATTGTTAATACTCGTGCGGGCATACATGCGTGTAACCATACACGCACACACCTGCACGTGCGCGCACACGCAAGCATACATGCACATACGCACAGATATATGTTGAAGCACGTATACAAGAACTATACATTACAGAACAGGGCAAACAGATGCAGCCTATGGTATGAAACCTGTAACAATTAGCAATAAAATGCGGACAAATTTAAACATTGACTTTAGCATATATGAGAAAGGATAATAGTAAACAAATACAATGATGTGAATACATGATATTGTAATTAGCAATATAGCGTATCGGGATATATGATCAAAAAAACAACAACAACAAAACAATCCATGGAGGGTTGGATATTAGTGTCTCTCGGAGACTCGTTTTGAAGGTTGAGATAGAGGAGCATAATTTAATGTTGGACTGAAGGGATTTCCATATGGAGGAACCCGAGAAAGTAAAACTTGACTGGAATTTATCTATTCTTGTGTGTGGTAGAATATAGTTACTTGAACCATAGCGATGTGAGGCTTGTGCACCGGTAAGTAGATTTTTCAGGTATCGTGGAGCTAATTCATTGTGTACTTTGTACATGAGAATGGTTTTATTATAGCTAAGCTGTGATTGCAGTGGAAGTATGTTTAACTGGGCTTGTTTTTCTGATGTACTGAGTTCAGGATCAGGAAGAATTATTTTAGCTGCCCTTTTGTACATAGAACTGAGTTTTAATAGGTGACAATTAGCAGCAGAGTTCCAGACTACAGATGTGTAATTAATGTGGGAGAGACAGTGGGCATGAAAAAAACATTGTGCGTGCGTCTATATCTATGAAGGGTGTAAGTTTGTTTTAGTAGGAATAGGCTGCGAGCAAGTTTATGTGTCATCTTTTCAATATGGAGTTGCCATTTTAGTTCGTCATCTGTTATCACTCCCAGGACTCGGTGCTCGCGTACTTGGTCTATGGCATTGTCATTAATATGAACATTTAAAATTAGAGGTTCTATTTTATGTTTTTGTCTTGAGGTAATTACCATGCTTTTGGATTTTTTAGGATGGAGGACCATAGGGTTTCGGTAACACCAAACAGAGACATCATGCAAAGCTGACTGAAGAGAGGTTTGAATCGACGATAGGTTAGATGCACTAGAATGGAGAGAGGTGTGATCAGCAAAGAGATCACACGAGACAGAGTCAGCTGATATTGATAAAGGTAGATAATTAATGAATAGGCAGAATAGAAGAGGCCCTAAGACAGATCCTTGGGGTACACCAGCCTTTATGATCTCAGAGAGACAGAGAGAGAGAGAGAGAGAGAGAGAGAGAGAGAGAGAGAGAGAGAGAGAGAGAGAGAGAGAGAGAGAGAGGAGAGAGAGAGAGAGAGAGAGAGAGAGAGAGAGAGAGAGAGAGAGAGAGAGAGAGAGAGAGAGAGAGAGAGAGAGAGAGAGACAGGCAGACAGAGACAGACAGACAGATCGAGAGATCGTGAATGAAATGGGGAAAACCGTTGTTTTACAAATAAGAAAACAAGGCAAAAAGCTTTTAAAGGATTAAGGGATGAGCCTTCAGTCTCTCTTCACACCTTTTGCCCTCCTTCCAACTCCGCTCTAGAAAGAAAAACAAAGGATTTTCTTTTCGTTCTTTATAGTGTGTTTTAGGATTAAACGAGAACTTTGATTCTTACTGGTTCACTTAAATCAATAGGCCAGCCCATTAACTGATCCAAAAATCTACCTGGCGTCAGCTTTGCTTGAAGATTAAGCTGTAGGTTTGATGTTCCTGGCTTTATCATAAGGATAGCGGTATTCGCTAGGTTTTTTGTAAACATTCTGGTCTTATTACTAATGTTGTTATTTCAGTTGCTTTGTCTAAAAGAAAATATTTGACCACGTCTATATTTCAAGATTAGGCAGCATCTGCTCTTTCGATTCTTGATTTGTGTACTGGGATAATTATTATTGTTTTCTGTTATTTTTGTGGCTGCTGTTTTTAAAGTGGATATTTTTTGTTATTTTTGTTGTTGTGGCTGTTGAAGGCATCGCTGTGGCTGTTGTTTTAGCAAAAAACAAACAAAACAAAACACCAGTTGTCACACTGTTTTATATAATTTGTTTCAACTTTGGTTTGACGGAAGGATCGTTCATCGTGCTTTGGAATTAAAACATCTAGGGTTTACACAAAGGAAAACAATGAAATCAGAGCACTCGCATATGTAACATGATGTTAATATAAATACACTTCCTGACACATAGTCACTTGATACCTCCCATTGATTAAAAGAAAAACAACAACTAAATATGCATTAAAATTACTTTTTTAACGAGACCTATATAAATTATTATTACCCTTTCAAAACTACGCATGTAACTCAAAACTGGCATGTTTATCATGTTTATTTTAAGAATAAAACCTGGCTTGTGCGAATAAGCTATGAAAGTATTACAAAGAAATTGTTCACACTTTATAAGGAGATGGATAATGTTAATGATACAAGTATAACATTACGTATTCAGGAACTACTACAGTGGAACCTCCCTTATAAGACCTCCCATTATAAGACTCCCTCCCTCTGAGACATTGCCCTTCTTTGT
>CM065690.1:34823123-34825623 GCA_017654935.2 Phymorhynchus buccinoides
ATGCGACCCAAAGACTTCTATTCATCCCACAACGAATGCCACATCAACATCTGTTCAAGGTATTAGTGGCGCGCCAGAGCTTTCTACTGTTGTCTGCTTACAATATAAAAAATAAAATGATATAATATAAGATGCCATTACTGAATACGATTTATTTTGATGTAGAATAAATCGTGTATACACTCTTCTTCGTCTGACACCCGCAGCAATTTCACTGTGTTGAAATCCTCTCTGCTGAAATTTTCGATTTCCGTGCATTGTTCACCGTCTGAACAATGATCTTTACTTCAAAGTGACTTTATGCTGGCTTTTTTCTCCCTGCATAACGCATGCAAATGCCTTGATTGACTATGGCAGATGTACGTCGTATGTGACAGGTGCTAAATACAAGCGACATTTTAATCTTGACATGACATTTGCTGTGCTTAATCAACTCTAAGCCCCGTGTATCATTTCAATCAGGATCACCATCAGATGAAGGCATAAACCTTAATGCTAATCAAATCGTCCATTATTCCAAAACGCACCGTCAGTTTGCGCGCGCGTGTGTGTATGTGTGTGTGTGTGTGTGTGTGTGTGGGGGGGGGGGGGGGGCGTGTAGGGGCGTGCGTGCGTGCGTGTGTGTGCTTGCGTATATGTGCGTGCATGCGTGTGTGCGTATATCTGTGTGCTTTTGTGTGTCCCACATGTCCATTTTGTTCAAATATCAATGCACAAGCTTAGCCATTCTTCCAAGTAATTGTGTTAAAGACCCACCAGATCACGTGTCAAAATCACGGGTTTCACGTGTTTTCCCTCTTATAGCTGGTAAGAAATCTTGTTTTGACTAGGTTTGACTTCCATGCAAATGCCCCCAAATTCAAACCGAAACATCATTTTAAAGAGCAGCCTGAATTTGAAGTTGAGGACATTTGTATGTGGTTCACAGCTACCCAGAACAAAACAAGGGACTTAATCGTGGTGCATCAGTTTGTCTTTAAGACAGTCGCCGGCTTCTTTTAGCAGCAGAACCGCCTAGCATGCAGCGATTCAACAGACAGCGTAACAATGTTCCCTCCGTGTAACCTGATCAGCCATTTGCTTTGATACCACGACCCCAATGAAACACGACCAAGCCATCCGTCTACAAAACAGACACACACACACGCTTGGTTGTTGGACACAGAACCATCAATGACAACCTGTAAAGACATTATTTGTGATGAATCAAAGATTCTAGAAGTTGTTCGGGGACTTATGAGGAGCCCAATTGGACCTTTGCTTTAATGTGCTTGTTATCTATTTTACTTTTCTTTTTTGGAGTTTATTGTTCATTTATTGTGTGCTTCTTTTACATGTTTAGACATAATTCTAAGTTTAAGTATTTCACTAACATTTCACTAACATAGGGCCTATAATCACATATATACTCAGACCCACATACCCCTTACCCATCAAACACATACATCATAATCATACTACACATACCTTTTTGTTTTGTTTTTTGTTGTTGTTGTCTAAGGTCTAAGGTAAGGTGGATAGACGTTAAATCAAAGAACGAACGAACACACACACGCACGCACGTACGCACACGCACGCACACACACACACACACACACACACACACACACACACACACACCTAAAGTTTTAAGAGCGATACTGTTGCCAACACGGGGACACTCTATCTACTAGCCGTACGTATAACGGCCGTCAAGACCTTTGCGACTAAAGTGTTGACAAAGCAGCGCTAAACCCAACACCCTGGAAAGCCATTATTGCGGAAGCGTCGGTCTCTTCAGACAAGGTATTATGTATCGCATCACTCTGCCATGCTGGATGTCTAGCTCAGTTTTCAGCTACATAATAACATATCATATCATATCAGTTTAGGCTCTGTAGGCTTTTAAATCTTCTTGCCCTCTAGATATTTTTCATATGTAGTATACATTTATGTATCATGTATTAGGAGTTTGCAAAACTCCCGTTAAAAAGATAAAAAGTGATTGTGGGGGTGGGGAGGGGGAAGGTCTGGCAAAGAAGCGACACAAATCCGGCAACGTTGTGCTTTAGACACCCCCTCCCCCTCATGTTTACGACTCTCGATCTCAAAGCCTGATTCTTTCAGTTTCATGACAATAACCCTTGGCTGCTTGTAAGTCCACCCCTTTCTCGACAATGGCAGAATGTTGCTTCTCAGTGAAAACAGTTTCAATGCGAAATTCTGAGGGGTGAGGTGTGTGTGAAGTACAACATTGCCAAAAATCCCGTGACCCTTTGTGTGTTCATGGTGGTAGCAGATCTACGTTCAGAGGCTGACAGCTTGGGTACTTTCTTTCGTAGTTTTTTCCCCTGATAAAAGTCTTTGGTATTTGGTACTTTATAATCACAGAGGCGTCTCTGTGAAATTCGGGTTGCTTCCACCTGGAGAGCGCGTCGCAGCCAGAGGCGCGCCACCCATTGTTTTATTTTTGCATGCGATTTTTTGTGAGTGACGATGAAAGAAAGAGGGGGGGGGGGGG
>CM065690.1:34840623-34848123 GCA_017654935.2 Phymorhynchus buccinoides
AGCGTAAAAGTTGACGGCAGAATTCAAACAAGACGCCACCCAGACGAATCTTTTCACCACAAGGAAAGTATTGTGGTATTTTCTATACAAATAGTATTCTGGAAAAGAAACAACACCAATCTCGTGGCACGCGTCCGGGAGTATAAGAATGATGTACACGACACAAAGGAATAACAACATCTGTGTTATTCTGTTATCCCGCTGGTCGTTCCTCTCTTGTGTTTTGCCCGCCGTCATCATCCGCAGTCTTTTGCGCGAAGCTCGACGCAAGCTGACGATGATAAAGGTGCAGCAAGTAACCATGAGGACCAGACACACCGGTTTGTAGACGAGGGAAAAGGACTTGGTTATATCAACAGCAAGCTGACTTCCGCCAGGAAACCCATCCACGCTTTCCATGTAAGCAACGCTGCGATTGGTCCCAGGATCTCTTCTCCATTTGATTGTGAACGCCAGTATTTGAGGCAGAACAAGTATTGTGGGCAATATGTATGACAGAAGAATAGCCCACACCAAGCGCCTGCACCAAATGAACCAGAAGCCATGCGAATTAGTGATGTGGTTTTTTTATATATCACCTACCCCCTTTTGCTTCTTTGTATTCTTGTATTCCCAGTTCCATACAAGAATCAGGGATACATTGGCATGAGAACGAGGACCTTTGCTTTTCTTTAAGTAAACAGAATGTGCCTAAGCTACTGGACCAACTGAAGATAAACAGAAACATGCCCCTATTACTGTCGATATTGCCTTCTATCTTGTTTTTCTCTCTCTAAATGGCTAGCCATATAAATATACTGTCATTGAGTCTGATATTTTGTGTTAATAACAATGAATATTGTTTAAGATACTTTACCTATCAGAATAAAAATTGGACATCTTCAACACAAAATTATCTAATTTCAGCATGGAAACCCAAATCATATATTCATCAGTTTTGAATTATCCAAAGTCTTCGAATGTTTCGATTTCATTTTACTTCAGTTGCCTTTGATGCAATAGCGTTTAATAATATCAAACAACGGACAGGAAAGGGGCGACTAGGAAACATAGTAAGTGTGTATGTGGATGTGTGATGTGTGTACTGATTTACCTGTAAATCAGCAAACTCTTTGCCTTCAGCGGCAATGCCACAGACAGACACCTATCCACATTGACAATGACGATGAGAAATCCAGTGATGAAGTTGGTGCATAATGAAACACCGACGATCTTGACATTGACAATGGTCTGCCAGTTTCTCTTTTGTATGATGTCCGTGAGGTAACAGTCAGGCATCAACAGAAAATGAGACAACAGATTCAGCAAATCAGCCACTGCGAGTGAAAACAACAGCAAGTTGATTCGGTCCGACAACCCTTGCTATGGAAATCATAAGTACACACACACACACACACACACACACACACACACACACACACACACACACACACACACACACACACACACACACACACACCTAGTTACCATTCTCTTTCTTGACTTGGTCAATGGCTAATGAAGGCTTTTATTAACTGATAATACAGCCGAAAATGTTTACATTGTCAGGAAAAAAGGCTTGTTGTTTTGTGTTCTTCTTCATCGTATAGTATGAAAGAGAAATCTCAGTGAATAGCTGAGCTCCATACCCCTAATCTGAAGGACTGATAAGTTGGTGCATTTGAAACTCAGAATAATTTGCTTTGATAAAACTTTTCTGTGTCCAATGTTTTTATTTGTGAACCTCAGAAACAAACTCAGTTAACGTTAACTTTATGAATTGTTCTGTGTTCTGAAAAAAAAGTGCTGATTTACTTGTTCTCCCAATGGGGGAGGGACAGTGCCTTATGCTAAGACAGCTGTTTCGATCTATGAAGATCTCATCAGTTTGCATGATCCGCCTTCAATTTGACTGTCCAGTGGATGTCAACTTGAGCAAGAAGACATTCTACAAGAGAATGGTGTCCTCTTTGCACCAAATCGAAAATCCACAATAAAAGCAAACCAACACTAAGTTAAACCAGAAATATTAAAAATCTTATGCAAAATAACGAAAATAATAATGTTCTGGAATTTGAATTTAAAAAACAAATAGACATGTCGGCCTGCAAAGAGTGTGTTGAATGAATGAATGAAAAGTAGCGTTTTACGTCCTCTCGACCCGGCAAGGCACATAACGGGACATTTGTATCGGTTAGATATCAAAACAAAATATAAAACAAATACAAAACAAAGGTATAGAGACGCAACAGAAACGTAAACAATACATAAAAGAGGGGTGGAGGTCATTCACTAAAGCGCAAACCGTATCTAAGCATTTTATTTGATAATATTTAAAATTGTAAAATTTTGCTATCTATGAAGGTTAATAGTTTATAAGAGTGTGGATATATAAAATGTGTATATTAAAGATTGTTGGCAGTTGGCCTAATTACAACCCTCCCAGATTGTGAATTAAAACCCAGGGCTACCTGGTTCAAAATTTCAAAATTTATTTTATTAGTAAAAAACCAAAATTGGCCCTTATTTAAAATAAATGAATATATGTACAAGTATGTGTTTAATGTCCTATATTTACAAAATATAATGTAATTATAAGTATTTTACAAAGCTTAAAAGGGATAAAAATATAGTTTTATCGGTCCTACCAGGAGGGAACAGTTCTTTCCCCTGGGACTTCCCAATTAAGGGGAAATAATTACATCACGGACAGTGTTTACGGTTAAATTGTGATCCTAAAAGGGGGGTGGGGTGGGGTAGACCCGGAGAATCTCGACATTCCGAATGAGGGCGAGCCTGCAAAGAGTGTGATGATGAAAATGGTGTTTTACGTCCTCTTGGTCTGAATCAGACACATATGGGACATTTGTAAATACAAATATGGTGGGAACAATACTGGAGGCAATGCCCGGAGGCAGTACGAAACCAGTAAAGTCCCGATTTAAAAAAATTAATACAGATAGGTGTAGCGGTAACCACGCCTCGGTTAAACCTCATCGGCTATGGCACCGCTACAAGTATTTAATATATATGCAAAGAGTGTCCAATGAACGTTCAAGCTGATCAAGAAATCTTTCTACAAGATAATGGTTGTCCTCTTTGCACCAGATTGAAAGTCCACAATAAAAGCAAACCAACACTAAGTTAAAATAAAACGGTAACAATCTGGACGGACTAGGGATGATATCCAAAAATAAGGATAAAAATGGTATGAATATACAATCTCAGTTATTAGCTGAGCTCCATTCCCCTACTTTGAATAAAACGTTGGTGCATTTGAAATGCAGAATAGTTTGCATTGATAAACTTTCTTGTGTGTCCAGAACCCACCTCGGCTGGGTTCTGCCAATGCCTCCCTAATAAGGAGGAAAAACTAAGCTAGCACTCTTTATGTTTTTTAGAACATAGATCAAAATACCAAGTTAATATAACTGGTTTTGGTTTTAATGTTCGTTTCAAAGACATAGTGACAAAAAAGCTTTAAACAATGTTCCTCCAGCCTACAGGACTCAAAAGTTAGAGCATAATAATAGTAATTTTGTTTAAAACTTTTTTTAAAGTATGTTCTAGCATGCCCTGTACCTCTGTATTGCATGTATGATTTGCAACATTACTGACTATCAATTACCTTTTCATGGATACCCCTAAACTGTATTATATACTTTGTCAAACACCATCTTAATGTTCATAAATACATTTTATTTTCCACTGACAGCCGGTTAATGTTCTTAATGTCGCCATCCACAAGTAATCATTTATTTTAATAATCATCATATTATCAATCGAATTGAAACGTCAATACAATTTAACAACAATGCATATTTTATTACTGTGAACGCCTTCAACAATATCCATTTGATAACAATTATATTTTATTTATATGTTGTTGTTTTCGTATCCTGGCTAAAAAGACTCCAGGGATCATCCCAACAGCGGAAGCACTTGAACACTATGGTACAAGTGCATCAGCTATGGGAACATTACGTGTGTGACCGTTTGTCATTACCCCGTCATGTGGCTTGGGGGGATTTGGGAGACTGATTATGTCATGCTAGAAGTTTGTCATGTCTAAAGACAATCCCTGCATAACTATGTATAACATAACATGTAGCTTTGGTGTTCTAACCTATGTCAATTGATCTGACACAGCCTTAAGCCAAGGCGTAATTATTCATGCCAAAATAATAATAATAATAATAATAATAATAATAATAATAATAATAATAATAATACAAATAGTACATTTATATAGCGCTTTACCTCAGATGAGCCCAAAGCGCTTTACAATCAATTATTCATCAACAAATGGACAACAAAAACAGCATTCAAGAATGACACCAACCAGCAACAACGCATAATTATACAAAGCATCTCTCTCTCTCTCTCTCTCTCTCTCTCTCTCTCTCTCTCTCTCTCTCTCTCTCTCTCTCTCTCTCTCTCTCTCTCTCTCACACACACACACACACACACACACACACACACACACACACACACACACACACACACACACACACACACACACACACACTCAGGAGGGCAGGATGAAAACAAGCTTTGTCAGCTTATTCTTTAACCTCAATAAAGATGATTTTGACTTGACTTGACTTGACTCACAAACATTTATCGACACCGACTCGTTCATCCCCCATTCAGTAAGCCACAGCAATCGAGCCGCACGGACTGACCACATACACCAACACACATGCACAAACACCCTCACACACAACGTATGCACGCAGACAGACACACACACACACACACGCACACACATACACACACACATGCGTGCACACACAACCCACAAAACCAAAACACACACAAGCACACATGTATTCACACATGCATGCTCTCACACACACACAACACACACACACACACACCACAAAACACAGCACAAACCTCTTATTCAATCTTCCCTCACGTGCACACAACGATAGACAACTGATCAAATATTTAGGGTGCAGCAGGAAAAAGTTGGGTTTTAAGAGAGGTTTTGAATGAGGAGACTGAGTTGGAGTGTCGGATAGGAGAAGGCAGAGAATTCCAAAAAGATGGTGCTTGCCAGGAAAAAGAACGTTGGCCAGCAGATTTGAGACGGATGGAGGGAATGGAAAGGAGACGAGAATCAGAAGACGAACGTAGTTGGCGAGCTGGGACATAGAGATGAAGACGATCAGAGAGATATAAGGGAGCTTGATCATAAAATACTTATAACAACAAGAAGGCATTCAATGTTTTAGACTTTATCCGTTATTATATTATTTTTAGTTTTAAAAAAAAGAATATTTAAAAAGGTCGATATTATAGTTGACGAAAGAATTATAATGATACCTTTACATCAATACACAAGGACTGCAAATGGATGATGCTGGTCAATACCTTCTTAAAAACAATACAGGAGACGATGTTTCCCGGAGTCCCAACAATGGCCAGGAACTGTCGCAGATAGCATTTGGTCAGTACCTTGACCAGTTCTCTGACATAGGCACTGACCAAGGGGTCAGAATTGTCCCAAGGCCTAGAGTCTGGTTCAAGGTCATCGTTGATGGAAGTGACATTGTTAACCGTACACTTATTGCTGACTTTCAATGCACTTTGGTTGAACATCATAGTTGTATGGTAGCTGTTTTGCTTAGTGTTGACAGGTCGTGATCTTAAGCGCACATCTCTCTCTCTCTCTCTCTCTCTCTCTCTCTCTCTCTCTCTCTCTCTCTCTCTCTCTCTCTCTCTCTCTCTCTCTCTCTCTCTCTCTCTCTCTCTCTCTCTCTCTCTCTCTCTCTCTCTCTCTCTCAATAAATCGATATTTCCTTCTACCATACTGCAGTTAAGTGTGCATATGTTTCCATTAAATTGTGCATGAGTTTGTATTATTGGGATCGTATGCGCATGTATCGTTGTGTACGATTGTATTTGTGTATGTCTATGTGCGTGTATGTGTCCAAGTGTGTGCGTGTGTGTGCGCGTGTGTATGTGTGTGCGTGCGTGCGTGTGCGTGCGTGCGTGCGCGCGCGCGCGTGTGTGTGTGTGTGTGTGTGTGTGTGTGTGCGTGCGTGCGCGTGCCTGTTCAATACTATCATCAATGTTCTGTTTGTATTTCTCTAATTATCCACCTAATCAATATGTATACACTAAAGCATGTTTTATTTTCGTGTGTTTATGAGTGCTGACGTTCGTAGATGTGTTTGAAAGTGGCCTTTGTGTGTGTGTGTGTGTGTGTGTGTGTGTGTGTGTGTGTGTGTGTGTGTGTGTGTGTGTGTGTGTGTGCATGCATCTAGGTATACGAGAGTGATTTGTCGAGTTACTGTATCAAGGTATACGAGAGTGTGTGTGTGTGTGTGTGTGTGTGTGTTTGTGTTGTGTGTGTGTGTGTGCGTGCGTGCGTGTGTGTGTGTGTGCATGCATCTAGGTATACGAGAGTGATTTGTCGAGTGATTTGGTGTGCACCTGTATATGCATGTTTGTGTGTCTGGGTCTGTGTATGTCTTTACCTTTGTCTATCTATGCTTGCGTGTGCTTGTGTGTCTGTGAGTGAGAGTGAGAGGGGACATGTTTTTGTATGTTTGTCTGTGTGGGGGTGAAGTATTCGTGGGCATATGTGTTCGTACGTATGTATGTGTATGTGTGACTGCAGGTATGAGTTTCTGTGATTGCGCAAATGACTGTATTTGATATTTGGTATATTCAAGTCACAGAGACGTATCTCTGTGAAATTCCGGCTGCTCTCCTTTGGAGAGCGCGTCGCCGCAAGCGCAGCGCCTACCCAATTTTTTGTTGTGGGAGCAGGGTGAGGAGGGGGTGTGGGCAGACATGTATGTATGCACAGGTGTGTGTGCGTTTGTGCGTGCGCGCGCAGGTATGTCTGTATATGTGTGAGTGCGTGTGCGCGGTAATGGCGGTGACATGTATATTCCAAATTTAGAAATAACATATTGATTAGTTGATTAACATTCACGTTTGTACGCCTTACATATTTCAGACTCTAATGTAAGACAGGGTTGATACAGTAACACTGAAGTGAATCACCTAGTACATTTCACATCTTTGAAGATAGAAGTGTTAACTTTTGCCCATTGCGAGTACATGGTACTGGAATCTATTTGATGATGCTGTTGATAAAGTAGCAAAGTATTAAATAGTGAACAACTGACTTAAAATATGCGTACTTTGAACATTATTTTATCCTTTATTGAACTGAGGGATAAACTCCGTTTTACCGAGTATTTTAAAGCATTTTAGGAAGAACGAAAAAAACACCTGGTTTAAGAAACGAATGTTAACATAATTGAAGCAAAAGGATTAATAGATTAATAACACATATTATTAGCAAAGGTTGTACCTGTATAACCCCATACAGAACAAAATATGATTTTTGAGTTACGGGGCTAACAGTTGTTTTTAGACAACTGCAACGAAACACTACACGAGTATTTCACATTTTTCCCCACCATGTACATGTTATGTTTGGACTACGTTTGAGTTTAACCCATTCAAGTCGTTCCAGCCATATATGTGCGGAATTAA
>CM065690.1:34853123-34858123 GCA_017654935.2 Phymorhynchus buccinoides
GTACACGGATAGTCACCGTCCCGGTGATCTTCCTGCCAAATTGGAAGGCAATCGGTCCAGAAACACCGGAGATACGGGCGCCGAGAGGCCGGCGGATGCGCGTTTCGCGCATTTGCGGAACCGCGCAAATGACACGGCTGCCTCGGTTGCCGTTGCCATCGGCCCGTTAGGGCTCACAGCAAATTTGAAGCGATTCGGTCGAAAAATGGCGGAGTTATAAGGCCCGTTTCGTGTTTGAGACACACACACACACACACACGCACGCACGCACGCACGCACGCACGCACGCACGCACACGCACACACACGCACACACACACACGGACAGTTGGCTTATTACTATATGATGATAAGAATTTAGGCTGGGCCGAGAGAGAGAGAGAGAGAGAGAGAGAGAGAGAGAGAGAGAGAGAGAGAGAGAGAGAGAGAGAGAGAGAGAGAGAGAGAGAGAGAGAGAGAGAGAGAGAGAGAGAGAGAGAGAGATACACAGACAGACAGACAGACAGACAGACATACAGACAGAGAAGCGAACAAGCCTTCGTTGCGATTCAACATACACAAATAAGAGTACAAAAGGAAACAGCAAAAAGAGAATCCAATCCAATGAAGCAACAGAAGAAGAGTCGAGGAGAGACAGAGAGAAGCAATAACACTGCAATAACGAAGCCATGATAGCGTCCATTTCATGAGACATTAGTGCTCCCGTGGGTGGCATTTTGAAAAGGTCTCCAACTCGAATATTAAATGTTAGTTTGGTTTTCACTTGTTATCTTTAAACGTCTTTACGGGAAAGTAAGTGGTTGGAAATGGAGATAAAGAGATAGAAAACTTAATAATTGTATGAGAGAGCTAGGAGAGAAGAAGAATACGAAGAAGAAGAATACGAAGAAGAAGAAGAAGAAGAAGAAGAAGAAGAAGAAGAAGAAGAAGAAGAAAGAAGAAGAAGAAGAAGAAGAGATAGAACGAGCGAGAGGAAAACGAAAACGAAATTTTATTTAACCAGGGAACATGAGATAAGCAGGTTACATGGGTTTTTTCCACCCAGCCCTGGGGAAAAATAAAGTAAATCAAACAAGAAAGCTAAATAATATATGTACATGCAGAAATGAGAAGAAAAGGGAGGGAGGAGGGAGAAGAGGCATAGAGGGGGATAAGGAGAGATAGAGAGAGAGAGAGAGAGAGAGAGAGAGAGAGAGAGAGAGAGAGAGAGAGAGAGAGAGAGAGAGAGAGAGAGAGAGAGAGAGAGAGAGAGAGAGAGAGAGAGAGAGAGAGAGAGAGGAGAGAGAGAGAGAGAGAGAGAGAGAGAGAGAGAGAGAGAGAGAGAGAGAGAGAGAGAGAGAGAGAGAGAGAGAGAGAGAGAGAGAGAGAGAGAGAGAGAGAGAGAGAGAGAGAGAGAGAGGATGAGGGAGAAACAAAACACACACACTACAGACAGACAAGTGAATAGATAGCGAGTAACAAAGGTGCAGATAGTGACTTTTGAAAATAAAAATGCTATTTTAACCAAAGGTGCAGATAAAGAGAGAAAAAGGCAAGCGAGCATATGAGTTGACTGTTAGAGAGAGGGGAGGGGGGGGAGGGGAGGAAGGGGAGAGAGAGAGAGAGAGAGGGAGGGAGGGAGGGAGCAATCCCCTCCCCTGCTCATCCCACCCCCCGACACACACACACACACACACACACACACACACACACACACACACACACACACACACACACACACACACACAGAAACATTACGAAGCTCTGGAGACATTAAAAATAACAGACCTGTGTGGGCTGAAAGAAGAAACGAAAGCACTTTCTAAGGGGTAAAACACAGCTTTATTCGAATCGATTTCAACAAGAGAAAAAACAACACTACAAAAAGTTGAAACGATCAAATTCAGGTTGAGAAACAAGTAATGGTGGAGGTTTTGAAGTATAAACAAAAACGCAACGGAATGAAGAAATGGGAACATTTTAAAACAAAACAAAAACCATCCTTAACACAAGAAAGTAGCAGTTCTTAAAAGATACCCCCCCCCCCCCCCCCCTTAAAGACACACTGACCCACCACGATTAAGTCCCTTGTTTTTTTTCTGGGTAGCTGTGACCCACATACAAATGTCCCCAACTTCAAATTGAAGCTGCTCTTTAAAATGATGTTTCGTTTTCAATTTGGGGACACTGTCCCCAACCTCTCTCATCTCAAAACGGGTTTTTTTTGTTTTTTTTTTTCTTCTTTTTTTTCCCTCCTGATTTGTGTTCACAAATGCATGCCTTGCTCTTTGGTTTCAGCTTGGTTGTATTGTATCATTTACGCAATGGACTGTAGAGGGGAAGTATTGTTTTTTGATCTTGATGGTTTTTTGCTCCTTTTGTTGCCTGTTTTTTGCTCCTTTTGCTACATTTGCTGTTTGCTGTTTTCTTGTTTGTCTGTGTTGATAAAGGCGCATTCGCTGGAATATCCAGTAGTTTTGTTTTGTCTCTTGTGAATAAAATAACGTCACTTTCCAGCAATACTAGCCAATGACCACTGAGGGGTGCAATAAGAGGTTTAGGGTAAAACAAAAAGGGAAACCAGGTGCAGTAACCACGCGTGCGTCTTAAACAGATAACACGGGTAGTAAAATGTAAATTAGACTAAACTGGCGAAACGATTGGTAGTTCCTTCTAATTTATGTTACTACGCGTGTTAAAGCCGCACCAGGGACGGTATTCATGTCGAGATAGCATGAGACTTAGCATAATGCTAACTTAGAAGCTCTTCCAATGTCCTATAGGATTTAATAGGACTTTTGGAAGAGCTTCTAAGTTAGCATCATGCTAAGTCTCATGCTATCTCGACATGAATACCGTCCCTGGAGTATAAAAGGAGGTGAGCAAGCCGTGCGGTTCACATCACACATTCCCAACCGGGAAGCCGTAGCGAGAGGGTCTCTCTCTCGCTACGCGGTGACACCGATGCAATGGTGGCAGTTGCATCGAAGTCTTGCTGTGTGGCAGCCAGCGAGAGGGGCGACGCCGGATCTCCTCCCTCACCATGGGAGTTGAACGACTTGCTGACGGGATGGATCGACGAGCAGCAACTTGGACCGTCTCTGCAGTATGCCGATGCCCAGTGGACGTGAAGGGCGGGGGACCTGGGGACTCTACCGCCTGTCTACTGGGAGTATTCACATCCGCCTGCAGAGAGGGCTCGACTTGGCTGCATGTCTACCAGCCCGCCCGCGACGACATCGACTCCCCGGTATGGAGCAGGTCGTCCTGTGGTCCTGACGACGGCCTTAGGAGGAAGAAGACCATCTACAGCAGGAGCAGTTTTGACGCCAACGCCAACGCCAACGGCAGCGACAAGCTTCATCAGATGCTCGCATCTACGTACCAAAATTTCAACGATGCTAACAACTGCATCACGCAACAGTTCCCGACTCGGATCCCGTCCGAGATGTTCCCGCAACCAACAGCGTTATCCGCGATACCAGGGTGCGCAACGTGTTCGAGTCATCGAAAGACGACGTATGTCACGTCACGAACTCCACTTTCATCACAGTACGAGCCCCTTCATCATCATCATCATCACCACCCAACGAGAAGACTATCCAGCCTTCAAGCAGAACGTCCATAAGGACCTATGGTCAATTGGACGTAAATCTCATCATCTTTGTGTGGTTCAGTTCATAATACATCTGTATCGTTAAAAATTCGGGACTTTCCTGGAGTTGCACTGCCTCCGGGCATTGCCTCCAGGATCGTTCCCACCATCTTTATATCTACTAAAGTCCCATATGTGTCTGTTTCAGACCGGAGGACGTTATGATTTTATTTCCGTGTGGTTCATTTATACTCGGTATTCACATCTGTATTGATAAAAATGCTTTCCTGGTGTTGCGCTGCCTCCGGGCATTGCCTCCTGGATGGTTCCCACCATCATTATATCTAATAATGCCCCGTACGTGTCTGTTCCAGACAGGAGGACGTTAAGCAGAATTTCATCGTGTGGTTCATCCTTTTACAAAATAATGTCCCATATATGTCCCTGTTCCAGGTCTAGAGGACGTAAAACCCAATTCTATTTGTGCGGCCTCATTTTACATTTAGTTTAAAAACTATACTGATTTTTTTTTTTTTTAAGTTGGGGCTTTCCTAGTATCGCAGTACCTCCAGGATCGTCCCACCATCGTCATAGTTATTAATGTCGCATATGCGCCTGTTCCAGGCCGAATGACGTTAAACGAACTCTCCCACTCACGTGTGGCCTCATTTCGCGTCGCTGCTGTAGAGAGCAGCGCTTCATCCTGTCTGTTTTGCCTATTGTGCGAGGCAGCACGTCTCGCACGCCGCCTTGCGTCGGACTAGCGTAACCCGATTCTTGGGATGAAAATGATGTTTTACGTCGTCTCGGTCACAGACACATATGGGACATTTGTAAATACAAAGATGGTGGGAACAATACTGGAGGCAATGCCCGGAGGCAGTACAACACCAGTAAAATCCCGAGTTTTTAACAATATAGATAGGTGTAGCGGTAACCACGCCTCGGTTAAACCTCATCGGCTATGGTACCGCCACACTGTCTAATATGATTTGATGTTTTATTTAGGGATCGGGTGTTATCGCTTTAACTGTTCAAGACGCGCTCATGGCTACCATGCCAGGGTTTCGCCGAGTACGGCAACAGGCCCATTGCCGAAACCGCTTTTGCTACTCGACGAGACAAATTAGTACCAGGTACATTGCATTGCATTGTATATTTAAAAACAAATTGAAGTGATTCTGTGCAGAGGTTCATACAATATTGCGAGCGAGGTTAACGAAAACGTACACAGGCACGAACTGTCGTAGCTTCTCCCATCTTTACACTGAGAGTATGGGCTTGGCAGAATGAAAGAGGCGGCCAGGGTACATTCCACAGGGAGGGTGTTACAAGGGGTGATTTCAGGATTTGGAGATTTTATAGTTTAGGAGGGAAGACGTTTGTGGAGGGGCGGGTGTGAAATAAACACGAGCAGAAACAGAAAC
>CM065690.1:34860623-34875623 GCA_017654935.2 Phymorhynchus buccinoides
AAGGCGATTAAAAGGAGATTTGGTGGGAAGGTATAAAAAAGAGACAAGAGGAAGCGGAAAAGGGGTTATAACAATATCAACAGAATAAGAGACGAGAAAGCACGTTGAAGAAAACTGAAGGAGTGAAAGAAGTTGAAAGAAAAAGAAGAAAACATAGCACCGAAGAAAGAAAAACATAAAACGTGGGAAAAAGCAGCGAAAATGATTTTGTGTTTCTTACATCCACACAAAACCTTTTTTGCAACAAATCAAGACCACACCATTAATTGAGTGAAAATGGGCTACTTTATTTAAAAGTGCCAATATCCTATTACCAAACCTAAGTAGCAATATTACCTTGCATAAAACTAGTTAAGCAATATTAACGATAAAATGCAGCTCCACTTACATCACATTTGCAAACATTTTCATGTACCAATAATTTGCATACAGCGATAACAAACATGTTTCCCTAACAGTACTTTATACAAAGTACATACAAACTCAACAATGATATGAACCATTTCTGAAGTCAATATCAAACCACTTTACAGAGCAACAGAATATAAAAACTGTAAAACACACTTTTAGGGAATACAGTTCTCATTGAAATGCTCAACACAGTGCACCCAGTCTAAGAGGATTCTATTGAACATGTATGAGGGCTGACAAAAACTGTATGTTTCTGTGAAATGGCGGCTTAACACCACACCACAACATTGGTGACCCCGCACCACGAAAGGGAAATTAAATCGCTGGGCTAGTTTCTCATAACAGGCTTGCAAAGTCAAAATTCTCTTCTTTTTTAAAAATCAACTTTGAGTTATGGGTATTTTCGTGCTCTCTAACATCTCATCTTTTTCATATTTATAAAGGATAATCTTTATTATGGTCTCTAAATACTCCAAAAAGTGCTTTGAAATTAGTAGGTTGATGCATTTTCTTCGGCTAGGCTATAAGTTAGACAGATTTCTCACAATGGCCAACAGTCACCCTACCAACTTGGAATGCTCATAACTCTACAACGACAAAAAGTTACAAGAATGGTTCTTATATCATTTGAAAAAGAATTGTCTGAAGTTTTCAACTGAATCATTGTCTCAGAATGGTCATTTTGACACTTAATGTCCCTTTCGTGGTGCTGGGCCACAATTTTTTTTAAAAGAAGGAACATCGTGATTTAGGTATTAATCAAACAGCGCATCAACTACCCACCCAACATCAATGCTGCTGAAAAAGTGAAAACATCAGTATGCTTTAGTTCAATGTCAATGAAAAGGGTTATAAATATATCCACCAGAGCTCTCGCTCCATAACGTCTTCCACACTCTGCAGATAGCCACCTCCACCAATCCCCACCCCCACACCTCAGCGGAGATCATGCTTCTTTATCCTTTACACAAGCAACATGCATAGTAGCTTACCTCCACCAATCCCCACCCGCACACCTCAGCGGAGATCATGCTTTTTTATCCTTTACACAAGCAAAATATATAGTAGCTTACCTCCACCAATCCCCACCCCCACACCTCAGCGGAGATCATGTCTCTTTATCCTTCACACAAGCAAAATATATAGTAGCTTACCTCCACCAATCCCCACCCCCACACCTCAGCGGAGATCATGCTTCTTTATCCTTTACACAAGCAACATGTATAGTAGCTTACCTCCACCAATCCCCACCCCCACACCTCAGCGGAGATCATGCTTCTTTACCCTTTACACAAGCAACATGTATAGTAGCTTACCTCCACCAATCCCCAATCCCACACCTCAGCGGAGATCATGCTTCTTTATCCTTTGCACAAGCAAACTATATAGTAGCTTACCTCCACCAATCCCCACTCCCACACCTCAGCGGAGATCATGCTTCTTTACCCTTTACACAAGCAACATGTATAGTAGCTTACCTCCACCAATCCCCAATCCCACACCTCAGCGGAGATCATGCTTCTTTATCCTTTGCACAAGCAAACTATATAGTAGCTTACCTCCACCAATTCCCACCCCCACACCTCAGCGGAGATCATGCTTCTTTACCCTTTACACAAGCAACATGTATAGTAGCTTACCTCCACCAATCCCCAATCCCACACCTCAGCGGAGATCATGCTTCTTTATCCTTTGCACAAGCAAACTATATAGTAGCTTACCTCCACCAATCCCCACTCCCACACCTCAGCGGAGATCATGCTTCTTTACCCTTTACACAAGCAACATGTATAGTAGCTTACCTCCACCAATCCCCAATCCCACACCTCAGCGGAGATCATGCTTCTTTATCCTTTGCACAAGCAAACTATATAGTAGCTTACCTCCACCAATCCCCACTCCCACACCTCAGCGGAGATCATGCTTCTTTACCCTTTACACAAGCAAACTATCTAGTAGCTAGGAGTCGATGGGGCTAGGAAAAGAGCTTAACGATGCTGCATTAGAGCCTAAAACTTAAAAGGGTTTTAACATTTTTGGATCGGATGAGGCTGGGAACTGGGTTTGGGGTTGGGGTGGTCGCTACTAAAATGGACTGTAACATACTATTACCAGGGGCGTGAATGGAGTTGCGAGGTGTGAGACTACATTCAATTTCCACACACACACACACACACACACACACACACACACACACACACACACACACACACACACACAGACGATAGTATAGCTTGGCATAGTATTCTTTCATTCTAGAAATTCGGGTTGCTCCAACCTGGAGAGCGCGTCGCCGCTATAGCAGCGTCACCCATGTTTTTTGGATGGGTTTGGGGGTAGGGGTGGACGTTGAAGGGTGGACTCGGGATTCTAGCTATCAATTTGGTTCATACAAGGCAGCGGGACTCTCCCTGCTCTCATCAACTTTCCACTGTCGTAGGTTTTATTTTCTTGCGTAAGGCTCACGGGTCAGTCTTGCTTTAAGTCCCCATCCAAAGGACTCGACGTTCAGTTCAATGTTTTCCTTCGAATTAGAACGTGAAGGGGACGCTGGGATTCGAATCCCAGCCACTCATTCATTAAATTGGCAGGCGAACGTTTAAACATCCTGCCACCTTCCGGGCCAACAGCAGACCTGTTTACCCCCTACACAAGTCTTGAGTAATCTGGATAACTGAAATGAGTAGTTTTGGTGCAAAATGTGTAGTTTTATTTATTAAACCATAAAATGATGTTCACTGAAAAAGAGTAGTAATCAAGAATTAAAGACCATTATTTTCAGTTTTGAAGAGTAGTAGAGGTCCAAATTGAGTAGAATACTACTCGAAAAGAGTAGAGGAAACAGGTCTACAACAGGCAAACGGGATTATAACAAAAAACAATAAAACAAGCACGAAACACGCAACCACGTAAACAGACACACAAACATACCACGAACGTGAGGTCAAGAATATAGAACAAAAAAATAACTTTTGTCTAAACATAAAAAGTCAAAGAAAGAAACACAAAACGATGGAGTTAACGACTACTCTGAAAAGGTAAAAGGCTAACTAAGAAACTACAAACTGGAAAAGTTTCTCAAAGTAAACACACGAACACCATTTTTTCTTGAAAATGGTGCAAAGTGGACTTGAAGTAGATAGTTGTCGGATTGTTTTTCCCTACAGAATTCTGTTTTAATTAAGTGACAGAACACAATGTTCATAACAAAATTAAAAAATAACGCGCGTGATTGGTCCAAAACCTTTTTTGTTTAGATGACAACAAAGAAATTTGGTGTGTGACGTAGGAAACAGACATCAAAAAGGAACATTGCAGCTTCAACTGGCGAGATCAAAGCAAGGATTAGAAAAAAATATCATACAACATTTGAATACATAAAGAAGAAGGAGAAGAAGAAGAAGAAGAAGAAGAAGAACAAGAAGAAGAAGAAGAACAAGAAGAAAAAAAAGAACAAGAAGAAGAAGAAGAACAACAACAACAACAACAACAACAGCAACAACAGTAACAACAACAACAACAACAACAACAACGACGACGACGACGACGACGACGACGACGACGACGACAAAACAAACAGCAGCAGGAGCAGCTGCAGCAATTCTTTACTTCAACCAAAAATGTTTTAACTTCCAGATTTTAAAAAAAAGCAGTTTAAGAAAGTAAATTCGAACAAACAAACAAAACAAAAACTCAGAGCAGCATGAGGACCCGTGAAGACGCAGCCTTCTAGGTGCAACAACGAGGTTGAACGATATAGAACAAATATGCATTTTAGTAGAGCCACTCACCCCCCCCCCCCCCCCCACCCCCCCACCCCCCACCCCACCCCCACCCCCACCCCCTCACCCCTTTCAAATTTTTGGCGTTGAACATTTTCACTAAGAAGTGCACATTCTGCCATTTCTTGGAAATGGGACAGGGTTAGAATCAGCTTATGATTATGTTCGTAAAACTGAAAGAAACAGACTTTGCGACTGAGGGTCGTAAACATGAGGGGGGAGGGGGGGGGGACTAAAATATATATTTACCGAATCTTCTGCCACATACACATATATATATATGAGTTATATAGGGGAGTTGCTTTATTTGTTTATAGTGGAGACGCTTGGCCCAGGTTACACACCCACTCTCTTGGCATTATCATAGTGGAGTTGCTGAATTTGTTTATAATGAAGATGCTTTACCCATGATACATGCCCACTCTCTTAACTAAAGGGTCTTAAGACATCTGGCGTTAGTTCTACATAGTTTGGAAGTGATAACTACAAAGATGGACTGAGCGGACATGGATATGAGAGAGAGAGTGAGAGGGAGAGAGAGAGAGAGGGAGAGAGAGAGAGAGATGGAGAGAGAGAGAGAGTGAGAGGGAGAGAGAGAGAGAGAGAAGAGAGAGAGAGAGAGAGAGAGAGAGAGAGAGAGAGAGAGAGAGAGAGAGAGAGAGAGAGAGAGAGAGATAGGAGACTGTACTGGGGGATTCATTTTTTTTATTATGTGGACTCAATAGTCCAAATGAATTATCAAACACACACACACACACACACACACACACACACACACACACACACACACACACACACACACACACACACGCGCGCGCGCGCGCGCGCGCGCGCTCGCACACACACACACTGCAACACAATCTAATTATACACACAGAATGTGGGTCACAACAATGACGTCAAGAAAAGTTACGTGTTGTATTTGTTACGTCAAGTTTGTTCTACTGTCTGTCCCGCGTCCAAGGCCAAAAGCCGAAATATTTGGAATAGTCTACATTCTTTCTTGTTAGGTTTCATTCTTTTTTTGTTCTGATATATGATATATATATATATATATATATATATATATCACAGAGGACGTTGGGTGAAGGGGGTGGGGGCGTTTGAAGAGAACAAAACATAAATGTGGAAATTTCGTAGTAAACTGGAAAGAGGGGGAGAGGGAGAGAGAGAGAGAGAGAGAGAGAGAGGGGGGGGGGGGGGAGAAACAGAGACAGAGACAGCTAGTACAGAGACATACACAGAGACAGAAAAACAAAACAATTGAGAAAGAAGAAAAAAAGAATGAGTACAAAACATGTTGACAAGGACAAAGAAACCCAAGAGTGCCGTAAAAGCAATAAACCGACATTTTACAAGCGTTGTGGGAAGAAGAAGAAGAAGAACAACAACAACAACAAGAAGAACAAGAACAAGAAGAACAAGAACAAGAAGAAGACGAAAACGAAGAAGAAATGAAGAGAAGATGAAAACGCCACCGATTTTAAGATTTCAACATGGAAAACCGATTAAACTAATATTTTAAGAAAAAAAACATTCGTGGCAAGGTATAAAAAGGAGCAACAGATGTTTAAAGACAAAAAAACAAACAGAAGTAAACAATAGAGTATAGAAACAAATGAAAGAATGAGCTTTATTCTTTAAAGGAGCACCCTCACGGATGAGGTTTTGCAAGAAACACGTCGCGATCACCAGAAAGACAGCCTTTTCAAGGATCGGAACACTCACTTTCCTCTGGTTTCCTAGAAATCAAACCGTCAAAACTGCGATTCCTCCTTGGCGGAGATGCCGGAGAGAGAAGCCAATTTGGATGGGGTGTGTGGAGGCCACTCATTGTGGTTGAAGCTTATTCTTCTTTGTAGTGAAGTAAAAAACAAATTGGAGCTAATTCCTTTGTGTGAGCGAAACTCCTTTTTGTAAACTGTATAACATTTTACAAAAAATATTAAAAAGGCTTGCAATGTGGACATTTCGTGTAAACGATTTGGTCTAAACTCAGGCGCAGGCGGCCATTAGAAAAGAGAAGGCATATAAGAACTTGACTTCCAGCACCTGAGCCAAGGAGTAATCGCCGATTTGATGGTTTGATTTCTAGGAAGCCAGAGCAGAGTGAGTGTTGTGATCTCTGTAAAGGGTGTTTTCCTGGTGATCTCCACATGTTTCTTGCAAAAACGCATCCGTCAGGGTGCCCCTTCAAACAATGAAGACTAGAAAATGATGGCAAAAAATAAAAGGAGTAATAAAAAAAATAAAAAAACAATTAAAAAAACCGCGAACAAAGGCTAAGGTTTAAAAAATGCAAATAAATAACTATGGGTATAAAAGTCCCTATACATCCCAGTACCTACAAACGCATTTAAATTTCCTCTACCACACCACCCCCTTTTTCTTTGTATCTCTTACACCTATTCAAGCTTTTTCGTTGTTCTGTGTAAGCGCGCGCGCGCTTGTGTGTGTGTGTGTGTGTGTGCGTGTGTGCGTGTGCGTGTGCGTGCGTGCGTGCGTGCGTGCGTGCGTGCGCATGCGTGCGTGCGTGCGTGCGTGTGCGTGCGTGCGTGCGTGCGCGTGCGTGTGTGTGTGTGTGTGTGTGTGTGCGTGCGTGCGCGTGTGCGCGTGTGTGTGCGTGCGTGCGTGCGTGTGTGTGTGTGTGTGCGTGTGCGTGTCATGTACTTGTGAAGAAGCTTGCGCACGCGTGCGTAGGTGTTTGTGAGCATGTGCAATTTTTGTGTTTTTTTGTGTGTGTTTTTTTTTGTTGGGGGGGGGGGGGTACTTACAAGAAGGACAAAGTTTGGAGAGGACATGTTATTCAGAAATTGGGAAGACCGAGACGTGATCAAATCAAAAATCAAAACTACAAAAAAAAAATCCTCTATCAAGACTACCGGATTGCTGGTACAGTAATAGCCTCTTCCTCCCCTTCCCTTCATTAGACGGGTCTCTCAATCACGGTAGTGGTGGTGGTCAGACTAGGGTGAAGAGGTCTCCTCGAGCTCTGGTGAAGAGACCAATTCTCCCCTCATTTTCTGTCTGTACTATGTCCTCCACTGCTGCAGGCGAGACACAGACACTGCTATCTTCGAACGAGAAACATAATTCGATGGCTTGGAGTCAAAACGGACTATCTTTAGATTGACGTATTATTGGACTTATTACAAAAACTAATAACTTGTATCAAACAATGACGGCAGAAATATAAAAAGGGGGGTTTGCTTTTTATATTTCAATAGTCTTTTTATTTTATGCAAGTTATTATTTTTCGTAATAAGTTCAATAATATGTCAATGAACTACCTAAAGATAGACCGTTTTGATTCCAAGCCATCGATTTATATAAGATGAGGACATTGTCACAGTGCAAAAGTTGAACAAGGGACACAATTCGATGCATATTTCGTGCCGTGTCATCCATTTTCCTTAAAGACCCACCACGTCACGTGTCCAAATCACGGTTTTCATGTGTTTTCCTTCTTATAGCTAGTAAGAAATCTTAAGAAATCTTCCTAGCATAAGAGGGAATGTGACACGTGACGTGGGGGGGGGGGGGGGGCGGGGGGGGGGGGGGGGGGGGGGGGGGGGGGGGGGGGGGGGGCTTTAAGACAGAAGATGGGAGAAAACAACAAGAAGCACAACGAAGAAGACGACAAATTAAATGGCGACAACAATAACTACCAAAACAACAAATACACGCGCGCACACACAAAAACACACACACACACAACACACACACACACACACACACACACACACACACACACACACACACACACACACACACACACACACACACACACGGCCTTATTGTATCCTCATGAAAGCCTGTCTCGACAGACAGTCTTTAGAAGGTATAAAGGCATGCAGAAAGAGAATGCCCACGGGTGGGGAAATTCCAGACATTTGGACCCTGACTGGATTAGACAATGCTGACCGAAAGGGTTTATGTTCCGACAGAAGAAGAGCGGTAGAAAGCCATCATCTCACAAACAACAGGAGATTAAGAGACTAGTGTATAATATATTATAGTCCAGAGCGGAAGAATGGCAGACAGATAATTAGAGCCACTACAGCACAATAAAGGAAAAGAAAAGGGTATCAAGGGAGATTACTTGGAAATCTTAGAACGTGCAAATCTTAGCTTTAAAAAGTTGCCAAAGCAGCACAATAACAGAAAGGGAAAGGTATCGAGGGAGAGCTTACAACTTGGAAATCTTAGATTTAAAAAGTTGCCAAAGCAGCACAATAACAGAAATGGGAAATGTATTGACAGAGCTTCGAACTTGGAAATCTGATACTTAAAGAGCAGCCAAAGCAACGGTTTTGTCAGGAAGATTAACAGAAAGAGAACGAAAGAAGAAGATGAAAGAAAGAAAGAAAAAAGAAAGAAAGAACAAAAAAGAAGAGACAGAGAAAGAAAGACGGGAAAGAGAGAGAGACAGAGACAGAGAAAAACAGAGATACGGAGACAGGCACAGTAAGCAAACATAGAGAAAGCGAGGGGCCTGTGCACAATGAAGGAGTAAATATCACTTGCATATAACTGGAAGAATTAATATAAGACGTGAGTAACCTGAATAAAGTAAGTAACACAGAACCCAGGTATTACGTAATTCAGAGCGAACAAGGCTAATAAAGTAGAAAAGGAAACCGAAAAAAAATAGAAAAAAATTAAAGAAACAAAATGATGAGGAAGCTCCAATTTCTCAGTTTACTTTCAGTTGAGAAATAAAATACAAATTTCTTAACTTTCTCCAACTAGTTGGTATTTCCGAGAAATAAATTAAAGAAAGGGTTTCTAAAAAAAAAAGAAAAAAAAAGAAAGAAAAAAAATGATGAGGAAGCTTCAATTTCTCAAAGTTTACTTTCAGTTGAGAAATAAAATACAAATTTCTTAACTTTCTCCCAACTAGTTGGTATTTCCGAGAAAGAAATTAAACAAAGGGTTTTGTAAAAACAAAATAACACGACAACAACACGGGAAAAGACGAAGCAAAAGAAAGTTTTGAAATTAAAAAAATACAAACATTTGAGAAGTTTAAAAGAACGAACGCAAGAAAGGAAAAAACCCATAAAGCCATTGAAGAAAGAAAAAAAAGAAACTACCAAAAAGGAAAAGGGCGAAAAAAGGGGGAGTGAGTGAGAAGACGAAAACGGTACACGAAGCATGAAAAAACCAATAAACTGAGAAATAAGGAAATACAAAAGACTAGCTGAATAGATGAAGCAAAGAATAAGAAGAGGAATAAGAGAGGGAGACCCAAAAAATGTAAACCAAACTGCAGAAAGAAAACCTTGACAGCAACAATGCTCCAGAAGGAAACCGTCTCTAAATCGCCTCGAAAACGAGATGTTTCATTTTCTTAATTATTTGAGATGGCTAAAAAAAAATCCAACCGGTAGGCCTATTGATAGTATGATATCTAAGAAGTAGCATAGTAAACAATCGTCACTTATATCCTGATCAACATAAGACATACCCGTTTAAATACATAATTTTACGTAAATTCTGTCTTTAAACAGATATATCTTTGTATTGCTCAGGATATAAGTGGCGATTTTGTTTACCATAATACTTCTTAGACATCAGACTATTAATACCAGTTAGAAGTTTTTAGCTCAAATATTTCAGAAAATGAAACATCTCGTTTTCTAGGCGATTTAGAGACGGTTTCCTTCTGGACCAAAAGGCAAATACCGAAAGAAAAAGAACACAATTACAAAAGCAAGGGAACAAAAGTTATGTAAGAACAAACAGAGGACATAGAAATAAACCTAATGAGAAATAAAAGATAAGTCTAATTCTGTAAAAGGCAATACCAAAGCGGTAATTGTATCGTCTTCTAACAAACGTTTCTGGCAAGGGTGTCAGGACACGTTAATTTCGACGCTGCTTGTTAACATTTATTACACTCTCTCTCTGTCTCTCTGTCTGTCTCTCTCTCTCTCTCTCTCTCTCTCTCTCTCTCTCTCTCTCTCTCTCTCTCTCTCTCTCTCTCACTCTCACTCTCTCTCTATCTCTCTCTCTCTCTATCTCTCCCTCATGATATGTGCAGATGGCCTGATCATTAAACAGTTGTTCATTGTTTATTGTTCTCTCTCTGTGTCTCTCTCGCTCTCTCTCTCAACAAACCAAACACACACATAATATACACATCCACGCACGCATACACACTAACACATACACACTCGTACAGAGAGAGAGAGACATGTTAACAAATTATGTTAACAATGTTGGTTATATAGACATAAAAAACACCACATTAACCGGAGATAAATATTTCGAGGTTTGTAATTGCTTCTTTCAAATTCCTCTCCTCAGTATACATGTTTTGGTCGTTCATTTCATTATTTATGTGTTCGCAATTCTATGTGTTTTATGTGTTTCTATGTGTGTTTGCTTACCTGTCAGTCTGAATGAAAACATAAAAATGAGTTAAACAAATTAAATGAATCAATTATCAAGTTGCACCCCCAGAACACCCCTTCCCCTCAAAACAAAATTAAAAAAAACACCCACAAAACTACAATAATAATAATAATAATAATAATAATAATAATTAGCATTTATAGCGCCTATTCTTAAAAAAGCCCTAAGCGCATACAATAATAAATGAATAAACCAGCAAGCAATATAAAGAAACGACAAAAATATATTACACACACACGCGCAACAACAAAACTCAATAAACGACGTTAGCATTCGTCTTATGTCCTATACCTTTTTCTCTCTCTCTCTCTCTCTCTCTATATATATATATCTTTCTCTTTATCCTCCTTCTCACCTAGTCCCATAGCTTTAGTATATCCCCACATCTCCCTTCTAATAATAACGGTCTTCTTGCCATCCTCTCCGTAGATAGCACGCTCATCTTTCCAGGACCCTCCACAGAACTAATTGTTCCTGTTCCCTAATGGTCGGAGTTAATGATCTTAAAATCATCATTACTTAGAATAATTGCACGATTGCTTGCCCCCAGGTACGTAGAAAATGAAAAAAACTTAAAGGAGCACACTGACGGATGAGTTTTTGCAAGAGACATACGTCGCGGTCACCAGAAAGACAGCCTTTTTAAGGATCGGAACACTCACTTTGCTCTGGTTTCCTAGAAATCAAACCGTCAAAACGGCGATTCCTCCTTGGCGGAGTTGCCGGAGAGAGAAGCCATTTTGGACGGGATGGGTGGAGGCCACTGAGAGTGGTTGAAGCTTTTTCTTCTTTTTAGTGCAGTTAAACAAAACTTGGAGCTATTTCCTTTGTAGTGAGCGAAACTCGTTTTGGTAAACTGTATAACAAGAGGCAAAGCCTGCAAGGCTCACGTCTGATTCTTATTACTATAGCAGGCATGGGAATTCCCATGACAATTTCCATGCCTGTATAGAGAGAATACTGTTATGTAGACACTTGTGCATCTGAAAACAGAATTAATTTTTATTTTACTGTGTAAATTAAAATTATTTCTATGCACCCCTACCCCTTTCTTTAAAATTTAATTATATGTATGCGCATGTAACATAGTGGAGCCCTATTTTTATTTTTGGCAAACAAGTAAAATTGAAAAGCATATTGACCAAGCTTTCAGAAAAAAAACATAGTGACCATCCCCCCCCCCCCCCCCTCCCCCCCCCCCCCCCCCCCCCCCCCCCCCCCCCCCCCCCCCCCCCCCCCCCGCCGGGGTAAGGGGGGTCTACGGACACCTGTAGTAGGCCTAGTCTTTGCCTGTGGGTCTAAGCCTCTTACTCTTAGAAAATTAATAATTGAAGTTGCGTGATTCGTAAGGCCATACTCCTGATCTGTTACTGTTTTAAACTGATTGTTCATGCGATGAAAACTTGTTCCACATCATCTACATTTCTGTAAGATATTTTATATTAGTCCTAATATTTTATTTTCGTTTCGTTAACCCCCCCCCCCCCCCCCCCCTCTCTGCCACAAAGCAAAGGTCAAGGTCACAGCCAGCAAGCTCATCCATGTTTATCTTCCCCTGTACAGTCTTTGCTCATGGTGATCAATCGTCTAGGCCTAACAAAGGATTCGTACGTCGAAGGCAGTGAAATCGACGAACCCTGGATTTTCCGTATATTTTTTTTCAAGACTGAAATGAATGTGGGCTAAATGTTAAGTACGTCGTCTTGATTATGAGGTAAGGCATGGACTCTAGGCCTAGGCCTTGTTGCCGGAAGTGCGGTAGGCTAAGTTGTGCGCAGAGATGATGGGCAAATGAACACGAACAACCGTTACTCAAAGGCGCAAATAAAAGCTAAACAACCGGGCCGTCAACGCACACACTCGGTACATCCATTTGTTACAGAAAATATAAGTTGACGACGTTAAAATGTACCTATTTGTACACACCTGAAGTCTTGTGTTTCTTTTTAAAGAGCGTTTTTGTATATCTAATGGAGAGTCTTCTTTCCAGTATGTATCTCCTACTCGGTACAACACAACAGTTACAGTAATCTCTGCAACAAATGATTTTCTGTCTTTTGTTCCTTACTGATGTATCTGACTGCTTTGATCGCCATGACTTGAAGGCTCACGTCAAAATCAAGTATCCTGCTAACTTTAACCCTCTAACATGTTATGTTTTTTTGAGAAAATGACAACGTTAAAGTTTCAGTGGAGAGTGAGAGTCTTCTTTAGTTTGAAGCGTGTGACTGAGTCAAGGTTAAAGGTTGCACAACAGTAATCTCTGCAACAAATGATTATCTTTATTTTGTTCTTTATCAATGTATCTGAGTGCTTTGATCGTCGTGACTTGAAGACTCACGTCAAAATCAAGTATCCTGCTAACTTTAACCCTCTAACGCCTTTTATGTTTAGAGAAAATGACAACGTTAAGGTTTGAGTTAAGGTTAAAGGTCGGGGCCACGGACGCAACACACACACACACACACACACACACACACACACACACACACACACACACACACACACACACACACACACGCGCGCGCACATACACACAGACACATAACCGAACATGTACGATACTATAGACTCACTTTGCTTTAAAAAACGACGTGAGCCAAAAACTGTATAAAAAGGCTTGTATTGTGGAAATTTCGTGCAAATGATTTGGTCTAACTCAGGCGGCCATTAGAAAAGAGAAGACACATGTCTTCCCTTTCAATGAAAGACTATGACTTCCAGCACCACCGCCAAGGAGGAATCGCCGATTTGACGGTTTGATTTCTAGGAAACCAGAGCAAAGTGGGTGTTGAGATCTCTGTAAAGGGTGTTTTCCTGGTGATCTCGACGTGTTTCTTGCAAAAAATCATCTGTCAGTGTGTCCCTTTAATATCTCTTCTGTTCCTCCTTGGAGAAGGTTATGTGTTTCTTTTAGTTGCTTTTCGTCTGATTACTAACATGGTTGCGTATTAGCTCAGAACAGTTTGACACCATTTTTTTGTGAGTGATGATCTCAATCCTTAATAGAATGTCTTCTTAATTTTTGGGAAGTCCATGTGCATTGACGTTCGGATCTTTTCAAGTTTCAAATTTGAATTCATCAACATTTCTGTTGATTGACACTAAACCGATATTGGCGAAATATGATGTACAGTGTAGTCAGTATCACCTTATCTTTCGATTTTTCGAACGAATCAGTCAAGAGGCCATGCATCGAACAAGAGGATTAAACAGGGAGAAAACGTACGTCCCAGCTTCTTCACCAAAATAAGATTAGACTTAAAACAACCCTTTACTAGACAAAACTACCCTATCTAAGGTAAAAAGGTAAAGGCGTCCCATAGCCTATCGGCCGTAGGGGCAGTGAACTGTTAGAGGTTCACCGTGTCAAGGGCACGGCATCATGGAAGGCGGAGCCCATCCCTCTCCTTCCGCCGCCTTTTCATCTTCCCTGGACGAATCACTGCTGGGTGCACAGAGAGGGTTTTTCAGGCCAGAACAATCCGACTCCAAGCTCGACTCGAACCTGCGACCTTCCGCACCGCAGCCGAGCGCTCTAACCACTCGACCACGGACCCCTCATCATCTAAATAACCTAATACTGGCGTGATTAGTCTGCACTGTATCAGTGCTTTACAGTTTTCCTAATTGCTTGCTAGCCCTCCTTGGAAGTGAGGCGAGATCTAGACGTAAAAGAATGAGGGGAAAATTGGTTTCTTCATTAGAAGTCGGATAGCTCTTCACCCCGTCCCACCATTACTGAGTTTGAGAGATCAGTAAGTGCCAGTAAAGATGTGATAGAGAGATGCTATTAGTGCTACAAGTGAGACTCATTTGTACGATAGCAGAAATCTTGCCTAGTCATAAAATGTCGCATACCTCTTTTTCATTACAAAAACGTGTCATTTATTTCAGATTATCCGCCACCATTGACGGTGCAGAATGGTACATACAGTAATAATGCTAGAACATACAAATAGGTATAATGATAATAACAATAATAATAACAATAATAATAATAATAATAATAATCAATAACATTAATGATAATAATAATAATAATAATAATAATGATAATAATAATAATAATAATATTAATAATAATAATTGAATATTAAGAAAGTGGCGGTACCATAGCCGATGAGGTTTAACCGAGGCGTGGTTACTGCTACACATATCTGCTTTGTTAAAAATCGGGACTTTACTGGTGTTGCACTGCCTCCGGGCATTGCCTCCAGTATTGTTCCCACCATCTTTGTATTTAAAAATGCCACACATGGTCGAAAGACCGCAGAGGGCGTAAAATCCTATTTCGTCGTCATATGAATTGAAATAATGACAATAACAACCATAAGGCCGTGTACACACATAAGCGGATATTTCATACGGAAACCCGTGCGCAATC
>CM065690.1:34880623-34890623 GCA_017654935.2 Phymorhynchus buccinoides
ATTTGACGTCTTATTTCCAAATGTTTTGGTTTTGTAACTTCTCTTTTCCCCTTCCAAAGTTGTTAGGCTACTGGCAGATATCCCTTGTTGATTGACTGAAGCATGGGGCATCCGTCCCTTCCTGATCCCCTGTCTCCATGGAGGACCCTGATAAAAGCAAGCGAGCGCACGCGCGCACGCACGCACGCACGCACGCACGCACGCACACGCACACGCACGCACACGCACACACACACACACACACACACACACACACACACAAGGGGGATGGGAGAGGGGGTAGTCAAAGGGAGGGGGGGAGATCAAACAAGACGCAAAAGACTCTTTTTTCAACGTGGAAATGGAGAGGAAGACACACGCGCGCGCGCGCGAGCGCGCACACACACACCAACACATACACAAACACACGCACGCGCGCACGTACGCCACCAAAAAAAAAAAAATGACATTCTCAATTTGCAGCGCTACGAGAGAATTGGCGGTTTTTTAGTCCCCGAGCCGAAGGTTCGGGGAGCTATTGTTTTTGTCTGGTCCGTCCGGTGTCCGTCCGGCGTGCCTCCGTCGGTCCGGCTATTCGTCCGTTTTTCTCAAAAATTATTCAGTCTATCATCATCAAATGTGGTATGCGAGTTTGCCAAGATGCAAGCTATCCACTGATGTATTTAGTTTTACATGAAGGTCAAGGTTGCGCCAGTTACGGGGTTCAAACCCCGAAACACATAATCACTAATATCTCGCGAAGTTGTTCATGTATTTTAATGCAGTTTTTTCCACAATATTTCTTGATGAATGGTCTATAACACAGTTGTCATGAATTGTTCTGTGCGCGCGTGTGTGCATGATCGCGCGCGCTCAAATCACGGGTCCGAACCCCAAGGCTGTATGCAAAAAACTATTCAGTTACGTGCTGTTTTGATGCCTTTTTATGTAGTTACGTGCTGTTTTGATGCGTTTTTATGTATGTGTACAGCCGATATATTCCGATTTCGGAGTAGCTCGGCGATGCTGCGAGGGGACTTTGCAGCCGCTCGGCGTTGCACTTGTTTTTTTATTCTTGCTGTGAGGAAACTGGAAAAAAACCTTCTTCGTAGAGAAGATTACAAACGATTGAGAGAGAGAGTGAGATAGGGACAGAGAGACAGGGAGGGAGGGGGAGAGAAACAGAGAGAGAGAGAGAGAGAGAGAGAGAGAGGAGAGAGAGAGAGAGAGAGAGAGAGAGAGAGAGAGAGAGAGAGAGAGAGAGAGAGAGAGAGAGAGAGAGAGAGAGAGAGAGAGAGAGAGAGAGAGAGAGAGAGAGAGAGAGAGAGAGAGAGAGTTTAATAACACAAAGCCGATGGAATTCGTTCAAAAAGATTTTGACTAAAAAAGACAAAAATGACCTTATAAACGTGGGAAACTACAATAACCCTATTTAGACACACGGAAGTAAAAAGCGGAAGAAATGGGAATGGAAGCTCTTTGAGAAACAGAAGCAATGGTCCAACCCGGAAACAACCTTATAGTAACGGAAATAAGATGACATTGTCGTCCGAAAATCGATCATCACGAAGCAAAAAAAAAGAAAAGCGTTTTCTTTCTTCCTTTCTTTCGTTATCATTCTTTTCTATTATATCCACATGGTATTTCATTCTTCTGACAAGCTCTTTTAAACTTTAAAAGTTAGTGTGTGCTAAGATTAAGCGTAAGAGTATCTTGACATGCTTTATATATATATAATAAGAAAACTTACTAGGGAAGTTCTCTCTTAACACATTAAACATTAAAAAAATAAAAATAATAAAACAATCGCCGGTTTCAAATGATCTGCACACAATTGTAGGTTATAAAACATCTCACTTTCGTTAAAATAAAATAGAATCGAAAAAAAAAAGAGTTGAAAATATTGGACAAAGTCGGATTAAAATATATTCTACCAGAATCTGATATGACAAACAAAGGGGAGTATGTGTGTGTGTGGGGGGGGGGGGCGTGTGTGGCTGGGGGAGGCATTCATCCTTCCTCATTCCTCAGCACAAGAGAAACAAGGGCGTCGCCGAGCGGCAGACATGTCCGTCACCAGCAATGCCACGCACTTGCGACACCCCGTAGAGTGTCACATCCTGACACAAAATTGGAAGGGATTCTGTCTTCTAGTTCACGAGATACAGCTTGAAGAAAAACATATAGCGCAAAGAAGGAAATGTCGGTTTTCAAGGTCACACTTCAAGGTCAAGGTCAGCATGGTGATAATTTATGCTCGGATGTTTTCTTCTCTAGGGTATACAGTACCACACACAATCTGAAGCGCTTCTGTCAAGTACCAATGTGGAAAATATGGCTTAAAACCCAATGTGTAGACCCCTACCACTTTCAAGGCCTACGGATCGCCCGGACCGTGACCTTGACCTTGATCGGTATGCCACCATCAGAACGGGCATAAGCCAAAGTACCTTCATGCCAAATTTGAAGACTCTAACACTAACGGTGTGGGAGTTATGGCCCCTGAAAGATTTTCGGTTTTCAAGGTCGTACGCCAAAGTCAAGGTCACGACGGCAATATGGTTTGCGCGGATGCCTTCCTCTCATGGTGACACACCAGCACACACAATTTGACGTGATTCTGTCAACCCGTTCGAAAGATATCCTTGGGACAGACAGAAGGAGAAAAAAATGACCCTCCGATTTTCAGGCTCCAGCGATCTTTTTGACCTTGACCTTGACCTTGATCGGTATGCCATCATCAGAACGGGCATAAGCCAAACCACCTTCATACCAAGTTTCAACATCCTATGTTGATCGGTGCCCGAGATATGGCTAAAAATAGATTTTCGGTTTTCAAGGTCGTACGTCAAGGTCAAGGTCACGACGGCAAAATGGTTTGCGCCGATCTCTTCCTATGAAGGTGGCACACCTGCACACAAAATCTGACGCGATTCGGTCAAGCGGTTCGGGAGATATCCTTGGGACAGACAGAAAAGAAAAAAAAAAAAAAAAAAAAAAAACCACACAAACAAACAAACAAACAAACAAAAAAAATACAAACCAGACCATCGCAATAGTCCGTCTTGGTGACGGACTAATAATAAAGTTTGAATCTGCAACGGTGCTGCAAGCATACCGAAACGTTTGTTGTATGCGTGGGAAGAAGCTAAATGAACAACAACACAAATACACACAAGCGCGCGCGCGTACACACGTACGTGCACACACACACGCACGCGCGCACATACACATACACACACGCGCGCGCACACCTTGCACACACATACACACACTCACGCGCGCGCACACAGAGAGGCAAACAGACACACTATGACACAGCGCACAACGCGCAGTGCCAACCTGCGCCAGGGAGCCAAGTCAAAACTAAGCTGTTTTACGAGAATATCGAGAGTCGCAATAGTACACTATCGGTTAAACTGTGCACTTTCTTTTAGGGGGAAATGCTATTCAATATCCTTCCGATTTCATGTATTATTTCTAGAAGAATTCGATGAAAATGTTATTTCTCGTTTAAAAACACGTCTATCAAGGGTGAACATTTCTTAAAGATACAAATAAAAACTGTCTATTATATTGACCTTTCAGAGAATTTCAAATGTGTATAATTATGTCGAATACAAAAATTGATGTTGTTAATACTTTTTTTTTTTAAAGAGAGAGAGAATGAATGAATAAGTTTTCTTTATTGAGGATAATAGATTAAGCAACATTGCTTTTTTTCGTCCAGTCCTCATGCCAAAAAATAGAAACTGAAGAAAAGAGAGAGAGAGAGAGAGAGAGAGAGAGAGAGAGAGAGAGAGAGAGAGAGAGAGAGAGAGAGAGAGAGAGAGAGAGAGAGAGAGAGAGAGAGAGAGAGAGAGAGAGAGAGAGAGAGAGAGAGAGAGAGAGAGAGAGAGTCGCAATGGTTGATTTCGTTATAAAAGTTAGTTTACGCTTGTCTTGCACTTTGGCAAAGCCATCGAGTGAGACAAACAAAACTCCCGAAAACAAACCGATACCCAGATTAACTACCAAGATTTAAAATACACGTAACCTAACTAACCGGAGCTCGGTTTTTGTTTTTATTCAAACAAACTGAAAGTCTGTTTTGTTCAGTTTTGGGAAAACAACAACATCTAACACCACAGTAAACATCTAATGGGCAAAGGAAGAAAAGAAAGAACAGAAACAAATGAAAGGAAATAAAGAAGGAAAATATAGAAAGAAGACATTTCACATACGGTACTCCACAATTTTTTATTTTTTTAAGCGTTTAATTGCTATTACCCAATCTACTCACAGAGTTCCAATCAAAATCCATCTATTATGATTTCGGCAATCTTTAGACACTCCCCTCCCCTCCCCCCCCCCTCTTGTTTACGACCCTCAATCTCACAGTCTGCTTCTTTCAGTTTCATTAACTTAATCCTAGGCTGATCTTAACCCTATCCCTTTCCAGAGAATGGCAGAACGCTGCTTCTCAGTGAAGCTTTTTTGTTTGTGGCTCAAGCCACAAACCTATAACTCACTTTGTCGGTCGGTCGGTCTGTCTGTCTGTCGGTCCAAAATTGTCGCACATTTTGACAAAATTGTCGCACTTCAAATAGAGAAAATAATGCTTTACGCCCTCTTCGGCCTTTCGGCCATGTGGGGCATTGAGATTCTACTTGGGGATGTAAAGAGAAGGGGGAGAGGGGGAGGAGGGGAGTGACCCGGAGGATCTCAGCATCTTTGATTATTACTCTTGGTTGGTTCCGAGCTCGCATTCTACAGATTACCAGTTGACACACAATAAAAAATATAGTTAGCTATGTTATAATCGTTACTTATAAAATATGTTATTTGAGAAAGGCCGCTCCAAGAGCTGTAGTTAAAATTTTCAGGACCACAAAGTTAAAAATGTAATCTTTATTGTTAAAAACTTTTAAAATGTCATGTAAGGTCGGTTAAAATCGCGAAAAACAAATAAGGTTATGTACAAGAAATAATTTGACTTCATAATGAGGCTGACTTGAGTAAAGATTTTTACGTGTGTGGTGGGTTTAATTTAATAAAAAATAAAAAACGGAGCCAGGCAGGTTCGAACCTGGAACCTCAGTGTGGTGTCTAAACCGTTGCGCTGTGTATGTTCTTGTTGTTAGATGAAAAATGTGTCCTTATAAGTGAAACCGTGGGTAAAATCACTTTTGCTACCACGGGAGAAAGTGGAGCCCCTGTGGTGGGCCCCCACATTCTACTGTACAGTGTGGAGGGTTTAAAATAGATTTACAAGGCAAAGTTAATTTATCTACATATGTACACCCGACATACTATTTACATTTAATTATTTATTTCGCAGCGAATGTCATTTTTAATGATGACAACCGATTAAAACGTTAAAATGAATATGAATGTCGATTGGGGAGTCTCCCGGCCTATTTTCTGTTAGTGCTTCTTTTGAAGCAGGAGGCCCAGTCAGGGATTAACTTTTTATCTGAAACTTATTTTATGAATTTTATATAGGAAATAGATTATAGAGGGCTAAAGTAAATTTTAATTCTGCATTTTTAATTTGGTAATAATTTATGGTGAGGGAGCAATTTTTATATTTTGACCTGCGCTCCGAGTATTATTCATTTGCTATAAGCTTTTAAAAAAAAAAAAAAAAAAAAAAAAAATTAAGATCAGTTTACTTTTATTTATTAAAATCAAGAGTTTGTATAATTGAATAACACAGCGTGTGGTTTGTTTGAATTTATTTATAAAGATGGTTGGGTAAAATGGTGATGGGCTGCCAGTCCGCAGGAGTGTGTGTGTTTCCGGGGTGAGACTCGCTGGCGGGAGGCAAAATAATTTTATGTTTTATTTTGAAGTTTAATGTTATTTGAGTAGTATAGGTAATGAATTTGAAGCCCATAGAAAGGGAAGGGGGCTGGGACAGGCCCCCGGTTGAGTGGGAAAAGGAGGATAGTTAGAGCACTTCAATTCGAGGCTACACTTCTGGCCGCTCTTTAAAATAATGTATTTTAAAAGCGTACAAAATAATAAACATATGTAATACAGACACTACAACAGACACGACGAGTATGCGGTGCTTCTTTTGATGAGTATAAGTAGGATACATAGTTTTAAATGTTTTCCAACAGATATAAAAAGTTACGAAATGGTGCAGAGATAACATTCTGGTTTACAGATTAAAATGATTGAAAAGCCAGGGGAGGTAACTCATGATTGGAGTGGTAAAAATAGACCGCGTGCCACAAACTATTGCGATTTCGCGCTTGTTTTTTTAAACGCGACAATCTGAGAAGTAAAATATTTCACCAAAAAACAGACATACAGGCAAACAAGAAAATATTTTAATGAAGTTTTTAGGATACGTATAAGGGAAGTAGTGGAGTGGGGAGGGGAGGGGTGTATAAAGGGAAAATGGGGCAAAGAGAAAGAAGAAGAAAAAAGAAAGAATTGCAGCAGGGGGCTACTTATTAAATTGGGAATTCGCTCCAAATGGACCCAATCTTCTTACTAGCGTTCCGGAGATAATGAGCCAATCTGATTTGTGTGTGTTTAGGACCCTGGCCACGTCTCTCTACTATATTCATTCCCCACACCCCCTCCCTCTCCCCCAGCCCTTCACACCTCCCTCTCCCCCACCCCCACCTCCCGTCCGCTCTATCACCTCCAACATCTTCCTTTCCGCTCACTCCTACACCTCCCTTGATCTCTTTCAGTCCCCACATGCATACGCATGTGCCGCGATAACACGCATTTTTCACATACTGTCAAACACACATACAAACACACATACACTCTCTCTCTCTCTCTCTCTCTCTCTCTCTCTCTCCTCTCTCTCTCTCTCTCTCTCTCTCTCTCTCTCTCTCTCTCACACACACACACACACACACACACACACACACACACACACACACGCACGCACGCACGCACGCACACACACACGCACGCACGCACGCACACACACACACAAACACACACACACGCGCACGCACACACACACACACACGCACGCACGCACGCACACGCACACACACACACACACACACACGCACACAAAAAGTAAATCAATGTGTGCTTGTGCTATAGAGAGAGAGGGGGGGTGTGCGGTGGGGGGGGGGGGGGAGAGCGGGAGAGAGCAGGAGTGTTGAATAAATGTAAGAGCGCACGTAGGCCTGTGGTTAAGAAATTAGCCAGACTCGGAGCAAATTACCTGCGTTTGTCATCTTTCTCAAAACAACATCTCCATCAGGCTTTTACAACGATTCGGACAAAACTGGGAGTAATGGCTACACAACAAATCTAAAATGGCAGTAATTAGTAAACAAGGAAATAAATCAACTCTTCACGTTTCTAAAGAGTATAAAAGAGAAGAAGACAAAGGAATGAAAACAACAGGAAAATCGAAACTCTTTTGAATAGATTTCTTCTTTTTTTAAAAAGCAAAAGCAAAGAAGCACAAACACTGTGCGTGTGCGCACACAAACGCACAAACGCGCACGCGTGCACCCCCCCCCCCCCCCCCAACACACACACATACATACAACACACACACAGACACACACATTCACTGATAAAAACGCATTAAACTACAAAACTGATGGAAAAGAGGGGAAAATAGGTAAAGAAAGAGAGACAGGAAAAAAATGAAACAAAGAAAGAAAGACTAAGAGAGAAATCCTAAGTAGGCGGATGAAGACAGCTTCGCAACAGATTAAATAAATAAAATGTAACCTCTTCCAGTTTATTTCACAAACTTCACCCCCCTTCCCTCTTCTTCTTCTTCTTTTTCTGCTTCTTTTTTTTTCTTCTTCTTTTTTCCCCTTCTTCTTCTTCTTCTTCTTCTTCTTCTTCTTCTTCCTCTTTTTCTTCTTCTTCTTCTTCCTCTTTTTCTTCTTTTTCTTCTTCTTCTTCTTCCTCTTCTTCTTCTTCTTCTTCTTTTTTTTCTTTTTCTTTTTCTTCTTCTTCTTCTTCCTCCTTTTTTTCTTTTTTTTTTTCTTCTTCTTTTTTTCCCTTCTTCTTCTTCTTCTTCTTCTTCTTCTTTTTCTTCTTCTTCTTCTTCCTCTTTTTCTTCTTCTTCTTCTTACCCACCCACCGTTACTATCATCCCACTTGCTTAACGATCTTGCTCTAATCTTCAGATTTGCTTCTTCTTCTTTTTGTTTTCTTCTTCTTCTTCTTTTTCTTCCTGTTCTTCTTCTTCAGCGTTCATCGACTCTTCTTACTTCTTGGAAATTAGTCCTATACTGAGCTTGATCAATCGAAGTGACACTCTCACAGTCTTCCTACTCACTCTCCAAAACATAGTACGGTGCTAAGCATAGTCGGTTCAGTTCTTCTTGCTGCACTTCTTAGCCGTCTCTTTACATCTTCAGTTTCACAAGGTAAGTAAGGGCAGGGACGGGTACAATATATTATTTGGTGAAAGTTAGAACTGCGAAATAAACTCAAGAACCACAGTCGAGGGGTAATGGTCTAAACGTGTTATCACAACAGGAAAAAAGAAGGGCAATTTGCCCCTCGCACTGTTCTTCTTTCACGAAGAACACGTTTAGTTTGGTACTGTGTTGTTTGTTCGTTTTTTAAGTTAAAGTCAGACTTAAACGCATATTGTGGGAAATGGCAAGGGCATTTAACTTTCTGGATTGCTTCCCTGCGTCTACCCTTTCGCCCCTTCCTTACTAATGCGCGTACACGCACGCACACACATACGCACGCACGTACGCACGCACATACGCACACACGCGCGCGCGCGCACACACACACACTATTACATATGAGCTCACGCATGGCAAGAGAGAGAGAGGGGGGGGGGGGGATTGAATTGAATTGAATTGAATTGAATGAATTTTATTTATAGAGGATAATAGAATAAGCAATAACATGCTTTTTTTACATCCAGCCCTGTGGAAAAAAAGTTACAAATATAAAAGTAGAAATGGAAAAGAGAGAGAGAGAGAGAGAGAGAGAGAGAGAGAGAGAGAGAGAGAGAGAGAGAGAGAGAGAGAGAGTCAGACAGACAGACAGGCAGGCAAGCAGGCAGAGACAGAGAAACTGAGAGAGAGGCCGAGTGAAAGAGACAGAGATAGAGCCATTCCTGCACTGGATTCATCACTTGATTGCAGCCTTTCCTTTCCCTGCTAACGTGATAATATCGTTGCCAGTTCACCCCCCCCTGCTAGTATTACGAGGGGATTTAGTAATAAGCTAGGAAAGTTAACACGAAGAAATAAAACAAAATAAAAGGACGAAAAATAACTCTAGAAAGAAGAAAATAACTGCTTGCATTAAAAAATAAAAGAAAGTCAAGTCCAATGGCAAATGGATCAAGCAAAAAAAAATCATATATAAAGAACACACACACAAATAGCAAAATGAAGGAAAAGACGTAAAAAGAGGAATAATCCGATTCGGGATAGATAAACGAAAGAAAATAAATACTCAAAATGTCAAACAAAATCGAAGGTAAGAAAATAATTATGAAATGGTACAAACCATGCACGAAATCAAAAGAACGCGAAAGAAACGTAATACAGAATAGTAAGAAAACAAAAAGTAGTAAAGAAGAAGAAAAACAAATGAAGGAAAAATATTAGGAAACACTAAGTGACGAAAACGTTGCAATATAACGCAGGAAAAAGATTTTTGTTTTTGACAATTACAAACGCAAAAAAAGGAGAATCAGGTCTGAACAACTAAATACTAATTATCCTGCTAGTACACCCACCCCCCCCCCCCCCCCCCCACACACACGTCCCCAAAAACATCGAGATAAAGTGAATCGGGTAAGGTATAAATGAAGGCAGAACAAATTAATGCTCGATATAAGACAGATTTCAGGAGAAAAAGAAACAGAGTGGATAAACAATAAGACCTTTTTTTTTCTTTTCTTTTTTTAACTAATGACACACTTTACTTTCCTTCACAAATATAAACACATGATGCTTCTCTCTCTCTCTCTCTCTCTCTCTCTCTCTCTCTCTCTCTTCTCTCTCTCTCTCTCTCTCTCTCTCTCTCTCTCTCTCTCTCTCTCTCTCAGTCTCTCTCT
>CM065690.1:34898123-34903123 GCA_017654935.2 Phymorhynchus buccinoides
AAACAAAACGAAAAGAAGAAGAAGAATAGGTGTGTTGGGGTTTGAACTCCTTAATCAACATGACCTTGACCTTGAAATAAAACTAAGGCAATCGCTCGATAGGCAATAATATCTTCTAGAACTTGTATACTAAAAGTGATTGGAATACACTGAAGAGTTTTTAAGAAAACGCGGACGGACGCACGCACGCACAAAAACAGTACTTCCCGAAGCTTCGCTTCGCTCGGGAAGCAAATGCAACAAGTGCAACGCCTAGCGGCTGCAAAGTCCCCTCGCAGCATCGCCGAGCTACTCCGAAATCGGAATGTGTCGGCTGTACACATACATAAAAAGGCATCAAAACAGCACGTAACTACATAAAAAGGCATCAAAACAGCACGTAACTGAATAGTTTTTTTACATATAGCCTTGGGGTTCGGACCCGTGATTTGAGCGCGCGCGATCATGCGCAGACGCGCGCACAGAAAAATTCATGACAACTGTCAAGAAATGTTGTGAAAACAAACTGCATTAAAATACATGCAAAACTTCGCGAAATATTAGCGATTATGTGTTTCGGGGTTTGAACCCCGTACCTGGCGCGACCGTGACCTTAATGTAAAACCAAATACATCAGTGGATAGCTTGCATCTTGGCAAACTAGTATACCAACTTTGATGATGATAGACTGAATAGTTTTTGAGAAAAACGGACGAATAGCCGGACGGACGGACGGAGGCACGCCGGACGGACGGACACCGGACGGACGGACCAGACAAAAACAATAGCTCCCCGAACCTTCTGCTCGGGGACTAATCATTTAAAATCTACTTTGCTAGACAGGCTATTTTGCTGTTGGGTGTGTGGGAGGGGGGGGGGATGTACTGTGGGAAAGGGAAGTATTGAGGCAGGGGTAAAAAAACAAACAAGGGAAAGGTGAGAGAATGCACTTTCGGACTTTGGTAATACTATGTCCATGTTTGATGCTGTTCAACGAGAATAATTACATTACTAAGAAAACTAAAATTCCCCAAGTATTTTTCTTCTTTTGAGTTTCTTTTTTTTCTATTGTTTGTATGTTGACTCTGAGTAAGAACTACACTAAACAAGGAAAAAATATACATGTACGTGTGTGTGTGTGTGTGTGTGTGTGTGTGTGTGTGTGTGTGTGTGTGTGTGTAGAAATGTGTGTGTGTGTGTGTGTGTGTGTGTGTGTGTGTGTGTGTGTGTGTGTGTGTGTGTGTGTGTGTGTGTGTGTGTGTGTGTGTATGTGTGTGTGTAGAAATGTGTGTGTGTGTAGAAATGCGTGTGTGTGTGTAGAAATGTGTGTGTGTGGAAATGTGTGTGTGTGTTGTGTGTGTGTATGTGCGTGTGCGTGTGCGTGTGCGTGTGCGTGTGCGTGCGTGTGCACGGAGGTAATACTATCTATCGCACCTTTGCTCTCACGACATAACAACAAGCCTGGGGGGAAACCAAATGAGACTGAGAAAGAGATAGATCTATTCCCCATGCCTTGTGTGAGACCATCAGCGATAAAAAGCTCCGATAAGAAAGGAGAAGGTACGTACATACTGCGATCACAGACCGACGCAACACCACACCACACCACACCACACCACACACCACACCACACCACACCACGCAGCACTCAACACCAGCAAACACATGGGAGATAAAAGGTATAGACAGGTGAGTAAAGCAAAACCGAACAAACGCTTGTCAATGCTAACCAGATACCCCATGACGCACCACGATTAAGTCCCTTGGTTTTTTTCTTCTGGGTAGCTGTGACCCACATACAAATGTCCCCAACTTCTAATCGAAGCTGCTCTTTAAAATGATGTTTCGTTTTCAACTTGGGAACATTTGTATGGGAGTTTTCAATTTGGGGGGCATTTGTATGGGAGTTAAACCTGGTCAAAACAAGATTTCTTAGCAGCTATAAGAGGGAAAACACGTGAAACCCGTGATTTTGACACGTGACCTGGTGGGTCTTTAAGATCGAAACACACGTTGTTATATTTCGCTCTTTCTCCGTGGCAACACAATCATACGAGAGTAATGTTACTTAAGGTCTGTGACCACGTTAACACATTCACAAAATATCAATATTTCTCCATGGCAACGCAGTGAGATGTAAGTCATTATGATTTGACTAACAGTAACACCGTGTTGCCATGGAGAAATACAGATATTCTGTGATTACTGTTAACGTATACACAGACCTTAACATAACACTTTATTGCTATGGGGAAAGAGTGGAAAATGACCACGCGTATTTTGACCATTACCAGGACATTCAAGAATGAGATCAGATTCCACTACAGACACAGACAGACACAGACAGTCACAGACTGGGCATAACAGACAAATATGTCTTAAAGACCCGCCACGTCACGTGTCACATTCCCTCTTATGCTTGGAAGATTTCTTAAGATTTCTTACCAGCTATAACAGGGAAAACACGTCAAAACCATAATTTTGACACGTGACGTGGTGGGTCTTTAAAAATGTTTTTTTTAAAAAATGAAACGAACTACTACTTTTTAAAGAATCGCTTAGCCCTTAAAGTTTGACAGTTTCTGAGTCAGATCATGTCCAGACAAAAGGGCCATACAGATTTTGTGACAGTCAGGCGAGAATGCGCTTGTAACATTATGTAATTTCTCTCTCCAATCCTGCCGGAAAAAATCTAAACCGACCGCTAGGCCTATAGGATCTTTAACAATACATCATATCCCAAAGGAACCACAAATGGCTTGATCCATACCGCTTGCTATAATCCCTAGGTCTAGACAAAACTTCCCAAAGGCATACTACGCGATCAACTTTACGATAACATAGACTACTCTCAATTTAGTTTTCTGATGGTCTATAGTACACTTACTGGGGCAAAAAGTTTGCAAGGTGTATTTCCGTGATTGGTAAGTCCACGTAAGTGTCAAACACTCAGAGTGACAAAGTGCTCTAACGTGACAAAGCTAAATTAAAGAAGCATTTATTGGCGACAGAGAAATTACAACCCAGACCGGGCAAGAAGTTGCAGATTCACTTGAGGTTCTCATGTACTAACGTATAAACCAAAAAAGGTAAGATATTACATTTTGAAGACATCCGCAATATTTCAAAAGGATTTGGGTAGGTAAGGTTTATTTTGTTCAATAGCTTAGGAACAGTGTGCATGACAGACACTGAGACAGGGGAGTGAAAGAGAAAGAGAGAGCGAGAGCGAGAGCGAGAGAGAGAGAGAGAGAGAGAGAGAGAGAGAGAGAGGAAAGGATTTGGGGTATTAAATGCACGCATGCACGCACATATATAAAATTTTAAAAAACGCGCACGCACGCACGCACGCAAGTACGCACACACGCACGCACACGCACACGCACACGCACACGCACACGCACACACACACACACACACACACCTACCGAAGGAGTCCGCTTTAATTCAACATGACATATGATAGAAGAAGAATACGCGGCGAATTATGCATCACAACGGGGACAGCGGGGCGTCTGCTGTGAATATGCAAAGAGGTGTGTGTGTGTGTGTGTGTGTGTGTGTGTGTGTGTGTGTGTGTGTGTGTGTGTGTGTGTGTGTGTGTGTGTGTGTTTATGTGTGTGTGTGTGTGTGTGTGTGTGTGTGTGTGTGTGTGTGTGTGTGTGTGTGTGTGTGTGTGTGTGTGTGCCAGTAGTGTGTGTGTGTGTGTGTGTGTGTGTGTGTGTGCTTGCGTGCGCGTATGTGTGTGTGTATGCGTTGTGTTGTGTGTGTGCGGGGGGTGAGGGAGGAGGCATTGGAATGCAATACATATCAAATCTTAAAAAAACACTGTCGGAGAGACAGAAAGAGAGTGACCGAGATAGACAAAAGCCAGACAGACAGAGACACGTTTCAACTGATTAAATTCAAAACTGTTTTATGTGTATGTATTAAACATCCTAGCTCTGACTTAGGAAAACAAATCATGAATTCAATGCAAAAATTGCAAAGAATACACACATTCCGTTATGTCTAGGGTTATTTTCCCGCATGCACCATATGTCTGGAAGCAAATGCAACAAGTGCAACGCCGAGCGGCTGCAAAGTCCCCTCGCAGCATCGACGAGGTACTCCGAAATCGGAATGTGTCGGCTGTACACATACATACAAACGCATAAAACAGTACGTAACTACAAAAATGCATCAAAACAGCACGTAACTGAATAGTTTTTTTATATATAGCCTTGGGGTTCGGACCTGTGATTTGAGCGCGCGCGATCATGCGCACACACACGCACAGAAAAATTCATGACAACTGTGTGATAGACCATTCATCAAGAAATGTTGTGAAAAACACTGCATTGAAATACATGCAAAACTTCGCGAGATGTTAGCGATTATGTATTTCGGGGTTTGAACCCCGTAACTGGCCGCTGGCGGACCTTGACCTTAATGTAAAACTAAATACATCAGTGGATAGCTTGCATCTTGGCAAACTAGTATACCAAATTTGATGATGATAGACTGAATAGTTTTTGAGAAAAACGGACGAATAGCCGGACGGACGGAGGCACGCCGGACACCGGACGGACGGATGGACCAGACAAAAACAATAGCTCCCCGAACCTTCGGCTCGGGACTAATCAGACATGGGCAAGCTAATATCGAAGATAGAAATTTAAATCAAAAAAGGGGAAAAGGATGAAGAAGATAAGGAAGGGAACAGGCAAACGGGGTGGTACATGGGATGTGTGGTATGTGTGTGCGTGTGCGTGTGCGTGTGTGTGCTGTGTGCGTGCGTGCGTGCGTGCGTGCGTGCGTGCGTGCGTGCGTGCGTGCGTGCGTGCGTGCGTGTGTGTGTGTGTGTGTGTGTGTGTGTGTGTGTGTGTGTGTGTGTGTGTGTGTGTGTGTGGTGTGTGTGTGTGTGTGTGTGTGTGACGTGAGAGCTGAAGAGGTGTGTTTACGTTGAATGATGTTGTTTAGAGAAACACTGACAGATGTTGTTCTAATAGCTATCTGTTTTTCCTGTCATGAATGCATAC
>CM065690.1:34910623-34913123 GCA_017654935.2 Phymorhynchus buccinoides
ACACGCACACACACACAACTGCGTGCGTGCACTCACACAGACAGACACACACACCATCCTAATACTTTATTTGAAAAGAACAATCTCTGATTTTCTTTAACCCCCTCCCTCCTTCTTTGCCCCGCCCGCCCCGCCCTACACGCATAAACACATTTCTAACACACACAGACTTGAACATCCACGCACGCACACAAGCAGATACCCAGACATTCACTCGCATATATACTCTCACACACGTACGTAAACACGTGCGCGCAAGCACACACACACACACACACACACACACACACACACACACACACACACACACACACACACACATCTAAGATGTCTTTCAAAACCCAAGGCCTAACCTCATTCCACCTCACCCACCCCCTTTCAAAACGGACGGGGGGGGGGGGGGGGAGGGGGGGGGGGAGAGAGCACAAACTAAAAACATATCCTACCGACCAGCTTGACCAGCGGGTGTTACGCTTGACCAAGGCTAAGTCAACACACCGACACACGCAGCACACACATAATACCCCGGGTACCCCCCAGTCGCCAGGTGTTTTTTTCTCGACACTAAGTAGCGCAGAAAAGGAAAAAACCTATCCCATGCACCGCTGTGTGGCTGTAGAAGGAGGAACGACCACATAATATCTTGAAAGCAGGATCGGATTCGGTGGGGTGTTGTAAAAAGGAATCCGGTCGAACCAGTTTCGGGTTGACTCTTCGTATTCCATAACGGCGGCTGTTGTAGCGTCGTTAGCAGGAACCATTGTCATTAAAAAACATTAAACTTGTTCAACTTCGTAGATTTGACTAGCAAAATGAGTAAGAAAGGTGATGGTCGAAATACACGTTGTTGGTTTTCACTTCCCCCCCATGACAATTATTCGGGCCTTAAGGTATTTCCAGGATCGACCCACTATCTATACATTTATAAATGCCCCGTCTTTCTTCTCCCAGTAATGTCCACTTAATTATTGCAATTATTGACATATCCAGGGGTTCAAAGATGAAGATGCGCAGCACGGGATGAGATAGGATTTGAGAAATATATTAGGTATTAGAAAAGCGTTTGTTGTTTACAATGATATTGAGAGGATATGAAGAGAGCAATTTGGTTGGGTATTTATTTTATAAGTTCAGATAGGTATTAAATATCAGATAATCATTTGCTGTTTTAAGATGATATAAAAGATATGAAAAGATTAGCTTGGCTGAGTATTTTGTAGGCTTGAAATGGGTGGGGGAGGGGTTGAGTAAATTTTAGTGAGATGCAAGATAGAAGAAGGAGTAAGTCATGCACGATGCTCGGGCCCCACATGATGCATACTTGTACAAAGTCGGAGGATCGTAAAGACATTTTGTTCCCCATGGCAACACAGTAATGCTCTAGAAATGATATTACTTGTTTGTAACTGTGTTGCCATGGGGAAAGAGTGAAAACGTGCACCGTGCATTTTGATCTTTATTTTCAGACTGTCTGATTTAGTGGAGAGAAACAGCTAGTGAGTTTCACTCAACTATTTGTAAATGTCATAGCTCAGCTCACTGTTCAGAGCCGCGAAATTCACAACCAGTTTAATCAACCAAATTGGACAGTCTTAGAGGGTTAGAAAGATATGAGTAGAATCTGTTGTTCCATGTTTCTGCATTAAAATTGATTTCAATGATACAAAAATACACTACAAAATACCCCACAGAAATAAATACTTAAATATTGCACGTTAAAGGTCAACCGCGATTTCGTACAAAAGCACACAGCAGTGGTTCTTTGGGTTCCTGTTTCGGAAAGTTTGTTAAAACTATTTCTAAATGCAAAGGGGTGAGCCAACAAGACTGGTCTCTCGACATGAATCTTCTGATAATTTATTATTGTGTGTACCAGTTTGATCAGGCACAAGACGAGGAGCCAGGAAATCCAACACCAAGGCGTACGACGTACCATTCTGTCGTACACTATACAGGGAAATGTCCTTCTTCCCCCGGACAATCCCAGACTGGAACGTGCTTCCCCAGGACACGGTAGAAGCTGAGTCCTTGGACCTCTTCAGGTCCAGACTCAGCTCCCAAATCTGATTCGACCACCACCACACTGTGACTTGGATGTGCGCACGACCAACGTTTGTTTTATGTTTTGTTTTTTCTCCAACATCAGCAGAATCTTCGGAGGCCGATCAACGGGAAGAAGAAGTACCTCAGATTTCCCCCATGTTGGCCGTTTTGTTCCTGATGAGGACAACCTTCCTGATAAGGACGCAACAAGCGGCTCAGAAGGTCACGGGGTTTACGGAGGTGAGGAACACGTATGAGACAGTCTGGGACATGCGACACTGCCACTTTATACACACTCTCTAATAGCCGAGTGTTTGTACTTTAGTTTTTCGAGCATGTAGGCTTTCACCAGTATATGGGGAAAGGCTTTCTTCGTTCATATCTCTTTCGGGTATCTTGTATTTTACGCCCCCCCCCCCCCCCCCCCCCCCCCCTACCCCCCCCCCCCCCCTCCAAA
>CM065690.1:34918123-34928123 GCA_017654935.2 Phymorhynchus buccinoides
TGCGATGGGCTGGTTTGTCTGCGTTTTTGGGTGGTTTTTTTTGGTTTTGTTTTGTTTTCTGTCTGTCCCAAGGATAACTCCCGAACCGCTTGACCGAATCGCGTCAAATTTTGTGTGAAGGTGTGCCACCTTAATAGGAAGAGATCTGCGCAAACCATTTTGCCGTCGTGACCTTGATCTTGACGTACGACCTTGAAAACCGAAAATCTATTTTTAGCCATATCTCGGGCACCGATCGACATAGGATGTTGAAACTTGGCATGAAGGTGGTTTGGCTTATGCCCGTTCTGATGATGGCATACCGATCAAGGTCAAGGTCAAGGTCAAAAAGATCGCTGGAGCCTGAAAATCGGAGGGTCATTTTTTCTCCTTCTGTCTGTCCCAAGGATATCTTTCGAACGGGTTGACCGAATCACGTCCCATTTTGTGTGCTGATGTGTCACCATGAGGGGAAGGCATCCGCGCAAACCATTTTGCCGTCGTGACCTTGACCTTGGCGTACGATCTTGAAACCCGAAAATCTTTCAGGGGCCATAACTCCCACACCATTAGTGTTAGAGTCTTCAAATTTGGCATGAAGGTACTTTGGCTTATGCCCGTTCTGATGGTGGCATACCGATCAAGGTCAATGTCACGGTCCGGGCGATCGTGTAGGCCTTGAATGTGGTAGGGGTCTACACATTGGGTTTTAAGCCATATTTTCCACATTTGTACTTGACAGAAGCGCTTCAGATTGTGTGTGGTACTGTATACCCTAGAGAAGAAAACATCCGAGCATAAATTATCACCATGCTGACCTTGACCTTGAAGTGTGACCTTGAAAAGCGAAATGTCCTTTGCGCTATATGTTTCTTCTTCAAGCTGTATCTCGTGAACTAGAAGACAGAATCCCTTCCAATTTTGTGTCAGGATGTGACACTCTACGGGGTGTCGCAAGTGCGTGGCATTGCTGGTGACGGACATGCCTGCCGCTCGGCGACGCCCTTGTTATATTTGCCTCTATCACTCCTGTCGTCTTTGATGCTTAAAATAGAAAGACAGAAATAAAAGGAAAAGAGAAAGAAAAACAAATGAAAACGTAAAACAACATTTTCCTGTAAAATATAATCAACAGCAAAATACAAACTCGAACAAACAAAGAAACTACGTAAATAAAATAGACTATTTCAATCGCTTTAATTAACCAATACAAAATATCGCTTGACATTACGTGCATGATAAACACACATACAAACAGCATTGCATATTGAATTATGCCTGAACATAATTAATAGTGTCTGTGCTTATGCATGTTATGCACCGCTGTTAAGCACACCAAACATACAATTGACATAGGCTAGGACACCAATGCTACATACAAATGTTGTTATGCTATGCACAGTTATGCGGGGATTGCCTTTAGACCAGCTCCTAGCATAACATCATTGATCTTCAAAACACGGAATGAAAACGGTAAAATAATGTATGCATACGACAAAGTCATACATGTATACACAAGGTCACTATAACCCGTCGCTATGCCTTTTACAGTCACCGAGATAAATCTTTTTTTCTGATAGATAACATCAGCATTGGACCTGGTTTTCATATTCATTCCTACAGAAAACAAGAGAAATGGAGAAGGCAAAAACGCTACCAAGGGACCGATAAATGTATAGGCAGAAGGTGTCTTTTTTTCTAATAGATAACATCAGCATTGGACCTGGTTTTCATATTCATTCCTACAGAAAACAAGAGGAATGGAGAAGGCAAAAACGCTACCAAGGGACCGATAAATGTATAGGCAGAAGGTGTCTTTTTTTCTGATAGATAACATCAGCATTGGACCTGGTTTTCATATTCATTCCTACAGAAAACAAGAGAAATGGAGAAGGCAAAAACGCTACCAAGGGACCGATAAATGTATAGGCAGAAGGTGTCTCTTTTTTCTAATAGATAACATCAGCATTGGACCTGGTTTTCATATTCATTCCTACAGAAAACAAGAGGAATGGAGAAGGCAAAAACGCTACCAAGGGACCGATAAATGTATAGGCAGAAGGTGTCTTTTTTTCTGATAGATAACATCAGCATTGGACCTGGTTTTCATATTCATTCCAACAGAAAACGAGAGGAATGGAGAAGGCACAAACGCTACCAGGGGACAGAGAAATGTATAGGCAGAAGGTGTGCGCAGAACGTTTCAGTCATCGACTGGAGGGTGTTGGGGTGAGAATGGGTACAGGCCAAGAAAGCTCCCAATTTTACGATCCCCCAGCGTTGACAAGGAACAGATACCGATATAGCTCTGTACCGCTGTTTGTTGGTGCCTTGGAACCTTCTAATGCTCGGTGTCCATCTGTGTTGTACCGAGGACCCAGCATGTTTGACAATCGTGTGATAGGTAGCACACGCCTTGTTGCTTTTTATTTGCCGACAGGTTATACACGCACACGGGTCTGTTTCTTTTGGTCTCTCTCTCCTAAGACCCAAACAACATGGGCGAGAGCAGACCAAATGCGTACACAACGCACGCCAGTCGGTGTGAATGACATGGCAGCGGGTGTGAGAAGAACACAGAATGAAACAAAACAGATGGTTTGTATTAGCCAGGACACAAGATGTACACCGAGCCTAATGGGTTTGCATCAGCTTTAATTCCGTGTATTCTCTTGTTTGTGGTTTATAGATGGGTTTTGCGTGTTGTGTACATACTATGTATAAGTCAGGGGTAGTGGTTTGTACAAAGCGATGGTATTACGTGATGGTTTTACGTATTAAAAGTCTGAGTTCGTACACACATCCAATAAGCAAGTATACAGCATAGATCTACGCTTCCTTCACGTTCTAATCTGCGCATTCTTTATCTCACTTAGGCCTAATACCCACCCACCCCCCTCCCTCTCGACAACAAACAATTACGTGTCCATGCACCACCTACACACCCTCTCCAACACCAACGCACGCACACACCGATATAAACACGCGCGCGCGCGCGCACACACACACACACACACACACGCGTACGCACACGCAAACACACAAATGCACATAAGCACAAAAGCATACGCGCACACACATACAAAAGAAATAATATATCCTTTCAATAAAATAATTTTAAAAACGTGGCTAAGATGCAGATTCAACACACCTCTCAACATCTTGGTTCATTGCGGGGGGTTTTCTGTCGCGCCTTTATATTATACTATTAGCAAATGTTTTTTTTTAATTCCTTAACCCTTTCACCGCCAGCCATATTTCAGCCAAAATGTCCATTAAATGTACCTGGGTAGAGAACAAAATCCATCTACAGTATTCTGTGACATTTATAAAATAAGGTCTATCCTTACTTCCCAAAACTAGGCTGTAGATGGTCGAACTTGGATAATAGACCCCAATTTGATGCCTTTTAGTGACATAGGTGTTAAATCACTGTGGTGCTAAAATGCGACTTTGGCGGTGAAAGGGTTAAAAGGATGAAAATTAACTTTCAATATAGAAAACGAAGGAGGTTTATGTGCTCGATCTGCAGTAAGAAAGGCAACACTGAAAACACCGGAAAGAACCAAGAAAATGGAGGGGGGGGAGGGGGGGGGGGGGGGGAGGTATTCTGCACCATTGCAAACGTGAAATGACGAATAGTGTTCTGTTATGGACATGAGAGGAAAAATAAGCGTTGTAGAAACTATAGACAAATGGTGTGCGAAAAACGTTTCAGTCATCGACAGCAGGGTGTTGGGGTGAGAAAGGGTGCATGCAGGGAAAATGTCGGTTTTACGATTCCCCAGTGATGACGAGAAAGAGAATATGCTGGTATAGCCCCGTTCTGCTTCCTACATCTGCCAGTCTCTGAATCCCTTGGCCTTTCCGTCTTTCTACGAGGTTCTTACCTGAGTTATAGATTTGTAGGCCCCTACGGTTTGCTGTGTGTGTTGCTATGGCTGAGAGCTGGGTGTAAAGCGCTATATGCACGTGCTCTGTCTCTGTGTGTGTGTGTGTGTGTGTGTGTGTGTGTGTGTGTGTGCGTGTGTGTGTGTGTGCGTGCGTGCGTGTGTGTGTGTGCGTGTGTGTGTGTGTGTGTGTGTGTGTGTGTGTGTGTGTGTACACACACACTTTTTTCCATTCATTCACAATCACAAAATAACACTTCCACCCTATGACTCCTCGAATCTTACCTTCAAATTATCACGTAATCTTTCCACTCCTAAAAGGTCAATCCATTAGCCTAAATCACCGAAAACCGTCTTAAGTTCCACACCGTTTCCTTCTTATCCTATTTATTTTCTTTCCTTTCCACTTCAAGGCTCTCTCATCCTTTCACAAAAAGAGAGCCTAGGGGTGCGGGGAGTAAATATGCCATTGGTATCGATTTGTGTAGCTGTCTTTTCGCCTGATGGAGAAAGAAAAAACAAGATCGTCAAGTCAATTCATCAAGGACTTTTGGCTTCACTGAAAGTGAAAGATTTCCGCCCGCTACGTCCCTCCAATGTAACGTGATTTCCGCCTGATGATCCTGACGGAGACAACGCCACACGGAATGAGCGTTGTGAGGGGAAAACTACATGCTGAAATTCTCTTCTTCTTTTTTTCTGTCGCTGTCTCTCTCTCTCTCTGTCTCTGTCTCTGTCTCTCTGTCTCTCTCTCTCTCTCTCTCTCTCTCTCTCTCTCTCTCTCTCTCTCTCTCTGTCTGTCTGTCTGCCCGGGCTGCATAAAATGAGGGGTCAAATACGAGTCATTTACCCCGGCCCCCCTGGCAATCTGAAGCTCTATGAACCTCTCTCACGTTGTCCAAACTTTGTCGAGAGATACAGGCTGACTTTCCCACCTCCGACCATCACGTTCAATGCAAATCCAGGGCTCCCAGCTGCTGATAGTTGTAATGGCTATCTGAAACAACGTGCAAAAGTCCTGAAACCAGCTATGCGAATTGAAACATTTAAAGTTCTTCAGCATTTGCTTCTTTGCCGGTTTTTTTTTATGGCTTTGTCTTAAAATATAAGCGTGTCTGTCTGTCTGATTGAATCGTCTCTCTCTCTCTCTCTCTCTCTCTCTCTCTCTCTCTCTCTCTCTCTCTCTCTCTCTCTCTCTCTCTCTCTCTCTCTCCCCACGCTCGCTCGCTCTCGCTCTCTCTCTCTCTCTCTCTCTCTCTCTCTCTCTCTCTCTCTCTCTCTCTCTCTCTCTCTCTCCCTCCCAAACACGTGGGCACGTGAAAAAATGGCGGTTAGAACACACCTAGGTGTTTCTTCTCGCCCAAAAAACATTTGAGTTCTCAATCTTCTAGGACTTTCTACGTATAGTTACTCCGCATGACTGTTTTTTTCGAGCTGATGAACAAAAAAGAAAACCAAAATGTGTGATTTAGAACAGTATCGGGCCAGAATTGGTTGTTTCTGTGGTGCAGTGCTGGCAAATCGGCCAAAGTGTTCATGGGACAGTAAGGTGAGTGATGCGAAGGTGAAGGACACAGGTGTGTCAATCACTGATGTTGTGTCGGCCTACCTCTTGTGCTGGGTTGCTGTTGCTATTATTTCAACGTTTCATCACAATATTCCCAGTGCGTTTAACCCCAACGTTCTACTGCTGAATGAGAAACCTACTACTGTGACATCCCCGTGTGTAGAAAGTGTGTTAGGTGTACGTGACTGTGCTAGTTTTGGTTTGCTGCTAACCGCCATGAACGTGCCCTCTCTTATCGTGTTTGCCTGCGCTGTAAACATGGTTTACTCCATGTGGAGACTGCGCCTTGCCAACGATGTGGAGATCCAACCAGGGCCTTTGGCCCCACATGAAACTCCTACACCACCAGAGCAAGCAGCAAACAACACCCCTGATAAACTGAATGAAAACTGTGCCAATATTTCCTGTGGCAGTGAAGATTTTTTCGCCAAGATCTCTGACATAGTACAACATCAAATTGACGCCCAAACTAACGTGATCAGAGAAGAGTTAGGTTCAATCAGAGAAGAATTGAGTCAGATCAACGTCAGATGTGAGCACATTGATAACAGGTGTGATCGGCTAGAGAAAGATCAGCATGACTTGGTGGACAGTGTGACTGTATTACGCGAAGATGTGAGTGAAGGAAGATCTGAAACGAACACATTGAGAGAGACTGTGTGTGATCTGAAAGAAGAGTTGAGCAAAGTGAGATCTGAACTAGACAAGCTGGAAAGCTTTTCACGACGAGACAACCTTCGATTGTATGGCATACCACAGTCAAGAGAACGTGAAAACTTCGACATGTGTGCTGAAGCAATTGTGGACACACTCAACAAAATTGAAGGCACACGAACATGGACACAGAATGACATTGTTAGAGCACACAGGGTGGGTTTTGCAAGGGAGGGCGAGCCTAGGCCCATGATTGCGCGTTTCACACGGTGGAGAGACAAGATGTTTATTTTGACACACAGAGAAACACGAGACAAGCTCAACAGAATCGGTGTTCGCGTTAGCAATGATCTGACACGCCAGCAACACGAAACGGTAACACGCGCTCGATTGTCAGGAATGAAAGCCATCTTCAAGAACGGTCAGTTAGTCCTGGAGCCCGCCATGCCAAAACAACATCGCCCCTACGTTCAAAACGCGAGACCAGCAGACGACAGAGTGGGGTCAGCAGCTGGTGGTACACACAACACTGAAGGCGTGACGTCACCGCAACGAGAGGGTCGGGTTCAAGGTCGATTGAGCGAAACTATCAACGGACAGATCAAAGCTTCCATCTCTGTGCCTGCATTAAGGGGGGAGGGTGAATGTGAAGGTGGGGGCGAGGTGCGTGGTAATGACCTTGTTTTCGCTTCGTCTGCGTCAGTGGAGAGAAGTGGGGGAAGTTCAGACAATGTTTGCAAGCGTTCAAACCAGTTAGGCCTAGTGTCTGATGGAAGGGAAAACGAAAAAGAGCTAACTCAACGCAATGACAATGAGAAAGGACTGCAAAGGGGTGGTGTGGGGAATGAGGTGGAGGAAAGTAAGTCAGTGAGGTGTGAAGAAAAAAGTGAAGAGGGCTCTCTGCAGGGTGGTAAGGAGGGAGGTGGTGAACAAAATGAAGGGGGGAGCCAACAGAGGGGTGGTAAAGAACGGGTTGGGAAAGGTGGGAGTGCTGAGAAGGGTGAAAGTGGTTCTTCGTATCGTGACGCAGCGTGTAGTAGTAGTGGTGGGGTGGCGGGTGGAAGGAGGGGGTCTTCGGGGAGACAACTCGGATTGCGTAGCTTCCTTGGAAACCAGACTAGTAACAATGGAAACCCTACTAGGCCTTCGCGAAATGCTAATAAAAAGAAATGAGACGGGCAAGACCGTTCAACTCCATGGAAATTTCTAGCCTATAATGTGGAGAATTTGTATAATAAAATAAATGTTTCTTCCTTTGTTGAGTATATTAACTTATTTGATTTTGTGTGTTTAACAGAGACATTTGTTGATACATCCTTTGATTATGATGGAATATTTTGTGACTTTCTCAAGTTTGTTGCTCCAGCCAAGAAATTATCTTATTTTGGCAGAAACTCTGGGGGAGTTTTGCTTCTTATTAAGAAACATTTAAAACGGTTTATAAAAAAAATAACTATTGATTGTGCTAATGCTGTAGCAGTTAAATTAGACAAGTGTGTGCTTGGAATTGATAAAGATGTAGTTTTGGTTGGTTGTTATATTGTTCCAGAAGGTGGGCCTCTGTATAATACCACTGAATTAAAAGACGGTGTTGTCATATTAGAAGAAAGTTTACTTCAGGCTATTGGAGATGATGATGTTTACGTGATGATATGCGGCGACCTAAATGCCAGAACTAGTTCATACCAACCAAACAATGAGGACATAGTAAACTTTGAACCTAGCATACATTTTTGCGGTGAGGCGGTGGGAGACTATATTAACAGAAGTTCAAAAGATGGCATTCTAAATAACTTTGGGAAATCTTTGCTAGATTTATGCTGTGTATTTAATCTTGATATCATGAATGGATACTGTGAGGGTGACAAGGAAGGGGAGTTTACTTTTGTCTCATCACAGGGGTGTAGTGTTATTGATTATTTTCTCGTTCCAGAATTTTTTTCTCATTGTTGCAATATGATTGTTGGAGATTGTCTTGAATCCTGGCATTTGCCCATAGAAATGTTTTGGCAAAATGGTATGGATAAACATGAACAAAAGCAAGAACCTGTTGCTGAAGAAAAAATAATTTGGTCTGTTGATAATGCACATATTTTTCAAAATGAACAGAATTCTAATGATTTCAGGAAAAAGCTTGATGAGGCATATCAGATGATGAATGTTGATGTTAACAAATGCGTTGGCATTTTTGTTCAAGCTTTATGTGGTGCTGCTACTTGTATGGTGAGAATGGTTGGTGGGAGAAAGAAAGGTAAAGATGAATGGTTTGATGATGAATGTAATCGAAAGAAAAAGGAAGTAAGAAATTTACTTAAATCTTTCCAAAGGACTAAAACAAAAGCTAAAAAAAAAGAAAAACATACAAAATATGTCACAGAACGGTCAAATTATGTAACAATGAAACGAGAAAAGAAGCGAAAATTTGATGAGGAAAAAATTAATAAATTAAAAGAATCCATTTATGACTCAAAACAGTTTTGGTCAACAATAAGAACTATTAACTATAAAGTCCTAAGCTATAGTGATATCCCCCTTGACAAATGGTTCAAACACTTTAGTAGCATTTTTAATAGTTTAGATTCTGTCGGCGGAAATGAAGAAACGAGTGTGGAACTAGAGACTGATGATGCTGTTGAACCACTATTTAATGATCCAATATCCAAAGAGGAAATTGTTAATAGTATTAAAAAGATGAAATCTGGTAAAAGTGCAGGCCCTGACAAAATTTTGGGTGAAATGTTAAAACATTCTAATACAGTAGTAATTGACTTTCTAGTAGTTTTATTTAATAATATTTTTGATCAAGGCATTTTTCCGCATGACTGGGCTAAATCTATCATAATTCCGTTACATAAGAAAGGCGACAAGAATAATCCGGACAACTACAGAGGTATTGCCCTTACAAGCATATTGGGTAAAGTTTATACAAATATTTTAAACAAACGACTTACTAAATGGGCAGAAAAAAAAGAAAAAATTATGGAAGAACAAGCCGGTTTTAGATCAGGCTATAGTACTACTGACCACATTTTCACTCTATATTCAATAGTGCAGAAATACCTCCTCAGAAACAAGAAAATATATGTAGCATTTGTGGATTTCCGCAAAGCGTTTGATTCTGTTAATAGAAATTTGTTATGGAACATACTACGCAATGAGGGGGTAAATGGTAAAGTTTATAAAGCTCTGAGAAGTGTTTATGATTCTGTTCTGGCTTGCGTCCGTGATAAAGGAAGGTACTCTGACATGTTTGAATGCCCGCGTGGTGTGAAGCAGGGTTGTTTGCTAAGCCCACTTTTATTTTCATTTTTTATTAATGAGCTTGCAAGTGAAATAGTTAAAAAAGGTAAACATGGAATTCAGCTAATTTCAGGAGCAATAGAAATATTTTTACTCTTGTTTGCAGATGATGTAATTCTTTTATCAGACACTGTTGTAGGTTTACAAAACCAATTAGATGCATTACAGACTGAAGCTGATAAACTTGACCTTGTTGTAAATTTAGACAAAACCAATGTTATGGTATTTCGAAAAGGCGGACATTTGTCAGCACATGAAAAGTGGTACTATGAAAACAGCGAAGTAAGTGTATCAAATTCATATAAATATTTAGGTTTTTTGTTTACTACTAAATTGAGTCTCCATAACGCTTGCACAGAATCTTGTAGGAAAGCTAAAAAAGGTACAATAGCAATTTTGAAATCTTTAAGAAAACTTAATTGTATTGATTTCACTATTTTTTGGAAACTGTTCGACTCGCAGATTGAACCAATTCTAACTTACAGTGCAGAGGTTTGGGGATTAAATAACAATATTGAAATTGAAAAAGTTCATACATATGCAATCAAACGATTCCTTTCAGTACCTCTACACTCCTCAAATAAAATGCTTTATGGTGAGTCCGGTCGCT
>CM065690.1:34933123-34940623 GCA_017654935.2 Phymorhynchus buccinoides
CTTCCACCCCTCTCTGTCTCTACTGAACACACACATACGCGCGCGCGCACAAGCACACACATACACACACACTTTCTCTGTCTCTCTCTGTCTCTGTCTCTCTCTGTGTCTCTGTCTGTCTGTCTGTCTGTCTGTCTGTCTGTCTGTCTCTCTCTCTCTCTCTCTCTCTCTCTCTCTCTCTCTCTCTCTCTCTCTCTCTCTCTCTCTCTTAAGTGACACGCGTCTACCTTGTCACGTTTCGATTTTTCCCTTGTCCATTTTGAGTGTATCAAAGTAAAGGCCGACCTTCCTGACATGAAGGCTGAATTAGGCTATTGTCAGTAAAATATGTTTCAAGTCTCTCTCTCTCTCTCTCTCTCTCTCTCTCTCTCTCTCTCTCTCTCTCTCTCTCTCTCTCTCTCTCTCAAACACACACACACAAAGTCCTTTAGTTTAAGACTCAGATAGTACCGACCTGAAAAAAATCAACCACCAAGTATTTAAAGCATAATTATTTAGCGGTCGATAATTTACAGCACCGACTTGAAGAACGCGAAATGATTTCTAGCGATCCCTTAACACCTTGACTGCCAGAGAGAAAACAAAATCATTGGTCAAATCATGCCATGAAAAAGACAATTGATAGAGCCAATCTGGCAAAATGGTCTAGGATATTACTCTCTTGACTGTGTTAGAGACAAATCCAGCATATCAGAGTTATTCCTCTTCATCTGATGATGTTATCAGTGATGTCATCAGATCAGTACGTGATACGTTGGTGGCAGTCAAGGGGTTAATCTCATCTCACTTCTCACCCCTTCCCTACGGCTACTATTATAATCTTCCCAGCCTTTTCCCTCGACTTCTTCCTTTTCCAACCAGTTTCTTTCTCTCGAACCATTCTGTTTCGAAGGAAACATCGACCAACGGGTTTCGATGGTGATAGGCATCTTGTGTATCTGATTTATTATAGCCAAGTTCGTGTCTAGCGACCAGTGAAATATTAAAGCTCCAGGCAACCCTCGTGGGAGTGATAATAATGTGGCTGGGTTTTTTTAATTCAAGAGGTAAAGGGGTAAAGCGGGATGTGTGTGTGTGTGTGTGTGTGTGTGTGTGTGTGTGTGCGTGTGCGTGCGTGCGTGCGTGCGTGCGTGCGCGTGTGCGTGCGTGTGCGTGTGCGCGTGCGTGTGCGTGTGCGTGTGCGTGCGTGCGTGTGCGTGCGTGCGTGTGCGTGTGTGCGTGTGTGTGTGCGTGTGCGCGTGCGTGTGCGTGTGTGTGTGGCCAAGCGGTTGAACAGTAATAATAACTTTGCATGATGAAGGATAAAGAACATCAAACTTCGGTTATAAAAGTGTCGCAGTCAAAAGTGTAGCTCGTGCAAATCTGCCGCTCGCTACTATGAGAGTCTGTATTTGCGACAACCACAAATTTCACATTCTTTACTTGAACCATTTACCTAACCCTAACCCTAACCCTATTCCTGACCCTACAAAAAAGTGAAATTTGTGGTTCAAGTCAATGTCGCAAATACACTCTCATAGTAGCGAGCGGCAGATTTGCACGGGCTACACTTTTGACTGCGACAAGTAGTGTATGTGTGTGTGTGTGTGTGTGTGTGTGTGTGTGTGTGTAAAACTCTGTGTATGTGTGTGTGTATATATATATATATGCATGCATGCGTGCGTGCGTGCGTGCGTGCGTGCGTGTGTGTGTATGTGTGTAAAACTGTGCATATGTGTGCCTGTGTTTCTACTTATAAGCATGCGTGTGTGTGTGCGAGCTTCTCTCAGATCTTTGGTAATAATATGTTTTACGATCATGCTACACGAAACTCTCTTGATTTGCGAACAAAGGACACAAATGAGAAAGTCAAGTAGGCTTACACTAATTGAAATCTACTGTCTCCAATTCAAGTATTTATTTCCAAAATAATATAGCAGACTAAAAACAACCAACTCACATCAGATTACACACACTAATTAAAATTCTACTCTCGTCACAAATCGCTTTAACGAACAGTGAGGGAGTGAAACAGAGAGGGGGGAAAACACGCGAACGGTTAATAATCTACGCTCTTTTAGTAATAATGTGTATGTGTTAGAATGTTTACTGTAGTAGGTTTTGTTTGTTAAACATTTTCTTTGCTTATTTTGTTTGTTTTATAGATTTCTTTTCAAAGAAGACACCCAGGGAGAGGGTGACATACAGAGACAGGATGTGGTGAGGCTTTGGTAGAGACAGGAACAGATCGAGAGGCACGTGGACTCAGAAACACACACAGACACACAGACAGAGACACACAAACACACACACACACACATGCGCACACACAAACACACACACATAAACACAAATGCGCGCACGCACAAACACACACACACACACATAAATTCGAGTGCGCATGCACGCACACACCGCATGCACGCAGAGAGAGAGAGAGAGAAAGAGAGAGGGAGAGAGATGTGAGAGATATATACAGACAGCCAGAGACAGGCAAATAAATACAAAGAGATACAAAGAGAGACTGTGATTTTGAGAGAGAGAGAGAGAAAGAGAGAGAGAGAGACGAGAGACTGAGAGAGAGAGAGAGAGAGAGAGAGAGAGAGAGAGAGAGAGAGAGAGAGACTGGACACTGGAATGTTTAATGATTAGGCCATAGGCCCATATCACTGGAATGTTAACAAAGCTTGTTATCATGCAGAAACAGAAGAACAAAGTTAAGTTTTATACATAATTAGACATTATTCAACATAATTATATCATTCATATTTTCTCAACAACAAGAAATGCCACTAAAACATAATAAATGCATGAATGAATCAATAAACACACCGATCAACCAATCAAGTTACTATAGATTGTCCATGCATATTTTGCGTAACTTGAATGCCTTTTCAAGGTACAAAGCCAACCTAATCATTAGCTATTTGTTTTCGGAAGAAAGAAGCATTGTCAATTTGAATAGAGATGGTTGATTAAAGTATTTTGACGGAATGTACTGTTGTCGTAGTTCTTTATACATAGGGCATTTTAAAACAAAATGAACCTCATTCTCAATTTGTTCTATACAAAACGGACATAAAAGATTATTTTCATTTACATTTCTTTGGAAACGTAGCTTATGTACTTTCAGTGGTGACACCCCTAGTCTTAGCCTGATCAAGCTGATCCTAGCCTTTAATTGATTTGCAGTATTCAGAAATGGAGATAATGTTAATTCGCTTTTAAACGTTCTATAAAATTGAAAACGCTCACTTTGTGATGTATCTACGAGCCATTTCTGCTTGAATTCGTTAATAATAGAAAGTTTCAATGAATAGATAAATGACTTTATATTCCCTACCCCTTGGTTTTCCCATACCTCACCAAATCCATGCCTATAGAGGAAAAAAACATACTGCTGAAGCCCAAGTATTTTTTATTATTGTTGTGAAAATGCAGCAACATCTTGTAAGCTTTGCATGGTTAACTATGATAGGGCATCTGCAAAATTCTCAACCAGTATTTTATAGTTGTTAACTGTAAATTGACGTGTAGAGGGTATCGCCCAAGCTCCCCATAAGCCATAACATTTGGTAGAGAGAGAGAGAGCGAGAGAGAGAGGGAGGGAGATAGAGAGAGAGAGGGAGGGAGACAGAGAGAGAGAGAGAGAGAGAGGGGGAGAGAGAGAGTCAGAGAGAGAGAGAGAGAGAGTCAGTCAGAGAAAGGGAAAGAGAAACAGAGATAGTCAGAAAGACCAAAACAACACACCAGAGACCTACAGAAGCGGATACAAATTGAGTCGAAGACAGAGAAAAAATCGAAAGAGAGGAAAGGAGGGAGAGGGATAAAGGGAAACTGGGAAAAATAGACAGAAAAAGAACTAGATTGAAAAGTTATCGAATGTAGCATCTCCCGCGGAGTTACGCTTGTTTTCCGACCCCTTGATTTTCAGGGTCCAGCGATCTATGTCGACTGGTGCCTGATATATGGCTAAAATTAGTTTTTCAGTTTTCAAGGTCATACGTCAAGGTCATGACCTTGACCTTGACACCAAAAGGCACATCTACAGTACCTAGCCTACATGCACATCAAGTTTCATCTTCCTATCCTTATTCCTTCATGGTGATATGCTGTTATCTTGGGAACTCCATTTTTCCGACCCCCCGATTGACCTTTACCTTGACCTTGATTTGTCAACAATATTCGGAAGGAGCATAAGCCAAACCACCTTCATACCAAGTTTCAACATCATATGTTGACTGGTGCCCGAGATATGGCTAAAAATAGATTTTCAGTTTTCAAGGTCATACTTCAAGGTCATGACCTTGACCTTGACACCAAAAGGCACATGCACAGTACCTATCCTACATGCACATCAAGTTTCATCTTCCTATCTTTATTCCTTCATGGTGATATTCTGTTAACAAACCCACATACATACATACATACATACATACATAGATTATAATACAAAAACAACCCACTGCATCTCTTCTCAGACCTTTTTATTTTTAGGAACGTTTCGCCGTAAGGCTTTTTCACATACATACATACATACATACATACATACATACATACATACATACATACATACATACATACATACATACATACATACATACATACATACATACATACATAGTTTGCTTTGATAAAACTTTTCTGTGTCCAATGTCTTAATTTCTCTTAATAAGACATTGGACACAGACAAGTTTTATCAAAGCAAACTATTCTGCATTTTAAATGCACTAACTTTTCAGTCCTTCGGAGTAGGGGTACGGAGCTGGCTATTCACTGAGATTTTTCTTTCATACATACATACATACATACATACACACACACACACACACACACACACACACACACACACACACACACACACACACACACACACACACACACACACACACACACACACACACACACACACACACACAAGCCACTTACACAACAAAAACAATATCACCTTCGCTTCGTAAACTCCGCGGGTGATAAACACAGACGTATCCAAAACGTTCCCTCTCTAGTGCAACCTTTCCCCTATCACAGTGCGCCCATAACGTCAGCCCCAGTCCCTTCTTTACGAGCCAGGGAAAACGAGAAATGATGGCAACGCTCTCCCCCTAGTTTGCCTATCACCATCGGCAGCAGCTCGGCAACGATGGATGGATGGATGATAAAAGTGTGTGTGTGTGTGTGTGCGCGGGGGAGGGGGGGGGGGTAAGGCTTCGGAAAGACTAACTCTCTCTCTCTCTCTCTCTCTCTCTCTCTCTCTCTCTCTCTCTCTCTCTCTCTCCCTCCCTCCCTCCCTCCCTCCCTCCCTCTCCCTCTCTCTCTCTCCCTCTCTCTCCCTCTCCCTCTCCCTCTCCTCTCTCCACCGCTGTTCCAAGTAAAACAGCTTATCACAATTTTCACGTTTTTGATTTTAAAAACTACGTGGGTTGTAAATTATGTTTCTTATAAACCTTCGATTTTTTACTAAATACTAATGACTTACAATCCGTTCATTCACTTTAAAGTGATACTTATATATGTTTTTATTTCTAATTAATATTTATTGTGTAACAGTGTTTACCAAATTGACGTAAAGGCCGTATTTGTGCCTTTGTCAATAAAACAATGTCTGAAGCATCTGACGCGTCTCTCTCTCTCTCTCTCTCTCTCTCTCTCTCTCTCTCTCTCTCTCTCTCTCTCTCTCTCTCTCTCTCCATCTCTCTCTCTCTCTGTCTCTCTCTCCTCTCCCTCTCCCCCCTCTCTCTCTCTCTCTCTCTCTCTCTCTCTCTCTCTCTCTCTCTCTCTCTCTTCAATGTAAATAGATTCATTATTCAAGCTCTAGTTACATTTTGTTGTGGGATCTTTAATATTTTAACACATTCTAGTAGATATAAACGTCATGTGGAACAAAATTTGAAGTGTTGGTTATGTAAAAGAGGAACTGAAAATGAGATCCATGTTCTTTTATATTGTCCCATTCTTGACGACCTGAGTTTAATTTTACCTCTGTATTATGTTAACCCTTGTGTTTATAAGATGGAATCTTTGCTTACATCAGAAAATGAAAACGTTCTACAACATGTAGCTATATACCTGTACAAATGTGGAAAAGTGTTCGATAGTCTGCAATGAAATATGTATGGTTTTTGTATTTGGATAGAATTATGGCGTATAATTTCTCTTATGCGCTTTTGTAAAATGTTTCTCCCCTTCGTAAGGGGCTTATGGCCTATTCGAATAAACCGTTCAGCGGTCAGCGTTCTCTCTCTCTCTCTCTCTCTCTCTCTCTCTCTCTCTCTCTCTCTCTCTCTCTCTCTCTCTCTCTCTCTCTCTCTCTCTTTCTCACTCACTCACTCACTCACTCATACTCCCCGTATCTGTCTGTCTGTCCTATTGAGGCCTATCTAATATTAGTGGAATTATGAACGCGTTTTACCATTTAAATTGGTATGCAATTCAATATTTGTATGTATATATATTTCATTGATTTCTTATTTCCTCTTTCCATTTATTTTCTTTCAATGAGATTCTCCATAGATTCTCACTTGTATTTATGGCTATGACCAAAAACAATCCAAATAATCTTAACTCTCTCTCTCTCTCTCTCTCTCTCTCTCTCTCTCTCTCTCTCTCTCTCTCTCTCTCTCTCTCTCTCTCTCTCTCTCTCTCCCTCCCTCCCTCCCTCCCTCCCTCCCTCCCTCCCTCCCTCCCTCCCTCCCTCCCTCTCTCTCTCTCTCTCTCTCTCTCTCTCTCTCTCTCTCTCTCTCTCTCTCTCTCTCGCTCTACCCGGCCCCCTTCTCTCTCTCTCTCTCTGGCACCATGCAAAGCATTATAAAAGGCAAAACATGTTTAACGACCTCTGCACGTGTTTGCAAGAGCATGTACTCACTCATATTCACGCGCGCACACACGCACACACACACACACACACACACGCACACGCACACACACACACACACAACAACAAAAAAACACCCTCAACTTCACTGCGTGTTCACTGAATTGATGAAACAAGCCCAACATGCAACAACATAATTATCCCCCCACAAAATACCATCGATTCAATTCACAGTCTAAACATTGAACTGCTCGAAAATCGAAATGTGAAACGTAGTTAAAGGACATACGGCGTCCCATCCCTTTTCAAGTTTCCTAACCCCCTCCCCATCCCTATCTCACCACACCCAAATCTTAATCTACACTTTTAACCCAACCATCACTACCCGCCTCCTCCCCACCCTCAACACTTCTCCCGTTTTAGTTTCACCCCCTCCCCCTTTCCCTACCCCCCAAGTGACTAGGGGCTAGTTTTTTTTAATGCTTTTCTTCCCTTTTTGGTGAAACTTTATAAGTACTTACCAAACAGCGACAGCCATATTTCAAACATTCCTTAAAGAGACCCTTTCACTTCTCCTTTCAACTGTAACCGCCGATACGTCACCCCCCACCCCCACCCCCTCAACCCCGGCCCCTTCAGCACTATTACTTCTATTTTGAAGCCCCTTCCAACGCAAGCAAGATACGAAATGCTTTCTTTTTCCAGGC
>CM065690.1:34945623-34955623 GCA_017654935.2 Phymorhynchus buccinoides
GTATCCCCCTCCCGACCCCTTCATTCATCATCAGTCACAAAAATCGCATGAAAAAAAACCCGGGGTGGCGCGTCTCTGGCTGCGACGCGCTCTCCAGGTGGGAGCAACCCGAATTTCACAGAGCCGCCTCTGTGATTATAAAGTACCTAATACCTACTCAGATACTACTGCTATACATGTTCTGTTGGGCGAATACAGCCGACAAGGGGAAAACTCAAAACATCATAGTGCTTAAAAATGTACAAACGGACACTTGTTTCTGCGGTTGTCATAATTTGGCGGGGGTTGGAATGCTGCACTTATATTGTTGTTGGTAATACGCATAAAATGTAGAATGTTTAAAAAAAAAAGAATGTTCTCAGAATGGTCAGTTTGACACTTAATGTACCTTTCGTGGTGCTGGGTCACATATTTCCACGTTATAGCTTTCAAAAAACTTCTTTTTTTTTTTTTCCGATGAAAGATATATTAGGAGTAAACGCTCTCAACGTTTCCGTATCTCATTAACTGAATAAGTCAACTTGCTTTGATGAGAAGAGCCAAGAAAAGTTGAAAGAGAACTGGGATAGGAGGAGGAAGGGCCTAGGGTGCAAAAGAGAGAGAGTTGAAAGCTTTTGGTGAAACAAAAACAGAAGAGAGGGGAGTTTGGGGAACAGAAGGACTCAGGCAGACAGAGTGTCGGAGTCGAGATCTGTCAGAAGCTCACGCACCCTTGGCCTTCACGCCGTCCTAACCACAAAAAGAAAAGGGTTAATTAACATTAGAAGAAAGAAAAAAAAAATTCAGCCTTAAAGACCCACCAGATCACGTGTCAAAATCACGGGTTTCACGTGTTTTCCCTCTTATGGTTGGTAAGAACTCTTGCTTTGACCCGGTTTGACGCGCATACTAATGTCCCCAAATTGAAAACGAAACATAATTTTAAAGAGCAGCCTCAATTTGAATGTGGGGACATTTGCATGTGGGTCGCAGCTACCCCCAAAAAAACCAAGGGACTTAATCGTGGTGCGTCAGTGTGTCTTTAAGAGAAACGTATTGTAGACAGGTTTGCGAAGCCCCCGTGGCCTTGTCTTTTAAGACGAGAAAGCCTCGACTGGCACAGACAGGGTTCCATTCAGTCGTTTATTCAGGCAGCTCAACCTGGCAGGTCGCTCTGTCGTGCGGGATAAAGCATTCTTCTACCCAAGGTATGCCTACACAAAGTAAACCTTTGCCTCAGGTCAGGCTTTTCTTTTCGTGTGAACTCGGACTGAGGGCAAAGCCGCGTTTTTGTGTGATGTCCAGACACCATGCTTTTTCTTTTCGTGTCTTTTCTTGTCTGCTTCGTTAGGGGGGTGTGGGGGGGGGGGGGGGGGGGGAGGGGAGCTCACTACAGTGTGAAAGAGTGAACAGAATATGAAATGAAGTATGAGGCGAAAACTTGATAGTGGCAAAACGAGGAAAAAAAAATGACATGTCTGCCACACGACGACACCATTTCTTTTATTTCAAATTTATTTAAGGGATGACATAATTTTGTGAATCGCTGACATTATGCATGAACTGAACTGATAGACGGAAGGAGATCATCGTCACTGGGGGAAAAGGGGGGAATAGAAGGGAAAGGAAGGGGGATAAGGGTTAGAGAGAAAGAGAGAGAGAGAGGGGGGGGGGGGGGGGGAAGGGGATGTGGTCTGGGGGTAATGTGCCCAAATTGACACTGACAACGCCAGAATGAAACCCGCTGGAATGGGTGGACAGCAAAGGAACATTTTATTTTGTTCAAAAAGAACATAATATTAGAGAGAGAGAGGTGGTGAATCAATACTAATGCGCGGGCACGTGCGAGCGTGCGTGCGTGCGCGCGCGCGCGTGTGTGTGTGTGTGTGTGTGTGTGTGTGTGTGTGTGTGTGTGTGTGTAAGTGTGTGTGTGTGTGTGTGTGTGTGAGTGTGTGAGAGAGAGATAGAGAGGGGGGGGGAGTGTGTGTGTGTGTGTGTGTGTGCGTGTGCGTGTGCGTGTGCGTGTGCGTGTGCGCGCGCGCGTTAGAGAGCGTCTTTTTGTGTGTCAGTGTGTGAGTGGGGTGGACGGGGTTCAGAGTGAGTATGGTGTGTGTGGTGGTAGTAGTAGTAGTAGTAGTCGTAGGCCTACTGGTAGTAGTAATCGTAGTAGAAGTAGTAGACGTAGCTGCAATAGCATGATTAGTAGTTATAGCAGCTGTGGCAACAGCAGCAGCAATAGTTGTAGCTTCTTCATTACCACCATCGCCGTCATCATCATTTTACATTATAGTGTTAGTAGTAGTAAGTAGCAGCTTATTTATGGAGACAGGGCGGGGTAACACTCATAAACAACAAGTCTTCGAAACGAGCTCTACCATTTGTTTGCCTGTGTGTTTGTTTTTCCACGACAAACATAAAATGAAAGATTTTCGGTTTTCAAGGTCGTACGCCAAGGTCAAGGTCACGACGGCAAAATGGTTTACGCGGATGCCTTCCTCTCGTGGTGACACACCAGCACACACAATTTGACGTGATTCTGTCAACCCGTTCGAAAGATATCCTTGGGACAGACAGAAGGAGAAAAAAATGACCCTCCGATTTTCAGGCTCGAGCGATCTTTTTGGCCTTGACCTTGACCTTGATCAGTATGCCATCATCAGAACGGGCATAAGCCAAACCACCTTCATACCAAGTTTCAACATCCTATGTTGATCGGTGCCCGAGATATGGCTAAAAATAGATGTTCGGTTTTCAAGGTCGTACGTCAAGGTCAAGGTCACGACGGCACAATGGTTTGCGCCGATCTCTTCCTATTAAGGAGGTACACCTTCACACAAACTTTGACGCGATTCGGTCAAGCGGTTCGGGAGATATCCTTGAGACAGACAGAGAAAAAAAAAGAGAAAAAAATACAAACCAGCCCATCGCAAAGTCCGTTCACCTTCGGTGACAAGGTTTTTGTATTTCCAAAAAAGCCCCTTGGGGATACAAGGAAAAAATAAAAAATAAGAATGAACAAGGAAAAAGGAAAAAGTCAAAAAGAACAAACAATAAACGGACAAACAAACCTTCGACAACAGCAACAATTAACATACAAAAACAAAAACAAACAAGGGCGTCGCCGAGCGGCAGACATGTCCGCCACCAGCAATGCCACGCACCCGCGACACCCCGTCGAGTGTCACATCCTGACACAAAATTGCAAGGGATTCTGTCTTCTAGTTCACGAGATACAGCTTGAAGAAGAAATACATAGCGCAAAGAAGGAAATTTCGGTTTTCAAGGTCAAACTTCAAGGCCAAGGTCAGCATGGCGATAATGTATGCTGGGATGTTTTCTACTCTAGGGTATACAGTACCACATACAATCTGAAGCGCTTCTGTCAAGCACAAATGTGGAAAATAAAGCTTAAAACCCAGTTTGTAGACCCCTACCACATTCAAGGCCTACCAATCTCCCGGACCGTGACGTTGACCTTGATCGGTATGCCACCATCAGAACAGGCATAAGCCAAAGTACCTACATGCCAAATTCGAAGACTGTGGGAGTTATGGCCCCTTAAAGATTTTCGGTTTTCAAGGTCGTAAGCCAAGGTCAAGGTCACGACGGCGAAACATTTTGCGCGGATGCGTTCCTCTCATGGTGACACACCAGCCGACAAAATTTGACGCGATTCGGTCAAGTGGTTCGGGAGATATCCTTGGGACAGACAGAAAAAAAAAAAAACAAAAAAAAAAAAAAACAAAAAAAACAAAAAACCAGCCCATCGCAATAGTCCGTCGGTGACGGACTAAATACAAACCAACCCATGCAAAGTCCGATCACCTATTTTGACGGACAAATACAAACCAGACGACCACAAAGTCCGATCACCTATGGTGACGGACAAAAACAAAAATACAAACCAGACGACTGCAAAGTCCGATCACCTACGGTGACGGATAATTATGCTACGGCGTGTCGCAAGTGCGTGGCACCGCCGGCGACGGACACGTCCGCCGCCCGGCGACGCCCCCGTTCGGGAGAGCGGTATATAGTTTGGGGAGGGGGGGGGGGGGTAAAACCGAACGTTTCCCGTTCCCTTTAGCAAAAAAGCAAAATCAACTTTATTTCAAAAAACCCTGGGGGCACAAGAAAATGCATACACGTACCATTCACACCTGCGGCATCAAACATTCCAAACAATAGCCCAAAAGACACCATAACAGTACACATCAACATAGTATTACATAGGCTCCAAACAAAAACAACAACAAAAACCAACAAAAACACTTTTTTTTTTAACAGTACTCATCACCATATAGACAGGCACATTATACCATCATGCACAGATACACCTTCATACACACACACACACACATATGACGGACAACAATGGCAGAGGCTCGGGGTACGGGCCCGTATCTCACATTCCCCAGGCTACGGATACGGCTCTCAATCACGGGACGCATAAACTGTGCGCAAATGTCTAACCATAGCCCTACGGGCCCTATTCCTTACCAAGATGCGTTAAATATACGAAATAAGAAAATGCATTTAGTTCACGAAAAAGGAAGAGTTACTAGGAAGGGTTACTATCTCTGAACATGGTCTGAGTGTTGCAACATTGACGTACCCGCAGCCACTGTGTAAAAAAAATTCAATACAATCTCTCTCTCTCTCTCTCTCTCTCTCTCTCTCTCTCTCTCTCTCTCTCTCTCTCTCTCTCTCTCTCTCTCTCTCTCTCTCTCTCTCTCTCTCTCTCTCTCTCTCTCTCTCTCTCTCTCTCTCTCTCTCTCTCTCTCTCACTTGCTCTCTCTCTCTCTCTCTCTCTCTCACTCTCCACTCTCCTCTCTCTCTCTCTCTCTCTCTCTCTCTCTCTCTCTCTCTCTCTCTCTCTCTCTCTCTCTCTCTCTCTCTCCTCTCTCTCTCTCTCTCTCTCTCTCTCTCCTCTCTCTCTCTCTCTCTCTCTCTCTCTCTCTCTCCTCTTCTTCCTTCTCCCCCTTCTCTCTCTCTCTCTCCTCTCTCTCTCTCTCTCTCTCTGTGTGTGTGTGTGTGTGTGTGTCAGAGCCCTAAAGCCAAGACCCCGTGAAAGCTGCGAGTGTCATTTGACCCACTCTTTTATGTTGTCGACTCCAGTAGAGCGTGGCACGTTCACAGCTCGTATAAAAATTAATATAGGTATAAAACCGTGTATATTCATTTACCTTACTCAGCCTGAAGGCGACCCGGTGCCACTGAATAAATTGGCTTCCATTCATACATCCATGCACATACATACACACAAACGCGCACGCATATACACACACGTGAGCGTGCGCGCACACACGTACACAAATACAGACACACACAAACGTACACACACGCACGCGCGCACATACTCACACACACACACACACACACACACACACACACACACACACACACACACACACACACACACACACACACACATATATACACACACATGCTCGCGCGTAGCACATGTGCGTGTACATTATTGCAATGTTTGCATAACTGCTGAGCTTCCGTTTGATTTAATTAATGTGAAACAGTTCCAGGTGTTTTCATAGCAATAAATCAACAGTATATTTTGAAGACAAAATAACACTTCAGAAGATAAGACACACAATGATAACACAAAAACTTATAAACACATTTTCTTGAACGTAAGAAAGGTTTTTTTACAATAACTTTATTTTTGACTTTCTACAAACATTGTGACGACTGTCACAAAGCTTACAGCATCTGGCGAGGTCAATGGTACAACACGCTCATAATACATCTGTATTGTTAAAAAATCGGGACTTTCCTGGTGTTGCACTGCCTCCGGGCATTACCTCCAGGATCGTTACCACCATCTTTATATCTACTAATGTCCCATATGTGTCTGTTCCAGACCAGAGGACGTTAAGCAGATTTTCATTCGAGGTCAATGGTACTCGCAGTAAACAACACCAGTCTGTCTAGAACACTACAGAAAATAGCATACAAGGTTAAAAACCTCATCTCAAAAACTTCCAGACTAGAATTTATTATGGAGACAGATTAAGTTCGGAACAACACAGTGGAAGTGTGGGTGAGCTAAGAAACAACACGAACACAAAAACCAACGAATAAAAGTTAAATCTCTCAAACTAACTCGAAAACAAGCTACTAAAGCTTTCAAAGCGAAGCAAATAAACAGAGAGACGTGTCAGGTGAATATGGGGTGGGGTGAGTGGTGGTGATGGTAACGGTGTGTGTGTGTGTGTGTGTGTGTGTGTGTGTGTGTGTGTGTGTGTGTGTGTGTGTGTGTGTGTGTGTGTGTGTATGTGCCGGTACGTGCGTGTATGTGTGGGTGGGGTGTGTATGTGTATGCCTATTTGCATGTGCGTGAGCGATTATTTCGTGTTGTTGAATTTGTTGCTTCTTAATTTTTGTTGTTGTTAAGCGCATAGAGCTCCACATTGGTGGAGGAATGCGCTATATAAATGATTCACTATTATTATTATTATTATTATTAATATTCGGATAATATTTCGTCTACTAAACAGAATGCAACTTGAGAGGGTGGGGGGGGGGGGAGGGGGGGGGGGGGAGGGGGCGGGGGCGGAGGGGGGGGGGGGAGGGGGGGGGGGGGGGGGGGGAGGGGGGGGGGGGGGGGGGGGGGGGGGGGGGGGGGACATATTTAAAAACACAGCAAAACCAAACCCCATTAGTCTGGTACCCTTCTCAGTAGAATGTCAGACGTTTATTTGCGAACAATGTTTCTTTTGTCTCCGACTTGTTTGGATGGCGCAAAGTTTTTAGTCCCCGAGCCGAAGGTTCGGGGAGCTATTGTTTCTGTCTGATCCGTCCGTGCCTCCGGCGTGCCTCCGTCCCCGAGCCGAAGGTTCGGGGAGCTATTGTTTCTGTCTGATCCGTCCGTGCCTCCGGCGTGCCTCCGTCCGTCCGTCCGTCCGGCTATTCGTCCGTTTTTATCAAAAACTATTCAGTCTATCATCATCAAATTTGGTATACTAGTTTGCCAAGATGCAAGCTATCCACTGATGTTTTTAGTTTTACATTAAGGTCAAGGTCGCGCCAGTTACGGGGTTCAAACCCCAAAACACATAATCGCTAATGTATTTCAATGCAGTTTTTTTTCACAACATTTCTTGATGAATGGTCTATAACACAGTTGTCATGAATTTTTCTGTGCGCTCGTGTGCGCATGATCGCGCGCGTTCAAATCATGGGTCCGAACCCTAAGGCTATATATCAAAAACTATTCGGTTTCGTGCTGTTTTCATGCGTTTTTATGTAGTTACGTGCTGTTTTGATGCGTTTTTATGTATGTGTACAGCCGACACATTCCGATTTCGGAGTAGCTCGGCGATGCTGCGAGGGGACTTTGCAGCCACTCGGCGTTGCACTTGTTCAAATTATTTTTTTGAAAGTGCTTTGATTAACGTCTGTACCTGTTCTCCTGTCTGTCTGTCGGTCTGTCTTTCATTTCCAGTTTCATCTCTTACTCCACCTCTTTTTTTCCTCTTCGTATTCCTCGCTTTTCTCATCTTCTTAATTAACCCCTTCGCCGCCAATGTCGCATTTATGCACCACAATGGTTTAGCACCCATATTACTAAAAGGCATCCAATCAAGGACTGTTATCCGAAGACCCTATGTTCTAAATTTTGGTAGACAAGGATAGGTCTAATGTTGTACATGTCTGGGGAATTCCCAATATTGCAGATAAAAAAGTTGTGTACCCAGTTATGTTTAATGGTATTTTGGGGCTGACAAATGGCTGGCGGTGAAAGGGTTAAAGTCTCTGTCTAATTTCATCTTGTACTCCGCCTCCTCTTGTTCGACTTCCTCGTCCGCTTCTTCTGTTCTTCTTCGTCTTGTTCTCCTCCTCCTTTCCGTCTAGGCCTACTTGTTTTTTGTAAAGAGTATGCTCTCCACCTTTGCATCCCTGTCCCATATTTTTCCCCATTTCTCTTCTTTCCCCCCTATAATGCAGTATTATCGTGGCCCCATTTACTCCCCCGACGTGACAACGATCTCGCTAATGATAACGTGGCACAGAAGCTACAAGAAAATTGCCATCGCCACGAAAGGCCCGAAACCCGATGAGTCTTCTTATGCCTAAAGAAGTGTACGAGTGTTTCTTCTTCTTCTTCTTCTTCTTCTTCTTCGTCTTCGTCTTCTTCTTCTTCTTCTTCTTCTTCTTCTTCGTCTTCTTCTTCTTCTTCTTCTTCTTCTTCTTCTTCTTCTTCTTCTTCTTCTTCTTCGGTTTTTCTTATGTCTGTCTCTCTGCTTCTGTCTATCTCTTATTTTGTATCTGTGACTCTCTCCCTCTATCTATATATCTGTCACCCTCTCTGTCTCAGTCTCTCTCTCTCTCTCTCTCTCTCTCTCTCTCTCTCTCTCTCTCTCTCTCTCTCTCTCTCTCTCTCCCTCCCTCCCTCCCTCCCTCCCTCCCTCCCTCCCTCCCCTCCCTCCCCTCCCTCCCCTCCCTCCCTCCCTCTCTCTCTCTCTCTCTCTCTCTCTCTCTCTCTCTCTCTCTCTCTCTCTCTCTCTCTCCTCTCTCTCTCTCTCTCTCTCTCTCTCTCTCTCTCTCTCTCTCTCTCTCTCTCTCTCTCTCTCTCTCTCTCTCTCTCTCTCTCTCTCTCTCTCTCTCTCGTTGCGAACTATCCACCTAACTCTCTCTTTTTTCTTTCCCTACTTCTTTGCTTTGCAACGTACATATTGGAAACGGAGCGGCAGTCAAGTTACTCAAAAACTGTTATTTTTCCTCACTCTTATACAAACGTCCTCTTTATCTTTAAACGCTCTGACCTCATAAAGTCAACGCAATTGCGCAAAGTTAAGCTGCAGGTGTGTGTGTGTGTGTGGGGGGGGGGGGGGGTTGTGTGCTAAAATTGTCCAGTTTTGTGTGTTTCCTGTCTTCCAGTTTCCCACTCTATTTCATTTATCCAACTTACTCGTCTATTCATCCGTTTTTCTCTGACCAGTATCATTAACATTTTTTGGACGATCCTTTTTTCTTTTCTTTTTGGAGGGTGGTGGTGGTGGTGATAAGATTGCATATTTGCGTGACTGTGGGCATTTGATCTTAAATTTGTTGTCCATCTTTCAGGTTGTCTTATCGTTGTTACGCTTTCGCAAAATGATAACAGAATAGATAATTCAAGTTATTATTGTCTGCATTTTCCCACCGAATTCAAAGTATGATTTAGGCATGATTTTCACATAACCCAATCACTGGAGGGACTGGGAGTAATAATTTCAAGGAACGAGACTCAAACAAACAAGCCTGAGCAATCGTGCACGTCCACCACTCGCATGCCTTAGCTTGTACAGTGGAACCTCCCTTATAAGACTCCCTCCCATATAAGACCTACTTCTCTGAGAAATTGTCCTTCTTTGTAAGTATTAAAATTACCTCCCTTATAAGACCCCTCCATTATAAGACCTCATTTTGGATGATTTTTGACGGTCTTATAAGGGAGGTTCCACTGTATTGCATCCGTCTCCACTCAGAGCATAATATGGACGGTTAAAAGCCAGAAAGTACTATCCTTCTTCACGTCACAACGAACAGAAGGTTAATAGTCTTCTCTGGCTTTTACCCACGACGAATAACACCACCTTTTGGCCTTAAACCCACGATGGTGTTGTGGAGCGTTATCTGCTTGACTCCACAGCCAAAATCGCCACGATTCAGGCTTCGAGCATAATATGCGTCCTTGAATCCTCCTGGGAAACGCTGAATTAAAAACGGATGGCGGGGAAATGGAGGGAGAAAAGAGAGAGAGAGAGAGAGAGAGAGAGAGAGAGAGAGAGAGAGAGAGAGAGAGAGAGAGAGAGAGAGAGAGAGAGAGAGAGAGAGAGAGAGAGAGAGAGAGAGAGCTGGGTGGAAGCACATGAGGGGAAGGGGGATACGGGAAAAAATCAATGAGGTGACAACCTTGCAGAACGGTCAGGGAACAACCAACTGATCTAAGGGTGAGATGTTAAAACAACTCAGGATTCCATAAACGGCTTCTGAACGCAGATATGCTTAAACTGAGGGC
>CM065690.1:34968123-34980623 GCA_017654935.2 Phymorhynchus buccinoides
GGCTTATCCATACAATTGCGATGCGATTTGAATGTAGACATTCTGTGTGGTGAGTTTTCACATTGAAGATTTCGTGATAATTTGAAAATAATATGTACGCAATAAATATCTTTCAATGATGTACTCCATGTTCTTGTAGTCAACATTTGTGTAGGTTGCAATGTGTTCATGCTTTCTAATTACATAATGCATACACTTAGTCATGTATTATCATTTAGTGGATTTTTTCATGGAAGTCTTTTTTTCCCTGCGCGAGGGGAGTCTTATTTTCCTAAGGGGAGTGTTATTTTCCTAAGGGGAGTGTTAATTTCCTAGGCCAAAAAGAGTTCGGAGTGTGTTTTTTCCTGGTCTTTTTTGGTCTGCTAAAAGGCTCAGGAGGCGAAGCCCCCGGAACATTTTGAAATTTTGTGATTATTAACCCTTTCACCGCCAGCCATATTTCAGCCAAAATGTTCCATTAAATTTACCTGCGTAGAGAACAAAATCCATCTGCAGTATTGGTGATTCTTCTGTGTCAGATATGAAATAAGGTCTATCCTTACTTCCCAAAACTAAGACAATAGGGTCTTTGGATAATAGACCCCAATTTGATGCTTTTTAGTGACATAGGTGTTAAATCACTGTGGTGCTAAAATGCGACTTTGGCGGTGAAAGGGTTCAGGCAATAATCGAGCCATTTGTTTACTTTGTCACCCTTGTATAAAGTACATGCTTGTGGCAGGGGTGGGGGGGGGGGCGGAAACCAAGACACCCCCCCACCCACCCCGCCCCTAGATCCGGCCCTGGGGTTTTGTTGTTTCTGAAATGCGAGGCAGACAGTGGCAGACAGTGATACAGACAGACAGACAGACAGTCAGGCACAGAGACAGGGAGAGACATAGAGACAGAGTGAGAAAGAAAGTGAGAATTAGAGAAGACAAACAAAGTTACAGACAGACAGACAGGTGGACGGACGAACAGATACACATATAACAGACAGTAGTCAAAGAAGGCTGAAGGGCTACCGATGTGGTTCTAGCGGAGTTTCTAGTTTTAAATAATTAAATGAGAGAGAAGAGGATAAAAATAAAAAGTCACCTATACATCAACAGATAAACGATCTGTGTCAATCGACTCTCTTTGTCAACCAGCCTTGGTTGCTGCCGTCCACATAATGGTTTTGTTGGCTCAAGCCACAAACCTATAACTCACTTTGCCGGTCTGTCGGTCCAAAATTGTCGCACATATATTGTAAAAGAGAAAAAAATACTTGGGCAAAGAATAACATTTTAGTTGTCATATCTACAGTCCTTAGGTATGGACAGAATTGTATACTGAACAGAGCACATGAATCTTCATTTTAAAGCGTACAAAATAATAAACATACGTAATACAGACACTGCAACAGACACGACGAGTATGCGGTGCTTCTTTCGATGAGTATAAGTAGGATAAATAGTTTTAAATGTTTTCCAAAAGATATAAAAAGTTACGAAATGGTGCAGAGATAACATTCTGGTTTACAGATTAAAATGATTGAAAAGCCAGGGGAGGCGACTCAGTGTATGTATTGATTGGAGTGGTAAAAATAGACCGCTGCCACAAACGATTGCGAATCCGCGCTTGTTTCTTTTAACCTATGTGCGCTTCAAGCAACAGCAGAATGCGGTAACACACCACAAAACAAATTCAACCATAATGTTTTGGTTAAGACCCACCAGATCACGTGTCTCAATCACGGGTTTCACGGGTTTTCCCTCTTATAGCCGGTAAGAAATCTTGTTTTGACCAGGTTTGACTCCCATACAAATGCCCCCCAAAGTAAAAACGAAACATCATTTTAAAGAGCAGCCTCAGTTTGAAGTTGGAGGCATGTGTATGTTGGTCACAGCTACCCAGAAAAAAAACCAAGGGACTTAATCGTGGTGGGCCAGTGTGTTTTTAAATACCCCCAACGTCACGTGTTACATTCCCTCTTATGCTTGGAAGATTTCTTAAACTTTCTTGCCAGCTATAAGAGGGAAAGCACGTGAAAACCATGATTCTGACACGTGACGTGTGTGTGTGTGTGTGTGTGTGTGTGTGTGTGTCGGGGGGGGGGGCTTTAAAAAGAAAAGTTGAAGTTTCCAATGCCCATTCATGACCCGCGAGGGTCACAGAATTACCAGTAATCGTTCACTGTGCATAAGACACGGTTTTCAAAAGCGGAGCCTAGCCCTCTCTTTCTAAAGCGTTTACCTTCCCCAACCGAAAGGCAGGTACCCATTATCAAGACTCCATTAGTATTGATCCAAATATTAACAAGAGCCAAAGCCTTCAAAGCTCACACGCTGTGTTTTTTTGGAGATAGATCTAAATGCCAAATCGCTTACTTAAAAAACAATTCAATACTAATATTTTGCTGGACTCATCAGCTTGATGTGATAGGGGAAGACGGGGTAAAAAGCCCATGGGCGGGTAAGAAGCCCATACCAATTATATCATGAAATGAAGCACATTTCAGTCACATTTTGTCCATGAGACGAGTGTTAATGTTTAGCATTCGTCTCATGGGCAAATTTGACTGGAAGTTTCTTTATTGCATGAGATAATTGGCATGGGCTTCTTACCCGCCCATGGGCTTTTTACCCCGTCTTCACCTATATCACCCTACAAAATTTTAAGCGGTTCATGTAATATTGTGATAGACAAACATTCAAGGTCACAGGTCAAGGTGATCATGGTCACTGAGGTTGACAACACTTCGCCTTCCATTTGATCTTAAGATAGTCTACCCGCTTACCAAGTTTGGGGACTGTGTCTGTCAGGATATAAAAGATATGCCCCAAGCAAATAATTGACGATGTTCAAGGTCAAAGGTCAAAGTTAAGGTCAAGAGAGTAAAAGTCACTGTAAATACTTAGGCTAATGCACCACCATGCAAAATTTGGGGACGTTAACTGCGAAACTGTGAAATATAATATGGTCAAGACACCAATTAAGCGTTAAACGTCAAAGGTCAAGGTCTTTGGTAAATTTCAATATGCAAATCGTCTTTCTTGAAAGCTTTCATAAACATCTATGTGTATGCACAGTTTGAACAATGTACGCCTTGTAGTTCCAGAGAAAAAGCCAACGTTAAAGTTACCATGCACACACACACACGCACGCACGCACGCACACGCACACACGCACGCACGCACGCACACGCACGCACGCACACGCACACGCACACACACGCACGCACGCACGCACGCACACACACACACACACACACACACACACACACACACACACACACACACACACACACACACACACACACACACACACACACACACACACAACAACAACAACAACATACAGTATTTATACGGCGCTGAATCTTGATAGAAATCAAATCAAAGCGCACACACACGTTAGCATTCAAAGCGCATTCAAACAAAAACGCAATACAAAGCGAACACACACGGATAACATAAATGGAATATAGCAGAAACAGACCTAATGGCAAGAGAGAGAAGATAAAGAGAGAGAGGAGCTTTAATGACGGGGGAACAGGTGGGTTTTGAGGTTAGCTTTGAAAGCAGAGAGGGTCAGTCGCTGACGGAGGGAGAGAGGAAGTTTGTTCCAGGAGGTTGGTCCTGAGACAGCAAAAGAGCGCCGACCAACAGTTGAAAGCTTATACCTAGGGATCTGGAGAGAAAGAGGGTCAGAAACTGAACGTAAAGTGCGAGCTTTACACACACACACACACACGCACACACGCACGCACGCACGCACGCACGCACGCACGCACGCACGCACGCACGCACGCACGCACGCACACACACACGCACGCACGCACGCACGCACGCACGCACGCACGCACGCACGCACGCACACACACACGCACGCACGCACGCACACACACACACGCACGCACGCACGCACACACACACGCACGCACACACGCACGCACGCACGCACACACGCACACACGCACGGAAAACCGAAGAAACATGAGAAAACATAGACTCACTTCGTGTCGTTGACACGAGTGAGCCCCCCCCCCCCCCCCCCCCCCCCCCCCCCCCCCCCCCCCCCCCCCCCCCCCCCCCCCCTCCCCCCCCCCCCCCCCCCCCCCCCCCCCCCCCCCCAAAAAGGGAATCGCAATAACGTCTACTCTGTGATTCAGGTCTCTATACATAATTATTTAAAGCATATTTCGCTTTCGCTTTATATTAAAAACATGCTATTTCCTCTTAGGCTTATCAAATAATCTTCGAGTTGATATTTGTATGCACGGTGTATGGCCGAGAGCGCGAGCGAGCACATCAATACTTCCCTGGTTTTCTTGTATGTTGTGGTAATGGCACACCATGTACGGTACAAATCAAAATGCCAAGCGCTCTCATTGCCTTTATGTGAGTCTTTCTTTGGTCTGTTCAACATTCTGGTAGAAAGGATCTCAAAGAAAATGTTTCTTTGTCCCTGTCTCTCTTTTTGTACTCTTAGTTCTTAAAGAAAAGGGGTAGTTTGTAAACGGAACGTGGAGGAACGTGAATTCATTTGCCTTCTGTCTGTCTGTCTGTCTGTCGGTCGGTCGGTCGGTCTGTCTGTCTGCTTGTGTTAAGACAAACTTGTTCCACCCTTTGCAGCGTAAGCAATCATCATGATAACTGTGTTAAGACAAACTTGTTCCATCCTTTACAGCGTAAGCAATGACATCATGATAACTGTGTTAAGACAAACTTGTTCCATCCTTTACAGCGTAAGCAATGACATCATGATAACTGTGTTAAGACAAACTTGTTCCACCCTTTACAGCGTAAGCAATGCCATCATGATAACTGTGTTAAGACAAACTTGTTCCATCCTTTACAGCGTAAGCAATGCCATCATGATAACCGTGTTAAAGACCCACCACGTCACGTGTCAAAACCATGGTTTCCACGTGTCTTCCCTCTTATAGCTGGTAAGAAATCTTAAGAAATCTTCCAAGCGTAAGAGAGATTGTGACGCCTGACGTGGAGGGTCTTTAAGACAAACTTGTTCCACCCTTTACAGCGTAAGCAATCATCATGATAACTGTCTTAAGTGTAGATTTAACACCTATGTCGCTAAAAGGCATCAAATTGGGGTCTATTATCCAAAGACCCTATTGTCGTACTTTGGGGAAGTACATTATTTTATATCTGTCACAGAACAATTCCCAATACTGCAGATGGATTTTGTTCTCTACCCAGGTAAATTAAGTGGAACTTTTTAGCTGAAAAATGTCTGGCGGTGAAAGGGTTGAGACAAACTTGTTCCACCCTTTACACCGTAAGAAATCATCTGGTAACTGTGTTAAGACAAACGTGTTCCACCATTTACATCGTAAGAAATCATCATGATAACTGTGTTAAGACAAACGTGTTCCACCATTTACATCGTAAGAAATCATCATGATAACTGTGTTAAGACAAACTTGTTCCACCATTTACAGCGTAAGAAATCATCATGATAACTGTGTTAAGGCAAACTTGTTCCACCCTGTACAGCGTAAGCAATCATCGTGATAACTGTGTTAAAACAAACTTGTTCCACCATTTACAGCGTAAGCAATCATCATGATAACTGTGTTAAGGCAAACTTGTTCCACCCTTTACAGCGTAAGCAATCATCGTGATAACTGTGTTAAGACAAACTTGTTCCATCCTTTACAGCGTAAGCAATGACATCATGATAACCGTGTTAAGACAAACTTGTTCCACCCTTTACAGCGTAAGCAATGACATCATGATAACTGTGTTAAGACAAACTTGTTCCACCCTTTACAGCGTAAGAAATCATCATGATAACTGTGTTCAGACAAACTTGTTCCATCATTTACAGCGTAAGAAATCATCATGATAACTGTGTTCAGACAAACTTGTTCCATCATTTACAGCGTAAGAAATCATCATGATAACTGTGGTAAGGCAAACTTGTTCCACCGTTTACAGCGTAAGCAATCATCATAATAATGAATATTGACAGAATTATCGCCCATACCTTGACAATGGTGCCCTGTATATATCGGTTCACTCAAAGGATAAACAACAACAACAACAACGACGACGACAACAACAACGACAGCAACAACAACAAACATTATTCGAAAAAAGCTTTACGCCTCTGAAATAGCTCTCCTTCTGTCTCTGTCTCTATGTGTGTCTCTGTTGGCCTGTTTGCCTCTCTCTCTCTATGAGTGTGTGTGTGTGTGTGTGTGTGTGTGTGTGTGTGTGTGTGTGTGTGTGTGTGTGTGTGTGTGTGTGTGTGTGTGGGTGTGGGTGTGTGTGTGTGCGTGTGCGTGCGTGCGTGCGTGTGCGTGCGTGCGTGTGCGTGTGTGTGTATGTGCATGCGTAGGTGCGTGCGCACGCGCGCGCGCGCGCGTGTATGTGTGCATAAGTGCATGCGTACGTGCGTGCATGCGTGTGTATGTGTGTGTGTAAGGGGGGGGGAGGGGCGGGCGTCTCTCTCTCTCTCTCTCTCTCTCTCTCTCTCTCTCTCTCTCTCTCTCTCTCTCTCTCTCTCTCTCTCACACACACACTCTCTCTTTCTCTGTGCGCGCACACGCGCGCGCGTGTGTGTATGTATGTGTTTGTGCATGCATGTGTGTGATAAAGTATGGATATGCTTATTGCATTATACATTTAATAACTTCTGAAGGTAGTTTTGTATGGCTTGCAATCTTTGTTGACTTTCCTTCTGATCTTGAAGTTGTATCCTTTAGCCTGCCTGACAAAGGGAGATCGAATGGAACATGCTTCAATAGACAACATGAAGATGTCTTACTAAAGGCAGAGATAGAGAGAGAGAGAGGGGGGGGAGATGGATGGAGGGAAAGATAGACATACAGACAGACAGAAACACGGGGGAGGGGGGGGGGAGGGGGAGAGAGAGAGGAATATGTGCGTGTAATGTGTGTGTATGTGTGTGAGCGTGCGTGCGTGTGCATGTACGTGCGTGCACACAGACACATACGCACGCATGCACGCACGCACGCACAGGGGAAAAAACCATAACGAATGAAAGCAATGGAATTGATCCCGAAAAAGAGAAGAAAGAAACTAAGCTTTAGCAATTTCGGAAATGTAGATAGCACCAGTTGACACGTAAGGTCTGCAGAAATGGGCATAACGGATGAAAAAGTTCTACAACTGTTACAAACTTTGCTTTTTATCGTGGAACAACTTTGAAGAAGAACCAGAAGGAAGAACAACACAAGAACAAACACACAAATAAACCAACCCAAAACACAATCATATCATAAAAAGGCAAGTGTGTGTGTGTCTGTCTGAAACACAAAACAGGCCTTATAACTCCGCCGTTTTTCGACCGAATCGCTTCAAATTTGCTGTGAGCCCTAACGGGGCGATGGCAACGGCAACCGAGGCGGCCGTGTAATTTGCTCGGTTTGGCAAATGCGCGAAACGCGTATCCGCCGGCCTCTCGGCGCCCGTATCTCCGGCATTTCTGAACCGATTGCCTTTCAATTTGGCAGATAGATGACCGAGGATGGTGACTAGCACTGTGCCAAACCGAACGTGAATCGATTAAGAAACGCGTGCGCTATATGCCGCTTTACCTTTTCACAACGAACTCCGCCGTTTCTTAACCGAATCACTTCAAATTTGCTGCCAGGCTTGCTATGGCCGGGGCAAAGCCTGGCAGGAAATTTGCAGAGAATCGGGAGAGCGCGTAACTCTCAGAGCTGCGCCAACGGGAAACGGGGCCTTATAACTCCGCCGTTTCTGAACCTAATCGCTTCAAATTTGCTGTACTCAGCGTTACCAGTACTTGGCGTTACCGTTACTAGGCGTTACCGTTACTAGGGAGAGCGCATCACTCTCAGAGCAGCGCCAACGGGAAACAGGGCCTTATAACTCTGCCTTTTCTTAACCGAATCACTTCAAATTTGCTCTACTCAGTAAGGTGCAGGGGGGTAGTAGAACAGGATGAGTGAAGAAGATGGAAGGAGGGAGAGAGACAAAAATAATAATAATATTTCGCGGACCCGGCGAAACCAGTACTCAGCGTTACCAGTATGTGGCGTTACCAGTACGGTGTATTGAGAGTACGAGGCGTTGCGCTAGTAAAAATGAAAATCAATAAACGATGCCATTTTAAGTATCCCTGCCTCTCACATTGCTCTCTCTCTCTCTCTCTCTCTCTCTCTCTCTCTCTCTCTCTCTCTCTCTCTCTCTCTCTCTCTCTCCTCTCTCTCTCTCTCTCTCTCTCTCTCTCTCTCTCTCTCTCTCTCTCTCTCTCTCTCTCTGTGTGGTGTGCGCGCGCGTGTGTGCTTGTGTGTGTGTGTGTGTGTGTGTGTGTGCGTGCGTGTGCGTGTGTGTGTGCGTGCGTGCGTGCGTGCGCGCGTGCGTGCGTGCGCGCGTGCGTGCGCGCGTGCGTGCGTGCGTGCGTGCGTGCGTGTGTGTGTCTGTGTGTGTGTGTGTGTGTGTGTGTGTGTGTGTGTGTGTGTGTGTGTGTGTGTGTGTGTGTGTGTGTGTGTGTGTGATAGAAAGAAAGAGAGAGGGAGAGAGGGAGGGTGCATGTACACATGCTGTGTGTATGTGCCTGTCTATGTTTTGCATAACTGTCTGGATATGTGTGGGGGTGGGGGGTGATTGCTTAGCCTTTTATACTTGCCACTTTGTTTTGCATTTGTGTGTATATATGTGTGAGGGGGGGGGGGGGGGTGCTTGAAGATTTCATTCTTGTTATCATTACTATTTTCTTTTACGTACAATTATTGAGTGTTGTTAATATTTTATCTATTATGTACTATTTATATGCTCTGTTTACTTTTACCCATGTTGGTCTTGGTGTGTGTGTGTGGGGGAGGGTGGGTCTTTGAAGATTTAATTCTTTCTTATCCTAACTATTTGCTTTTACATACAATGTTTAGTGTTGTTGCTGTTGTTAATATTTTACCTATTATGCACTACTTGAATGCTTTGTTTACTTTAACTATGTTGGACAAGGCGTGTGTGTGGGGGGGGGGGGGAGATTTAATTCTTTATAAAAATATTTTGTGTTATGTTGCAACTATTTTTGCATATGGTGTACTATTTGTATGCTTTGTTCACTTTAATCATGCTGGTTTATATATGTGTGTGTGTGTGTGTGTGTGTGTGTGTGTGTGTGTGTGTGTGTGTGTGTGTGTGTGTGTGTGTGTGTGTGTGTGTGTGTGTGTGTGTGTGTGTGTGAGTGTGTGAGTGTGCGTGCGTGTGCGTGCGTGTGCGTGCGTGCGTGCGTGCGTGCGTGCGTGCGTGCGTGTGCGTGTGCGTGTGCGTGTGTGTGTGTGTGTGTGCGTGTGTGTGTGTGTGTGTGTGTGTGTGTGTGTGTTTGTGTAGGTAATGGTATGCATGTGCCTTCGAAGGTTAAGTGTTGCAACATTATATTGTTATGCACTTGCTTCTATAGAATATGCCTACAAAATATGTTGGGCCCCATTTGGAGAATGTGTGGAGGGGTGGGGGTGGGGGTGGGGGTGGGTGGTAAATGTGTGTGTGTGTATGTTGGTGTGTGTGTGGGTGAGTGTGTGTGGGGGTGTGTTTGTGACTGAGTGTATGGTAATATTTTGCTATTATTATTATTATTATTATAAGTGATGTTACTTGGTTTCATTTCTATCTCTAAAGTCTGTGTTTTTAGCTTAGGGGGATCTTATGATATGCTCGGTGTGTACACATGTGTGAGTGGGGTGGGGGGAGGGGAGGGGTGGGTGGGCGGGTGTGCATACTCAAGTGATAGCCATACTGGTTTGTGATATTGTTAATGTTTTCTGTGGTATGTGTTATTATTACTGTGATGTCATTATTATCTGTGATTATTACTTTTAGCCTCTAAATGGGATCGGTCATTGCTCAGTGTACTTGTTCAGGTGTGTGTGTGTGTTTGATAACTATGTTTTATGTCAATGACATGTGCTTTTATGTTATTTTACAAATTGTCTCTTCTGTTAGGTTATAACAATGTCTTATTTTGTCTTCATTTTTATGTGCATGCCGAAAAGCAAATATGTCTTCACTTGTTTGGAGACAATAAAATTGTTGAATTGTTAATTGAATTGTTATTCTCTCTCCCCCTCTCCCTCTCTCTCTCTCTCTCTCTCTCTCTCTCTCTCTCTCTCTCTCTCTCTCTCTCTCTCTCTCTCTCTCTCTCTCTCTCTCTCTCTCTCTCTCTCTCTCTCCCTTGCCTTCATCCTATCGTTCTATTACTTTGTCACAATGTGTAGAGCCTAATCGTTAGGTACACGTTATTGCATGCTTTGACGCAATCTGTTCTGTTTTATTTGGCCCCAAAAATAGCTTTTCTTTGCTTTGGGGAACAACAAACGTTTTGAGTGTTTCCGTGATATTCTGTTTAACAATTTATTTCCATTCTATTATTCTTGCTGTTACACTTTTCATGCTTATCGTTTTCTGGTTCGTTCATCAATAAATAAGTGTGTGTGTGTGTGTGTGTGTGTGTGTGTGTGTGTGTGTGTGTGTGTGTGTGTGTGTGTGTGTGTGTGTGTGCGTGCGTGCGCGCGTGTGCGCGTGTGCGTGTGCGTGTGCGTGCGCGTGCGTGCGTGCGCGTGCGTGTGTGTGTGTGTGTGTGTGTGTGTGTGTGTGTGTGTGCGCGTGTGTGCGTGTGCGTGTGCGTGCGTGCGTGTGTGTGTGTGTGTGTGTGTGTGTGTGTGTGTGTGTGTGTGTGTGTGTGTGTGTGTGTGTGTGTGTGTGTGTGTGTTGTAGTTGTTGTTGTTGTTGTTGTTGCTCTTTGGTTTAACGTCTTTTCACTAAAAGTGATATTAGACTAGTGTGTGTGTATGTGTATGTGTAATAATAATAATAATAATAAATAACATTTATAGAGCGCCCTTTCTCTCTTGAGCTCACGGCGCTTCACAATTGTTTAAATAAATACATAAATCATAAATAAGCTACTACAATATCAACTATCACAAACATGCACACAGCCACAACACGCACGCACGCACACGCACACGCACACACCCACATACGCGCGCACACCCACCCACCCACAATGTGGGGGACATCATTTTAAGGCAGGAAACAGGACAAGGAAGAAATTAGAGGTATTGCCGGAAGAGGTGAGTTTTAAGAGCGGTTTTGAAAGACTGGAAAGATTTAGCAGAACGAAGTTCATATGGTAGGGTGTTCCAGACAGAAGGGGCGCTGAAAGAAAAGGAACGTTCACCATATGTCTTAGTGTTTGTACGAGGAATAGAAAGGATAAGTTTGTCAGAAGAGGAACGGAGAGACCTGGAGGGTGAGTACAGGTGAACGAGCTCAGAGAGGTAGGCAGGACTAGATGAATGGACAGCATTGAAACAGAGGCAAGCAATGTTATACTTTATTCTTGCCTCGACTGGAAGCCAGTGTAAGGTCTTAAGGTGGGGTTTGATGTGTTCTGTACGAGGGACTTTAAGGATTAACCGAGCTGCATTGTTCTGAACTTTCTGAAGTTTGTTGAGGAGGGTTTGAGGACAGCCTACAAGTAGGGAATTGCAATAATCGATGCGAGACAGTACAAAAGCTGATACTAGAGTCTTGGTGGCTTCAACTGTGAGATAGTGACGAATGGCACTAATACGACGGAGCTCAAAGTTCACAGTGTATGTGTATGTGTGTGTGTGTGTGTGAGAGAGAGAGAGAGAGAGAGAGAGAGAGAGAGAGAGAGAGAGAGAGAGAGAGAGAGAGAGAGAGAGAGAGAGAGAGAGAGAGAGAGAGGGGGGAGAGAGAGAGAGAGAGAGGGGGGGGAGAGAGAGAGAGAGAGAGAGAGAGAGAGAGAGAGAGAGAGAGAGAGAGAGAGAGAGAGAGAGAGAGAGAGAGAGAGAGAGAGAGAGAGAGAGAGAGAGAGAGAGAGAGAGAGAGAACGAACGAACGAACGAACGAACGAACGAACGAACGAACCTTTTTTATTGAGGGAAAAGATAAGCACAATACAGGCTTGTTTACATCTAGCCCTCATTAAATGAGAAGAAAAAACAAGAGGAAGAAAATGTCATAAACAACTAATAATCATCATGCACATAAGATACACTACCATCATAAAAAGATAAATCAAATTGTAAGGATAAATGCAAACAAAAACACATTCACCACAACATCCGCCATGGTCATCCCGCACACTAGCATTAAATCATACACATTAAACATACATACCAATTGCGTTATACACATTACAACATACACAAAACAAAAGTAAGCAAATAATTACGTGCATACGCATAAACTCACCGTCACACACACATACACAAGTACGCACACACGCACATCCCACACACAAGCATACACAATACACACACATACCCACAAAATTCGCAGGCAGACACATACACATTCACATGTAGGGGAAGACGGGGTAAAAAGCGCATGGGCGGGTAAGAAGCCCACCCCAATTATCTCATGAAATAAAGAAATTTTCAGTCAAATTTGCCCATGAGACGAATGCTAGACATTAACGCTCGTCTCATGGGCAAAATGAGACTGAAATTTGCTTCATTTCATGAGATAATTGGGGTGGGCTTC
>CM065690.1:35003123-35005623 GCA_017654935.2 Phymorhynchus buccinoides
CATTTTAAGTTAATTAATACGTTTGAAAGGTCGATGTTTGTTGCAGTAATTATTTTAAGTGTGCTTTGTTACATTGATTGATGTACGTATTCACAACAGTTCTTGCCGCAACCCTTCAATGTGACTGGATATTGATCTATATTTTCTGTTTTTTCGTTTGTTTGTTTTTGTATGTTGTTGTTGTCGTCAAAGGTTTGTTTGTCCGTTTATTGTTTGTTCTTTTCTACTTTTTCTTTTTTCATTGTTTATATATTTTTGTTTTTGTTTTTTGGTTTTGTTTTTCCATGTACCCCCAAGGGGCTTTTTTTTAAAATACAAACCTTGAACCTTGAACCTTGTTACTTTTCGGAAACCTCCGCCAAGGGGTCGTGGGGAGGGGGGGGGACCACACGCAGCTCGGATTTACTAACCGCAAGAGCGTGTGAGCTGTGAGCGCGTGGGGGGGGGGGGGATGGGAGGGGGGGTGGGGGGGGGGGGGGAGGGGGTTGAGGGGAGGAGGGAGGGGATGAGGGGGGCTGGGGGGAGGGGGGGCTGGATGGGGGGAGGGGTTGGGATGGTCGGGTGTGTGTGTGTGTGTGTGTGTGTGGGGGTGTTCAGGGGGGTGGGCTGGAGGGGGCCACAGTTCTCAACCGATCGACACCAAATTTGGTATCAAGCATCCTTGGCACCCTCGGAAGGTCATGCCGTCCTTACTTTTCGGAAACGTCCGCCAAGGGGTCGTGGGGGAGGGGGTACCACACGCACTTGCGGTTAGTAAATCCGAGCTGTTCGGGTTTGTTTCCTTTTTTTGTTTGTTTGTTCTTTTCTGTCTGTCCCAAGGATCTCCCGAACCGCTTGACCGATTCGCTTCACATTTTGTGTGGTGGTGTGTCCCCATGAGAGGAAGGCATCTGTGCAAAACTTTTTGCCGTCCTGACCTTGACGTTGGTGTATGACCTTGAAAACCGAAAATCGTTAAGGGGCCATAACTTCCACACCGCAGGTCCTAGACTCTTGAAACTTGGCATGGATGTACTTTCGCTTATGGCCGTTCTGATGATGGCATACTGATGAAGGTCAAGGTCAAGGTCAGGGAGATCGGTATGCCTTGAATGTGGTAGGGGTGGTCTGACGATTGGGTTTTACTGTCCCACGCATATCTCCCGAACTGCTTTACCGAATCGTTTCCAGTTTTGTGTGGTGGCGTGTCACCATGAGAGAAGGCATCCGCGCATAAACTATGGCCGTTATGACCTTCACCTTTGTGTATGACCTTGAAAACCGAAAATCTTTAAGGGGCTATAACGTCCACACCGTTGGTCTTAGGGACTTCAAACTTGGCACGTAGGTACTTTGGCTTATGGTTGTTCAGATGATTGCATACCGATCAAGGTCAAGGTCAAGGTCATGGAGTCTGGTAGGCCTTGAAAGTGGTAGGGGTCAAAAAATTGTATTTTCAGCCACAAAAGTAAAAATATAATATTTTGCGGACCCGGCGAAACCGGTACTCAGCGGTACCGGTACTTGGGGTTACCTTGCAAGGCGTTACCGGTACTAGGCGTTACCGGTACGGGGCGTTGCGCTAGTAGAATATAAAGTTGTTTCATTTTTCTTTCCTTTCATGTTTTCGTTGTTGTATTGCTACTGCTGGGGTAAAGCTTGAATCAAACCAAGATAAAGTTTCTAGGAGATTGTTTTTAGCATGATGAATCCGGTACACAAACTTGTTCAGCTTACTCCACTCAATCATCTAGGCATTTAGTGAGTTGTAAGTCATATTACATTGCATAGGTATAGAGTGGCACAGCGGTAGCACGTTCGCCTCGTGTCGGGAAACCCGAGTTCGAACCTGGGTACAGGGGATTTTTCCTCTCATTTTGCACTAGGCCTTACGGTCTGAACGTAGAGTCTTTCGGATGAGACGATAAACCGAGGTCCCGTGTTCCCATGCACTTAGCATTCATTAAAACACAGCGGCAACGAAAAAGTTGTCATTTGGTCAAAAGTTTTCCTTCCTCATCAGTCACACAAAAATCGCATGCAAAAACTTTTGGGTGGCGTACCTCTGGCTGCGACTCTCCAGGTGGGAGCAACCCGAATTTCACGGAGACGCCTCTGTGACTATGAAGTACCTAATACCTAATGCCTATTATTATGAGTGGCCTAACGCTGTGCTGCCGTGGGGGGATGGAGATGTTTTGTGAATGGTGTTGACATGTACAGATCGAGACCTTAGCCACTGTAATTAGTAACTGATTCACTTCATATCTTTTGTATTCCCCATCTTCTTCTTCATGTCTCTTTCAATATCCTGAATGTGATTGTTATTTTCTCTTTTTGTTCATATATTTTATTGTTTATTTTTTGTGTCTTGTGTACATCACAAAGTTTGGGTTTTTAGTTTTTTCCTCATATATTTTGTATTGGTTTTCTGATGTATATTTGTTGAAGGATTTGAAATGTACCTATCTTTATTTCCTCAAATAATGTTTAACCCTTTCACCGCCGGCCATATTTTAGC
>CM065690.1:35015623-35018123 GCA_017654935.2 Phymorhynchus buccinoides
ACTAATAGCCATAATGTCTTGTTTGCAAACGCCTGTCTCTCTGGGTTCCGTTGGCCTAACAGCTGTTCGATTGTACGGGTCCAGATCAGGATTGTAAGGCTGAAGTACGACAGAGCACAACGATTAACGCATAAGAACAATCGCAAACACAAGCTCGCACGCACGCACATGCACACGCACGCACATATTATACACATGCACTTACAAACATAGGCCCTACATAGTATGTACACACGCACGCACGCACGCACGCACACGCATGCACGCACACGCACGCACACGCACGCGCACACGCACACGCACACGCACACGCACACGCACGCACACGCACGCACGCACACGCACACACACACACACACACACACACACACACTCACACTCGTATCAAAATACAGTATTTATTATAAGGCTACTAACCTTGCATAATGAACTCGCTTATATTATTACCTGCGAACCATTTAATACTGATGATGCTACCTGGAACTTTATTACTTTACACCGATAAAGCCCCTTCATACCCCCGTGTTCCCTTTATTCCTTCGAAACAACCGAACGAAACAAAGCAAAAACCTCTAGCTCAGCCATTTTGAAATTGGACACAACGACAGGTTATCTGCGAATAAAATCTGTAATGAGATATTGGAGACCGGCCCACAAAACTAACCACGCAAGCTTTTAAGCATATCACAACATTCTCTCAACAACAAAAAGAAGAAAGAAAGAAAAGAAAGAAAGAAAGAAAGAAAGAAGGAAAAAAAGGGTAAGATGTAAAGAACGAACGAAAATCATTCAGGATAAGAGCATCAGTTTCCTGTTTATGGCCGATGATTGATAGCGCTTTATGGGGACATTGGAGCGGCCATAAAGCACGAGAGAATTTGCTGTCGACTTCCTCGCATCAAATATGTAACGATTATCTTCCAAAGGCTTTCATATAACCTCACGCTTCTTACAGGCCTGACGAATGGCTCCCTGCGCCTTTATAATTTATAGAGAGGCACGAATCAATGGGGATATTTACTGAGGCGACTGACACGAACCCTGTGTGTAATGTTGTTTACGCTTAAAGGGGCACCCTGACGGATGAGTTGTTTTGCAAGAGACACGTCGAGATCACCAGAAAGACAGCCTTTACAAGGATCGGAGCACTCACTTTGCTTTGGTTTCCTAGAAATCAAACCGTAAAAACGGCGATTCCTCCTTGGCGGTGTTGCCGGAGAGAGAAGCCATTTTGGACGGGGAGGGTGGAGGACACTCAGAGTGGTTGAAGCTTTTTCTTCTTTGTAGTGCAGTAAAAACAAAACAAATTGGAGCTATTTCCTTTGTTGTGAGCCTTTTGGTAAACTGTAAATAAAAAGGCATATATTGTGGAAATGTCGTGATTTTTGTCTAAGCGACTCAGGCGGCCATTAGAAAGAGAAGGCCTTCTCTTTCACTGAGAGAATTTGACTTCCATCACCTCCGCCAAGGAGGACTCGCCGATTTGACGGTTTGATTTCTAGGAAACCAGAGCAAAGTGAGTGTGGCAATCTCTGTAAAGGGTGTTTTCCTGGTGATCTCGATGTGTTTCTTGCAAAACTCATCCGTCAGGGTGCCCCTTTAAAATATGTCCATCTTATTTTCTTTTTTGCAAAGTACATTATATGCTATTTTTCAATTACAAATAGGCAAATACTAGGTGGGTAGGAAAACTATTACGCTGAAGCTAAAGGTTTTAAAGGTACCATGTCTGTTCACAGGAGTTGTCGTTGCCTGTTTGTCGTTTCCGACAATGATTGCCAGATAGCAGAGGGGGCAGCTGCCATTCCAACGGGCTCGGCTATAATTTGTTTTATAGTAGAGACGCCTTGCCCAGGGTAGATCCACACTCTCTCGGCCAAAGGGATTTGAGGACGAGAGTCGGCGCTGGGGAAGGTTCCCAAAGGCCAATCAATCCTATAGGCTGCAGCACTAGAGCCAATGCAAATGCCCCCTAGTTAGAGAGTCATAGCTTTCCAATTCAGGGCCGGACCAAGTGATTTGTAAGGGGGGGGGGGTGTTCCACCGGGGTGCCAGGGAGCTGAATAGACTTTGGGTTAAGGGGCAATGACCTTGTGTGGGGCCAGGGGGCGAAGCCCCTGGAAAATTGTGCAATTTTGTGACGATTAAAGCAAAACTCTAGCCATTGTCTTACTTCTCACCCTTGCATAAGGTACATGCTACGGGCTGAGGGTGGGTGGGGGGTTCGGAAATCAGGACCCCCCCCCCCTTAGATCCGGCCCTGAATGTAGAAAATCATATATAGTACAGCTTTCATTTAATTAGGAATGAAGTGTCTTTCCTTATGATACATTCATTACCGAACCGAACAGGGATTCGCACCCAAAACTTTTGGCATACTGACTTAATACAGTATATCAGGCACAGCTTTACAATCCACTTTCAGTATTGCCTAAAATCCCTTTTCCTCCTTATTCAAGTTTTTTTCAAACTCTAAAATCGTAAGGCAAAATAAAAAGGG
>CM065690.1:35023123-35025623 GCA_017654935.2 Phymorhynchus buccinoides
AATCAACCCCTAGAAAGCACATCTGCATCACATTAAGCAATGGGGAAAACAATTAGTTTCTGCTACTTAGCGCCCAGCCGACCAAGTACTCTGGGCCATAACACGTGGAGTGGTCAAAGCGGGTTTTAAAAGTCCATTTTATGCATCATGGTGGTGCCTGTAGCTTCACAAACATAATTGTCATGTCCCGGCTGTCACCATTTAGTAGGCTACAAACGAATGATCACACACACACACACACACACACACACACAACACACACTCAGAGCACACACACACACACACGAGCGCCAGCGCGCAAAACCCACACTGCATTGCACCTTTTAAAGATCCACCAGATCACGTGTCAAAATCACGTTTCACGTGTTTTCTCTCTTTTAACTGGAAAGAAATCTTGTTTTGACCAAGTCGGACTCACATATAAATGGCCCCAAATTCAAACCGACACATCAGTTTAAACAGCAGCCTCAATTTGAAAATGGGGAAATTTGTATGTGGGTCACAGCAACCCAGAAAAAAACCAAGGGACTTACTCGTGGTGCGTCACTGGGTCTTTAATGTCAGCTTAGCGATGCCCCAAACTGAGCACGTCAAGCTGCTTCCGCGGAATTAGAAAGGAAAGGAGGTAGGGTGGTAGAGAGGTGAAAATGGAGTGGGGGGAGAGAGGGGTTCAGGGGAGGGGGGGGGGTGGGGTGTTAAAAAAAACCGTGAAATGAAAAACGTAGGGGCATGATCCGTTCAAATATCCATTTTTATTTCGTGTTTCCGGTTAATGTCTTCTGGACGCGTGCGCACTGTGTGAAAATTGAACGCTTCCGGCTTTGACGTATCAATGACAAAATGAATGTTGTCGACGACGAACACCCTGTGCGTGTTCTTTTCGTTTCCTTCTTTGTGGCATTTGCAGCCATCTAGAAAATGACAGCTGAAGGCACAACAATGCGCGTTGTTGTTATGTGATTTAAAGCAGCCATGGAAAATCATTAATTATTTGTCGGAAGAAAGGAACAGCAATGGCTTAAAATGTTGAACACGATCTATTATGATACATAGCGGAAGGGGAGCGGAGTGGGGGGGGGGGAGGGGGGGGGGGGGGGGGGGGGGGGGGGGGGAGAGAGAGATGTTGAGAGATGAGAAGCGGAGGATGTGCGGGGGGGGGGGGGGGGAGAGAGAAGAGAGAGTGAGAAGAGAAACGTCTGCTGACAGCACATCACATCTTCCTTCCCTCATCCCCTTCCCTGCACCCCCCCCCCCCCCTCCACCCCCCCCACCCCCATGAATCCACCAAAAACACAAGGGCATCGCCGAGCGGCAGCAACGCATTGTGAAAATGAAAACCCGGCCAGAGTTATGTCCTCTCTCCCCCCCCCCCCCACCCCCCCCAACCCCCCCCCCCACGCACCCCCGATAAAACCACACCACTTTCCACCCTTACAGAACGCATAAAATACATAGCCCAAAATGTTAAGCGATTCTGTTCAGTAGTTCACGAGATACAGCTGAACTTTTATACAAAACTTCCTTGCACCGAGTTTATGTCCTCCCCCCCCCCCCCCCCCCCCCCAGATAAAAAGCACCACTTTCCACCTTTACAGAACGCATAAAATACATAGCCCAGGATTTGAAGCGATTCTGTTCAGTAGTTCACGAGATACAGCTGAACTTTTATGCAAACTTCCTTGCACCATGGTACACCACCACACACAATTTGAAGCGATTCTGTTCACTAGTTCACGAAATAAAGCTGGGGGGAAATTACATAGCCCAAAGAAGGAAATTTCGGTTTTCAAGGTCAAACTTCAAGGTCAAGGTCAGCACGGTGTTGATTAACAACAGGAAGCTTCCTTTTTAAGCTGTCTACCCCTTTGCCAATTTTAATCTAAGTCCAAACAGTAGTTTTTAAGATAATCGATACACAGGCAGACACACACACACAAACCGATCGCAATACCTCGGCCTCTGGCCGGGTAATGAAGGAACTAGTCATTTTACATTCTTTTAGCTGTCACTTTGTGACAAAGAAGCTGTCAAAATGAGATTAAGCTTATGTGCTGGAGTTCTTGATGAGGTGCCAGATAATTATGAAAGAAGTATTTCAGCAGACCTTTGTGGTGGTCTTAAACAACCATGTTTCTGTCTACGACATGACCTCAAATTTTCTCCCTAAAGTTGAAGTCGCATACGTTTACAGTTGAAACTAAAATTGGTTAACACAAGCACATGGAAATGAAATACAGGTACACGTTCTAGCACCAAATGCATCAAATAAATAAGAACTATACGGAATAATAAACTGTTATTAGGTTAAAGTTCTGATGAAATTCTGCTTAACGTCCTCCGGTCTAGAACATTAGTACATGTAGATATAATGATGGTGGGAACGATAATGGAGGCAAAGCCCGGAGGCAGTGCAACACAAGTATTATCCAAAGGTTTTAACAACACAGATGTTTTATTATATTATTTAATAATGTATTTATTATTTATTATTATTCATTCA
>CM065690.1:35033123-35040623 GCA_017654935.2 Phymorhynchus buccinoides
CCACCACACAGAATTGGAAACGATATATATATATATATAAAGTGAAAAAATCAAAACAACAACAAAACTTTGACGAGACGTTTCGCTTTATAGCTTTATCGATCTACATTCTAAGTTACAAGAATGATTATATATATATAAACGATCAACAATTGAAGAAGAAAGAACAAACACACCATTAAACTTTTCTCTTATGTATATATATATTTTGCTTTGATAAGAAAAGGGACATTATGTGTATATGTGGATTTTCGATTTGATGCAAAGAGGACACCATTCTCTTGTAGAATGTCTTTTTTGCTCAGGTTGGCATCCACTGGACAGTCAAATATATATGTGTGCGTGTGTGTGTATATATATATAGGTGTGTGTGTATATATATAGGTTGGCATCCACTGGACAGTCAAATATATATGTGTGTGTGTGTGTGTGTGTGTGTGTGTGTGTGTGTGTGTGTGTGTGTGTGTGTGTGTGTGTTTCCGTCCGTAAGTCTGTGTGCCTATCATTGGAATTTTAATTTCGTTAAATAGTTTGTGCGCATATTCAAATGTTTAGAATATTGCAAGCAAAGAAGATAAAGCACCTTATTCATGCTTTTACTGAAAACATCTTTTAACTTGAAGTTAGTAGATGGGCCTATCATACCAGAAAATGTATACTCATCTCTCTGTCTGTCTCTCTCTCTCTCTGTTTTTCTCTGTCTGTCTGTTTCTCTCTCTCTCTCTCTCTCTCTCTCTCTCTCTCTCTCTCTCTCTCTCTCTCTCTCTCTCTCTCTCTCTATCTCTCTCTCTCTCCCTCGTGCACGTTTTGATTGTTTTACTCAAACTGAGTGCAATAACATTTATACCTGGAGGCGTTATCTTCGTACACACAGGAAGTTTAGAAATGCTTAGCACAACTTTTGCTAGAAGCAACATCTCTCTCTGTGTTTCCCTGTCTCTGTCTCTCTCTATCGCTGTCTCTCTCTGTGTCCCTCTGTCTCTGTCTCTGTCTCTGCCTCTGCTCTCTCTCTCTCTCTCTCTCTCTCTCTCTCTCTCTCTCTCTCTCTCTCTCTCTCTCTCTCTCTCTCTCTCTCTCTCTCTCTCTCTCTCCCTCTCTCTCTTTAAAAGCTTGTTTGGGTGTTTCGGACTTTCGTGATCGAGTCAAGGTGTTGAAGATGCATTAGTGTTCACTTCAGAATTTGGTTATCGAGTTATTTCATGTTTTAAACAAGATTGGCACTCGCGGCCTGAAAAAAATGATAAAAATGTGTTTGTTTGTTTGTTTTTTCATTCAAAAGCCTTATTCAGGCTGCAATGTATTTGTTAGTTGATATGCAATAAAACATAGTCTACGCATAAATAATAAATAAAATATTGCTGTTGATATGTTTATGATCTATGTTTGTTCATGTACTGTGGACCTAATACAATTGTTTAAGCCAAACCATAAGTCTAATCAGAATATATGTTAGCACCATTCAAAAGAGGATCTCTTCCTTTGAATGCAAGACAAAGATGGTATTTGGCAGATAAGTTGTGGATCCTTCTGAAAATATAACAGGCATTTTTGAAGTCAAAATGCGTTTCCTATTCTAGACTGTCAAGCTTAATGATGCATGAATGACATGAAATAAAACACGTGGATGTAAAAGACTTTAATAACTGATTCGTATTTGTCCAACCAATAGCAGAGTCTCTTGGGTGGCCATTTAAGCTCCATATTTCATTGTACTGATTGTGTTTTTCTTCTTCTTTTCTGTAATACAGTTTATTTATACATTTATCTTTATTGTCCATTTTGTTTGTACGCTAATTATTTGCGCAAGAAAATGCTGCATAAAATGGTGGTGCTAATACGTAAATCCCCCATGACACTAAAGCTGTTTATGGATAATGTTATTAGTTTCATCATTGGGTGTGTTTTTTAAATTACCAACTGAATTTATTTCTTAAACATTCAAAAGAAAGGACGCTTGAGAGACCACGAGGCCTAGTCGTCCTACCTGACCTGATCTGACCTGACCTGACCTGACCATACCATTAAACCATCAGTGTCAGAACTCTCTCTCTCTCTCTCTCTCTCTCTCTCTCTCTCTCTCTCTCTCTCTCTCTCTCTCTCTCTCTCTCTCTCTCTATCTCTCTCTCTCACTCTTTTACATCCCTGTTCTATAATGTACATTTCTTTTATACGTGCTTCAACATATATGTGAGTATGTGCATGCATGCCTGCGTGCGTGCGTGTGGGCACCCGCGTGTGTGTATATGTGTATGTATATGTGTATGTGTGTGTGTGTGTCCGCGTGTGCGTGCGTGCGGGGTGGGTGGGGTGTGCGTGTATGGCTACACGCATGTATGCACGCGCGAGCATTAACAATTATGTTTGTGCGTATGCAAGTTTTATAAATCCATAGTTCAACCAATGTTTGTATTATAATGCTACCTTTATGTTCGCATCTGTATGTGTAATAGTATGCCTTGCCACGTGTGTGCTCTATGTTCGTATATGCATCAAGGACAGATTGAAAGACTAGGCGTTGTCTAAAATCTTTATCCTTGAAAAATAAAGTTTAATTTTTTAAGTTTGTGTTTCTCTCTCTCTCTCTCTCTCTCTCTCTCTCTCTCTCTCCAATAAACCAGTCCCTCCCCCCGCCCTCTCTCTCTTCCCCCCCCCCCCCCCTCTCCGGACGTTGCATAGCGTCAGAGGAGACAGAACCAAGTTTTCTTCTTTTTTCCCCCTTCTCCATCAAATTCCTCTCTACCGACATTTGTTTCAGAGAAGGGGAGACAACAGTCTAGGCAGTTTGAACAGTTTTGTTGCTCCTCAAGTCTTTCTCTCTTAGTAAGTGCGGACGTTTATTCGCTTTAAAAGTCTAGTCAAGGAAGCAAGCAGCAATCTCAACGAGAAAGTGCTGGCACAGTGAAGTTAAGATCCACCGTAGAGGGTCAACTTAACTTTAATCTTTCGAAAGCAGACATAGGCCTTGTAGACACACAGAGCGATGCCGCAGTACAAAAAGAAAGGGACACAACTGGGAAATTACCATCATGGCTGGTACCCACGTGTCGTCATATCCGGCAACAAGGAGCGCCATGTTATGGGAGACCGCCATCTTAGTCAGTAACTTTGTTTGAAAAATGCCAGATCGATGCTGCGTATTTGGCTGTTCCAATTCGAAACTTATTTAAACTGTATTTATAACATCTGGATGTTTTCTTTACACATTTAGATAACATTTTCACTTTGTTTACACACAAATAAGGACTAAGATGGCGACACTTCCGTTGGAATGGTCGAGATGCGCACGCGGGTGGGGGGGAGCCATAGACGATTTTCGAGAGAAAAAAACTAGGGGAGAGCACTTCGTGGCAATTAGAGTTGTTTACCTCCATTACTCGGTCAAATACTATAGCAACAAAGGCGTCGAAGCTTGAAACCGCAGGATGCGAGTCAGCTACTTGCAAACTTTTTTTTTAATAGAAAAATGATGGATGGCCATTGGCCACAAACAGATAAAGCTTGCAACATGATCTCATCCGGTTTTGTTTTTTTATATTTGTAAAAAATATAAATGACATCAATTTTAGTAGAATGACGCACGGTGTTCTAAGTGCTGTATGTCTGCTCTAACACACGAGGCGAGAGCTGGGGATCTACCTGATGGTAGAGTAATTTCCCCTGTTTGACCGATTGAATTAGGCAAGATCACTCCCACACACCATGACATTACCCCCCTTAATTATTTCCGAACAATTCCTATTGCTCATGGTTTTTATCTTGATCGAGCTGCTTCCCATCGCTTGCTCTTGATCAATAGCACTGTCACGAAATCACCCGCTCGATCCTGATCAGAGATCGGGAGAGGGAAATCGCGAACCCCGAGGAGAGTCTCGCACGCCAAGACAGACAAACTCGCAGGAGAAGGCACACGCGCACACCAGAAGTACAATACAAAACAAGACTATTTATTATAATCAAGCACACACACACACTTACACAATTCAATACTCAATGTTTAACAAATTATCTACACAATATACATGGCATTCAAAAGTTTGTCCAAAGAATAAACTAAAGCCGGCAACTTAACTGAATAACTAAAAGAGAGTTTGTAAGCAGAAACACAAAATTGAAGGGAAAAACGACGAAAGGGCAGACGAAGAAAAGAAGTCCAACAAAAACAGCAGAGCGTCCGAAGAAGAAGACAAAGGGGAAAACAAAAGTCAGTAGAAAAACTGCTCCCCCTCCTGGGGCAGGCTACAGCAGCAGAAAACAAAAGATGAGAGACGGCAGAGGTCGCCCCCAGACTCCTCAACAGGAACGTCGAAGCCTGGCCCGAACGCACAGACAGGCCCACAGATCGGGCCTAACACGGGGCCAGACAGAAAGGCGGGCGGCCTCTCACAGCCGGAAACGGAGAAAAGAGCGGTTGACCGGGCGGTCAACCAGGCAGCAACAGGTCAGGTCAGGTTCAGGCTCAGGATCAGGATCAGGATCAGGCTCAGGATCAGGATCAGGACTGTATATGAAAAACCAAAACAAAAACCTAGTTTTGAACACCCAGAGTAACAACAGTTTTGTGTTTACCCAAAAACTAATTCCCCAACAGTCCTCTTCAGGGATGTAAAAACCCACCCTCTTTAAACTTGGTTCTCTCCAAGAACCCCAAAACGCTGAACAACACTTTCTTTACAATCCTTTTCACACGACTCAGTCTAGGGGTAATATTTCATCAAAAAGGATTAACTAAAAGGTTTCACTTTTTCTGGAACAACAAGGCTTTCATACATTTAGAAAATTCTAGCCTTTCAAATACAAAAATTAACAATTACATTCTTCTGAAAATTTCACAGCTTTTCAGGTACAAGAATGGACACTTAAATTCTTCTGAAAATATCACATAAAATTTCACCACCAAAAATATGTCCTTTCCATTCTCATTTCTTCCAGAAGGCGGACGAACTACAGGCAAAGAATGTATTTCCCCAAAATGGCATTCACAATGTACTTCAAAAGGTCAAAAAGCCTTGAAAACATTAATTATACTTTCTCTCAAAAATAAAAACAGAAACGGGGATGAACGCTTTACAAAGCCCCTATCAGCATAGCTAGAAGCGCAAAAATCAAGAAAATAATAAGAAAAATGAACCAAAGAAAACGCACACAAATATACATGTTAGCAAACCTATAACTAGCTATTCTACATTGTTACGCGCGCGTTGTTGTACGAGTTTTAACGAGATTAATACTAATTTTATGCAGCTACTGACCAAACTTCCAAGTGGCGGAATGAAGAAGAAGAATCCTACCCACAAGACAGTCGCAGCTCTGGTCTCGCCAAGGGCTCGGGGTAAGCGCGAGCAGGTGGAAGGGGTTCCGGACCGGCCACAGCTTTCTTCCAGGACTCCAGTGAACGCCAGGGACGATGACGGGGAAGGGAGGACGATGAGGAACCAAATAAAAAGGGGTGAAGATGGCGATGAGGATGAAGAGGAGAAACGATGTCAGCCGAAACTCTACAGCTTCGCTATCCCCACGTCTAGGACTCGTGCAGGATAAACAATTGATAACAGGATCCTTCAGGGACGTGGCCCTCACCACACCTCAGCACTGGGCGGCCGTAGGTGGACAGAACGATGAAAAGGAGAAAGGATGAAGCGATGAAGCGATGTTGCTTAACTGAAGGAAAAATATGGAGTGACGTTTGACCGGTCTAAAACTCATGAAGTCGCCAGTTGAATGTGGAGTCTCGCGAGAGGTCAGAGCTAACACGGGTTGCACGGATTTCACAAGTAGGTTGTCTCGATTAGGTTCAAAGAAGGAGAAAGATCTCGGGGTCCTTTGTGATCGAGTGGTAGACTGTGCCTTTCTCTGTCTGTTCAGAAGAACAATGTCACAAACTCGTGACAAGCACACAAAAAAAGTATCGAAAATAAGTTCAAAATCAACGTAAAAGAATGATAATGTCGAATAACTTTTTTTATTAGGGGAAGACGGGGTAAAAAGCGCATGGGCGGGTAAGAAGCCCACCCCAATTATCTCATGAAATAAAGAAAATTTCAGTCAAATTTTGCCCATGAGACGAATGCTAGACATTAACGCTCGTCTCATGGGCAAAATGAGACTGCAATGCCAGGTCATACGTCTTTCTCTCGTCTCTCTAACTGTTCTTGTTTGAACATTCTGATGAAATCAGTTTACGGGCAATACAAATTTCATGCTGGAAAATAACATCTTCCTCGTGTTTTTGATTACTTAGGGGAAGACGGGGTAAAAAGCGCATGGGCGGGTAAGAAGCCCACCCCAATTATCTCATGAAATGAAGCAAATTTCAGTCTCATTTTGCCCATGAGACGAGCGTTAATGTCTAGCATTCGTCTCATGGGCAAATTTGACTGAAATTTTCTTTATTTCATGAGATAATTGGGGTGGGCTTCTTACCCGCCCATGCGCTTTTTACCCCGTCTTCCCCTAAGTAATCAAAAACACGAGGAAGATGTTATTTTCCAGCATGAAATTTGTATTGCCCGTAAACTGATTTCATCAGAATGTTCAAACAAGAACAGTTAGAGAGCCGAGAGAAAGACGTATGACCTGGCATTGCAGTACCTCCGGGATCTGCTGCAAGCACTGAATGATGGTTCTGGTGGTTGGTTGATGGTTCATCTCACATGTCTTTCGGATGAGACGATAAACCGAGGTCCCGTGTGCCCATGCACTTTAGCACACGTTAAACCCAGTGGCAACGAAAAACTTGTCATTTGGTCAAAATTTAACACACACACACACACACCCCCTTTCCTTCCTCATCAGTCACACAAACATTGCATGCAAAAACAAATAACTGGGTGGCGCGCCTCTGGCTGCGACGCGCTCTCCAAGTGGGAGCAACCCGAATTTCACAGAGACGCCTCTGTGATTATAAAGTACCTAATACCAAATACCATGTGCTCTTTGCGGCCGAGCGGACAATTGTTAATTGTGACGTTAAACCCAACTTTCATTCATTTTAAAGCGAAGGGGGGTGTGAGGACAAACAGCCTCTGTTGACCAGGCTCCACTCATCCAACTTAAGTCGTACGACTACACAACTGTCACAATAGAAGATTTTCGGAGGAAAAAAACACTAGGGGAGAGCATTTCGTGAAAATTAGAGTTGCTTACCTCCATTACTCGGTCAAATACCATAGCAACAATGCAACAATGGCGTCGAAGCTTGAAACCGCAGGATGCGAGTCAGCGACTTGCAAACATTTTTTTTTCGAAAAGTTTTGTTTTAATAAGGAGTGGCCAGTTGCTACAAAGTGATAGAACTTGCAAACTGTGGCGTAAACATATATACTTAAATTACATCAATTTTAGAAATGACGCCGCACTGCGTTCTACATGCTGCGTGTCTCATCAAACACACGAAGCGAGAGCTGGGGATTTACCTTTAAAATACATCTGTATTGTTTTTAAAAAATCGGGACTTTCCTGGTGTTGCACTGCCTTCGGGCATTGCCTCCAGGATCGTTCCCA
>CM065690.1:35048123-35053123 GCA_017654935.2 Phymorhynchus buccinoides
AATGAGCATGCAAGTATCCACCAACAACAAACGATATGCTTGCAAACATGCCCGCACTAACACAATATGTACTACCACCCCCCTCTCTCTCTCTCAGTCTCTCTCTCTCTCTCTCTCTCTCTCTCTCTCTCTCTCTCTCTCTCTCTCTCTCTCACACACACACACACACACACACACACACACACACACACACACACACACACACACACACACGTGTGTGCGCGCGCGTGTGTGTGTGTGTGTGTGTGGGGGGGGTTCCACCGGGGGTCCAGAATGCTGCATAGGTTCCGGGTTAAGGAACTGTGTTCTTTGGGGGAAATTTTGCAAATGAGTTATAATTAAGGCCCCCCAAAAAGAGTCGTTTTCTTACTTTTCACCCTTGTATAGGGTAAGACGGGGTAAAAAGCGAATGGGCGGGTAAGAAGCCCACCCCAATTATCTCATGAAATGAAGCAAATTTTAGTCTCATTTTGCCCATGAGACGAGCGTTAATGTCTAGCATTTGTTTCATGGGCAAATTTGACTGAAATGTTCTTTATTTCATGAGATAATTGGGGTGGGCTTCTTACCCGCCCATGCGCTTTTTACCCCGTCTTCCCCTAAGGTAAATGCTTGGGGCAGAAATGGGGGGAGGTCTGGAAACCAGGAACCCCCCCCCCCCCCCCCCCACTAGATCCGGTTCTGCGCAGGCGCGCACACGCACGCACGCACACGCACACACACACACACACACACACAATGGAGCGCGCGTTCACATACACACATAGTGCCTACACATTCACACACAGGACCACACTCACACACAAATAGGCTACACACATACACACAAGCTAAGTAATGCATACTGCTAGATATCCTAAATTGCACCCCCACCCCCCACCCCCACCCACCCACCACCGACACCCCCCTCACCTCACATACCTACCTGTTTTTCCAATTTATAGTAAATTGCAGGCAACTTAATGATACAGTGGAACCTCCCTTACAAGACCTTGAAAAATCATCCAAAATGAGGTCTTAAATGGGAGAGAGCTGTATAAGGGAGGTAATTTTAATACTTGCAAAGAAGGGCGATGTCTCCGAGAAGTAGGTCTTAAAATGGAGGGAGTCTTATAAGGGAGGTTCCACTGTATCAAATAAAGACGATCTAAACTAATTTTAATTCCCCCTTACGCCAATGAGAAAAAGCCACAATGAAATGACCAGCTTTGAATGCCATCTGCTGCAGAATAAGAAGCCCACCCCAATTATCTCATGAAATGAAGCAAATTTCAGTCTCATTTTGCCCATGAGACGAGCGTTAATGTCTAGCATTCGTCTCATGGGCAAATTTGACTGAAGTTTTCTTTATTTCATGAGATAATTGGGGTGGGCTTCTTACCCGCCCATGCGCTTTTTACCCCGTCTTCCCCCTATGTTGCTACACCACGAGGTAAGTTTAGCATGAGACAACCCCCCCCCCCCCCCCCCCCCCACACAAACCCACCCCCCCCCCCCCCCCCCTCTACCCCCCCCCCCCCTCCCCCTCCCTGTCTCCTTAGTTGTCCACTGTGTGTAACCGCGCTATCTCCGAACCCAGGGGAAACTTCTATTCAACCAGGGTGCAAAAAGTTGTTTAGGACTTTAACAGCCCGCTGTAAAGTTGGTCACGGAGACGACTGCTGGCTCATTTGCCTTGCAGATGAAACATCGTGTTGATGGAGACTCACAATCACAGCATACAGCCGTTATACCGATGTCTGCTTTGACTCTGTCCGTTTCCACAAAAGCGGTTGAGAGAGAGAGAGAGAGAGAGAGAGAGAGAGAGAGAGAGAGAGAGAGAGAGAGAGAATTAATGAATTTTATTTAAAGAGGGTAATACAGAGTAAGCAATAACATGCTTTTTTACATCCAGCCCTCTGGACAAAATACATTATATAAAAGTAGAAAAATGGAAAACAAAATAAGCACAGACAAAGTAATATAAAGCATGCAACAAAGATCCCAATATTGTAAAACATCAATAACAAAATCAAACCTATTACTGACTATGCTCATTATTAACATTCAAAAGTTGGGAAGTAAGCGCATACACACGGGAAAATAAAACCCAATCCTACTTTTCACACTCATCTTTAACATTCCGAAATTGAGAAGTGCACAAACATATGGGGGGGGGGGGGGGGGGAAAAAAAAACCAACAACACAAAAACACACATCAAAAACAACCCTTAATCATACTTTGCATACTCATAATTTAAATGTACTTATTTGAAAAGAAACCCACTCATCTTAGCATGCACAATTTAAAATGTAAATACATTTACCCATGGCAACATGAAACCTATTCCTACATTACATTATTCATTTTTAGCATGCACAAATTGAGAGAGAGAGAGAGAGAGAGAGAGAGAGAGAGAGAGAGAGAGAGAGAGAGAGAGAGAGAGAGAGAGAGAGAGAGAGAGAGATCAGAAGTGTTATTGAATTTAGGCCAACAGCCCCTTTCAGTGAGAGTAACATGCAATAACAATCAACAGAATCATGCATATTAATTCACAACTTATTAACATAAAGTTCTATGTCACAGCGAGATCAATTTGAAAGAGAGAGAGAGAGAGAGAGAGAGAGAGAGAGAGAGAGAGAGAGAGAGAGAGAGAGAGAGAGAGAGAGAGAGAGAGAGAGAGAGAGAGAGAGAGAGAGAGAGAGCGCCGCGAAGCGACGAAAGCTGCTTAATGTTTTCACCACTGTTTGCGTGTTTGTCTGTTCCTATCTATCTGGCTGACTGACCATCTATCAATATATCTATGATAACACGATAGCGTTTGAACGGAGGGACACAGGACCCTCAAATTTTGCATGCGGATAGGTAGTTAGGATCGAAAGCTATATTCCAAGTTCGAAGATGAAGCTCATTGGTCAAAGGTCAAGGTCACTGGAGCCGAAAATGCTGCCGCGTGGATGCTTGATTTTTTTAATTTTATAAATAAGCATGTTTCCTAGAATCTAGGTCTTTGGTATAAATCTAAAAACTCTCAAGATGACACCGGCGTGCGTTAAACTTTGTCCTTTCTTCCGCCTCTCTTTCTGTCTCTCCCAAGTAGCCTAAGCTTGTTCGTTCCCTGTGTCTTTTCACTGTGTTGTTTCTCTACCCCCCCCCCCCCCCCCTTTTTTTTGTCGTCCTGTATTCCCTCTTTCTCCCAACCTTTTGCAAACTCAGTTTGGGCCTGGACCGTATATTTACCTGACATTAGTGTATGTCTCTCCTTTTATTCACCCTCCACCACCACCCTCTTTTATCTCTCTCTCTCTCTCTCTCTCTCTCTCTCTCTCTCTCTCTCTCTCTCTCTCTCTCTCTCTCTCTCGCCTTAGGTACATGCAGTTTGAACCACAAGCAGTTTAATTAATATTCTCTCTCTCTCTTTCTCTCTCTCTCTCTCTCTCTCTCTCGCCTTTGGTACATGGAGTTTGAACCATAGGCAGTTTAATCTCTCTCTCTCTCTCTCTCTCTCTCCCTCTCTCTCTCTCCCCCCCTCTCTCTCTCTCTCTCTCTCTCTCGCCTTAGGTACATGCAGTTTGAACCACAAGCAGTTTAATTAATATTCTCTCTCTCTCTCTCTCTCTCTCTCTCTCTCTCTCTCTCTCTCTCTCTCTCGCCTTTGGTACATGGAGTTTGAACCATAGGCAGTTTAATCTCTCTCTCTCTCTCTCTCTCTCTCTCTCTCTCTCTCTCTCTCTCTCTCTCTCTCTCTCCCCCCCCCCCTCTCTCTCTCTCTCTCTCTCTCGCCTTTGGTACATGCAGTTTGAACCACAGGCAGTTTAATTTACTTCAAACACTTCAAGCACTTGTCCGCATTTACACAACCACTTCAGTCGACGGTAGGCTACACCAGTTCGCCTAGTAGAGGCCTATGATGTGGTAAGCATAGGCCTATATGTATGAAAGTTGGCTTTAACGTCCGCTCGGCTACTACTAGTAAAAGAGCACATGTGGGATGAACCATCAACCAACCACCACAACCATCGTTCCGTGTTTGGAGCAGATCCTGGAGGTACTGCAATACATAGCAAGTCTGATATATTTGTCTGTGCCAGTATCTGTCGTTTTCAACCGTGACTTCCAGATAGCAGAGGAGGCAGCTGCTATTCTGGAGAGCTGGGCTAAGATGATGTCGACGTTGGAGGCACCTCTGTTTGTCCATGATAGGGGAAGACGGGCTAAAAAGCGCATGGGCGGGTAAGAATCCCACCCCAATTATCTCATGAAATGAAGCAAATTTCAGTCTCATTTTGCCCATGAGACGAGCGTTAATGTCTAGCATTCGTCTCATGGGCAAATTTGACTGACATTTTCTTTATTTCATGAGATAATTGGAGTGGGCTTCTTACCCGCCCATGCGCTTTTTACCCCGTCTTCCCCTACGTCCCCATTCACTCCGGGCAAAGGGATCGACTTGTGGAAAGCTGGCATCGGGATCGAATGTCCCTGAACGAAAACTAATCTTTTTAGTGTTTCTTTGCATCCACACAGGAACTTTTTTTTGCAACAAATCAAGACCAGACACAAATTGAGAGAAAATGGGTAGGGTAAGACGGGGTAAAAAGCCCATGGGCGGGTAAGATGCCCATGCCAATTATCTCATGAAATAAAGAAAATTTCAGTCAAATTTGCCCATGAGACGAATGCTAGACATTAACGCTCTTCTCACGGGCAAAATGTGACTGAAATTTACTTTATTTCATGAGATAATTGGCATGGGCTTCTACCCGCCCATGGGCTTTTTATCCCGTCTTCCCCTAACTTTATTAAGTGCCAAAATAGATGGTTTTCATGCAACAACAACAGACCAGTCTAAACAAGCATTGATACCCATTATGACATAAACATATTCCCAAGACAATAATGTTACTTTAACATGACAGATTATGAGAGTAAAATCAAGCATATGAACATCCCTCTACCTGATCAATTAGCAACAACAGCAGAAATAGCTTAATGATGTCATTGAGGGGGAAATGAAGAA
>CM065690.1:35058123-35108123 GCA_017654935.2 Phymorhynchus buccinoides
AAACCTAATCGGTGAAGATGAAAATGGTGTTTTACGTCCTCTTGGTCTGAATCAGACACATATGGGACATTTGTAAATACAAATATGGTGGGAACAATACTGGAGGCAATGCCCAGAGGCAGTACGAAACCAGTAAAGTCCCGATTTTTTTAAATTAATACAGATAGCTGTAGCGGTGACCACGCCTCGGTTAAACCTCATCGGCAATGGCACCGCTACAAGTATTTGTTGCATTAAGTAGAAATGGTCTGCGACCCCGACGAGATACGAACTCGCAATCTTCGACGAAAATGGAGTTTTACGTCCTCTTGGTCTGAATCAGACACATATGGGACATTTGTAAATACAAATATGGTGGGAACAATACTGGCGGCAATGCCCGGAGGCAGCACGAAACCAGTAAAGTCCCGATTTATTTTTATTACTACAGATAGGTGTAGCGGTGACCACGCCTCGGTTAAACCTCATCGGCTATGGCACCGCCACAAGTACTCGCAATCTTCGACGACGAAAATGGAGTTTTACGTCCTCTTGGTCTGAATCAGACACATATGGGACATTTGTAAATACAAATATGGTGGGAACAATACTGGAGGCAATGCCCGGAGGCAGTACGAAACCAGTAAAGTCCCGATTTTGTATTAATACAGATAGCTGTAGCGGTGATCACGCCTCGGTTAAACCTCATCGGCTATGGCACCGCCACAAGTTAGTATAATAATTTCTTTCAATCTTCTGATACCGCCACAATAGTTATGGTTGATAAGGATGAAAAAAAGCTGTCAAGCTTACTCCTTTATCCTCAACAAAGATGATTTTGACTTGACTTGACTTGACACACACACACACACACACACACACACGCTATATACAGATTAATTTATTATTTTTTTATTATTTTTAAATTGGTAACAGCCCCCCCCCCCCTCCCCCATACGTACTCTTTTAAAAAAAACCCAGACAGTCAGAAGGAAACAACTCTTCTTAAGTACAACAAAAGAAAAACATCCAACAGTTACATCCCTTTTATACAACACTGCTGAATTTAATTTATTGTCAGCGTAGATCTCATGCGCAGTTCTGTTGGCGCACCAATTATAAGTGATTAATAATTGCTTGTCATGTTATCAATGAAAGTGACCTACACCCAAACCAGATTCTTGTAAACAAATATTATAAACATGAAACTGGATCCACGTCTGTTAAGTTCTTTGTAACATTTGTCCTCTCGCGGAAAGGGGGCATGGGTCGTGAGCATCGGACACATGTGGCGGTACCATAGCCGATGAGGTTTAACTGAGGCGATGTTACTGGTACACTTATTTGCATTGTTAAAAATTCGGGACTTTACTGGTGTTGCACTGCCCCCGGGAATTGACTCCAGTATCGTTCCCACCATCTTTATATAAATGTCCCATAAAGCACAATTTTTCATTCATAGTCGGGGAAAGGGGGCAAATATGGAACTTTTTTTTTGAAGGCCACATGCATCAAAACAAAGAAGACTTTGAATGAAGCGGAAATTAAATTTAATAGTTATTGCTATTTTGCAAACAAAAATAAAACCTTCTCAACCAGACTTTAAAATCAGCTGAATAAATGGACATTTTCCCTTCTCTCCAACTAAATAAAAAGTAATGTCCCATATGGCTACGGCCGGGAGGACGTAAAGCTAAGTTTTCGTTCGGACATTTTTGGAAAACTTAAAATGTTTCATAAAACCCTACTTGGCGGCTAATACGAAACACACGGTTTTTCTAAATCAAACAATTTGTTAATTGTCATATCACCAAAATGAATTAACATAAAAAAATGAAACCCTCATGGTTTGTTAACGTAAACAATCATCCTTCAGTTTAACATCAAACAAAAGCAAATTGATTTTAATCACAAGATCAAAATTCCCATCACATTGACCATCAAACGCATGTTTCATATTACCCTTAATCCTTTCACCGCCCAGAGGCGGAACGAGGGGGGGGGGGGTAAGGGGGGTCATTTGCCCCCCCCCCCTCGGTTAAAAAAAAGAAAGAAAAAAAAATCGGAAAAAATTGATAAAGGCACGCTCAAAATACCGCTGTCTTTCGGTATCTTTCGGTGTGTTCCGGTGTCTTTTCGTATCTTTGGTCTCTTTTCTTGTCATCATGTCAGGAGAGGACGACTTTAATTTGGTTCTTCAGATATGAAAAATGCTTCAGCTTCAGGGTGCTGCGCTCCCCCTCCCTTTCACTTTTTATGAACAAACTTTACCCCCCACCTCTAAATGAATTGATCCGCCCCTGGCGCCAATGTCGCATTTATGCTCTACAGTGGTTTAACACCCATGTTACTGAAAGACATCAAATCAGGGCCTGTTATTTGAAGATCCTATTTTCTTAAATTTTGGGAGGTAAGGATAGGCCGGTCGGTCTAATGCTATGCATTTCACAGAGGAATTCTCAATATTGCAGATAATTGTTTTCTCTACCCCGCTAATTTAAGTTTAATGGTATTTTTTGGATGAAATATGGCTGGCGGCGAAAGGCCTAAAAGGCGTGTAATATGAAACATTGCAAAACATTGTTCCTTCTAACTTTGAAAACCATGTCCATAATTAAAGTGTGTGTGTGTGTGTGTGTGTGTGTGTGTGTGTGTGTGTGTGTTTCATATAATATTATACCTCTACAGGTGTTTCATATTAGCCTTTTCACCCTGTTTTGAACATGACAATTTGCTGCCATATATAGGGTCTCCCATAACCTTTTTGTTTTATCAGCATGTCACAACCTATTTAGATTCTGAATCGCCAGTGCAAACCTCCGCCAAGGAAGACTCACAAAACCAAAATTTCCTTCCTTTATGTCCGAGCTGTATCTCATGAACCCTGAGTAGGTAGAATGGCTTCAAATTGTGTGTGATAATGTAACATGGCGAGTGCGGAAATAAATACTTGCAATAAAACCATCCGAGACTGGAACTCCCTGACCCCAGAAATCACCCAGTCCCCCACGCTCAGCTCCTTCATCTCGAGGGTGCTGAAGCTGTCTGCATAAGCGCACACCGACCCCCCCCCCCCTCCCCCCTCCCCCCTCTCCTCCCCTCCCCACTCCTCCCACCGCTTCTCCTCTCTCTTTTTTTTGTTTTTTGATTTCTTCTTCCTCGTGTGGAGCCAGGTGTTCTGGGGGTGCCTAATGGCCCTATGCTCTCTTATCTGTCTAGGCTTTTATTTTCTTCCCCGCGCAGCGATTGTTCTTATGTCAGTTATTGCCGGTTACGGCAGGTGGACATCATTAGCAGAAAATGAAGAATACCCCCACCCACCACCCAAAAAAGCAGAAACAGGGTCATCTTAGACTAATGTGTACATAAGGACAAACAGTGCGCGAGATGACTTAACACACGTCCCTTGTTTTAAAATGTATTACACCCTACAGTGCTTTTTCATAATATTATTTAATAAACCAGGCCAAGGTGTAGGCTAAATGAAACTTCGAAGCTTAGTTATGCGACCACTTTGATTACCTGATGTAACTCAGACTTTGACACGAATACGTCTTGTGTAGCAGACGATAATAATGAACCCGCATGATTAAGTAGGGGAGGCTACTTCAAACCAATGTTTGGAAAACCTTATAAAATTATAAGAATAATTAACTTTAGACAAAGTAATTGATATCCTTGCAAGAATTTCAGCTACTACATTTTGCATTCATTTTCTAAACATTTTTAAACCTTTATTTGAGATGAAAATCGCTTATAAGCAAAACATACACCCTTTTGATTTGAACCAATTGAAGATTGAACTGTTTAAGGTATATGGAAGAAGGAGGGGTTTGAGGCAGACGATGATCAACATCCGTCTTGATTATGTTCAACGGCAACAGAATCATGACAATCCACCAGACTGGGTGTGAAACTGAAACTTAGTAACAAGCGTGCTTCGTTGTTGGTTCTGATCATATGCACCGCAGGTTAGATTACATGTTTTGCTTTAAAAGAGTAATCTTGTTGAGCCAATCTTCAATCTTGACTGTCTACTTCAAATTGACACTGACACTAGCACTTGTTGTTTTAAGACTCTTTAGACTGAAGAATGAAGTTGTCAGTGATGATAGTCTCAAGTCAAAGTGAAATCCCATAAAACTGTGATGACCATTTTGATGCAGATAGCCCATTATGTACAGACACATTATAAAATTAATTCTTTTTTCTTAGACAGAAATTTGGAGAAAAAAACCCTAAAAAGGAACATCATGATCATAGAATTACTAATTCTAATTCAATTAGAAATAATGTATTAAATATTTGTTATGAAGCACAAGCAGTGTTGATTCAGAAAACGATTGTGATTCATGTGACCACAAGTGGTGCAAAGCTGTCTCTTTGTCAGCTGACTGCTCACAAACAATGTTAACTTTAAAAAAAAGTACCTGGGCATTGATGTCCATATGTTCACCCAAAGTAGCTCAAATTGCTTCTGTCTGTATTGTTTAATTATTATAATAATATTAATTGTGCCAAATGATTGATGGATGGGTATTCATGAGTGTGTGGCATAGATTGTTTGTGTGTGTGTGCAGACATGTATGCATGCATAAGTGGATGACATACTTGTGTGTGCTGTCACCTGCAGTTTTTCAGAGAAAAAATATTGTAAAATTATGAAGAGGGATCCCCAAGTCACCCTCTGAAAATTTAGAATTAGTACAGTAGAACCTCCCTTAAAGACCTCCCATTATAAGACTCCCTCCCTAGTAAGACCTCCTTCTCTGAGACATTGCCCTTTGTAATAAAAAATACCTCCCTTATAAGACCCCTCCCTTTAAGACCTCATTTTGGATGATTTTTGAAGGTCTTATAAGGGAGGTTCCACTGTAGAAACTAGAATGTATATTTTGCGTGTGCAGCACTGCTGATTCTGCCCCCCTGGTTTTGAAAAAAAGAATTAACACTGACAAACTCGTAACATTTAATGTTGCATTACAAAAAAAAGTATGATTTATATTATTATTATAAATGCTAATCATTTTTTCATTATGTTAGCTTGTTTTACCCTTTTGCTGCCAGCCATTTTTCAGCCAAAAAATACCATTAAAAATTAACTGGGTAGAGAACAAATTTTATTTGCGATATTGGGAATTCCTCTTTGACATAATTGACAACATTAGCCCTATCTTTACCTCCCAAAATTAAGAAAATAGGGTTTTCGGATAACAGACCCTGATTTGGTGCCTTTTAGTGACATGGGTGTTAAACCATTGTGGTGCATAAATGCGACATTGGCGGCAAAAGGGTTAAAACTAAAATAAAAGTCTGTGTTGTTGTTAAGTCTCAGGACTCCCAATCATCCCACAGAACAAGGGGTCCCAGGGACACCTTCACTTGCAGTATAGAGTCCTAGAGGCGGGATAGAGGTTCCTAGTGGCATCGTGAATGCTAAAAAGAATGTTTCTATTGCATCCCTGGGACCCCCTGCACATTCTTTTAGAGGGTCCTTTAGAATTTTAGCACTTCATAGACCCCCAAATGGGGGTCCCTGGGAGCCCTCAGTCTGTTGTATGATGATCTTTTCATTTTCAGGTCAGGATGTTTGGGGAATACGCTCAGATTGCCAGTTACTTACCCTCAGTACGTGATGCAACAGGCAGTGGAGGTTTTCTGGCCAGTAACCTGCCACCTCATTTGCTGCCTGTGCCCCCCATCTCACCCCCTCCATGGCCTGGAGGGGGTGGAGTCAGTGGCAAAAAGGGGCGGGGCTACGAAATGATTGACGACAAGGGCTATGTTGAAGATTTCGTCATGGTGGCCGAGTTTTCAGAAATTGAAGGGCCAAAGCCTGTGGTAAGAACAAGTTTAAGAAACCGAAGAGGAAATATTACTATGACATGAGTCAGAGAGAGAGAGAGAGAGTGTGTGTGTTTGTGTGTGTGTGTCTGTGTCTCTGTGTGTATATAACTATATTATATAGTGTGTGTGCACAAAAATCTGAGGGGCAAAAGAAAATTCAGAATAAAAACTCAGTTTGAAAGTGGTAGACTTCTGACGAGAACTGAGAAATACTGAAGGTTATAATAAAGATATTCTTATTAATCTTAATGCCAAATAGAATTTATTTTTGAAATTTGAGACAATTTTTTTATTAGTTAAAATACTGATAGTGATACATGATTTTGTTGTGTGTTATCAGCTGACGATTCCCAAAGATGCAGGAAGCAGTGTGGACAAGAACTCCCTGTCAGTGAAACTCATGGCAGTTGATCACCAGACAAGCTCTGAGTAAGTCAACTTTGACTATTTAGCTGTTGTTCTTGGACATCTTAGCACAGTGATAAATACTGGTGCTAATGGATTTTTGTTATTTGATTTAAATTGCCATATTGTAATAATGCTTTTATTTTAGGTTTACTGACGGTTTCATGTTTTTTTCTAATGTGTTAAGAATGTTCATAAGAAGAAAGAAAGAAAATCCAAGGAAAGTAGAACAATTTGTATGACAATCTGAGTGTCCTATCTGGTATAGAAGTTCTAGTATCTACCATGATATTTGTTGTCAAACCTGGCCGGAGGGGATGATGCTTCAATGGAGAAGCTCTGGTGTCTCACTGAGGTGCCGAGGAAGACAGCGGACTTGGCCCTCAGGACTGCTTTGAAGAAAAAGAGAGTACTTAATTAGTAATATTTAGTATGTGTGTGTGCCAATGTTTCTGCTGTCAAACTTGTGACACTCTGATGGTGTGTGTATGTGTGTAAATAGAGTCAGCGTGCATGTGAGCGAGTGCTCCTACTTACAAGCTTGTGACAATATGATTGTGTGTGTGTGTTGTTCTTCAGTTTAATGTCCTTCCACTAAAAGTGATTCAGACAAAATGTGTGATCTTATCTGATTGTGTGTGTGTGTCTGTGTGTGTGCTCGCAAACACACATTTACATGCCCATGTGCATGCAAATGCATGCCCGTCTGCATGAATACACGCATGCACATGTACACATGTGCCTGTGTGTTGTATGTGTTACAAACATAGCCATTTCTTTGGAAAATCTAGATGCATGAAACAAGGGGAATTAACTCAGGCATTAAGTTTTCAGGTCCTTTTAAAACGTTCTTCATGAAAACCCTATTTCATTTTAATTTTCAGGGGTTTCAGCATATCTGAAGACACCCAAGTTGTCTTGTCTGATGAGGAATCTGGAGTGTCCGCCTTTGTAAGTAATTAATTGATTTACACTGTAGTCTCAAATGCTGTAAGAATCTGTTACTTGTGTCAGCAAAAGTGTCACTGTATACCTTTTTGCTTATTATTTATTTTTGCCTATGTTCTTGGGAATATGCTTTTTGTTACTTGTGATTCTGCGAATTTCAAATTGCTTTTGCAATGGAATTTTAAATACTATGATAATCTGTAAGTAGGACTGCCATTAATTTATAATATTAAATTATATTCACCTTTTTTGTTGGAATTTGTTTTGGTTTTTTTTTTGGTGTGTTATTGCTAGTGTTCTTGGGAATATCAATTGTTATTAACTTATTTGTTATTTTGTTCAAAATTAGTACCCAAACATGTAAAGATTTAGAATAAAAAACACTTATTCGCACTGATGGATGAAAGTGAGTGAAACTGAAAGCCAAATAACTGTAGAATAGACAAGAAGGAATGAGATTTTGAATGTTACGGGAAACAGGTTTGTTTCTCTATCTTTCTAAAAAAATTTCATTAGAACCAATTAAATCAGTTGTTTGTAGAAAGGGCTTGTGGAAATATCCAAAAAGTTATATATGGCTTGTACCCACGTGTCATCATATCCGGCCACAAGGAGCGCTCCATTAGTCCATAGTATGGGAGACCGGCATCTTAGTCAGTAACTTTGTTTGAAAAATGCCTGATCGATGCTGTTTACACGTTTAAATTCTGATCGCTTCTCGGCCTTTTGGCTAAGACAGTGATTCAGGAACATAAATTGTTGTTTATACCCTGGTTGGTTTGTTCAGCCCGTCGTACATGGCGAAAGCCGATACGCGACGTTAAACTGAACTTCCATCCTGTTTACACACAAATCTGACTAAGATGGCGACACTTTCGTTGGAAGGGTCGAGATGCGCACGCAGGTGGGCGGGAGCCATAGTAGCCTGCCATCTTTTACTGCTCTTTCAGTCCTTGTCATAAAAAATACCATATTTTTGTCATGGGGTGAAAGCCAGAGGGCACCGCCACAAGAGGGATAAAGAAGGCTGACGGCAGCTTCTGGCTTTCACCCAACACATCATTATGAATATGTGACCCAGCACCATGAAAGGGACATTAAGTGTCAAACTGACCATTCTGACAAAATTATACATTTGAAAACTTCAGACAATTCTCTTGTATCTTTTTCCGTTTCAGAGTTGTGAGCATTTAAAGTTAGTACGGTGAGCGTCGGCCATTTTGAGAAAACAGTCTAAAGTCTGGCCTAGCTGAAGAAAATGCATTGACCTGCTCGTTTTAAAGCACTTATAAGACCATTTAGAGACCATAGTGAAGATTATCCTTTATAAATATGGAAGATAAGATGTTAGAGAACACAAAAATACCCATATCTCAAAATTGACAAAAAATGAGATTTTGGACATTGCAAGCCTGTTGTGAGAAACTTGCCCAGCGACTTAATGTCCCTTTCGTGGTGCTAGGTATCTGTAATACCTATATGATATCTGTGAGCAGGTGCATCACTTTGTGCTCTATGACAATCAAGCCAGAGGCTTTGTGCGGCCCTATTGTATGGTGTTCATCTCTCCTGACTTCAGGTACATGTGTGTTTGGGCGGTGGGGGTGGTGAGTGTGTATGCTTGTATGTGTGTGTGTTTATGTACCATATTTTTCAGACTATAAGGCGCACCTTTGTATAAGGAGCACCCCCCAAATTTTATATTTTGTTACTGTATTTTCTGACTATTTGAGTATTTCATTAGTCATATTATAAGGCGCAGGGGTCTGAGTCTGGGAAAAAAGTATCGCCTTATAGTCTGACAGATACGGTATGTATTTGTGCGTGTGTGTATGCTTGTATGTGTGTGCATACATGTGTGTGTGTGAGTGTATGTGTATAGTATGTGTGTCACTGTGTATGTGTGTGCATATTGCACGAGTGTGTGTGTGTGGTGAGGATGTTTGTGACCTACAGTATGTGCATATTATTATCTTTGCATGTTTGTCAGAGTTTTTTTTAGTGTATGTTAATCTTCCAGTTTTACTTTATTTCCAGTTCTGTTAGAAAGTGTTCAATATGATCGATAAAAGAAAAACCTGGCGTATTATATGTGCCCGATTCTGTATTATTTTGTATCCATGTTTGCCTTCTATTGACTAAGTAAAAGAAAGTATACATTTGTTTTTATTTATCTTTTTTAAAGAACTCATTCAGTATTCAAGGTGTCTTGTGTTTCATTTCAGGAAGATCATGATGTTCTATGAAGAGTTGTCATCACAGTTTAAAAGAGTAAGTCACTAGTGCAAATTGTAGCATTTTATACACCTGAATGCATATATGTCAAAGCAAGAGCACTGAGACTGTTTAACCCTTTCACCGCCAATGTCGCATTTTAGCACCACAATTGTTTAACACCCATGTCACTAAAAGGCATCAAATCAGGGTCTGTTATCCAAAGACCCTATTTTCTTAATTTTGGGAGGTAAGAATAGGCCTAATATTATATAATAATATATATATATATGTCACAGAGGAATTCGTAATATTGCAGATTGTTTTTTCTCTACCCAGTTAATGGTATTTTTTGGCTGCAAAATGGCTGGTGGCGAAAGGGTTGTCATTTCACTTCATATTTATTATTTTTTGAAGCACCCTTTAGCCTCCTTACCCACCTCACCCCCTACACAACATCCATCCACCTACCCCCACCCCTGTCACTAAAATGTTCGCAGCAATGCTTTCATTACCACTAACACCACCACCATCCTCACGCCACCATTTCTACTACAAAACCAGCAATGGTAGCAAGTATAAATCCATTTATTATTATACAAAAATAAGATATTTTATCAGATTCGTGTACGGGAGACTACAAATGTAGAGTGGCACTGTGGTAGCGCGTTCGCCTCGTGTCAAGTAAACCCGAGTTTGAACCTGGGTACAGGGGATTTTTCCTCTCACTTTGCACTAGGCCTTACGGTCTGAACATGGAGTCTTTCGGATGAGAATAAACCGAGGTCCCGTGTGCCCATGCACTTAGCACACGTTAAACCCAGTGGCAACGAAAAAGTTGTCATTTGGTCCAAATTTAACGCACACACACACCCTCCTTCCTTCCTCATCAGTCACACAAAAATCGCATGCTAAAAAAGTTTGTTTTCTCCAGGTGGAAGCAACCCGAATTTCACAGAGGCGCATCTGTGACTATAAATTATCGTATTTTTCGGACTATAAAGCGATTTTTTTCTTTCCAATTTCGACCTATGCGCCTAATAAACGAGGGCGCCCTATAAGTGAACAAAATCGTGAGAAGAGAGGCAACGATTGCCGTACTCAGTACAGTCTACTGTGAGTCACAACATCGAAAGTGGTAACGAGTCGCCGATACGACGAATACTCACGTTAAAATGCTTTAAAATCCCTATTATCGTCCGAGATACCATCCAACAGATGCTACAACCCTTCACTGGATGTAAAAAGCATCGTTGTAGAGCTTAAAATGCCATAATTCTACCAGTTTCCGCGAAGAATTGGCCAAAATCAACAACCGGAATTCGCAAAAACGGAAGTTTCGATTATTTGAGAAGGGAGCCAACTCTCGTTTACGACAACAAAAATGGCGGTCAGTAATCGTTTACAGGACGTGTACGGGCTTCAAACTTCGACTTTCTGTTGTGAGGTGTGTATCGCCTTATAAACAAGGGCGCCTTTTACTTGGATTTTGTGAGATTTTTCTTGAAAATTGCCCTATTCGCCTTATACACAGCAGTGCCTAATGAGCTGAAAAATATGGTACCTAATACCTAAATACCTAAATACCTAATACCTAGAGTGCATCTACAGTGGTACCCCTCTAATAAGACGCTCGCAAATGCGACTTCTCCTCACATACGACTGATTTTTTTTTCCCCGAACACATTCCACTATATATCCTATGCCGCAAATACGACTTTTCCCGAGTTCCGACTTACGACCCGATTTCAGGGGTTGAGATGCGACCACAATCTTATCTTTTTGCAGTCAAGTTCATGCAAATCGGTCTCTCGACGAAAAGCAGACGAACTCGTGATCGAAAGTCATGGCAACGGGTCTGATGGCAACTTTGATGGCCCATGTTGCACTCGCACACAAACTACACATAACAGTACAGACCTAATCTTCGCCATAATGGACCTACTAAATACTGGATTATGCACAACCACACAACACAACACAAAACATGACAAAGTAACGCTCTGGCAGTTCATTTTTAGTCACAGTTTGCACACACAGAACTTTTACTGCGCATACAACTCGGCTGACAAAATGGCGCCGCATACACCGCAGATACGAAATCACGGCAAACGCTAATGCGCCAGCTGCTTTCATTTATCGGATTTTGTGAGTTGTTTGCATTCAGCGAGAGTTGTAGTGCACACACTAACGCCGATTTATCAGTCTGATAGCGGAAAGGAGCTTGGTCCTCTAATAAAACCACCCCTCAGATAAGACTTTTTTTTCACCGCACTTTCAAGGTCTTATTAGAGGGGTACCACTGTACTGGTACACTGAACTGTTTTGTGGTGTTTTTTCTTCTTGGCAACCAAAGGTCTTTTTTTTTATTTTAAGAAATAACGATTGCAGAACTACATTCAGGCATTACTAATATTATCAGTCTTTGTGAAGTTGACCTGGGACGGTATTCATGTCGAGATAGCATGAGACTTAGCATGATGCTAACTTAGAAGCTCTTCCAATGTCCTATAGGATTTAATAGGACTTTTGGAAGAGCTTCTAAGTTAGCATCATGCTAAGTCTCATGCTATCTCGACATGAATACCGTTCCTGATTTGTTTTAAAGCAGATAATTCCATATGTTTTTCATGAGTTCGTTTTTTTAATTCTTCCGTTGAATGTGTGCGTTTGTGAATACTTTAACAAGTAGAGTAAGTAACTATCTGTTTTGATAATGCACTGTGTATTTTTTCTTGCTTTTTTGTTTATTTCAGGCAGCTCGTTTCTTGAAGTACGGCAACAGGCTTATGTTTGTGAAGGACTTGGAGCGCCACCTGCAGGACTTGGAACACACCAAAGGTTGGAAGGACGGGTCCCAGTTAACTTGTGTCTTTGCTTTTACAAGGAGTTTCTAAATTAATCTTTTTTTCTAGGAAGTAAAATGGCTTTCAGTCATTATAATGACAATTGTTTTGTTGAAAAACAGTGGGAAAGAAATGGTGATAAGATAGAGAGAAAAAACCTAGCATGCTGAAACTTAATAGATGAACGTTTTGTTACATAATGCGCTAATTGTTATTATCCTAGCTTGGGTACAAACAATAGAGGTGGGGAGAAAAACCGGTTTGAACCGAAAAACCGGTGCTAAACGTTCGCGGTTCGAAAAACCGGTTCGAGTTGCTGTGAACCGGTTTTTTAAACTGCAAACTGAAAGTAAGTTTTTCTTAGAATAACGCATTCTTTTCGAAGAACAACACTGATTCTCAGCGCAGATTGTGTGTTTGTAAGCCAAGAGTAGCTGTTTCTAGTTTGTGGTGGTGTATGGCTTTGACTTTGACTGAGTGTTGAGTTGAGTGTGCGTGTGTCATAAGTTTCTTTATTGTGTGTGTGTGTGTGTGTATGTCTGCGCGTGCGTGCGTGTGTGTGAATATTCTGACAAAATAAATATGTGTGTGCATAGGTGAAACTAGTGATGCGAGTACTGGTTAAAAAAAACGGTTTGGTAAAACCGGTTCAAAGAGGGAAAACCGGTTTAAAACCGGTTCGGATTTTTGAACCGGTTCTCAACTCTAACAAACAACATGTTGGAGAAACCGTAAGAAAACAATGAGAGAAAAAGATTATACGGTAAACCATAGATGAGGAATGAAAATCTGTTTAACATCCTCCGGTCTGAAACAGACACATATGGGACATTATATAAAGATGGTGTGAACGATCCTGGAGGCAATGCCCGGAGGCAGTGGAACCCCAGGAAAGTCCCGAATTTCCAACGATACAGATGTATTATTAAGCTAAACATAATAAACCATAGATGTAAATGACAAAAGCATTTCTAGAAAACTTTTTTGAATGATAAAAAAAGCTTGATAAGGATGTGCATGACAAGTTTTGTTCTCTATAACGTGAGTTGAATGATAAAGTTCTGTTGTATTGTAAAATAGTAATATAATTTTGCCATAAAACATTTTGTTGTTGTTTGTATGCGTAAATCCAATTGGAGCAATATTTTTTTAATGATTTTTGCTCTCTTACCAAGATGTGTATTTCTCTCCCTTTCCCTTTCTCCCCCCCCCCCCCCCCCCCCCCCCCCCCTCTCTCTCTGCATCTGCATCCATAGTTGATAGGGCCACATTGTGGCATATTCATCAATGAAACTAGGGGAGAGCACACCCTAATCTATTTTTTTTTTTTTTTTTTTTACCTGGCCAGCCAGTGCCCGTTGTGTCTCTCACTCTCCCATACCATTTTTTTTTTATTAACTATTAGTGTTACACATGTTGAAATACTAATGCTGTTTATAAATTCATGCAGCTTTTTTCCCTTTTTCAGGTTGAATTTCTGTTTGTGGACTTATCTAGTTGTTAAGTGTTTGGTTATTTTGTTCTGATTGAACTTTGTTTATTTTGATGCCTTGAATCGTTATGTATGTATACCTATATCTGTTGAATGATTGTTTCGTCTTAGTCTTGTTAACGCCCCAAGGACAGATTGTAAGAATAGGTTTGGCCTAAAATCTCTATCCTTGCATAATGAAGGTTTTTTTCAAGTTCCAAGCTTCTCTCTTCATATTAACCTTCTCTGTTTAGACTCGTATTGTTGTTCGCATCTAGGAACAAGTTCGTCAGCAAAACGTTTGATATATCTATTTATGTAAACGATAAAGCTTTTAAATTAAGAGAGATGAAATGTAGCTGATGTGATGTACAATGTATATTGTTAATGTGTTTTCTTTTGTTTTTGTTTACTTCGTTTGAATATGCATTATTTATGTACCATTGAAATTGTTCACTCCACCCATGTGCCCCTGTGTTGTATGTGTTGCTGCGAGCACACATGTGCATGCCCATGTGTATGCAAATGCATGCCCGTCTGCACAAACACACGCATACACATGTACACATGTGCGCCTGTGTTGTATGTGTTGAAAACAATAACATTTCTTTGGAAAATCTAGATGCATGAAACAAGGCGAATTTTTATTCAGGCATTACATTTTCAGGTCCTTTAAAAAATAAAATCTTCATGAAAACCCTATTTCATTTCACTTTTCAGGGGTTTCAGCATATCAGAAGACACCCAAGTTGTTTTGTCTGATGAGGAATCTGGCCTAAGGCCTAAGATGAATTAAAACATGTGTCTGTACCATATCCGGTCCGTGTCTCTCTCTCTTCATTCATTCCTCTCTCTCTGTACAGGGGAACCTCAGTATTGCGACCACCCTACAGATTGGCCCAAACTGTCCCTTATAGGAACTGATCGGAAATAATTAAGGGGAGTAATTTCATGGTGCGTGGGAGTGATCTTGCCTAATTCAATCGGTCAAACAGGGGAAGTCACTCTACCATCAGCTCTCGTAGCCTATCGACTCGTGTGTTTGAGCAGACATACAGTGCTTAGGCACCGTGCATCATTCTAAAAAATTATATCATTTATATTTTTACGTCACAGTTTGCAAGTTCTATCACTTTGTAGCAACTGGACACCCCTAATGTTTCTATAAAAAAAATGTTTGCAAGCCGCTGACTTGCATCCTGCGGTTTCAAGCTTCGACGCCATTGTTGCATTGTAGCTGTGGTATTTGACAAGAGTAATGGAGGTAAGCAACTCTTATTTTAACGAAGTGCTCTCCCCTAGTTTTTGTTCCGAAAATCATCTATTGTGAGGTGGTCGCTATGTTGAAGACTCTTTTAGTAATGAATAAGAAGGGCAGAGACTGAGTAAAACTGTCCAGGTTTTATTGAGGTGTCCGCGATACTGAGGTGCCCGTTAAGCGGGGTTCTACTGTGTTATGGCAGGATACATGCTGAACCAAGTGGGTCGGCTGCGCCTGAAGGATGCGGATAAACCAGCAGACGGGGAGCAGTCGAGCAAAGTGCGCAGCAACACGGAGAACGAACTGTACAAAGGGCTGCAGAACATCAGACAGTCCACCACCGAGATCAAGGACATCGTGACTATACTGAAGCCCATTCTGGTCAGTTTGTTAGTGTAGCATAGCATCTAGCATTGCGTAGTATAGCATTGCATAGTATAGTATAGTATAGTACATGTATAGCATAATCCTGCAGGACAGTTTTTCTCATGTTTTTGTTGTTGTTTTACAACAGACTTAACTGGTTGGTACATTTTGTGTTTGGGGTGTCATTTTTACTATTTTTATCATTGTAAACATTTTTTCTTCTTTCACAACACAAACAGATTACCTCTTTACTGACTGTTTTGTGAAAGAAGAAAAAAAATGTTTACAATTTGGAATTACCAACACGATGAACACTTTCAAAGATATTTGTATCATTGTCTTATTATCAATATCATCATCATACTTAAATTAAATCACACTGTTTGTCTCAGAAGTTGTTGTACATATTATGAATCTGTGGGCTCTATAGTTAGCCACATTTTATTTTAGTTTTCCATTTCTCAAAGAAAGTGGGGTTTGGGCCAGTATGTGTGTGTGTGTGGAAGTGCAACTGGCGATTTTTGCGAGTGTTGAGGTTTTCATGCGGATGAATTCAAATTGTTAAACTGTAATTCAGCATGACTCTAATTCTGTATTTTAATCTCTGCAGGGCCTACGACATACATGCACATCCTCTATAATGCTTCAGTGCTTGCCACTCACATATTATACATGCATCTACACTCATACTTTTGCTGCACCCCCAAAGCCCTGACAAACAGCGACACAGACACAGATAAAATTCAGCACTGAAGGGGTTAAGCTATTTCACTCCCTTAGCATGACCATCGGCTGGAGAGCCGGTTTCGAGCGCTGGAAGAGAGGGCTTTCCAGTCCGGGGGGGATGAGTCGGCACGCGTGGAGAAGCTGAGCTTGCAGGAGGACTGGTTCTCTGACAACATGTACGCTGACAGCACTGCGAGCGTGGGTCAGTGTTGGGTGGTTTTTTTCCTGTTCTGATGGGCTTTATCTGTAGTAAGACTAAGTTTTTGTGTTAACCCTTTCGCCGCCAGCCATTTTTCAGCTAAAAAATACCATTCAACTTAACTGGGTAGAGAAAAAAGAATATCTGCAATATTGCGAATTCCTCTGCAACATATATAACATTGGGCCTGTCCTTACCTCCCAAAATGAAGAGAATAGGGTCTTTGGATAACAGGCCCTGATTTGATGCCTTTTAGTGACATGGTGTTAAACCATTGTGCTGCTAAAATGCGACGTTGGCGGTGAAAGGGTTAAAGCAAAAAGACATCCACAAGCAACGGAATAATTAATGTTATAATGAAAGTCAAGAGCAGTATGGTAGTCTGACTCTTGTAGTAGCTAATTTTGTAATGACTGGGTGGTCAATGATGCTCAAAATAATGATAGGCAAACACCTAAAAGACTATAGGTATTTTACGTTTGTAGACCTATTTACTGTTTGACTTGCTGGTTTTTTTTAAAGCCTAAAGATTGGTTAGTCTCCTATCGATAGAGATAAATATCCATAGAATGTGCATACATGTTCAATTTGGGTTTATCTTTTGAAAGGGAAGGCCCTTGTATGCATATTTATCTGTAAATGAATGTCGCAAGTGAGGCACAATCATGATTGGCAATATTGTTTTTAACCTCTTCCCTGCCTGCTACCAGATACTATCCTAGTGTATGATGTCATTGATGATGTTATAACTTTTGATGTCATAGTCCTGTGATGATGGTTTTTGGTTTAGATAAGCCAGGAAGATATATCTCTAGACATTTTCTCAGATTGAGTCTAACAGATTTGTTTTAAACTTTATCATAAGAAAATATTGATAATTTCTGAGTTTTCCTGTGGCAGTGAAGGTGTTAATATGTTTTGAATGAAAAGACTTAGAGAGAAAAGACTTTGAATTTGGTTTGAAATCTGTGATAACTGATTCTGGACTGAATGACAGAATGATTATGCAGGGGAAAAAGAAGCTAAGTTCCTGTGTTTAAATTACTGCTGCAAATTTGTTTCTTCCACATAGGGCAGCTTCATATGTGTTGAAGAGCATTTTTTAATCAGGTAGTGGGTTTGCAATGGAGGTTAGACCCTATGTATTCATGTAATTTTAATTAGAATGATCGATAGTGCTTTGTTTTGACAGGCGGGTCCCTGAAAGAATACTTTGTGTCTCCAGTGTCTTTGTTCAAGTCTACCTCATCCCATACAGTAAGTGATCACTGGTAAATGTTGATGGTTTGATTTGAAGTGATTGCTATTACGGTAGTTAAGACATAGCTGCAAAGGACTGATACATTCTCTGAATGCAATATTGTGGTGAGGGTCAAAGGGGGCAGGGCGAGAATGAGTGCGCGTGCAGGTATGAATGACGCGAGAGAGAATGAGAGGCGGGAGAAATAGTGTGTGTGCGAGAGAGAGAGAGAGACGCTGGGGAACGACCGGACCGGGCTGCAAGATGGGGACCAACTGGAAGGCAAAGTGAAGAGGTGGCCACGACGAGGAGGTGAGGTGAGGATGTAGAGCGAGGTAAATAGTAGTGGGGTTGGGATGGGAGGGTAGGGGGAGGTTGCGAGTAGGGATTCATTAAAATATAACAATTCACAAAATCAGTTTTGAATGTGGTGCGAACCTACAATAGACATGCTCCAGTGGAATGGCCTAGTGATTTAATGTTACATGTATTTGCAAAAATGGCTTCAACACCACCTGAAGTGGACCAACATTCCAGATTCTGGAGAGGAGCCAGTGCCAACTGAGCTCTCGGCCACAACCCAGCACTAAATCCTCAACAGACGACCCCACCCCAGTCCCTTCATTCCTACCCCAATTATTTTTACCCCTGTAGTTAGGGATCTGTTTGTTATGTTTTTGTTTGTCCTTTTGGTTGGGGCCTGGGCATTGCCTTATGAATGAAATGTTTTGTTTTGTCTAGGGTCGGCTAGTTCTCAGCTTGCTGGGGGCAAACATGAAAATTAGTAGCTGCCGGCAGCTCCCTGTAGTTTTTTCCCCATCCCAGCCCAGAATTAGGAATTTTATTTTGTTTATTCATCCGATTTTGTTCTACGGGACCCAGTAAATCTGATAGTATGTGTATAAGCCGATTTTTGTCTTTTCAATTTGTCTTTTTCTTTTCTTCTAGTCTGCTTCTTTTTCTTTGGTCACCTTCTAAAGGTGTAGAATGGCACAGAGGTATCGCGTTCGCTTCGTGTCAAGTAAACCCGAGTTCGAACCTGGGTACAGGGGATTTTTTTCCTCTCATTCTGCACTAGGCCTTAACGGTCTGAACGTGGAGTCTTTCGGATGAGACGATAAATCGAGGTCCCGTGTGCCCATGCACTTAGCATACGTTAAACCCAGTGGCAACGAAAAAGTTGTCATTTGGTCGAAATTTACCCCCTCCTCCCTCATCAGTGACAAAAATCGCATGCAAAAAAAAAAAAAAAAAAAAATTGGGTGGCGCGCCTCTGGCTGCGACGCGCTCTCCAGGTGGGAGCAACCCGAATTTCACAGACGCCTCTGTGACTATAAAGTACCTAATACCTAATACCTAATAAAGTGTGTGCAATTGCTTCTATAAAAAAAGAAGAAGCTGGCCACCACCACAGAAGAAGAGAAGAAGAAGAAGTGTGTGAGAAACTGTGTGCATGTGTGTGTGTGCTCTCCCATTACACTTAACAGTTTCCTGAAGTGTGTCCTGTTCTTTGCCAGCCCCTGCTAGTGGAGACCAAAAAGGCCAAGAGATTCAACTGTCCTCTGCGAGGCCTACACGAGCTCTGCTCCTGGGGCGCCAAAGAGGGTCTACGCAAACTGCGAAGCATACATGAGGTTTGACGGTCTATTCTATTTTGTAGATATTCAAAAATTAAGATCTACTAAGAAAAAATGAAATAAGAAACGATAGAAACATGTTTGGTGCCTTACAACTAAAGGGAAATAACTCTTTCAAACAAAGCGATATGTGACCCAGCACCACGAAAGGGACATTAAGTGCCAAACTGACCATTCTGAGAAAATGGCACAGTTGGAAGATTCAGGTCATTCTCTTTCTAATGATATAAAAAAAACATTCTTGTATCTTTTTCCATTCAAGAGTTATGAGCATTTAAAGTTGGTAGGGTGACTGTTGGAGAAATCACAGTCTAAAGTCTATCCTATCCTAAGAAAATGCATCAACCTACAAATTTTAAAGTACTTTTTGGAGTGTTTAGAGACAATATTCAAGGTTGTCCTTTATGGGTATGAAAGATTAATGTCAGAGAGCATGAAAATACTGTCACGACTCGCTAAGGTCGGACGTAGAAAAAAACAAAATCCTACTAAAGAAAAATAACCCCAGGAGAAAAACTACTGACACTCACTCAACAAAAAAAAAAACAAGTACGTACGAACTCAAAACTTTTATTTACATAAATACATTGGTGCACAAATAACGTATAAATGACCTAATCCTTCATTTACACATTATAATTACATAATAACAGCACACACACATCAATCACCCATTTTCTCAAACGTGCACGCTTCAATTTCACACCTCCGCACCCTCTCTCATACACACAACCCAACCCCCAGGAGCACTTCGCGGCAAGATGAATACATCGCGCACACAGCTAAACGGCCCTCAGCTCAGAGAGCTCTACACACACACGCGATGTGACGAACAGAACTCCCACGCAGGCAAGGTACGGCGCCGACGCAAAGAATCACCTCCATCGCCGGTTACCGACGACCGACTGAGGACATAACCGGGCTGGCCAAGCCCAGACCACCTGCTCACTCAGCAAAGTGGCCCCATGGCCAACACCCGGCACCCCACGCCGACCATCCGACGGAAGCCCACACACTGGGCCCACGCCCCAGCTGAAGAGAACGGAACGCCGAGCCGACCTCCGATGCCACACTGCCCTGTGCCAGCTCTACCGACGAGCAGTTCCCCACAGACGCACAGCTCCCAAAGACATCCACGCCAAACAGCAACAAGCACCCAAAACGCCAGTCCACAGCAAGCCCCAAATCCTAGATCCTATAATAAAGCAAAGAGAAACCCCTTTTATTTTAACTGCTTAATATTTCAATAAAACTATTACTGTCCATACTGTCTCAAACAACAAAGACAAATCAGACCACACAGTGTCACTTTTGAACATTAATTTCCCCATATTGTATCTCAACATGTCAACAAATCACATTATCGACCCAGACAAACTTTACTGCTTTAAACTAAGCATTATTATTTTGTTCTTTAAGCCAGTTTCCCACAGACCAATTAGCCAATTACAAGTCAGTCACCCTTTAAACTCGCACATAAGACGTGCTTAAATGGAGAAACAAAACACCAGTTTAATTAAACTAGAAACATGCCAACAACTTAAACAATCCCATGAGACTCAAGAAACCCACTATGTGTACTGCAAAATAATTACTTCACCCTTTTAATTCCCACGCACAACTGCGTTTACCTTATTAAGCTTTACCAATTTATTTCAATCTAAATCAAAACAGTATCAAACACAGCCGTGTCAATTTGCTGTAGCACTAACTAAGTATACATATGTAAACAATCATTTAATTTCCACCTTTCCTGTCAAACACAGGTAAAGTAAACCAAAAGAATGAATACACATGAATGAACAAATCATAGTACCCAGTACATATAAGTGCACAGTGCATCTACATCACATGAATAGTGGTTCAGTGGAAGCCTACTTCATCAAGAAGCAACTCTCCCGCTCTGACTGATTATACAACCAAAACTGAATTAGTTTAAATTCCTCTTGGCTGAACAAACCCAAACACCTTTGCCAATTAATTATTTTCATAAAAAAAATGTAGCTCTTAAAATCACAGCTTGTGTTCTTAAACCTTTAATAGCAATATAAACTTATGCACATTAAACTAAATACTTATTACTGTGAAAGAATGCCTGCCACACGTAGCTCTGTAAACCAAAAGTAGAATTCCGACATACCTACTCACTGTGGCAGATTAACCCAGTGCATGGTGACCAACTACTGTATTTAGAACTCTACACCTAATATTATGCATTCCACTGTTACAGTATTAAACCCCCCGAAACTCACCTTGCACCTTTTTAGATATCTGAACCTCCCTACTATGTTAACACTACGACAAGTTTACATTTTATTCTTGCTGCACTACTTTTGACCAACATGTCGTCTGCTCTCTACTCACGTTCAGTCTGCATACGACAACACTATTCTTACCTGTGCCATGTGTTTGAACTGAAAGCACAATTTTACAAACAAACTAACTACGAGCACATTTTAACGATAATAAATTCACACTGTACCCATTTACAACATTGCTACAAAACTCTAAGCAAAAGCACCACCATTCATTTTTACACTACTGACATACCTTACGTCCATCAACAAAACACGGAACACGGGCCCACAGGACAGGACACTCAGGCAACTTGACAAACCAAGCATACTGCCTGAACGAAGAAACGAAGAACGGCCCAGCACCCAGGCACACATGACCTTCAATGTGCTGGCCAACCGGTTGAAGCGAGTCAACCCGCCCCGAAGGACAAAACGGGTCCAAACGACCCACCTGCCGAACCTCTACATCAAGAGTCCGGACAGGTGACGACGAAAGACAAAGCTTAAGTGATTTGACATCGGAAAGTTAGAACTCCCAGCATAACGGGACTATGTTTTTACTAACTCCGCAGCCAAGCAAAGCTGCTAGCCAATCACACAACGACTTACAAAACGAACAGCACAGAACAAGACAAACACGGACGAAAGGAAATCTAGGACTGGTGCACAAAACTTGCATACAGACATTCATACGCTTTCTTAGGACCTTCAAGAATAAACTGAACACAAACACTGCGTGCAACACGAATTGCACAAAACAAACTATCGTCTACCAGACAAGCTTAATTTTGTCTGCTCACAAAGACGCTGAGCTAATAAATTTCTACTGCCCACTGACAGGCTAAAACGAAACTTAGAAAGTACTGGCACAGTACACATGCTAAAAATACCCAAGGAAAATGCCGTTTGTGACAAATACTTATAATTGAAAATTGATTAAAAAAAATGATATTTTTTACTTTGCAAGCCTGTTGTGAGAAACTAGCCCAGTGACTTAATGTACCTTTCGTGGTGCTGGGTCACATACGACAGTGCAATTGCAAAGCTGGTTAGTCGTGGAACAAAACAACTGAGACTTTATTAAGCATACTGTTATCTCAAGCTCATAACAAAACAACGAAGAAACAACAACACCCCCCCCCCCCCCCCCCCCCCCCACAACATTTTCTTTATTTTTTTTACAGTATGAGTTATTGTGATGAGTGTTAATGTAAAGGATGAATGAAATCTTTTGGGGGAAAAAATATTTTGCAATCGTCTTTAGCATGACTTTTTTTTCGCATGCCCATTACTACATTTCCCCTATTTATGGTCCTCCCCCCACCACATGCACACATGCTCTTTCATAAATGCATGGACACACCCATATTTACATGGATGCAACCTTGCCTCGGATGCAAGGCGGCGCCTGTTTTTCAAAATTTGAAAACCAGGCGGCGCATGTTTTTTTATTCAAAGTTCAAGGGGAAAAAAGTGTTGAATTCTCACTTTACAAGCCTGGAATAATAATAATAATAAAGAAAACTTATATAGCGCACATTCCAGGCTAGCTGCTCATGGCGCTTTACAAAAAATACATTTAACCAAATCACATCAATACCCATGCTCGCACGCACACAAGCACACACACTGACGAACATAGCATATCATTTACATGCGCATGCACACATACATACAGTACATGCATACATACATACGTACGTACGTTCGTACATACATACAGACACAAACACACACACACATCCCCATACAAATTGAGTATGATTTTGCTTTTTTTTTCAACAGGGGCCACCCAGGCCCCTGGACCCTTGCCTTACCTATTTTTTAAATTTTCTCCAGTTGCATCCATGTATTTAGATATAGTGTGAGACTTGCCTGTGCCTATAAAACATATTTGTTGTAAATGGAAACTAATAGTTTCTTTTTGTGATTTGTTTTCTTAGTATTTCAAGAGGGACGCTATGGTGCTGGAGCTGGAGAAAAATGAGTCAAGATTAACAGGTAAATTTATGACTTTTCACTATCAGAAACATGAGTTTATATATTATTGTAATCTCGCACAGTGTGTCACAAAATAATGTTTTTAAAAGAAAAGATTTAGTAAAAGTGCGTATATGTGTTTTGTTTTGTTTCATATACTGTCTTTTCACTAGAAGTGTTTTTAGACGACTACGATATTATAAATGAATTATATTGAAATAAGAATGATATTATATAAATTAAGGCATAATAAAGGCTTAATTCAATTAACAAGAATGACAACGAAAACTTCATCTGTTAAAAAAAAATGAAATGAAAAAGACATTGAACATGTCAAACTAACATACCAATGGGACTGTGAATTAAATATTTCGATACATCAGATAGAAATAAATCATTTGAAGTTAGAATTTTAATATCATCTATTGAAGGATTTTCAGGTAATTGGAAATTGTGTAGGTACTGCTTCATAAGGGGACATTCAAGCAGTATATGAAATGTTAGCATTTTCTCCCCACATTTGCTTCTTGCATGATTAACATGTTAACATTTTTAGGAATTAAGTTTATGTCTATAGCATAAACTAGACATTTCTTTTGAAACAAGGGGTATTTGAATTTATAATACAACCCACACAAATTTGTATATATTTTTCTAAAAGTCTGTAACATTATTTTATAAATAAAGGAATATTAAATTATATTTTCACAGCCGATTATATTTTGTGCACCCCTTCTGGATAGTCTGTCTCCCCATCATTGCTATAAATACCACAGTGTGATTGAACCCAAGTAAAGACCACACTAGAACCCTTTTGAATGAGAAAATGAATAAGATGACTGATTTTGATTATCAAATGTGTGCGTGTGTGTGTGTGTGTGTGTGTGTGTAAGATCCTGTTTAGGAGCTTCAAATGTAAAAAGTTGTATTCTTTCAAAATCATAGATATCAAACAACTTCAAAATGATGCCATTTATGCTTAATTATTGCAACCTTTGTTTAAAAAAGAGAGACTATAGATATGCTCCATTGCAATATATGATTCAGGGAAAGCTTGAAATTTAAATTTTGCAAAACAGATTTCAAGTGCTGTAGTTTGAAAACTGGTTGTTCTGTGCTTGTTGCAGAACCAACTAACTCGATGGTGTTGCATGGCCATTGCATTACATCCAACGTCTTGGCTGGTGTGAAGATGTGAGTTCCTTTTGCTCAGCTTTTCCATTGTGCAATGAGTTTTCAAAAAAGGTTTTGGTTCCAGTCTAAGGTGTTTCATCGTTTGTAATGAAGTTATTGCATAAGCTTTCGAATCGTAATTAAAACAGGGTTCATACAGTCTTTGAAAGTCTTTGAGAAATGGAGTGTCATTTTCAAGTCTTTAAAAGTCTTTGAAAATTGGCTTGGGTCGGTGAAAATTGTGAAATGGTTTGTGAAAAAGTAATTGATGCCTTAAAAAAGTCATTGGACGCCATAAATGTTGTTTGCTTGGTTTGCTTCCAGCATTAATAAAGAAGCAATTTAATTTTGCTTATTTTCCGACATCCATGGTCCAACGATCTACTTCCGTCTAGCAGACTTCCTTGATTTGTCAAGAGTTTGTTGCCTTCGCTATATCTGGGTCTTTTGGTTACTCTGGTGCTACTTGAGTGATTGTGATCGAGGCATTTTCGAAGCAAAAGATGTTGAAAATGCCAGGCAGCTGCCATTTCAACGAGAAGTGGCTTGAAAAATCGAGTACAAGATGTGGCTGCGAAAGCTCGCTGCTGACAAACAACAGGCGTTCTACACTCAGTGCATAAAATCGTAAGAGGTCTTTGAAAATAGGAATCAGTAGGATAAAGGGTCTTTCTTCTAGTTCTTCTTGCATATAGCATCCTTCATCAACAATCTGATGATTATGACGCTTACGACGTGGGGGATTTCCAACTAAACAATAGGCTTGTGTAGAAGACTGAAAAAGTGAAGCTCCTGACCATTACCTTATGCTATAGTAAAGGCTACAGTTAGGAGATTACTGAAAAAGTGAAGCTCCTGACCATTACCTTATGCTATAGTAAAGGCTACAGTTAGGAGATTACTGAAAAAGTGAAGCTCCTGACCATTACCTTATGCTATAGTAAAGGCTACAGTTAGGAGATTAAAATTGTGATTTTTGTTCCATTTAGATGGAATCACTCTTAGTTGTGCTCTTAAAAGCAAAAGTGCGTAAGTAGCCAGAATCATAGTACATGGCCAGTAAAACAACTTTTAGAAGCACACTGTTGACATTTCAAGCAAAAACCAGTGAAGGACTAGAGTGTTTGAGGGGACTAAAGCAAGAATCCTGTTCTTTGGGGGAACACTTTTATGTAATTTCTTTAGAAAAAGAAAAGAAAAAGACGTTGCTTACATTGTTTTAGGACATGTGATATAATCTTGACATCAGGATGATTTAAAATGAATGAACGTGTAAAGTGTCTAACTAAGAGACCAACACATTAAGTGAGAAGTACCATGTCATATTTTGAATTATTTGATCTGCAAGTTGTAGGAGATACATGATTGGGTATGATCAGATTGTACAGCATTTTACAGTGTGTTATTGTGGAGAGCATGCATATCGCTCTCCAGGTGGGAGCAACCCGAATTTCACAGAGACGCCTCTGTGACTATAAGTGTAATACCTAAATAATACCTAAATAATATTGGACAAATGGTTTGTTGCTAGCGTGGATCTGAACTAAGAATGTTTGTATCTGCAGACCTGTTTTCCTTACGGATTTGTCCATAATTATCACGTTTTGAGACCTCCGGTTACGCTGTTACGGTCAGCAACAAAAAAACTTCGCATTACCGCTGAACAAGTGCCAAAAAAAAGAGAAGAAGAAGATATCGAAAGAAGGTAGTGTTTGAACCGTACTTGGCACTGTCATCAGCAATCCACGCTAGTGATGTCCCTTGAATCGTTACTTCCACTCTGTTCACTTCCTGTTTACAGTCATGTCGTCATTTTGTACAATTGTAATTATGACCCAAGAACAAGACACGTAGGTGCCGATACGTGATGTATCCCCTTCCCCCCCTCCCCCTCCCCCTCTCAACCAATATTTTGACAGTTGTTGAAGCTGGGTTTGGACGGGAAGTATTCAAGTTGCAACGTGCGTGTACGATTGCCACACACACTCACACACACCCTCTACAAAAGTTCTGATAATAGCGAAACATTTTGGTGGAAGGATTTCTTTACCGGCAATGCCTGAAATAACTGATTTCAGAGCTAGGGATTATTGACAGTGAAGATTTGGGGTAAACAGGTCTGTATCTGAGCTTTATTGTGCCAATTGTGGAATGGTGCGGTGTGCAGGCGTGGGTCACCTCAATGTCTGAGCGAAGACAGCAGCAGTCTTCTCCTGTCCGGCGACAGACTGAGCAGATGGCCTTCCATAGCTTCTGTAAGTAAACTGTGCATCATAGAGGTTACATTGTAGCTTGTTGTTTGTTTGTTTATTTTGTCCATTGTGTTTGTGAACACCCTAGAGCATTTGCCAGTCCAATTTATAGTGTCAGTTTGTAGAATAAGATTATTTAGTTTGTTGAAAGAAATAGAAGTAGGTAGGATTGGAGAAGTGGAGACAATGACTACCATATTTTTCAGACTATGACTATAAGGTGCTTCCGTATTTTATAGACTATAAGGCGATACTTCTTTCCCCAGTCTGAGACCCCTGCGCCTTATAATATGACTAATAATATAGTAAGAACATATAACAAAACCTGAATTTTGTGTTAAATTTGGGGGATGTGTCTTATAATCAGGTGCACCTTGTAGTTCGTACAATACAATGCTTTATTTCACAGAGGGAAACCCCTGCGCCTTATAATATGACTAATAATATAGTAAGAACATATAACAAAACCTGAATTTTGTGTAAAATTTGGGGGATGTGTCTTATAATCAGGTGCGCCTTGTAGTTCGTACAATACAATGCTTTATTTCACAGAGGGAAACCCCTGCGCCTTATAATATGACTAATAATATAGTAAGAAAAAGGTAACAAAACTGAATTTTGTGTAAAATATGGGGGATGTGCCTTACAGTCTAAAAAATAGGGTAAAAAAGGTAACTGTTGAACATCACAAAGAAAACTTGTTGTAACGTTAAAAGTTTTAACCCTTTCGCCGCCAGCCATTTTTCAACAAAAAATGTCCATTAAACTTACCTGGGTAGAGAACAAAAATTGTCTGCAATAGTAGAAATTCTTCTATAACCTGTGTAAAGTAAGGCCTGTCCTTACCTCCCAAAAATATGAAAATAGGCTATTTGGATAACAGACCCTGGTTTGAGGCCTTTTCTTGACATGGGTGTTAAATCATTGTGGTGCTAAAATGCGACATTGGCGGTCAAAGGGTTAATGTCTGTAATTAATGGGTACTTATTTAGATGTGAAAACATAAAATGGGAGAATCAGAGTAGGATAATTTATTATACTCCACCATCCATGAGAGCTGAGTTCTTGACACATTGAAGATGTTCATTACAGTTATGATAAGTTTTTAATCAAGATTGCTTAATAATACCTTTAATTGTGTTCATTAGTACATTACTTGGTTTAAATACAGTCTCCTATTCAGTCAATTGTGTAATGTAAATTTAAGGAGCACGGTATAAGCTTCGAGCTTGTTGTTGCTCTAATTGTCTTTCTGTGTGATTATGTTTTGAAATGAATACACATTTGTTTAAACCAAGATGTTCATTGCCTCTTCAGGCACTATGAATTGAGACTCTTACACCCTGTCACCGTCAAGCAATTGGAAGACCTTATTTTCTTTAAAACAACTGCAATGCTTCAAATTCCACTATGACTACTACAAATGTTTGCCATTGCTTCTGTCCACATATCAAAGAGACCGTTAGATGATGATTGTGATTTTAACTGTCAGTTTTAGTTTTTACTGACAGCCTGTGCAAAGAACATTTGTTAATGAAAGGGAGTGGAGCTGAACTCTTTTTGCCTAAGCACAGACGACTATGATTGACATGACAATGAAATTAACGGCGACGTTGATAGCAGTGTGGTTGACAGGACGACACACTGGAGAGCTTCAAGTCCGTGGAGTCCTACATGTCCCTGCAGGACGAGGAGAACGCCTCGCTCTACTCCTTCGCCTCCTACAACAGCTCCAGCGGAGTCACCACCAGGTGAGTCAAGGGCCGATAAGTCATAGCTCTACTCCTTCGCCTCCTACAACAGCTCCAGCGGAGTCACCACCAGGTGAGTCAAGGGCCGATAAGTCATAGCTCTACTCCTTCGCCTCCTACAACAGCTCCAGCGGAGTCAACACCAGGTGAGTCAAGGGCCGATAAGTCATAGCTCTACTCCTTCGCCTCCTACAACAGCTCCAGCGGAGTCAACACCAGGTGAGTCAAGGGCCGATAAGTCATAGCTCTACTCCTTCGCCTCCTACAACAGCTCCAGCGGAGTCAACACCAGGTGAGTCAAGGGCTGATAAGTCATAGCTCTACTCCTTCGCCTCCTACAACAGCTCCAGCGGAGTCAACACCAGGTGAGTCAAGGGCCGATAAGTCATAGCTCTACTCCTTCGCCTCCTACAACAGCTCCAGCGGAGTCAACACCAGGTGAGTCAAGGGCTGATAATCAAGTCATAGCTCTACTCCTTCGGCTCCTACAACAGCTCCAGTGGAGTCACCACCAGGTGAGGTCCACATCGACGTGAGTGAGAAAATCAGGAAAACGTTGAGTAGCGCATATGATTTTCAGCATAGGCAAATCATGGGCTGATAATCAAGTCATAGCTCTACTCCTTCGCCTCCTACAACAGCTCCAGCGGAGTCACCACCAGGTGAGGTCCACATCGACGTGAGTAAGAAAATCAGGAAAAACTATTTTACGGAATAAAAGGCGATACTTTTCCCCCACACCGAGACCCCTGCACCTTATAATGTGACTGATAATATAGTAAGAAACTTGAGTAGCAAAATCTGAATTTGGTGTTAAATTTGGGTGGGTGTGCCTTATGATCAGGTGCGCATTATACTATGCAATTTATAGTCCGTAAAATATGGTAGCGCAATATGACTTTCAGCTTGGGCAAAGTTAAGGGCCGATAATCAAGTCAGAGTTTGAGCTATACGGTAATCGCATTTTTGCAGCAATGGAAAATAATTTTAAATGGTGTTTTTTGGGGGGTGAATTCTTCTTCGTCGATCGCTCACAGTTTCCCGTCATATGAGCACAGATGCGTCAAGTTGCTGTTATGCGTCTAACAAAAGACCCCCCCCCCCCCCCTCCAGTATCCCTATGGGGTGGTGGTGTCGGGGTTGTAAATGATAATGACTCTTAAACAAGGAAAAATTGTACTTCATTGTTCTGTTGTCGAAGGGTATAGTTGGTCTTTGGGGACCTTCCTCAACGCCAACTGTCCTATAAGTCCCCATGGCGGAGAGAGAAGGGATGTGCCCTGCTCAAGGCATACCTATGATTATCAAAATCCAACACAGCCCTCCAGTATAGCTGTTTCCTCCTCTGCTATCGTGTGGTCATAGACACAACACGGCACACAAATCTAGCATAACTTAGTTCTTGACTGACCAGGCTATTTTTACTCACCCTTCATCCTCCCCCCTCCTTTTCTGCCCATCTCCCCCACCCCTCTCCATCATTCTGACCGTCCCGTGCCTTTGGCTTAGCGTGCCAGGCGGCGGCGTATGTAACCAATTAGCCAGATGGAGAGGGTGTTGTGTTTAACCTCTTCTGTTGTGCTGCTACACAGCTTGGACTGACAAGTAGTAGCCTATCGGCCTAACTTGCATCAAATGCGGGCAGAGAAAATTATACTAAGAAACTAGGAAAGTGTAACACTCAAACACGTATCAACAAAATGCTAACAACAAAAACACTGCACACACATCACATCACACTTAATATGTGCAAACATGCATGCGCACACACACACAACAATAACAGCAACAACAACATACAGTATTTATACGGCGCTAAATCTTGATAAAAATCAAATTGAAGCGTGCGCGCGCACGCACACACACACACACATATATACATATGCTCGCACGCACGCATTCACACACACACACACAGAGTCTTTAGTTTGTTTTGTTTCGTTTTTTGTCTGAGAGAGATGCTTTATTGTTGAAAAAGAAGAAGCACATTATAGGCCTATGCTTCTTTTTATCTTGCTTACAAACACACAGAGAGAGAGAGAGAGAGAGACAGGCAGACAATGGCAGAGACAGAGACAAAAACGGAGAGTCAGACAAGTAGACAGATAGAGGGAATGGGAGAGGGGAAATACAAATATTTTTTTGTAATTGCTGGAGAGAGAGAGAGAGAGGTAATCATGCAGCCAGTCATACAGAGACAGATACTCGAATTCAAACCTTTCTATACACTCAGATTCCACTCACATCAAGCACTTTTAGACAAATAGACGCACAAACGATCAAACAGGTAAGCTAGCAAACACAAACACACACACACACACATGCAAGAGAGAGAGAGGGGGGAGAGAGAGAGAGAGAGAGAGAAAGAGAGAGACACACACACACACGCACGCACGCATGGACGTGCACGCACACGCACACACGCACATGCACACACACACACACACACACACAAACACTGAAACAGCAGACTTACTTATTGGTTTGGGTCGCTGATGTCTGGGCCTGCTGCTTTCAATATCCAAGATCCACAGAACAATAAGTCAGTTACCTTTGAAGCAGGGGCCTAGAAAATAGTGCACCTTTTTTTTCTTCCAGCGTCCAAAATAGATTTTGTATGTAATTTATAAAAATAAATACATGTATTCATAGTTCTCTCCATTTCTCGTTTTTACATATTACTCATTAATATTTTTGGTGTGAATTGCAGGACAGCAATTTCATTTTGCAATGTAAAATGAGAGTAAAAGACAGATTGTTAGTGTTAAAACCGGTGCGTTTGAAATGCACACAAGTTGGTTACTTACACAACGTGCAATTACTGGATTATGACAAACATCAGACAGACAACAATTTACAAAGACAAGGGCATGCACGTGTGAACAGCAAACATAATTCAGTTTATAACTACAAGGGCATGTACTTTTAAGCAGCAAACACAAAGCAATTAACTACTGTCTTTCTCTCTCTCTCTCTCTCTCTCTATCTGTCTTATCTTCCTGACTTAGGCAATTGCATAAACGCAGACTAAGAGAGAGAGAGAGAGAGAGAGAGAGAGTATTTTTTTTATTATTGAAGATTATTAAAGGGTAAGCTACAATAGCTTCTTTGCACCATGCCCTTTCATTTACACACCCACACCATGCATAAAGCAAACACATTTGAGAAAGAAAAAAACCCAACAAAGCAGAACAGTGAAGTTGAGGAAATGAAACAAATGACAAAGACAATGACATGCAAATAAAAAGACAGAAGAAAAAGTGAATGGAGGGGGGGGGGGGGGGGCAGAGACAGGGCGAGTACTATTCTGAGCCGAGGTCAGCTTTCGCCTGCTTCTTTAGGAGACTACACAGTCCATGTTGAATCGGCGCTGGCACTGACATACTTATTCAGTGATTTTCAAACTCGCCTCACGCCTGAAAGCGTAATAGCTATGGAACAAAACTTGTAAGATGGACTCGTTTTTAGTATACGATTCTGTCTGGCAACTTTTAAGGAAATAAAAAACTTAACCTAAAGCACAAAATTGCCTTTAAAAAATAGTAGTCTTAAAGAAGAGAAACTGAACGAGAATTAACTAATTCTATCGTGGGAAACTACGAAAGTAGAGTTGGGGCCTAGTCAATTAATCGAAATGAAAGTTGATACTTGTATCTGCTGAAAGCTACAGCCCTTATAAACAATGGCACTCAATCAATGATCACAGTAGTATTCAAAACACTGCACAATCAGCACAACAACAACACCATGTAGAAATGAGACACTCACACCAGCACAAAACTGAAAGCGTCTTTTCCACTACCACTACACCGCAACAGTGCTTTGCTTTGCAGCATCACAGCAAGGAAGGCTGTAAGTGGGCCAGTGACCCAGTGACGCTGGGTTGCTTTAATTAGTTTTACAGCCTCTCTGAGACTAAGTCTCAAGGAAACTAAAGAAGGTCGGAATGGGGGGACTTCGTATGCCGTGACAACTGACTGGCAGTCACAGCCACCTGGTACGGTAATCACGAGTGTGTCATAACCAGTTCACACGGTAGTAACACATAAGTTAGCATAAACTGCCAATGCGATTATGCTAATTTACAAGTTACTACCCGTGTTAACTGTTTAATACACACTCATGATTACCGTACTTTATGGTTTTTTCCCCTTACAGTGCCAGTGGCCAGGATTTTCTGTCAGCCCCCACCTCGCCCATGGTGGAGGAAGTGGCGTTTCCTTCGGCGGCTCCCTCCATGACCACATCCTCCGTCACAACCTCATCGCCCACATCTCCTTCCCCACGCATCATCGACGCCAAGGCTCCGTTCACCCCCCCACCTCTGAACGCAGAGTCTGTGAATGGTGTTCTCATCAACTCTTCTTCTTCTCCTGTGATTCCACCGCAGCCTCCGAACCTTAGTGATGTGACAACGGGTGATTCTGTTAGTGAAACGGCGTGTAGCTTAGGAGGGCAAAACAGAGACTCTGCCTCAGCCACAGTGTGTTCCCATTCTGTATCGACAAACCCAGTTTCACTAGACAACGCAGACGTTTCGAACGAATCCTGCGTGCATGAACACGACATAGGTTTGGATAATTCTGTCGAAGGTCGAAAGGGTGTGTTAGAAAATGGTGGCAGTGAACTCGGTGCGACGCAGCAGGTTAGCAACGCATGTGTTGAAACTGTGCATCAGCGAAATGCGTCGGAGAAGGCTGCAGGGGGTGGCTTGCCAGACAACGGTGCACAGGAAGGTTCGCAGGCAATGAACAGCGCAGACTGTCGGTCAGCCTCTCCCAGAGTGCCATCTTTTGTGCCAATCATGGTAAGAGTCTGACTTTGCAAGACATGCTTGTGCTGTGTTGTTCTGCTACCCACCTGTGTGATTCAATCCTTGAAAAGTTATGGAATTTAGTTAGGCTATGTTTTCTGATGATGGATGTTTTGTTAAAGGATGTTATTTAATAACATGAATTCAGCTGCTGTCGCATTTGTTTTATTGATAATGCTCAGTACAGTATCTAAACTATTTGAAATATCAGGTGTCAGAGCCATACAAACTACATTCATTGTTCACACTAAGAACCAAGCGAATTCAAGAGTCACAAGGGAGAAAACTTCTGCTTGATTGGCAGACTATGGTCTGTAATGAGTTGCTTCCGTTTGATTCTTCTTTATGCATTTCAAAAGTAAAATATCCAACTCACTGAATGTATGTTCCTGAATGATTGTTCTACCAATATGCATTATGATTGGCTTGGTCGTTTGGGGAGGGGAGGGGGGTTAATATCATTTGCTGCTTTTTCTTTGTAATATGATTGAGTAGTTACACTTCTTTTGTGATTTTTGTTACCCCCCCCCAAAAAAAAGGAATTGTCGCCAGCTCAGAAGATCCGCGCTGCTGAAGCTGAAAGCCCAAGAGAAGCGTTTGAGGACGGACATATAACCAGCATTGTAGAGAAACGACTGGACCTTAGCAGGATGGAACTGAGCGAATCGTTTAAAAGCATCAGCGAATCCGTCTCTGTTACAGGTAGATAATTGTGTTTTCGTTCTCTCTTTGTGATTTTTTGGGTCTTTTTACTATGCTTAGCCTGAAGTTGGGGCCAATAGTAAAGGATTAAGTGAGAGCTGTACGATAAATGTCTTTCTACAGCAGTGGAAATGTCATGATACAGCAGGGCTTCTGATCTTTTTCCCTCTTAAGGGGTACACTCACCCCCTGTTTAGAATTTTAACTGGTATTTTCACCCCCAGTAAGGGGTAAAGGCGAAAACACGGGAGAAGCTCCATCCCTTGCAAATCCCCCACCCCACCCCATGTGCAATGAGCTTTCAACGATTTGGGCTTTCTGCACGATCCAGTATAATTTTATATCTATCCAAGGCCTAACAGACGATTGAAATATGTAGAACGTCATTAACTTACTGATAAGTAATGGCTGTGTTCACGCACACGTCATCATTTTAATGCGTCATTTCACCCCCTAAATGAGATTTGAAAGGGTAAATAAATCTCACGCACAGTTTCAGATTCTAGGGGGTGATTTGAGAGCTCTACTCCCTCTAGTGTGTAAATACGCACAATCTGTGCGTTTTCAGAAGCCCTGTACAGCTTAGTCTTATGGCTTGTTTATCGAGTCTGAGAAAGAAAGAGAGGGGAGAAAAGGAAAGACCTTTTTTCTTTTGTAGGCGAGGTCTTAATATCTTACACGTAGATTTAATCAGTGTTTCCATGTTATTCATTTGACAATGTTATATGCTTTTGTCGTGTCCTCTGTCTGTGATGTTCGATTTATATACAACGCATGTTTTAGTACTGTTTGTTTATCAAGCCTGTGAATGTGTTTTGCAATTTCCTTAGAGATTATTCAAGTTATTGAGGCTGCTGTGACTCTCAAACGAGGAGGCATTTGCCATGGCTCATGGTGCTGCAGCTGAAGGACTGGCATACATGACACACATCATGCATGTATGGATGCTCCTTCTTGCAGGAGTTTTAAATTGCCTAGAGCCGGCGGCGCCGGATTATGAGAATTTAAGAAGCAATGATTTTCTAACACACACACACACTTGTACAATAAAAGGGCCTATATAAGCATTTGCTATTTTCAAAGGAATGTAGCACTTGTACTAGTCTAGAGGAGTAAAAAAAAAAGAGCAGTAAATGTGCGTGTGTTTGTGTGTGCGTGTGCGTGTGCGTGCGCTGCCCCTGTACTCCGCCCCCTTGCAGGATTTTTTTAATTTCCCAGGAGCACCCATATGTATGTAATTACCTGTTCATTTGTGGCTGATTTGCTCATTACATGGTTTATATGGAATGCTTTGTGTGTTGTATGACTTGAATATCTTGCCCGTTTTTCGTTGCTTTTTTAAAATATATTTTTGAAGGCTGTAACTGGGTGTAAGAAGTGATCAGTACATTGATTCATTTTGTGACATTATTGTTTGAGAATTTTGGTGCGATTTAGAATTATAGTATACTACTATGTAAAAAGTGTGTGTGTGTGTGTGTGTGTGCCTGCATGCATGCATACATACATGTGTGTGTATCTGCATGCATACATGTGTGTGTGTGTGCGCGCGCATATGCCTGCATGCATTTACGCGTATGTGTTTTGGTGTGACAGATGAATCCTGCTGTGACAGGGACACTGTGACGGACAGTGTGTGCAATTTCCTGGCTGCATCCACCCCTTCTTCTGAATCCTGCTTGTGGTAAGTGAAGGTGATTGCCCCCCTCCCTCCCTTCCCCATACTCGGTATGATCCTCTGCAATCCTCTTTGAGTTTGACAATACAGTGGAACCTCCCTTAGAAGACCCTCAAAAATAATCCAAAATAAGGTCTTATATGGGAGGGGTCTTATAAGGGAGGTAATTTTAATACTTACAAAGAAGGGCAATGTCTCAGAGAAGTAGGTTTTAAGTGGGAGGGAGTCTTATAATGGGAGGTCTTAAAGGGAGGTTCCACTGTATTCCCATTTATTCCCGTGAAGTAAAATACTGTAAAACAGAAAAGAGCTCACCAGATTTGTTTTTCATTCATCAGATTATTTTTCCTCTTGGGAGAAAATGTGAATATTACCTCCACTTTCCTATAGTAATGAATGCGTTCTTGTATCCAATATTCTATGACTTAAAATTTATCAACCAAAAAATGGAATGGTTCCAGCAAAAAAATAGTATAAGTGCATGGCTTTGTACATCGATTTCTCGGCAAATATGTAGATTTACACCCTCCTGCTCTATTTCTTGGTTCTTTCCGTGGTTAGGGATAGGGTTAGGGCTAGATGGTCTTTTCTTTTGCCACAAGCATCTGTTTTTTTGTTAAAATCATCTGTTTTGGGAGCATTAAATCGCTGCCATATTCTATCAGTAGATGTACACTTTACAGCAAGTAAAAAAGAAGAAAATGGCACAGAGAGAAAAACCGTTGTAATGAATATGAGCATTTAAGTCTGAGCTTTCAACTTGATGCTCTGAGATAGTGGCAACTTCTGTCAAAAGCAAAGAAGTATCCGGACCAATAGGTTACTTCAAGGTTCTAAAGACATAATGCAGAACTTTCTTTCTCTTTATCTGCAAGTTTATAAGACTTGTTTTTACTTTCACGAAAGAGGGAAGACATTTTTTTTAAAAACCTGATCTATTTATAAATGAAATTGAATATTGTACATAAGGCGATACTTTTTTCCTAGTCTTATAATGTGACTAATAAAAGAGTAAGAAACAATAATAATAAAATTGAAATTTTGTGTAAGCTTTTTGTGGGGGCTTTATCATCAGGTGCACCTTATAGTATGTTAAACACGGTAGTTATAACCCACAGCTGTTTCGGGAGGAACATTTAGTTTATCTATATTTTCAGAAGTTGTTTCAAGCCAACTTTAGTTTGCCATAAAATGCTTTTCATGAATTACAATCACGAATATGTTGTAGTATGTGACTAAATTACTTATATTCAGTGGATATTGCTAGATGTTCACTCATGGGCAATTTTATTTATGTTTGTGTATTATTCAAGAACATTTTCTACTAAATATGTTGTATGATACTGCTCAACAAAATAAGTTTTTACCATAAATCTGATGGAAGAAATATATTAAAAATACAACGAAGAACATACAGCCCAAATATTTTTACAAGCAAAGGCTTGGTGCAGTTTTTATCTAAGATTTCTAAATTCAGTCTTTTAACTAAATAGCTTGATTTTGTATGCGGTGGAACAGCTGTGAACCATTTGTACAGTCCAGGAATGATTACGATCGTTTGGATTTAGCCCAACATGTACCGTCATTGATTGCTCCATGGGTGAAAGAATGAACTATAAATAGGCACAACATTTATTCCAGAATGTGTACATAACTTTTGAATAAGTTCACTCGTAAACAAACACAGCAAGAGATGAATGAATATGGCAACAAATATTTCCTCAACGGATGTAGCGATGTAGGTCTTCAATGGATGCTCCTCCTTGCAGGATGTCCTGAATTGCAGGGTTTTTAAATCGCCTAGAGCCGGCGTCACCGGATTAGGAGAATTTGAGAAGCAATAATTTTCTTACACACACACACACACACACACACGCACGCACTTGTACAATAAAAATGGCCTACATAAGCATTTGCTATATTCAAAGGAATGTAGCACTTGTACTAGTCTAGAGGGGTGAACAAAGAGCAGTAAATGCGTGTGTGCGCTGCCCCTGCACTCCGCCGGGGCCGCCCTTGCGGGATTTTTGAAATTTCCCAGGAGCACCCATGGCCTTGTGATCCCATATTCAGTGTTTTATTGTTGTCTCAGAACGGTTAATTACTGTGTGCCCATGTTCTGTTGCAATGTGCTGTTTTTGTTGTATGTTAACAGTAAATTAACCCTTTCCCCGCCAGACATTTTTCAGCCAAAAATTACCATTAAACTTAACTGGGTAGAGAGAACAAAATTGTCAGCAATATTGGGAATTCCTCTGTGACATGTATAACATCAGAGCTATCCTTACCTCCCAAACTTAAGAAGATATGGTCTTTGAATAACAGGCCCTGATCTGATGCCTTTTAGTGACATGGGTGTCAAACCATTGTGGTGCATGAATGCGACATTGGCGGTGAAAGGGTTAATGTGATTCCATATGCAATGTATTATAGAAATACAATGATGTGATCCCATGTTGAGTGAGTTGCTATTGTAGTGTGTGTTGTTCAGGAAGCCGAGGAATGGGGTGTACACCATGGGGGACGTTGTCTCCGACCTGGGCCCGGGCAGACCAGGTCAGTCAGTAATAATAATTGTATAAATTTGTCTGGTAAAACTAAAGTAATAATTATTTTCATTATATGTGCATTTATAATAGCCCTTTACCTCAATAGCCCTTTACCCCAAATCGCTTTACAAATAATATTCATTCAGCAAGAATGCAACAAATACAGTAATCAAATAGAACAAATGTATCTGGACAACTGCCCACACATATACACACACGCTCACTCACACACACACACACATGCTCGCACAACACGCACGCACACGCACACACAGACAGACAGACACACACACACACACACACACACACACACACACACACACACACACACACAGAAAGACATGCACACAAGTAATAACCTCATCCCTGCCCACACACACAGTTCCTGTTGCTTTCTGGTCCATGCTTGTACAGCCATTGATGGGAATTTTAAAATAATAAGACCCAATTTGAGTTATGAATGTTTCTGAAAAGTTTGAGACACTAAAAAAACATCAAAAGAAAAGCATTTTCTAATAGACATGCCCTGATTGAGATACATAAATAAAGGAATTGAATAGCATTTTGTTAAAGATGTGCCCTGAATATGCAGATCTAAGATACTTTCAGGTTTCTGATCTGTGGCTGTGAAGCTCTCATAGACTGACGATTGGAATTGGGAGAATACTTGAATGAATGTTTCTGCAGAAATCGAGATATATATACAATGGAATGGATAGTCTTTTGTTATAAATACACCCTGTGTCTGTGTTTGATTGTTTGTGTGTGGATTCAAAATATTTGTAAGCCAATCAGAAGGAGAGCCCAGAACAACAGGGTAACAAACTTACAGTCCAGTTTCATACTTTGTTTCAGTGTCAATATATTCATCCTTTCAATTTAAAGATAGGAAACATGTGTACATGTAGAAATGCAAGCACAAGTGAGACTTTTTGAGAACATTTTCAATTTTGATTCATATTAACAAAATGTGATATGACAAGGTCTGACTATGAACTATTTCAACTAACAACTACAAATAAAGTGTGAAGGAAAAGGTACCTGAGGAATGAGAACCTCCAACAAGAAAACATTTCCAAAAGAAGTGTCTAAGACCCAAAACGTTGGGAGGTTTATGTACATTCCTTAGCTACCTTTTCCTCCACCTCTTCTTTTCATCCCTGTATTTTAACCCTATCGCCACCAGCCATTTTTCAGCCAAAAAATACCATTAAACTAAACTGGGTAGAGAAAAAAATTGACCTGGAACTTTGGGAATTGCTCTGTGACATGTATAGTATTAGACCTATCCTTACCTCCCAAAATCAAGAGAATAGGGTCTTTGGATAACAGGCCCTGATTTGATGCCTTTAAGTGACATGGGTGTTAAACCATTGTGATGCGTAAATGCGACATTGGCGGTGCAAGGGTTGAAAGCAGGGATGTGAGAGTTACGCATAAGCGTGTAAATGCGCTTTTTCTTTTCAAACAATAACAAGAACACCACAACAGTTCCTTGACTGAATTTCGTAAGCTTCTAATTATCTGTGCTTGGCCAGTTATGTCCAATGACAATGCACCATTTTCATGTGTTTGGCTACTTCCTCTGTGTCATTTCGAAGGAGGATTTGGATGTTTTCAAAGCTGTTTGGAGTGAATGTTTCCACTTCAACTGTGAAAATTATACATCACGCCATAGATGTGAAGAAAGATCGACAAAGGATGCCAACACAAATTTGACAGAGCTTGGCTGGATGAAACTGTATCGGACAGTTAGATCCGCATAGGCTAGCCGCAAAAACATTTGAGGTCGCAGGCAAAGTTTTCTTTGAGTACTTTCATGATATCATAGGCTACGCTTTTTATCTTTTGGGCCCTCTCACATCCTTGCAAAAAGGTACTATTTTTTGTTTTCAACTAACATCTAGTAACTTTTTTTAAATTCTGGCAGGTTATGGGATCCACGAGGTGATGACGACGTACCACAACCTTCACTCGGTGCTGTTCAGTCTGATGACAGGGAGGACGGTGCTGGTCATTGGCCCTGCTCGCATGGAAGTGGAAGTCACCAAAATTGTCACCGCCCTGTCCATCTTCCTGCCAGAGACCAAGAGGTGTGAAATGAACAAAATGGTGCTATTGCCGGGGGCTGCTTCTTGTGACAATTAATCGATCCACGGATAGTTTTGAAATGAAAAAGAGGGAAAGTATTATTTCACCAGTAGCGACAACAAGAGATTAACCCTTTCACCGCCAATGTCGCATTTATGCCCCACAATGGTTTGACACCCATATCACTAAAAGGCATCAAATCAGGGCCTGTTATTCAAAGACCCTATTTTCCAATTTTGGGAGGTAAGGATAGGCCTAATGTTATAGATGTTACAGAGGAATTCCCAATATTGCTGACAATTTCTTTCCTCTTCCCAGTTAAGTTTAATGGTATTTTTTGGCTGAAAATTGGCTGACGGCGAAAGGGTTAAACCAGCAGTAACTATCAAGCAAAATAAATAAGAAAGAAAGGGAGTGATAAAGTGATGGTACATTGGCTACATGTTGCGAAACGTATGACATCTTACAATTTAGAAGAAATAGAAAATGTCATTGCACTCTCTAGACGTTCGAAAATGTTTGTTGTTCTCGATTGGCTTCCTTGACTTTTTAAATCTATAATTTCCTCATTTGCTGAAGTTTGTGATACGTAAGAAAGTGTGGTTTTTTTTTAGCCCTTTCAACACCAGCCATTTTTCAGCCACAATTATCCATAAAGTTTACCTGGGTACAGAATGGCGTGTGCAATATTTGGGATTCCTCTGTGATATGCATAAAATAGGGCCTATCCTTACCTCCCAAAATTACGAATATAAGATAATTGGGTAACAGACCTTCATTTAATGCCTTTTAGTGACATGGTTATCAAATCATTGTGGTGCCAAGAGGCGACAGTGGCGATGAAAGGGCTTTAATGAAATGATCATGACTCACACAATAGCCTTTCAAAATACATTTTTCAATGCAGTTTTAAGTTGTCGTATGGTACTTTATTTAAATGTTGAAAAGAAAGCTGTTGCATCAAAATATGTTACTGTTTGTGCACAGAAAACAGCATTGTGTGGTGGACTGGATGAACCGGCCGTTGAAAGTGACGGATCTCACCCGTATCAGATTGGCCGGCATCTGTCGGTCTGAGAAACGATCGCTGGAGAGCACCATTCCTACAGCTGTCAAGGTATGAGAGAGAGAGAGGATGTGTTTGTGTGTGTGCGCATGCACATGTGTGCATACATCAGACCTGTTTACCAATAAGATTTCACCATATATTGTACACATATTTGACAAAAATATGATAAATATAGTACATGGGACAAAAATATGGTGAAATGGTCAAACAATACATATAATTTAGATGTTAAATTTAAATGGATGATACTTTTCGACACAGTATTTCAGCAAGTTATAAAAATGTATGCATGTTTACACTCTGTTGTGGAAACTTTCCTGTTGGAGTACTCCTATTTTGTGAAAAATACACTTATTTTGGATTTTGAATACCTGAGGCCCAATTTCAGTGTAAACAGATCTGGTGCATGCATTTGCATGAAACCTTCACTGAAAGAGAAAGAAAGAGAATAAATTACATTGTGTATATTAAGTTTGAGAGATACAGGCAGACAGACAAAGACACGAGACAGACAGACAGAAAGAAAAATGGAGAGAGTTTCAGAATGGGAAGGAGAGAGAGAGAGGGAAGAGTGGGGGATGTATAGAGGGTAAGGAGAGAAAGGCTGTGAATTGTATTGTAAAAATGGTAGCCACAGATTTCTGCCTTATTTTCTCAATGTATAAAGCAAATCATTTATTTTATGTTCCCACAGCAATACAGCACCCTAATGGATGTGGAACGGAGGATTATTATAGGGCCACCTTATCAGGTAAGAAATCTCGGTTGTCCCTCGCTGTCTCTGTCTCTCTCTCTGTCTCTGTCTCTCTCTCTCTCTCTCTCTCTCTCTCTCTCTCTCTCTCTCTCTCTCTCTCTCTCCCTCCTTCCCCTCTCTCTCTCTCTCTCTCTCTCTCTCTCTCTCTCTCTCTCTCTCTCTCTCTCTCTCTCTCTCTCTCTCTCTCTCTCTCTCTCTCTCTCTCTCTCTCTCTCTCTTTCTATTAGTATTTTATGATCTGTTTGTCAGTATAGCTAGAGAGGCAATGCCAATTTGGGAAACCTGTACCATACACTGCATTATCAACAGCCCACAATACGCTACAATGTACCGCTGAATAACAAGTTCATAAATGCTGCCTATGGTTAAAATAAAACGTCGTTTCGCTCTCTACCATATTTTACGGACTACAGACAAACCTCTATTTTAAGACTTCCAAAATGTCCGGAAAAATCGGTCGTAAATTGGAGGGGTCGTATGACGGAGGTTTTCACTGGCAGCCGTAGAAAGAAAAAGTTCAGCACAGTTCATACTCTCTTCTTCATGCACACATACAATGACATATTAAAACTGGATTTGAGTCTTTCCAACTCCATAGGATTGTGCAATCGATATTACAGTTTCACTTTGCCGACTTCTTTTAATCACCTCCACTCTCGTCCAAAGTCAGTGGTTTTCTTTTTCAAAGTCAGTGGTTTTCGTGCTTTTCCTACGCTCTCTGCCATCTTTTCTACAACAAGGGAAGCGACTCCGCTTTCAGGCCCTTGACCGTGGTTGTTTCCCTTTACTCGAAATCTATGCAGAGTACAGCAACGGTCGTAAAAACCAACAAAATGGTGGTCGTAAGTTGCGTTTTAGAGGAAGTCGTTTAAGAGAGGTCGTTTACATAGTAAAATGCATCTGTGCCAACAAATCCGGTCTCAAATGAGAGGTGGTCGCTTAACAGAGGGTCGTAAAATAGGGGTTTGTCTGTATAAGGCGATATTTTTTTCCCCAGACTGAGACCCCTGCACCTTATAATGTGAATGATAATATAGTAAGGAAATAGAGTAACAAAATCTGAATTTCGAGTCAAGTTTGGGGGGTGCATTATAATTAGGTGCACCTTTTAGCCTGTAAAATATGGTAGATTTTAGTGGGGGTTTTTAATGTTACAAGGCTTTTTTATATTGAAAGAGACTGGGTATCTGGTGCATGTCTGCTCAATAGACGATTTTCGAAAAAAAACTAGGGGAGAGCACTTCATCAGTTCATGAAAATTGGAGTTCATTACCTCGACTTACTCGGTCAAAACCATGGCGGCATGGCGTCAAAGCTTGAAACCGCAGGATGCGAGTCAGCGACTTGCAAACATTTTTTGTTAGAAAAATGAAGGGCGGCCAGTATCCGTAATCCGAAAGAACTTGCAAAATGTGACGTAAAAATATAAATTACATTAAATTTAGAATGACGTACGGTGTTCTAAGCGATGTAAGTCTACTCAAGCACACGAGGCGAGAGCTGGGGATCTACCTGATGGTAGAGTAGCTTCCCCTGTTCGATTGAATTAGACAAGATCACTCACACACACCATGAAATTACTCCCCTTAATTCTTTCTGAGCAATTCCTATGGCAGGGATGTGAGAGCTACGTGTAAGCGCGTAAATGTGCTTTTTCTATTCGACCAAAAATAAAAAGATTGTGCAGAGAGAAAGAAGGTTGTCACGTTCGGTAGACTTTCTTCTCGCGCCTACGGTGAAAACAGAAGAAGTTTGTAGCGCGAGTACATTCCCTTGACTGAAATTCATAAGCTTCTCTGTGGTTGGCCAATTACGTCGAATGGCAATGCGCCATTTTTATGTATTTGGCTACTTCGTCAGCGTCATTTCGATGGAGGATTTGGAAGTTTTCAAAGCTATTGTGTCAATGTTTCTACTTCAAACTATGAAATTTAATTATAATCATGCCATAGATGTGAAGAGAGAGGAGGTCGACAAAGGATGCCAACACAGATTTGACTGGGATTTGCTGGATGAAACTGTATCGGACAGTAAGATCGAATTTGATGTCGCAGGCAAAGTGTTGTCAAAGTTGAATACTTTGACGATACCATCGGCCACGCTTTTTTCTTTCGGCCCTCTCACATCCCTGCAGTTGTGGACTGAAACCATTGTGGAGATGAATGAAACGGGAAAGCCCTTTGAATGGACATACATGTAACCATTTATTCCTGTATTTGGAAAAATGTCAGAAGAAAATAAACAACATAAAAGATAGAACAGCGTGTGGGAGTTCAAGACAAACAAACACAAATCAGCAGGCTAGATAAGACGCAGAGAAAAATGCAGGCAAACGGAACAAAAGAGAAAAAGAAAATGGCATAAAATGCAACCCACACAATATTTTCTACAAAGCTGGCTGGTTTTCAGAAAATCCTTATACTTTTTTTATTTGTTTAATTCTTGTGTAATCGTCCGCTTGGTTTCGCTAAATGTCATTTCATTCAAAGTATAGTTTCTCTCTGTTGTGCAATATAATACGCTAGTTGCTCCCGAGTTGAATTTAACTGATTGGCAAGTTACCCATTTTCTTTTTAATTGCAGTTTTATATGATGACGAAGTATTTATCGTTGAAACACAGGCTAGTTTGCTTCTGTTTATCTCTGTCACTTGTCTGTTTCTCAGTATCCCTCAATTTTGAGGACAAGTAAGGACAAAAGAAAATGTTCAATTTTATAATGCGCCATGGAGAGGATAGCATCTTTTATGAGTTCTCTAAAAGGTGTATTATGAGTTCTCTAAAACAAAAGTAGATTTTAAAAAAATTGTTTACTTCTTGAGGAAGACCCACGTACGCACATGCACACGCACACACAATGCACATACACACACATGCGTGCACACATATACACATGTGCATGCTCTTTCTCTCACTGCTTTTCTCACTTAAACATCCTTCTTCATAATAATTCCTTGTAGGTGAGGTCCACTGAGTGCTCAGACACTAAAACCCAGACACTGAGCCTCACACACAACACACACACACACACACACGCACACAGTTACTGCCCTTCATTCAAATTCCCTACAAGTGAGGGTCCAGCCAAAGGTCAGACCTATAAAACGTCCCCCAAAGAAACGTGACTCCTCTGCCACAGAAGACCCCTAAACGCCGGATGTTTACAACTCCGCGGTTATGATAAATGGAATCGCTTCAGCTGTGTCCTTGCTCATGTTTGTGATTTGTATGGCATCCCCTTTTTGTTGGTGTTGTTGTTGTTGTTGTGATGATTAATTTCCTTTCGTCAGACCTCATTTTTTCTTTTCCTTTTTTATTTTATGTCTGTTTCGGTCTCTGTGTCTGTCTGTCTGTCGGTCTGTTTCTCTCTCTTGCTCTCTGTCTGTGTTTCTGTCTATGTCTCTATCTTTTTGTCTGTCTGTCTCTTTCTGTCTCATGCAGACAGATGCACAGGTAGACTCATAGACTCTCTCTCTCTCTCTCTCTCTCTCTCTCTCTCTCTCTCTCTCTCTTTCTCACACGTACACTCGCTCCGTCTTCTTGCATCTCTCCTTCTTTCTCTGTCTCTCTTTCTCTCTCCTTCTCTCTCCTTCTCTCTCTATGTCTCTATCTTTTTGTCTGTCTGTCTCTTTCTGTCTCATACATACAAACATATGCACAGGCAGACTCATAGGCACTCTCTCTCTCTCTCTCTCTCTCTCTCTCTCTCTCTCTCTCTCTCTCTCTCTCTCTCTCTCTCTCTCTCTCTCTCTCTCTCTATGTCTCTATCTTTTTGTCTGTCTCTCTTTCTGTCTCATACATACAAACATATGCACAGGCAGACTCATAGACTCTCTCTCTCTCTCTTCTCTCTCTCTCTCTCTTCTCTCTCTCTCTCTCTCTCTCTCTCTCTCTCTCTCTCTCTCTCTCTCTTTTTCTCACACGTACACTGGCTCCGTCTTCTTGCATCTCTCCTTCCTTCCCTGTCTCCTTCTCTCTCCTTCTCCTTTTCTGTGCTTCACCCAGCCGTGAATGCACAGGGCATGTTGACACAACAAGCCACTTCCTCCGAAACAAAAACAGAATACAATGGAGCGAAAATCAATATTTTCCTGTTTATGTTTGTTGTTTGTTTGTTGGCTTACCCTGGCTACAAGACTCCAGGGATCATCCCAACAGCACTTGACCATAAAATGTTACTGTTGTTGTTTTGTTAATTGGTATGTTAGTATACATATGTATTTTTTGTTGAATTGTTTAAATTCACATATTGACTTTATTTTATATACAGTGGAACCTCCCTTGTAAGCCCTTCAAAAATAATCCAAAATTAGGTCTTATATAAGGGAGGGTCTTATAAGGGAGGTAATTTTAATACTTACAAAGAAGGGCAATGTCTCAGAGAAGTAGGTCTTTTATGGGAGGGAGTCTTATAATGGGAGGTCTTCTAAGGGAGGCTCCACTGTGCATGCATGATACATTTGAAATGTGTAACTTTGTTTCCGTTCTTTCAGGGCACCATGTTGAATAGTGTCCTGCAGCAAAAGAAGCCTTTCAAAACGGATGTGCAGCATGTTGCTCATATTCACAGGTTAGTACAAATTAGTGTGTGTGTGTGTATGGTCATTTAAAATGTTGGTGTGAGTGTCTGTCAGGACTCCCAGGGACCCCCATTTGGGAGTCTACGAAGCACTAAAATTCTTAAGGACACTCTAAAAGAATGTGCAGGGGGTCCCACGGATGCACTAGAAAAAACATTTTTAGCATTCACAATGCCACTGGGACCCTCTATCCTGCCTCTAGGACCTCTATCCTGTGAGTGAAGGAGTCCCTGGGTCCCCTTGTTTTGCGGGACGATTGGGAGCCCTGATCTGTGCATGCGCCTGTGCCCATGGTGTGTGATTGTGCGTGCAGTGTGTGGTGTATTTATGTATGTGTGTGTATGTGAGTTAGTGATCATCAATGCTGTGTGCATGTCTCTGTCTGTCTCTGTGAGTGTTTTGTGTGTGTCTGTATGTCTGTGTCTGTATGCATCTGTGTGTGTGTGTGTGTACATGTGTATGGCTGTGTGTGTTTTAGAAGAAAGTATCCATCACTAGAACATTACAGTTGAGACGCCAGGTGACATTTATTGTTCGTTGTAACTGATTTGACCTCGTATGACCACCGTACAACCTTGTTGCATGCTGAAGATCAATTTTGTGATCAGACGTCATTAATACGAAAGCTGTAAATTAAAACTTTCCGTCTGTTTCCTGTTGTCTGTCTGGGTTAATTTTATCTGTGACAAAAGGCCAGGGCCGTTGAAACATGAGTCAAACTGCTGTACAAACAAGTGTGTGAGTGTGTGTGTGTTGCTTTAGGTTGAGCACTTCTTTTGCTTTTGGTCTTGAAGAGGTACAATTTAGACACAAAAGTAAAGGAATATCATACACTGCTTTTGATTTTCTGTTCATTTAAAACAAGATTTTAAAAAAAGCTTGTACAAACAAAAAGAAAAGAAAATACAAATGAATACAGTAAATATTAATATGTCTCCTCTTTCTTAATTTTGTGAGTTTGTATTCACGGACTATTAGCCGCAACTTTTCTTGTTGAAACAGACCTCTAATGCTGCGGCCTTAACATTACCAAAACTGAAATCAACTCAAAACACTGTTTTAATCTTGATGAAAAAGAACAAAATACCACCAGAAGTCATGACAATCAACTTCAAACAATCGAAGTTTGGTCGTTCAGAATAAATGCAGTAGACTATCGGCAGCTTAATCTGGTTCAGAACGGTGACATACCTTCAATTCAGTATCAAGAAACAATTGGTAGCAACACCAGAAGTCGCAATAACTACTCATTAATCCTTATCACTGGCTTTCATTTTAGATTTGAAGCAAAACAGCTCCTGATTTTGTCAACACACTCGAAGGGAAACAATTTCCAGTGACAGGAAGCGCTCTTGCTTCAAGCAATGCTTGCAGACGACACAAGTTCCGGGAAGAAAACGGTTGCCAGTTAACGCATCATTTTCCAACTCGTCCTGTTCTTGCTTCGAGTCGAATCGTCCTCATTTGGGGCCAACTCGTCTATGTGCATGCTTTTACTAATGAAGAAGTGAACCATGGGATGAAATGACAGGGATAGAGGACAAGTTGGAAAAAAGACATTAACCGGTAACTGTGCGTTTTCAGAGTTAGTCATGTTGGACAAAGCTGTCCTGTCCGTTTTCATTTTAGCAACTATGACGGCGATTTTTCTTAATTCGAGGCACAGTTTTCTGGGGGGGTTTTCCCTTCTTTTGAAGCGATAGCCTACGGGCTGTATGAGTGTGGATAAAGGGTTGATGCTTTTCTGTGGCTGGATTTACCCACGAACTTGAGTCTGCCTAAGATTGTGTCCGTGACTGTGACTGTGTCACATCTTTGCTTTTGTTATGCTTTCGTGATGTTTGTTGTTTGTTTGTTTTGACTCGGCTTATACAAAGATGGGACTTAAACGTTGCCTTTTTCAACTTTTTTGAAAAAAATCATGGGGTGCGGCTTAAATAACGAAGTGGCTTGTTGTCCATGAATTACAGTACTTAATGTTTGAGGAAGATCATACATTAACAATAAGGATGAGGATGATGTTAGTGATCATGTTTTTCTTTATTAATAAGTGATAGTTATGATCGCATCATGATGATAATGATGATAGTGATAATCAATCAATCATGTTGATGATGAGGGTGATGATTTCTCTTAATCAAAAGGTTTCTTATTTTCAGCTGGCTGATGGAACTAAGCAACAAAGCCTTCATTTTCTATCACTCTTTTTGCCTGGGGGAGGCCGGAGGACTCACTCAGTAAGTATCTGTTTGAGATAAATCAATTATTCTCTTATTGCATGGATGCCCCTTCATTCAGGATGTCCTGAAATGCAGGATTTTTTTATTGCCTGGAGCCAGCGTCGCCGGATTATGAGAATCTGAGAAGCAACAAATTTCCTATTTATAAACGTTTTTGTCGGTTTCTCGTATGTGTAGAATATAAAAAAATGAATACAGATAAATATTTACATGCCTTTACCAGGAACTTTATATTTTTAGGATTGTTTACGCCAAGGTGTTAACTGGGCGACCCCTGTACCCCTGCCTTGCAGGATTTTTAAAATTTCCCAGAAGCACCCCTGTTATTACAGTTGTGTAACAAAAGACAATGACAATTTTTGTCCTGGTGTGAAGAAATAAGGCAGGATGACTTAACTGGAAGAATTGAATCATTGATTTTTATTTTCTCTTCGTTAGTGTCAGGTACTGACTCTGTTCTCAGTCTTCTTAGGAAGACAGTAGATTGGTTCTGGCTCCATTCCACAACACTTTTCGTTGGACTTTAACCCTTTCTCCGCCAGCCATTTTTCAGCCCAAAAATACCATTAAACATACCGTATTTTCCGGGCTATAAGCCGCTACTTATTTCTTCAACTTTGACCCCTGCGGCTAAAACAACGATTGAGACTAATTTGTGAATATTTCCCCTTCCGTATTTTAGGCTGGTTGTCAACTCTAGCCTGTGCGTGTTGACATTGTCAATCTCGGGAAAAACGAACCGTTCTCATGCCGAAACTGAAGAATTTAATCAGCAATATCACGATCTGACCACTAATTTTCATCACTTTTTTGTACATGTGTCATCACAGCAGTTTATGATCAAAGTTTGAACTGAAACAGTCGCGATCGTGTCGATCTTTACGAACTCTGTGCACACGTAAATGCGAAGTCAACTTCCAAGTTGAAACTAGC